>OZ010799.1:21681121-22881121 GCA_963932465.1 Maratus speciosus | reverse complement strand
CAATTTTATGTAACTTTTTAAAAATCAAAAATTAATCAGTGAATGAATGGTGAAAAATTTGTTCTCTTTTTTTATATCAAAAAGTATAACAAAAGTTTGACTGATCAACTTTTCAAGGATATTTTTTTAGAATTATGCTTGAATAATAATAATACCAGCTCTTCTTAGTGTATATAAAACAAACAACAAGACAAAGCAGTTATAACCAGCACTGTGCAAAGAGAAAACTACACCTGCGGTAAAGTTTCACTTTGATGCACCCCCCCCCCCCCACACACACACACACACACACTTTTTCTTTCTGAGATGTGTCACAAAACTGAAAAGTAGTGCAGAAATAGAAATAAATTCATTACATATTTCACGTTTATTTTGGGACTTTATGTTTAATTTCAATTCAGAAACTCCAAACAACTAAATAACATAAGAGGAAATTGACTATGATTGAGGGTATGACCAGGTTCTATATTTTGCAAAAGAGAATCTGGGAAATGGGTGTAGAAAAAATGTATCTAACAGTACAGTATAACAGTTTGCAACCTTTTTGCGCAGTTTCCCCCAGACAGTTTCAGGAGGATGCTGCACTCTGCCTGCCCTTTGATTTACAAAATAGCACCCCTTTGCCCCTCATTTAAAAAATTAGCTCCCTTGTTGCCCCCACCTGAAAAAAAGTGCCTTTACTCCTTTGTATATTAAAAAAATTACTTGCATAGTAAAAATTGACTCATTGCTGTCTTTAAAATAGTGTTCTGTCTATTAAATATTAAAAAATAGTTTTAAAAATCAAAAGAATGGCTTTAATAATTTCAAGAAATGCCCATAAGAATCCAAAACATGCCCTTCGGAATCTAACAGTGCCCTTTTCCCACAAGCAGCACCCTGCCCTTTTTTAAACCTGGGGGAAACTCTGCCTTTTGTATTCCCATAGGGAGACTCCATGCTATTTTGAGAGTATATGTTTTTGACACAAGCACAGAAAGAAAATTACAGACTCAGAAAAGAGAAGGTTAGCGAATGAGACTAAGACAAAGACAAAAAAGAAGTTTTGAAAAGAAAGAAGTCCTTACTCATAAATTTGTATTTGAGAGTAGGATAAGTGACAAGACCATGTTATAGGTCAAAACTGGGAAATTTCATTAGTGGCCACTGGCCGGTAGAACTAGTTTTTTAAGTGGCCACTTTTTTAAAACTAGTGGCCACTTTTTTATTTAAAAATACTAAACAGTAAAATTTCTATAAGTATTCATCTAAAGCTGAATAACCCAAATAAATATGTTAATGTAAATATATTGGAACCAAAAAAAAGCAGCATCCTTGATGAAATGCAAGAAAATTTTATTCTCTCCTTGTAAAAAAGTGGCCGGAAGGTGGCCGCTGATAGACAATTTTTGACTGGCCACTTTTTCTCATTTACTGGCCCTGTGGCCGGTGGCCAGTGCTAATTTTGACCTTTAGACCATGTAATAACATTGAAATGGAAAATGAACGTACTTTCATTGGGAAAAAATTCCCAATCTGTAAATATATAATTTTTCTACCATAAAAAGAACAAAAAGAAGAAAGTTTGTAGTATAAATTTGGCGTCCGGGCGGCCGTCCCCCTATTTGATTTTGAACGGCCTTGGTTATAACTATAGTTCTTTAAATTTTTATAGGTAAATTGCAGAATTCATAAATTGCTCTGCTTAGTGTATATAAAATGAACAAGACAAAACAGTTATAACTATAGTTTTTTTTAAAGTTTTTATAGGTAAATTGCAGAATCCATAAATTAACAGAATTTTAGATTAAAAATATTTAATTTGCGAGTAATGTCAAAAAGGGTTAATAAAATACGGTACTTCTTAGTTATCCCGTCGACCAAATTACTGTCTCCAAATTGTAAGATTAAATGCTAATAATGGTTGCCATTAATTAATTAATTGTAAGATTAAATGCCAATAATGGCCAATAAAACCATTAATTCAACGTTTTAATTGTATTTTTATTAATGTTTTACTAATTTATTTGTTCTTTCGTTATTTAAAATAAAAAATATGTCAATCTGTATAATTTGGCCAGTGGTTTGGTGATTTATATAATTTGGCGAAATTGGTCAATGGGATAACTAAGAAGTACCTAAAATACTTTAAGCTATCTATAATATACACATATTTCTATAAATCTCCAAAGTGCAGAAACAATTGTTTTTTAATTGTAATTCAATTTCCATATGTTCTGTTTATTGCAGGATATTTTTTGTGAGTAAGAAAGAGAAGGACATGTAATTTCCTGGGGAAAAAAACACCCACTGACATTTTATGCAGATTTTTGTATTCTTTATAAACATATCGTTCAAGATCCTTACTTTAATAGACGCACCAAATTAATAAGAACCTGCAATGCCTCTGAATAACATTTCGGTATCTTTTTAGCTCAAAGCCAATAAAAATGCAGGTTTGAAATATTTCTGCCAAACTTACTCACACAAAATGTAAAGAGAATAAATAAATTTTGTTTTTATCTGAATTCATTTCATAATGCTTTTTGATTAAGCCAGTGATTGATTCACAACTTCATATTTAATATAAACCAGCACAATCAGCATAAGCCTTCACTGGGAGTAAACAAAGTCATTAAACTTCACGCATAGTACTTTTTAATTTTAACAATGTAAAGTAACAATAATAAAATGCAATATTTTAATTAGGGATTGACCGAAGCAGCAATTTTGCCGAATACCGAAGCTTCGGTATTCGGCAACCGAATACTTGAAAATTTTTAATACGCATTTTTGCATATAATAGTTGTTTTAATAAGCTTTAATTGAAATTAAATTCTCAATAATTTAATTCAGTTACATTTTTATTCTTAAATCTAATTACACAAAAAAATTTAATGACTTCTTTCCACTCACAAATTCATTAACCCATCAATTATTTTTTTATTATTTTATCACTAGTCAATACCCAAAAATAACTTATGAAAGTAGGGTCAGGTGGGGTGGAATGGGTATAAAAATACAAATTTTTGAAATGATTATGTAATCATTCCTAATTGGAAAGGAATTTATAGAAAGCAATGGTTCAGTGTTTACATTGCATTTATAGACATCACATTTTCATTGTAATTGTTTTTCAAAAGATTATTTATTAATGTTTTAAAAAAGTTTTTCTGATGACTGTTTTTATACCCATTCCACCCCATAGAGTGGGGTGGAACGGGTAACCAAGTTTAAAAGGCATTCAAAGCAACTAATAATCCAAATTCCAGTGTATTATATATTTTATTACATCAAATTATTTATTGACAATTATATTGGTCAATTTTTTTCTCATTAAATACACAATGTCCCTGATTATTAAGTGTTGGTTGGCTAAGCTTTCTTGTTTACTGTCGATTTCTACCTTGTCATCTTTGTTAGGAAAGGTATAGAAGTTTCCTATTGATGATTTATGCAAGAATTTTACGATGTAAGTACGAGGATCTGATGTTTCAATCATTTGGGCATTAAAATATTTTTTAGATTTTTTTTTCCTGAGTCTTTTTTCACTAAGCCTAATCATATACCCATTTCACCCCACTTTACATTTTTAATTATAACTTTTAAAATATAAAGAATTTTTCTTACATGTTTGTTGCAGTCAATAAAGGACACTGCTATGTACAAACTATGCAGTAAAAAAATTATTTCTGCAATAAAATTTAAAAAATACAATAAAGTTAATGTAGCACTAAGTGACGTTGACATTCACCATGTGTCTTTCAAAACTGATTCTAAATGGGTTAAACGTTGCCAATATTTTTTTTCTAAACTTAAAATGGAAGTTGAATGGTTAATAAATTATATACATGATTTACAAATATTTTTTGTACATAGTATGATTTTAATTAAGACACAAAACAGTGCTACCCATTCCACCCCACCTGACCCTATTAAACCATACAAGGTATTTAGTGATGACTCTAAGCTGCTTTCGCGGGACGCAGCGCCCGGCGGCCCTTTTTATCTCTTTTTTGCACCCGGCGGCCCTTTTTATTTCTTTTTTGCGCCAGGCTACCCTTTTAACACTTTCTATGATCCCTGTGGCAATTCAATTGACCCCGGGTAAATATCGCAAACTCTAGGGACTGTAAACAAACCAGTTCAAAATATTTTTTGTGAACAAGGTACAAGTTGCCCCTTTTTTAGAATAGTGTTCCCTTTTTGAAAAAAAATGTGCCCTTTTTTTAGAATAGTGTTCCCTTTTTGAAAAAATGTACCCTTTTTTAGAATAGTGTTTGTCCTCTTTTTGAAAAATGTACTCCTTTTTTAGAATAGTGTTCCCTTTTTGAAAAATTCCCGCCCGGCGGCCCTTTTTTCTAGAGTCAACACTAGTATTATTAAGGATAAGGATTGTCAGAAAAGCAAAAGTTCATTCAAATAAAAAGAAACAATGTTGTCATTAAGCTGATTTACTGATTGCCTAAGTCTAATTATAAACATACTGAATACGAATGTTCTCAAAATACAAAAGGTATATCAATTTGTACATTTAACTATTTTCTGTCAAATTATTGATAGAATATTTGTATTTTGGTTAATATTTTAACATTGTGGTGATGAAGAAAAAAAATTTGAGCGATTTTGATATAATGGTTATAAAAGCTATAGGATAGGCAGGCATAGGGCTATACGCATTTGATGTGTGTATTTTCTTTAATATACATTTTAGATATACAGATATAAACTCTGATATACTTATTTGATGTGTATATTAAAGAAAAAACACATTAAATAAAAAAAACTAATTTAGAAATAAATAAAATTAAATAATAAGGGAAAGATGTGTATCTTCCTTTTTTTTTTTTTTTTTTTTTTTTTGTCTGTTATGGACAGTTCTTTCAATTTCACACCTATGTAGACTATTTTAGGAAGGAAAAAGTTTTTTTAAATTAAAAATGGCCTTTGACTTGTTTTTTGTAGTGCAGCTGAACTCTGAACTCGTGGACATAATATTGAAACTCATTGTTTAGCCTATTCCACTGCTAAGTAAAAGAGAATTCTTCTACTTCTAAGAAAATACTTATCTGCAATTATTCGGCTGAATACTTTTAAGTATTCGGCCGAAGCCGAATATTCGGTTTACATGCCGAACCACCGAATCAACTATTCGGTATTCGGTCAATCCCTAATTTTAATATATTCATGAATACTATTTATTTAGATATATTACACGCATTAATAATAATAATAAATGCAGTAATCATATACACGCATACAGCTAAGGTAACCTAATTGTGCATGTGTATCAAAGTTCCAGAAATTTATTTTAAAAAAATCATCTCTATCTTCTTTTTGTAAAAGTAATACACCAAAAATTCTGTCTGAATTTTTCTTACTTTTACACGCTTTAAAGCACAAACCCACACAGTCTGTTTTATTAATGCAGCGATTTAGGAAACGATATTATAGTTAGCTTCTTATCTTCTTAACCTTTTAAACGACACACTATGATTGAAAGATAACACAAACTATTTATTGGTAAAAATCACATTAAAACACAAACTTAAGCACTATGAGTAATTATTTTTTTCAAAAAAAAAAAAAAAATTGTTAGGATTTATAACATGTTCCAGAAATGGAACATTGGCAGGAAACGCTTAGTTTTTTCACATGTTTTTATAAAATATGATTAACGATATTTAGGGTCACCCGGGGTAATTCCTGGTCAGCAAGTTTCTGGGATAATTCCTGGTCACAGTCCTTTTTATGTTTTAAGAATGCTTCACCAAAATGAGAAAAATCATAGTGGTACTCTGAACTATCCTCATTAGAATTTATTATTTAACTAGGAGTTTATTTATTTTGAAAAAAAAAAAAATCTTTTTAAAATGGCTTGTTAAATTTCTGTAAAATAACATTGGTCTTAGTTATGATACATTTTTACAAAGATCTTTGTCACAACTCAAATTTTAAATATTTTTCTTTTCTTTCTTTTTGATTCAATTACCAACTACTTTAGCTATTAAAAAATAGTCTTGAAATTCTTTATACTATTTTAAATAATTTACAGAAGTTGGTCAAATATTGCCTCATGTGTCTGGGGGTAATTCCTGGTCAATCATTTTATCATCATTTAATTCATTTTTATTGTCATATTTAGTGATTTTAATTGTCGCAAACCCTTTAGAATTAACTGCAACCACACTGTTCACCCATTTTAGTTAATTGTAGTTCTTAATAAAGTAAAGTCACCCGTGGTAATTCCTGGTCACTGAGTTTCTGAGGTAATTCCTGATCATTTTTGCTTTTGTTATAAAAATAACAATTTATGAAACTGTAAAAAAATCTCAAATATACTTTGAATCCTTTGCTTTGAAATATATGCCTTAATTATTCATTTAGTTGAAATTAAATATTTAAAAAAAAATTATATTCAAAACTGCTACTCAATTTTCTTCAAAACATCGATCTTGATTTTTACACTTTTTACAACAGATCATTGTCATTCTTGAAGTTTTAATTATTTTATTTCAACTAACGACATATCACAGTCTTTAAAAAAGATTATAAAATTTTCCTCTACTATAATTAAACACTTTTAAAAGAAGAAAACAGTAGTGCTAAGAGAATAAGACACGCTCTATGACTGAACGATTTAAGTAGAAATACTATCTCATTGCAAAATGGTGCATAAAAATATATACATAATGCAATAGAGGAACCTAATTATTATACTGTGCATTATATTAAAGGTCTGTATTGAAAATTTCTTGAAAAGGGAGCTGAAAACTTCAGTTGGCCTAAGCAAAATGAAATTGATAACAAATATTCAGTTATATTTTTTATGAACCAATAAATTTGCAAGTTATTAATAAATCCATTTACAGTGTATACTAATGAAGCAATAAATACTGCTTATAAATGTTGTAATAATGTATAAAAATTCTTGGCTAAGATGTGTTATTATCCCACCCTCCGCGATGTTGAGTATTTGGCGATTTTTATCGCTCTGGCAACCCCGGCGTTTGGCGTCTAGTAACTTATTATGGCAACCCCCTTTTTTACGACGCGAGAGCGTGAACATTCATTTCACTGCCGGGTGTCGTTGCTGACGGTTGGTTGACTCTCGTACCAGATACTCTTTGATATCGTGTTCTATGGCTGTCTTTTTATTTTTATGTTAAATTTATTGGATGTATTTCATTGACTATAGTTTCTGTAGTCCGTTTAAACGCTCTTGCTGAAGTAATTAAGAAATATGAGGAAATTTTGACATGAAAGGAGGATTTGTTTATAGCGTGTCAATGTGTATTAAGCCTATTTTGGAAAATGACGGCGGTGTTATATTTTGTGCTGTAGGTTTCAAGAAAGCAGATGTCTGTTAAGGTATGTTGATAATTTTATGTATATTTTGTTGCTTTAAGAGTTTTTTACATTTTGAGATTGCTACAAGACGAGAACTGCTGAATTTTGAGAATGCTATATTAGCGAGAAATGCTGAATTCGGCGATGTTTTTTTCCCGTTAAATGTGCGCGAAGCGCTCATACAAGGATTACTGATTTGCCAGTTTAGCGAATTTTGTTTATTATTTACATTTTATTTTCGTTGAGCCAAACATGCATAGAAACGGGTGCTTGGCGACATTTACTACTTGGCGGAAAAGGGGTTTTCTCGCCAAAAAAAATCCAAGATGGCGGAGGGTGGGATAATAACACATCTGTTTCAAATTCTTTGGCTAATTAATGTTTTGTAAAATGTACAAGAGTCTTTTGCACGTCAAATAACTTTGGCTGAATCCATATCAACTCAGGCAAGGGGGTTACCTTCATAGTCTCAGAAGTTTTTGAATTGAACATATGTTAAAATTTAAGAAAAAGTAAGATACTTGTATATTTTCGTTTTGCCCAAAAAAATTCCTGGCCCGAGATACAGGCCGCCAAAGATGGCATCCCCGGCACCATTTACAATTTGCCATTTTCGATAAAAATTTTAAAGAGCTCTATCTCTAGAACGGTGCAAGATATTTTGTTGCGGTTTTTTTTATTTTAAAGATAATATTCTTCTGTTTAAAATGATATACCCAATTTTGAAAAATGTATTCAACTTTTCTTGTGGCAACCTTTTGAAAAAAAAATTTTGTTTTCAAAAAAAAATTTTTTTTCGAAAATGCCAATCCTAAAAATTTTGATTTTTTTGCTGTTGATCAATACCATTAGGAACTACCTTCACTGTAAAGGAGAACTTCCACTTTTGAGTTTAACAAATTTTAGAAACATTTAAAAAATTCAGAGAATTTTTTACGGGAACTGTATATATACATTTCCAGTAAAAGTCACTGAATTTCTGCTTATTTGTATCATATTTGTAAGGATAAGCCTACTATATATCCTAAACAAGTTAGAAATTGCAATATCAAATGTGGCAAATGAGGTGCGTGCATACTATAACTAGTTCTATAAATATTCAGATCTTGGTGCAATAAGTGTTGCACTCTTGGGCAAAAAGGCATGAATACAAAATTTACTATGATTCTATATATTAAATTCAGTAATACGGAAGTAATATGAATCCATCTTAAAAGAACTTAATCGCCATGGCAACCTAGAATCATTACCTATCATGGTATATCATTGAATCAATTATGTATTGTAGGATTTTTAAATAGAATGAAGAAAATTTTTATTAATGTCTTTTATGTTTTAATTTGATTTTCATAGCATTTGAAGTGATACACACTTTATTTTCAATACCGAACATAGTAAAACAATCTCAGTAACATATATTAATTACACAGCAATACAAATTATATTAATACAAGTTAGAGTTCAAACAGATGGGCAGACAAATCGAATCCATAAAGACTTTCAACTATGTTGGAAATTGTTAAAAACACATAAATAGGTCGGAATTTGACTTTTAGAAATTTATGTCAATAGATGGAAGCATACTTGAATGCTTTCATACAACCCTGTATTTTACCTACTATCTTTATATACATGCCACTATTTAGCTAATATTTAATTAAGATTAAAACATCCTTAAAACCAGTGAAATCACACTTCCAGAGAGATTATCATCCATAGACGGCCATGTATCTAATTCTTTGTGTGGACCTGTATAACATTTTATCTATATTCTACAAACATATCTTAGTATACTAAATGTAGTTCAGTGTAAAAATGCATAACTCATTTAAAAATCACCTTTAAGCTACTTTCATTCATACTCAGTAACCCTTAATATTTCTTTTGTGTAGCCCTGTATATGATCTACAGCATTTATGCACACAACGTAATATGGAAAAATTTAGTTAAAACTTAAAAATTCAATCACAACTAAAAATGCACTTCCAGCAATCATCGCTAATGTACAGTATTTCCGATAAAGTAAAGTATCCGAAATCTTTTGTGTTTCCCTGTAAATACTATGCACTTTCTAATACACAGGAAGTAATTTGTTGTAAACCTCAGCAACATATATCAATTTCATTATATGTGAAAGAATTTAACGTAATTAAAATATGCCGCAAACAATATTCCCCTTATACCATTATGTTGTAATGGAATTTTAGAATATGGAACCATATATGTTGCTGAGGTTTACAACAAATTACTTCCTGTGTAATAGAAAGTGAATTAGATACATGGCCGTCTATGGATGATAATCTCTGGGAGTGTGACTTCACTGGTTTTAAGGATGTTTTAATCTTAATTAAATATTAGCTAAATAGTAGCATGTACATAAAGATAGTAGGTAAAATACAGGGTTGTATGAAAGTATTAAAGTATGCTTCCGTCTATTGACATAAATTTCTAAAAGTCAAATTCTGACCTATTTATAAGTTTTTAACAATTTCCAACATAGTTGAAAGTCTTTATGGATTCGATTTGTCTGCCCATCTGTCTGAACTCTAACTTGTATTAATATAATTTGTATTGCTGTGTAATTGATATACGTTATTGAGATTGTTTTACTATGTTCGGTATTTAAAATAAAGTATGTATCACTTCAAATGCTATGAAAATCAAATTAAAACATAAAAGACATTAATAAAAGTTTTCTTCATTCTATTTAAAAATCCTATAATACATAATTGATTCAATGATATACCATGATAGGTAATAGTGATGTAACGAATAGTGATTTGGCCGAATAGCCGAATACCGAATATTCGGCCAAGTTTTAGGCCGAATACCGAATATTCGGCGGCCGAATACTGACTTTAATATAAATGACTTTTATTTTAATTGTTTAATTTTTTTTTTCAATTTTAAAATAAAAAATTAAATTAAGGACTAATTGAAATTAATTTTTTGTTTGAGTTTTCAAAAATCATAACAGCTGAATGTATTTTTTGTTATACTTTAAATGTCTTAAAAAATACTTGAAAGATAACATATGACTTTTAAAAATGTAAATAATAATTTAATTCATAATTTTTTATTTAATCCGTAGATAGTTCTAGTAATTTATATATATATACTATCTAAAATAGAACTCATTACCTCTGTAAAAATGAAACTTTTTTTATTTTAGTAAAATCCTTTCACCCCCTAAAAGTAAGAACTTGCATGTGTCCTCTGTCTTTTTATATCCTTTTTCATGCAACTTAAACTTAGTAAATTTACACTCTGTATGTCAAAAAAAAAAAAAAAAAAAAAGTTATTTTCTTAAAATATAATTATTCATTCCATTAAAATATTATATATTCTTTTCTGCTACCAAAATATACTTTTCTCTTTTCTTTCTCTCAAAATTAACAAGCCCCTCATAATACTTCCTCCACCCCATATTTCAGAATGAGATCTTTTTCTTATAATAATTAATGTATTTAGGTATAATTTTTTAATATTGTTTGTCGAAAATATTTAAAATCATATTTCGTTTTGATTTTCTGAAACATATCTAACCAAATATCTTAAAATATTCGGCCAAATATGCCACTATTCGGCTACAGGTATTCAGTCAAATGTCCCACTATTCGGCCACAGGTATTCGGCCGAATATCTGTTCAATATTCGGCTGGCCGAATATTCGGCAAAAGGGCCGAATACCGGCCGAATATTCGTTACATCCCTAATAGGTAAAGATTCTAGGTTGCCATGACGATTAAGTCCTTTTAAGATGCATTCATATTACTTCCGTATTACTGAATTTAATATATAGAACCATAGTAAATTTTGTATTCATGCCTTTTTGCACAAGAGCGTAACACTTATTGCATCAAGATCTGAATATTTATAAAACTAGTTATAGTATGCACGCACCTCATTTGCCACATTTGATATTGCAATTTCTAACTTGTTTAGGATATATAGTAGGCTTATCCTTACAAATATGATACATATAAGCAAATTCAGTGACTTTTACTGGAAATGTATATATACAGTTCCTGTAAAATTCTCTGAATTTTTTAAATGTTTCTAAAATTTGTTAAACTCAAAAGTGGAAGTTCTACTTTACAGTGAAGGTAGTTCCCAATAGTATTGATCAACAGCAAAAAAATCAAAATTTTTAGGATTGGCATTTTCAAAAAAAAAATTTTTTTTTGAAAAAAAAATTTTTTTTTTGAAGGTTGCCACAAGAAAAGTTGAATACATTTTTCAAAATTGGGTATATCATTTTAAACAGAAGAATATTATCTTTAAAATAAAAAAAAACGCAACAAAATATCTTGCACCGTTCTAGAGATAGAGCACTTTAAAATTTTTATCTAAAATGGCGAATTGGAAATGGTGCCCGGGATGCCATCTTTGGCGGCCTGTATCTCGGGCCAGGAATTTTTTTGGGCAAAACGAAAATATACAAGTACCTTAGTTTTTCCTGAATTTTAACATATGTTCAATTCAAAAACTTCTGAGACTATGAAGGTAAGATTTTTTCTTTGGCTGCCTGAATTGACATGGATCATACCCTTTGTATTTATACCCAGAACAAAGTCTATGCTTTATTATTCCACAATTATGAGATGAACAAAACTTTTAGAAGATTGATTCTACTTATTTTATTACTCAGTCATAAAAAAACTAACTGAACTACTTTATTTACATGAAAAAGGACGCTGACCGATAATTATCCCAGAAGTGACCAAGAATTACCCCATTTCCGGGATAATTCTTGGTCATTTAAAAATTATAATTATTTTAATTATAAGTGCATATATATTTAAGTAAGCATCTTATAATATAGCCATCAGAGGGGACTTATTCCACAAAAAAATTGGGAACAATACCTTTAATAGTTTTTATAATAATTAGATGTTGATGCTTTTTTACCAGGAATTACCCCGGGTGACCCTAAATTAAAATCTCTACGCTCATTATTTTTAATAACGTAGTTATAAAAGTTATTCAGGAATAACATAGGTCAAGCCTTCATCCTGCAAAAATTGTCAAGAAGTGGTAGGAAGTTTTCACAGAAAAAGCTTTGCCACTAAATTAAAAAAATATATTTTATTTAGATGATGAGCAGGAAAAAAAATTGCAATTATTTATCAGAATAGGGAAAAAAATTATAAAAACAGCATAAGAAAATAATAATAATGCCTGTAGTAAAATTCTCAGCACAATAATCATATAAATGAAAGGGCAAAAAATACAAGAAAAAATAATTAATCTCCTAATTTCAAGGTGCTATTATCTGTAACAAGAATTTTTTTTTCAGCTTTTTAAATTTATTTCTAAAACATTACTGTAGAATCAATTGGGACCAATAGCTCTTCTTGTGTGCTCCAATATAAATCTTCTCCGAGTTCTTGGGACATCCACTAAACAACAAAAATCCAAAATATGACATATTATTTGGGTTATTCTCTGCAATAGTGCAAAAAATGCTTCCCAGCCATATAAATGCTCTTAATTTTATTACATTTTTATTTATTTTTATTTTTATTATAAGATCTAAACATAGTTTATTAGGAGCAGAAAGTAAAATTTAAAAATAAATAAATTTAGTATTTAAAAATATAATATATATCATGCAAACATCATTCCCTCACCTTTCCCCTACCTGTACTACCATATTTTATTGCCTATTTCTTTCCATCCAGAAATAAAAATAATTAAAAATACCCTAAGCAAAATAAAGTTCTTATTTGATACATTACAAAAAATAATAAAAATATTAATTTTTACTATTATTATATAGTCTACTCAATCAATTATATGTTTCCCCATGTTAGACCATCATTCCCTCACACATTGCTATTATCTCAAATATCTACCACTAATGAGCAGTAGCAGTCTAGCATCCTTCACAGAGAAGAAGCTATTTTGAGCACTTGTCAGTCCAGCAACATAAATTGGTGGTGTAAGATTTTGTTAATTTTACAGAATTTTTTTTTAGTCAGTATATCCGGAAGCGTTTTTATTAGCAGTCATTCCCTCACACAGAATATTCATTTTTTTGTAAATATCAAAAATTTTAATTTTATCATACATTATATATTAAGTGTTTCTCTTAAAGGAAACAGTTTCGATTTCTTCATAATTTTGCATTTTTCCCCTACAACTAGTAAAAGTGTCTTATTTCATCATTCCCTCACATTTTTTATTTTATTTTTTCCACAAATTTTTATTTATTTATTTTTTTTTTTTTTTGTTAAGTCAAATTTTTAAGTCAATTTCTGTTGCTATTAAAATCTTCAATAATTGTCTGATTTCTTACCATTTATCTAATTTTTATGAAAATTTACATATGCATCATTTAAGTCAGACTGCTGGCCAAATTTGCAAGTATTGTAGAGAACAACCCATTTTCATCTACAGCTATAAATTTCTCCTTTTTGAAATGCATATGCTGTCATATTTGCTAAACACAGTAAATAATCTATTACAAAGAACTTATGAAATATTTCAACTAGAGATAAAATAACCAACTCAGGAAACATTTCAGAAATATTTTCAATGTTTTTAGTTTTTAGAATATTTGCATTTTATTTTTATTTTTTTTGCAGCGATGTTGGATATTTTTCTCTTTCTGCATAAATTTTTGCTTCAAATTCAGTCTTTCCTTTGACGTTGAAGGTACTTCAGGATCAGATTACGTCTTTATTAGAAATTTCAATGTCATCTACTTTTGCAGAGCTATTTCAATTTCACCACAAACATCTGCTGGCAGAACAGGCTCAAAAATATCCTCATTTATACTTTCTTCATCTATTAAACATCCACTTTCTTCTGGAGGTAGTTTACAAACATCAATGCATTCTTCTTCAGAATCGTCCTATACAAAAATGTACAAAATGGATTTGAATGAGACATCTCACCTGTGTGAACTAACTGAAAAACAATTACAGAGTGCAGTAAAAGAATAAGAATTCCTTATTTTCCAATGTCAAATCTCCAGTCCTATCCTGGCGCTCAATTTCAGTCATTTGAGTTGTGACTATCAACAAACACACTTGTTTTTCAGTGGCAGCTATGAGCAATCTACTTTAGATCAGAAAACAAATGTGAAAGTTTATGGGGGGGGAGGGGTGCAAGGAAATAGAAAGTAGATCAAAGTCGTAAACATCTTTCATTGACTATCATTGACATTTACTAAAATTGTCATATTCAGAAACTTTTTATCAGTACTTATACACTGTAATCAAAGAACTTTGTCATGTTAAAAAATAAACCTTTACACGCCAATGTTCCATTTCTGGAACATGCACATTTGTTATCTAAAAGAAATAATAAAAAAATATATTTTTTTTTTGTTAGAACTTATGTTCTACAAATAAAATGATCATTTTTAATTAGACTCTCACTTAGTTATAAAAACATTTGTTAAATTTTGAATTTTATATGAATTTTGTCGGATGAAATAAAAGACCAAAACTGAATTTCTCCCCTACACACTAGGGTCACCCGGGGTAATTCCTGGTCAAAAAGCATCAACATCTAATTATTATAAAAACACTATTAAAGGTATTGTTCCCAATTTTTTTGTGGAATAAGCCACTTCTGATGGCTATATTATAAAATGCTTACTTAAATATATATATGCACTTATAATTAAAATAATTATAATTTTTAAATGACCAAGAATTACCCCGGAAATGGGGTAATTCTTGGTCACTTCTGGGGTTATTATCGGTCAGCATCCTTTTTCATGTAACTAAAGTAGTACAGTTAATTTTTTTATGACTGAGTAATAAAATAAGTAGAAGCAACCTTCTAAAAGTTTTGTTCATCTCATAGTTGTGGGATAATAAAGCATTACTTTGTTTTGGGCATAAATACAAAGTTATTTGATGTGCAAAAGACTCTTGTACATTTTACAAAACATTAATTAGCCAAAGAATTTTCATGCATTTTTACAACATTTATAAGCAGTATTTATTACTTCATTAGCATCCATTGTGAATGATTTATTAATAACTTGCAAATTTATGGGTTCATAGAAAATATAACTGAATATTTGTTATCAATTTTATTTTGCTTAGGCCAACTCCCTTTTCAAGAAATTTTCAATACAGACCTTTAATATAATACACAGCATAATAATTAAGTTCCTCTATTGAATTATGTATATTTTATGCACCATTTTGGCATTTTGCAATGAGGTAGTACTTCTACTTAAATTGTTCAGCCATAGAATGTGTTTTTATTCTCTGAGCACTTACTGTTTTCTTCTTTTAAAAGTGTTTAATATAGTAGAGGAAAATGTTATAATCTTTTTTAAAGACTGTGGTATGTCAATAGTTGAAATAAAATAATTAAAATTTCAAGAATGACAATGATCTGTTGTAAAATGTGTAAAAATCAAGATTGATGTTTTGCAGAAATTTGAGTAGCAGTTTTAAATATATAGGGTAGATGTGCCAGTAATGGACACCCTTAAGGAATTTCTGTAAAATTTATTTTTTTATTAATAGTTATAATTGTTATATTCCAGTTTTTTCAATATTATATTAATCTATCAACAATATTTAACCATTCTTATAGCCTCATTTCCTCATATGAATAGCAATTTAATTTTAAATAACAGAAATATATCAAAACACCCAAAAGCCCAGTAATGGACACCTTCTGGCCCAGTAGTGGACACCCCATAAAAAGTAATAAATATAATTGTTTTTATGACTGTATTTAGAACCAGAATTTAGTGAATACATTCTAATGAAACAAAATAGTTATTTTTAAATAAATTTAACAATTAGGATACCTGTAATTAATAAAATATTTGTGATAATCATTTATTGGTTGCATCAATTATTGTAATTATCAGAAGACCGATGTTTTAATTATTTTAGATAGATAGTTTAAAATACTAAATATCAGACAATCACAGCTAACAAATTATTGAAACAGTGGTGGATTTAAAAGGTAATAAAAATAAAAAATAAAAAGTTTTGGAATATTAATGTTTAGTTTTGTGTCACTATTTTTAACAATCTTCCAGAGATTACTTGATATATCATTTATAATAATTAATATTACAAATATAAAAGAAATGATATTGTGAGTTGAATATTTTAAATACTAAATAAAATAATATCAAAATAAAACTGTAGAACTGATGTTTGAGGCCACTGATCTGCAGATTTACTAGTTTCATGAATATTACCTATAACTTTCATTAATAGTATTACATTTTTTTTTAAAATAAGGAAACATTTAAGACAGAAAATGGATTTTTAATAGCTTCTGCAACTTAATTGTTTTTATTTAAACGAAGAGGGGTTAAGCCCTATGAGCCCCTCTTTGACTGTGCTCTTAAACAGTATTTTCTGCTTCCTGGCTGGTTTGATTGCTAGATTATAAAATATGTGAGGTATATATATGTACTACATAAAAAAAATAATAAATAAAATATCAAAATTTTATTAATAACATAAAATAACTTAAAAGCAGCTATTTATAAAAGTTTTGGTGTTATTACATTTTCGTAAGTATAATTTATAAATTAAATTTGATTATTTAGGTTTGCAGTTAAGCCAAAGTATTTTATGCACTATAAACATTACTAAAATTGCATTTTTAGCAATGTCTACATGGGGTGTCCATTACTGGAAAATGACTAATTAACCATCCCAGTAATGGACACCCCCTCTTAAAACCTTAAAAAGAAATGAAATTTTGTAAATAGCCATTAGTATATAAAATTCAAAGTTTTCTATTGCTACTCAAACAAAAACATTCAAATTTTGTAAGAAAATAAATAATATATAAATTAATTAAACGAAGCCAGCTCTTCACCTCTTCATTAAGATTTTCACAGAAAAACAGCAAAACTTTGAAACATTATTTTCTGTTTCCTGATTGGTTTGATTAAAAGTGTCAACAATAACATAGTTTTATAAAACATACAAGGGGGAATTATTAAAAAAATAATTAAAGCTAAATATTTATTAGTTATTTTTTTATGAACCAAAAACATCAAGGGGTGTCCATTACTGGCACATCTACCCTATATATTTCAAAGCAAAGGATTCAAAGTATCTTTGAGATTTTTTACAGCTTCATAAATTGTTGTTTTTATAACAAAAGCGAAAATGATCAAGAATTACCTCAGAAATTCAGTGACCAGGAATTACCAAGGGTGACTCTACTTTATTAAGAACTACAATTAACTAAAATGTGGTGAAAAGTGTGATTGCAGTTAATTCTCAAAGGGTTTGTGACAATTGAAATCACTAAATATGGCAATAAAAAGGAATTAAATGATGATAAAAACATTGACCAGGAATTACCCCAGTGACCAAGATTTACCCCAGATACATGAGGCAATATTTGACCAACTTCAGTAAATTATTTAAAATAGTATAAAAAATTTCAAGACTATTTTTTAATAGCTAAAGTAGTTGGTAATTGAACCAAAAAGAAAGAAAAGAAAAATATTTAAAATTTGAGTTGTGACAAAGATCTTTGTAAAAATGTATCATAACTAAGGCCAATGTTATTTTACAGAAATTTTACAAGCCATTTCAAAAAGATTTTTTTTTTTTCAAAATAAATAAACAATAAACTCATAATTAAGTAATAAATTCCAATGAGGATAGTTCAGAGTACCTCTATGATTTTTCTCATTTTGGTAAAGCGTTCTTAAAACATAAAAAGGACTGTGACCACGAATTACCCCAGAAACTTGCTGACCAGGAATTACCCCGGGTCACCCTATTTATTCTATTAACGTAATATTGACACCAAAAAATCAATCCACACTTTCTTTTTTTAAATAATAATTTTTATAGAGCAATACGAATAAAATTATATTTTTCGCAGAATTTTGAAATTGATGTTCTTTTTATGGAACATTGGGGCAATTCCACGGTTACTCTTGTTACATTTATGGTGGTGTTTTAACATAGAAATGCATTAGTACTTTTGATGCCTTTTTTTTAAATGCACAGAATTTTTTGCTGCATAATAAAGAAGAATGCCTACTTTTTGTATTTGTGCAAGAAAAACATGATAAACTTTATTAGTTTTATAGACTGAGTCATCTAAAGTATGGTTACTCTTGTTACCTGAAAAAGACATAAGTTTTTTATTCCTCTACATTAATGACTATTTTATCTAAACTACATACCAAAATCTTCAAATTTAAAATTATTTCAAAAAAGGAATGATTACTTATTAAATGACACCTATCTAAAAATTTTAAATTCTAATATATTATTTAACATTGGAAAAAAAACAGGTTACTCTTGTTACAAAAAAAAAAAATGGTTACTCTTGTTATATTCCCCTTCAAAGATTTGGTAAGAAAGTTATAAGGCACATTATGAGAACAAATAATTATATAATAATGCATTTATTAAATTTTATCAAAGGAAAAATTATTTCTAGAGTATACAAGTGATGGTAAACTCAATATTTTTACAATTTATACTGCCCCCTGGTGGTAAAAATTGAAACTAAAATATATATGGCTATGGTGCATAATATGAAAGGGTGGTCAAAGGAGTGTCGACTAAAGTTTGAAAAGGGTGAAGGTTAGAAAAGTTGCTAAAAATACAGAAGTTAGAACCCGGACGGGTAAATAATATATGATTTTTTGAAATTTTTATGATTTTTCATGTGATCGCAAGTGTTCTGCTAGAAGTATGCAAAATTTCACATCTCCAATTTAATTAGAGGCTGAGTTAGAAAAATTACTTAAAATACACAATCAGAGCACAGGAGGGTAGATATAAGACTTTTTCAAAATTTTATGATTTGTCATTTGATGTGAGGTGTTCAGCTATAAGCAGGGCTGCAGATTAGGAGTCAGGCTTATTTTGAGCGAAAGAGTCAGAGTCGGATCTGTTAAAATTCCCGGGGTCAGAGTCATCCATTTTACAAGCAGATCTGCATTGTTGGAGTCAGGCCCCTTTTTGAGCAACAGAGTTTGAGTCGGATCCTGTTAAAATTTCTAGAGTCGGAGTCGTCCGTATTTCCTACCGACTCTGCAGCTCTGGCTATAAGTATCCAAAATTTTAAGTCTTCAAGGCTGAATCCATATCAACTCAGGCAGGGGGGTTACCTTCATAGTCTCAGAAGTTTTTGAATTGAACATATGTTAAAATTTAAGAAAAAGTAAGATACTTGTATATTTTCATTTTGCCCAAAAAAATTCCTGGCCCGAGATACAGGCCGCCAAAGATGACATCCCCGGCATCCTTTCTCATTCGCGATTTTCGATAAAAATTTTAAAGTGCTCTATCTCTAGAACGGTGCAAGATATTTTGTTGCGGTTTATTTTATTTTAAAGATAATATTCTTCTGTTTAAAATGATATACCCAATTTTGAAAAATGTATTCAACTTTTCTTGTGGCAGCCTTTTGAAAAAAAAAAGTTAAAAAAAAAAAAAAAAAATTTTCGAAAATGCCAATCCCAAAAATTTTGATTTTTTTGCTGTTGATCAATACCATTGGGAACTACCTTCACTGTAAAGGAGAACTTCCACTTTTGAGTTTAACAAATTTTAGAAACATTTTAAAAATTCTGAGAAGTTTACAGGAACTGTATATATACAGTTCCAATAAAAGCCACTGAATTTTTGCTTATTTGTATCATATTTGTAAGGATAAGCCTACTATATATCCTAAACAAGTTAGAAATTGCAATATAAAATGTGGCAAATGAGGAGCGTGTATACTATAACTAGTTTTATAAATATTCAGATCTTAGTGCAATAAGTCACACTCTTGGGCAAAAAGGGCATGAATACAAAATTTATTATGATTCTACATATTAAATTCAGTAATACGGAAATAATATGAATTCATCTTAAAAGGACTTAATCGCCATGGCAACCTAGAATCATTACCTATCATGGTATATCATTCAATCAATTATGTATTATAGGATTTTTAAATAGAATGAAGAAAACTTTTATTAATGTATTGTATGTTTTAATTTGATTTTCATAGCATTTGAAGTGATACATACTTTATTTTCAATACCGAACATAGTAAAACAATCTCAATAACATATATCAATTACACAGCAATACAAATTATATTAATACAAGTTAGAGTTCAGACAAATGGGCAGACAAATCGAATCCATAAAGACTTTCAACTATGTTGGAAATTGTTAAAAACACATAAATAGGCTGGAATTTGACTTTTAGAAATTTATGTCAATAGACGGAAGCATACTTGAATACTTTCATACAACCCTGTATTTTACCTACTATCTTTATATACATGCCACTATTTAGCTAATATTTAATTAAGATTAAAACATCCTTAAAACCAGTGAAATCACACTTCCAGAGATTATCATTCATAGACGGCCACGTATCTAATTCTTTGCGTGGACCTGTATATCATTTTATCTATATTCTCCAAACATATCTTAGTATACTAAATGTAGTTCAGTGTAAAAATGCATAACTCATTTAAAAATCACCTTTAAGCTACTTTCATTCATACTCAGTAAACCCTTAAGATTTCTTTTGTGTAGCCCTGTATATGATCTACAGCATTTATGCACACAATGTAACATGGAAAAATTTAGTTAAACTTAAAAACTCAAACACAACTAAAAATGCACTTCCAGCAATACCCTTACGATTTCTTTTGTGTAGCCCTGTATATGATCTACAGCCTTTATACACACAACGTAATATGGAAATATTTAATTAAACTTGAAAACTCATATCGCAACTAAAAATGCACCTCTAGCAATCATCGCTAATGTACAGTATTTCCAATAAGGTAAAGTATCCGAAATCTTTTGTGTGTCCCTGTAAACACTAAGCACTTTCTATGACACAGGAAGTAATTTTTTGTAAACCTCTGCAATAAAGTATGTATCACTTCAAATGCTATGAAAATCAAATTAAAACATAAAAGACATTAATAAAAGTTTTCTTCATTCTATATAAAAATCCTATAATACATAATTGATTCAATGATATACCATGATAGGCAATGATTCTAGGTTGCCATGGCGATTAAGTCCTTTTAAGATGGATTCATATTACTTCCGTATTACTGAATTTAATATATGGAATTATAGTAAATTTTGTATTCATGCCTTTTTGCCCAAGAGTGTAACACTTATTGCACCAAGATCTGAATATTTATAAAACTAGTTAATACTATGCATGCACCTCATTTGCCATATTTGATATTGCAATTTCTAACTTGTTTAGGATATATAGTCCTTAGGATATATATCCTTACAAATATGATACAAATAAGCAAAAATTCAGTGACTTTTACTGGAAATGTAACAGTTCCCGTAAAAAATTCTCTGAATTTTTTAAATGTTTCTAAAATTTGTTAAACTCAAAAGTGGAAGTTCTCCTTTACAGTGAAGATAGTTCCCAATGGTATTGATCAACAGCAAAAAAATCAAAATTTTTGGGATTGGCATTTTCAAAAAAAAAAAATTTTTTTTTGAAAAAAAATTTTTTTTTTCAAAAGGTTGCCACAAGAAAAGTTGAATACATTTTTCAAATTCGGGCATATCATTTTAAACAAAAGAATATTATCTTTAAAATAAAAAAAACCGCAACAAAATATCTTGCACCATTCTAGAGATAGAGCACTTTAAAATTTTTATCGAAAATGGTGAATTGGAAATGGTGCCCGGGATGCCATCTTTGGCGCCCTGTATCTTGGGCCAGGAATTTTTTTGGGCAAAACCAAAATATACAAGTATCTTATTTTTTATTGAATTTTAACATATGTTCAATTCAAAAACTTCTGAGACTATGAAGGTAAGATTTTTTCTTTGGCTGCCTGAATTGACATGGATCATACCTCAACTTAATTAGGAGCTCAGTTTAAAAAAAAAAGCTCAAAATGCACAAGTTAGAGCCCAGAGGGGTAAATATAAAGACTTTTTCAAAATTTTAAGAGTTGTCGTTTGATGTGAGGTGTTCAGCTATAAGAATCCAAAATTTCAAGTCTTCAACTTAATTAGGGGCTCAGTTAGAAAAAAAAGCTTAAAATGCACAAGTTAGAGCCCAGAGGGATAAACATACGACTTTTTCAAAATTTTATGATTTGTCGTTTGATGTGAGGTGTTCTGCTATAAGAATCCAAAATTTCAAGTCTCCAACATACATAGTTTCTGAGAACAGGCTCTGTGACGGACGGACAGACAGAGGAGTGAGACGAATAGGGTTTCGTCAGATGAACGAAACCATAAATATTTAAATGCTTTATTAACCTTGGTATCTTCTAAATTTGTTTGTTCTTAACATGTAGAATTATTAAAAATATTTACTATGAGTAAAAAAAAAAAAAAAAAATCCTGGCATTCTATAGAACAAGAACATGTTAATTTGTTCCTTAATTCATGCTGAGATGAGTTGTTAATATGCCAAATTTCTGTTTAACTGTTTATAATAACTTCAAGTTTCGTGTAGCTATTACAGGTAGTGTTGAAATGATGAAAAAATTGGTTAAAATCATTTAATAAATTAAAAAAGTTGTGGTTACTCTTGTTACAAAGAATCTAAAGTTACTCTTGTTACAAAATGAAATTTAAAGTAATAAGTCATAATTTTCATAAATTAATTTCATACTGTTGAAGATTGCACAAATAACAGATAAGCAACACATCTATATGGATAATTGTGATTTTAATTTATTTTTTTCTCCTTAGGATAAACTTTTATATGTTTTTGGTTACTCTTGTTACATGTAAAAGAACAAATTTAATTAACCTTTTTAATTAAAATATTATGTATATATATTTTTTCTTTAAATATTAACTAATAAAAAGATACTTACTACTAGTGTAAAAAATAAAACTGTAGCAAAACAAACAAAACTATTATGACTGATATGCATTTGAAATAGTATGAAATTCAGGCATATTTGCTGCTAAAAAAAATGTTATTTTGTAACCCATTTACAAACAAAAATACATCTAAATATAGAAAAATACCTCAATTTTATTTTTCTTTGGACTTTTTACTAAAAAAAGATATATAATACACCTATGTCTTAAGAAGAAAAAAAAAACGTTCATGATGTCCTACTTTGCATGGAATTGCCCATTGGCGTGTAAAAGGTTAATGAGATCTTTCCACTTAGTTTATGCCATTCCTTGTCTTAATCAATTTATAACAGTCCAAAATCTCATCTCATATTTTGTAATTTCCACCGATATTTTAAGGACAATTCTAAATTTATTGTCAATATTTCAAAACAGATACTATTTACCTATGTAAATATACATTACGTAAACAAATGGGAATCCGCTCGGTGCGATCCACCAAACAGAAAATTTCCACCTGTGGTTGATTACAAATAGAGAATAGTGCTAAGAGGATGTTGGGAAAATGAGAAATGTCAAGGGCCAAGGGCTAACAGAAAAAAATCTAACTGGATCTGGATATCTTACCTTTGCATAAATATAGAAACCACAGACTTCTCAGGGCCTGTTCAGAAGTGCAGAAAACGCCGCGCGCGCGCTCAGAAGTTTTGCCATGGAGTAGGTCATATCGAAGAAAGGAATTTTAAAGTAATTCAATTATTTCATTAGTTTTATGGTTCAAAACAGGTAAAACCAACGACTATATTTCTTTATCCTTCCAAAACATGGTTTTCGTAACAGAAATACATGCCTATGTTCACTCAGATAAAATCCAAAATATTCGGGAGAAACATCACGTGACCTACTTCATCTACTTTAGCCCGTTCAGTATTTGAAATCAATTAACCAACCGCACACAAACTTCGCGCGGGCGGCTCAAAAAATTTATGTGGGCGATTTGATCACGTGATTGTGCGCTTTGTGCTTATGTTTTATTGGTTGTGCTTTGTTTGGTAGGTTGATTGATACAATTTAACAATTCAATTGGTGCTATAAATTTTTAACAATTTTCTTTTAATCTATTTAAAAATAATTTATCAGTTGCTTTACATTTTTCGTGATAAATAGAAGGCTGTTAATAAACCAAGATTGTGATATCACCGTATTACGAGATTTATGTATAATATGGATATGGATTAATTGGATAATGGATTTCAATGGAATTTGCAATGTTAGTTAGATAATTTTTCAGAGAAGTTTTTAGTATATATATTTCTTATTTTATGATTGCATATTTTAATACCGTGTGGATAATAGACCAAAATACATCATAAAACATCAGAAACAAATGGCACTCAAAATCATGTTAGTATGCAGGGACCGATTAACCTCTGAAGTTATGGGAAGCACAGTTTCATTTCGGGGGTCCCTTTCATTCGAGAAGTGTTTTCGATTCGACATCCCGAAAACTCACCAATGCTGCAAATATTATTCACTGGCTCAGCTGAATTCACATTAAAGAAAGTTTTTTTTTTATGTTCTACTTACAAAAAAATAGGATACAATCAGTGCAAAAATGATTTTGCATGGTATTAGCGTAAAAATGTAATTTGGATAAAAAGTTTGAATTCAGAATGCATGCACAACATAAAATATTAATATTATGCGTTGTGTATGCAAGCTAAATTCAATTATATTTAAATTCAATATGTAAAATAAACAATGCATCTAAAACAATGTGATCATGTGGTTGAAACTGACCTACTAATGAAAAATTAATTTGTAATGAAAGGTATTTTTATAAAACACTTAAAAAAAACAAAAAAATATACATATATATGTGTGTGCAAATAGGTTAATAATTTGAAAAGAAATTAGATAGAATTTTGGAATGGAATTAATTCGATATAAAAATTTGGGGCCTCTGTTTTCTCAATTTCGTGTACCTTCTAATTTTCTAAGGGAAGCACATGCCTTTCGTGCCTATTTGATAATCAGGGCCTGTTAGTATGAGCAAAATACTAGTTATACTTTTAGTAGAAAGTTTATAAACATTCTAATCATACTTTATTCACCACAAAACTAGATGCAAAACGCCATATATTTTACATCTTTAAAAAATATATATGCAGATATTTTTAGTTAAAATAATGTACATCTATTACATTTATTTTTATAATATTTTCCATGTTGATTTTAACACCGTAAAATATGATTTGCATCTCAGTCTTGACAAAAATTCCGAAAAATTCACTCCTAAAATACTTTTAAAAAAAAAAAAGAAAGAAAAACACCAAGAAATTATCCTACGCGCAAACGCATATTTTCGCAAGGCGTTCAAATGTAAAACTTTCATTGCGAAATACCTCATTTTCTCGTATTTAAATAAGTATTTTATTATTATAATAAAAATACATATGCTTCTGTATTATTAATATAAAAATTTATCTGTACCAAAAATATCTTATTTATTATGAAAAATATAAAGCAACCAATAAAAAAAAAACACAATTTGGGACCCGAAGGATTCGAACCCAAAGCCCCTAGTCTCGAGTTCAAAGCATTATCCATTCAGTCATCTAGCTCGCCTTTCATTTGAAACAAATTATCTTTATAATCAGCACCATAATTAATCAAACCGTGATTTGTTCGTGAACATGCTGAACGTTTATTGCATCCACGATAAAGACCCACTCCATGTTCCTGTCTCCTGAGCTCGCGCGCGCGGTGCGCGTGGTCTTTGAACACACTCTCAGTCTCCTTTAAACGGGCAAAGAATGGCAGCAAAATTTTAGAATAATCGATTTTTTAATCGAATCATGGAGTGTTGTTTCTTTTCCTTGAATATCGAGTGTGTTCAAGTTGCACGCGCGCTACGCTCGCGAGCTCAGGAGACAGGAACATGGAGTGGGTCAATGTCATGGATGGGTACGTGTTCATGAACACGTGGTGTGTTCAGGAACAGATCATGGATTTGATTAATTATGGGGCTAATGAAAAAGATATTTTGTTGCAAATGGAACGTGTGCTAGATGGCTGAATGAATAAGGCAGTGAACTCAAGTCTAGGGATTCTGGGTTCGAATCCATCCAGTCCCACATTGTATCATATTTTTTTTTTGTTTTGTTTATTGGTTGTTTTATATTTTTTATAATGAATAAGATATTTTTGATGAAGATATATATTTTTTTTTTTATTATACAGAGGCACGTGTATTTTTATTATAATAATAAAATACTTATTTAAATGGGAGAAAATGAGGTATTTCGAGATGAAAGTTTTACATCTGAACGCCTTTTAAATATTCAAAGCTTCGTTTCTAAGTGATTATATATATAGTATGTATATGTATAATGATATAAACATTAAGCAAATCCAAATGAAAAAATAATATATATCGCACGTAGGATAATTCCTTGAT
The DNA here is from genome assembly GCA_963932465.1 of Maratus speciosus. Lineage (NCBI taxonomy): Eukaryota > Metazoa > Arthropoda > Arachnida > Araneae > Salticidae > Maratus > Maratus speciosus. The sequence continues at coordinate 22,854,539 of OZ010799.1, read as the reverse complement.
TTTTTTTTTTTTTTTTTTTTTTTTTTGAGTACTTTACGAGTGAATTTTTATCGAGACTAGGCTGGAAATCATATTTTACTTTGAACATTATAAAAATAAAATGTAATAGTCGTAGATTATTTTAACTAAAAATATCTGTACATATATTTTTTAAAGAGATAGTAATATATATAGGTTTGCTGTCTAGTTTTGTAGTGAATAAAGCATGATTAGAATGTTTATAAATTTTCTATTGGAAGTATAAGTAAGTATTTTGCTTATACTAACAGAATTTTGAATGCCCTTTATTTCTCATGTTTTATGATGTATTTTGGTCTCTTATCCACACGGTATTAAAATATGCAATCATAAAATAAGAAATATATATATTAAAACCTTTTCTGAAAAATTGTCTAACTAACAGTGCAAATTCCATTGAAATCCATCCAGTATAGTAGATTACAAACAAATCTCATATGTTGATATCACAAGCTTGGTTTACTAACAGCATTCTATTTATAACGGAAGATATAAATCAACTGATAAATTATTTTTAAATAAATAAAAAGAAAATTGTTAAAAAGTTAAATTTAAGATCACCAGTTGAATTCTTAAATTGTATCAATCAACCTACCAAACAACGCACAATCACGTGATCAAATCGCCCACACAATTTTTTTGAGCAGCTTGGGCGAGGGGTCGATCAATGAGAGAAATCGTGTACGAGATTACGGAATCACCTTGATTACAGCTGATTACTTTGAAGACATGTGATTATACCTGATTACAGCTGTTTACGCTTGATTACAGTTGATTACACTTGGAAATACGTGATTACACTTGATTACATGTGATTAAACTGCTAAAAGTTATGATTTGACAGTTTGATTCGATTTTGCTGCCTTGCAAACATGTGTTTTTTTTACATGTTAACTTTTTAGAGTTGTCCAAAATAAGAAAATAGTATCAAGCTGTCGACAGTGGCGTAGCGAAGGGGCGGGGTTCGGAATCTCCTCCCCAAACGATGGATCCGTACACTAAATCATAGATTTAAACAGCAGTAAGAACTGCTAAAACGGAATCACAGAAATGCCGAAAATTTTCATTTTAGCAGGTTTTTATCTTACCAGGTATAATTTTAAAGTGTTTCTTTCACCAGAACCATTATTTTTTTCGTTTAATACAGGATTCCATTATAGACAAGTTATGTTTTCACATGTATCCTCTAAAATTTATCCACTCTATAATAACATCTTCAGAGCATAAATGTACTATAGTTAAACCTACGACATTAGAGCATGTCTGTAACGGAAGCGTGCCATAAATAAAAGAAATTTAAAGTTTGACGAAAAAACTAACACTATACGTTTATACCTACTAATATGAAAATCTGTATAAAATGGAATTTTTATCCCGACCTTTGCGATTCCTTCTTTGTAACAGTAAAGCTTGTGAAAATGAAAAACAGAAACATTTCAGGATACCGATGATCAAAGGATAATCATAGAAATACTCTGGCTAAAGCGGAAACCCGCTTAAAACGGAATTGTTCCTATCTTTATTAATTCTGTTTTCAGAGATTTTATTGTAGCTAGATAAAGTGTAAAACTTCACCAACGGAGAATTTGATGGTACCAATTTTGCTAAAACGTACAGTTAAACAGGGCCGAAACTAAGGGGGGGGGGGGGGTGCAGAGGAAGCATGTGCCCCGGGAGCCAGAACGAAAGGTGAAGGGGGGGGGACCAAATGAAGATTTTGTTTGTCGTTTCATACAAAAATGTATATATATATATATATATATATGAAAAACAGAAAAACTCGCAAGCTAATGTTAAACCTATGGAAGCGTTCTTTTTAAATTTGTGAAAGTAAAATTAACAAAAAATCTGCAACCAAAATCAAAAAATTAAACACTAACCCGGTTAGAATTCAATCTCATCTATTCATAGAAGAAAAAAATCATTTGAAACTATTAATGTGCGAGTGAGAAACTTTAAAAAGAACGCTCCCATAGGTTTAACATTAGCGATCCAGTTTTTTCGCGTGACTCTTAACACTCAAGCTAATGTTAATCCTATGGGAGCGTTGTTTACATATTACCAGATTCTTCGCGTGACTGGTGTAGAGCCTACACTAGCCACACAGAGAAACTCGGACGGTAATGTTAAACCTATGGGAGCGTTCTTTTTAAAATTTCTAACTTGCATATTAATAGTTTCAAATGTTTTTTTTTCTTGCTTAGAATAGCTGAGATTGAATTCTAACCGAGTTAGTGTTTACTTTTTCGATTTTGGTTGCAGTTTTTTTTATAAAGTTACTTTTACAAATTTGAAAAGAATGCTCCCATAGGTTTTACTTCAGCTTGCAAGTTTCTTTGTATTTCATGTATATATACATTTTCGTATAAAACAACATACAGAATTTTCATTTTGCGCCCCCCCCCCTTCGCCTTTCATTCTGGCACTAGTTTCGGTCCTGTTTTAGCGGGTGTATGTGTGTGGAGGGGGGGGGGGGGGGCGCATAGAAAGAGAAAGAAAATGAATTGGAAATTATTAGTGATATTCTTTTTCATGAAAAGTGTTAGGGTAGGAAAAATGATATCAATAACTATATGAAAATGCAAAAGAAAATTACTTAGCAAAATTCATTTTCAAGTAAACACTTTTTAGAATTATGAATATTGTCAATAGCATGTTTAAAATATTGCTCAAAATTTATTACAAGATTCGCCCAAAATATTTAAAGAAAAATGCTTTCACTTTCACAAATTTGAAAAGAACACTCCCATAGGTTTAACATTAGCTTGCGAGTTTCTTTGTATTTCATATATATATATATTTGTGTGAAATGACAAACAAAATTTTCACTTGGCGCCCCCCTTCGCCTTTCGTCCTGGCGCCCAGTGCACATGCCCTCTCTGCACCCCTCCCCCCCCCCCCCCCTAGTTTCGACCCTGATTTCAAAAGATTACGCTAACATAAGTTTGTTATCGCTATTAGTATTTTTACAAAACATATGGCCTTCCCTACACATCCTGAGAACACCCAGGTCCAGTTCCGGCACGATTCTTGAAAAATAGTCAGGAAATGGGTCAGAAAGTTTCGCATTGTTGAGCAGTGAATTTGGGAACCACCTTAAGGTATATTTCCAAAGATTCCGTTAACAGAAGTTTATTAATGCTATTAATATTTTTACAAAACATATTACCTGTCCTACACATCCTGAGAACAATCCGGTCCTGTTCTGGCACGATTCTTAAAAAATAGACGGGTTGCACATGACGTCACACGTCTGAAATCGCTTCGTATGGCGCCCAAATATAAGGCGAATATGGTGCTCTCCATTTGATTTATTAGACTTGTTTGCACTATAATAATAAAAATAAGGAAGATCTAAATTAAACAGAAAGATAACATGTACTTTTAACGGCAAAGGGGCAGTTCTGTGCTCCACGTGTGTGCACCAGATACGATAGCATCAGTCGTTGCTAATAGCAACGTGACGTCAATGCAAGGGGTCTATAGTCAGAAAATGGTCAGAAAGTTTCGCATTATTGAGCAGTGAATTTGAGAACAACCTTAAGGTATATTTCCAAAGATTCCGTTAATATGAGTTTATTATCGCTATTAATATTTTTGCAAAACATATTGCTGTCCTACACATAGGGCCGAAAAGGGGGGGGGGGGGAGGGCAGAGGGTTATGCGCCCCGGGCGCCAAAACGAAGAGACGCCAAATGAAGGATTATACCTTTGGAATGGATCATTTTCTTCTGATGGACTGATGGCTTCTGTTATTATGAAACAGCCATTATAAATGAAGTGTTAGGTGAAGATGAAAGAGCAGTCGTAAAAAGTTAGAACTCTGATTTTCTGGTCAGAATGGGGGGAAAAAATGGCCATTTTTTTATGACTGCTCTTTCATCTTCACGTAACACTTCATTTATAATGGCTGTTTCATAATAATGGAAGCTATCAGTCCATCAGAAGAAAATAACTCGGTTAAGCGGGACTCGGATAATCGGGACTCTACTGTATATTTCATTTTAAAAATTATCTTTAGAATATTTTTGTTGGTGTTCAGAGGGGGTCATGACCCCCGTGACCTCCCCCATGGATCCGTCATTGTAGATTACGTAGTTCAGTATTACATATTTTATGATTTATATATTTTAAATTTTAAAATAAGTAGGCTATTAGAAAATTAGAAAAAATTCTCTTTGTAAATATACTTTACGGAAGAGGGGGTGGGGGTTGCCAAAATCCATGTTTTCCCTGGGTACAAAAAAGGCTAGTTTCAGCCCTTCCTACACATCATGAGAACAATCAGGTCCAGTTCCAGTACGGCTCGGCTGTATACAAAAAAATGCAAGCCTGACCTCGGTCCGGCACGTGTCTGCTGAAAAAATTAAGCCCTGACTCAGATACCGTGAAGCTGTCCGATGCCAATCTCTATGCTGGACATATTTGAAGTTATAAGGGGAGGGGGGGGGGCTTTGAGACCTATAGCGGCATGGCTGTGTTCTCGAATGATCCACCAAAACTAATAATAAATCCAAACATGTTACATTTCTTTATTGATGTTGTCAAATTAGCATCGGCTCGTGACGCACATTTATACTTATTCTCGCAAAAGTCACATTCATTGACAATGGCTCATATTTTATCGGCTTCGTTTAAATTTTTATATCGGGCCGGTAGGCCCGCTAAATATTTTTTATCGGCCCGGCCCGGCAGGCCCAACGATTTTTTTTTTTGGCTGCCCGTTGAAAAAACTGTCCTAATTCTGCCGGCCGGCCCTTTTGAAAGTGCACCCACATTTCGCCGTTCCGGTCCCAAGCCCGGACCCGTGCAGACCTCTAGGCTGAGGCACTATATGTTTCCATCTTCATTCTCTTTTGCGAAATATTTTTCTGATTCTTTCTAAGCTTTAGACCACGAAAGCCGAGACAAAAGCGCAGAGAAAAAAGTTTTCACCCGCATCGAGAATTTATATTTCTTTCTCCTCGGATTGCAGAAACAAGCAAATAGAAACTACGCTGTTAAAAAAAAAAAAAAAAAAAAAAAAAAAGAGAGAGATAGAGAGAGAAAGAAACTCCCAGAAATAAGGTAGCATTTTAACTAGAGGTCTGCACGGGCCCACATTTCCAGGCCCGGCCCGTAGAAAAAATAATACTGACCCGGCCCGCCCGAAAAAAAATTAAAAGTTCGGCACGAGCCCGGCCCGGCCAGAGTGAATTTCTACGAAACATTAATTTTTACGTCGAATTGGTTAAAAATTTGTCTCGTACGAGAATTTCTGACCAAAAATATTTATCTTTTTTTTCATGTCATCTTCATTCATAGTTTTTTCATATAATCTTCATTTTTATAGAAGTGCCGCAGGCTGCGATATTTATTTTTTTAATGAATCTCTATTTCTTGTATGCGAGAATCAGCTTCGAAGTTGCCAGTTATTCGTTTGCTTTGAACGCAAAACACATTCAGCTATTAAGAAGTGATGTGAAAATGTAAAAAAATCGGACGTTTTAGTTTTTATAAGGAAAGAACAGAGGTCCCCGTATGGGGACTCAAACCGAAGAGATTATAGTGGTATTTTAAATGCAACTTTTTGACCTACCGTTACAAAAACAAATTGCAGTAAATATTGTAATTCTCAAAAGGTTTTATTTTGCCATAATATTTTTCAACTGATGTTTTTAGTTTTATGAATTTAACTAACTTGATGAACTAATTAAACTGATTCTGCTTTTATTTGTTTTCTCCTAATTTTTTCTTTATTCTTGTTCCTTTTTTTCAGATTTCGTTTTAAAAATACAATTCTGCTTATGTGTATGTGCGAACGGGGGGATGACCCGGCATCCAGGGCACCCCCCGCCCCCGGCTACGTGCATGCTCGTAATTTAGTTTGCATTTTGGGGCTTATGTATACCATTACCCTGAAGATAATTTGTTTACGTATTTTTCGATTTTTCTCCTCTACTTAATTCCCTGCTTTATTCAATGATCCCGAGTTGTTCGTTATTCGGAGGTTTTACTGTATTTAGATATTAAAGAATTGCTGCAAAACAATGTTATCTAAATTCCATATATATATATATATATATATACACATTTTTGTATCAAACGACAAACAAAATTTCCATTTGGCGCCCTCTTCGCCTTTCGTTCTGGGGCCTGGGGCAAATGCCCCCTCTGCCCTACCCTAGAAAACTACTATCCCGGAACATCTAACCGGGAAAAGTTAACAAATTGCCCCCTCCGCCCGGGTGACAATTAAAAATCCCTCGGAAATCCCTCCCTCACTTCTTTAATTTTTTTATACGTTTTAAATAACATATATCAGATTTAAAAATTTGCTTGCGTTCACCCTCACCTCCCTCGTATTTTAAACACACTCAGTCGATATTAACTTGTAATATATTAGAATGTAATCTAAGTTATATTTAAGAAATATATAATTAGAATTGACCTACAATCCATTACGGGTTAACTGGATTATTCAATTAAAAACGTAATCGAAATCATCGCGTAATTGATTACAAATTAATCTAATTAAAATTTAAAACGTTAAATAAGAATTGATTTGTAATCCATTACACGATTATCGGATTATACAATTCAAAAGCTTAATTGAAATTACTTTTCAGTGCGCTGCATGTTTATCAATTGCATTGTGAGGTGATTATAATGTATTTGAATCTATAATTTCATTACTTTTCCATCAGATTCTGCCCAACACTGGTCATATCCAGTGATGGGATTCAAATAATTTAACAACCGGTTCGCTGCCCGAATGATTTTTGATGTACAAAAATGAAAGAAAAATGAAGCATCACACATAGATTATGAAACACTTTCCAATATTATAAGAAGATTGTTAAAAAAACTTTGATCCTTTGGTATGGTGAAAAAAATCCTGAAACATGCCGTATAAAAGGACGTTAATAAATATTCGGCAATCATGAAACCCTGATTATAATTTCTATCAGAAAAAGCATCAGAACAATAAACAATATAATATAAAAATAGCAGAAATGTAAGTTTAAGAATTAACCCATGTCCATGACCTAAAGCTGTATATAACACATTTAGAAAAATATTATCCATGCTATAGCTAGTGAGACAAATTTGTGCAAGACCAAAACTTCTCGAGTTATGACATTTAGAAATTTTAGGAATTTTTACCATTTCTTAGTACAAAAAACAGGCCAGACAACGTTTGAAATTCGTAAAATACAAAGTATCATGATTCGGCAAGTTTAGGTCATACAAATGGAAAAATATTTTTCTAAATATAAATTATAATACCACAGGAACATATCAAAATTTTGGATTTGTTACATTTACGAAAATAACTACTTTCATTTAAAAAACTTCTAAGATATGAAGACCAATATAAAAAAAAATGTGCAGTTGGAAGTATATATCTAAATCTGACGATTTAAGTATTAGCTATAGATCCGTGCCAAAGTAAAGTACCGTTTATTCGAATAATAGCTTTGCCTGGGCCCGTGAAGAATGACCCTTAGCACCGAAAGCGAGCGAAACCGCGAAGAAACACCCAGGTTTTCATTGATTTCGTCGAAATTTCACACATTTTATTTTGTAAAAAATATTTCTACCCGTCCGAATGTTTCAAAACTCTTGTAGATGATGTAAATCTGATCTATTGAGTATCTCAATACCATCTGAATTTGAGATACTCTTGAAAGATTGTGTTCAAATGCGGTCGTTTAATTAATTTTAGCGTAGAAAAATATCGTCTCCTTGAGGCACGAAATCGCCTGCATTTGCCGGTGTACTTGTAAGAGTTAAAATTCCTATTTTTTTAAACCGATTATCCCACCGATAAGAAGATGGTTTCAGATTTACGAACATATTATTGGATTGTCAGTACATCTAAAATTTCGCCCTGAAGGAGCGAAACCCCAAAGAAGCACTGAGATTTTTGCTAATTTCGTCGAAATTTTGACACATTTTATTTTGTAAGAAATATTTCTACCCGTTCGAACGTTTCAAAATTTTTGTAGGTGATGTAAATCTGGTCTATTTATTAAGATGCTAACAAAAAGAATACGGTCGTTTAGTTATTTTTAGCGTAGAAAAAAAGATCGTCTTCGTGAGGCGCGAAGTGACCTGTGTTTACCGGTGTATTTGAAAGGGTTAAAATTCATATTTGTTTTAAACCAATTGCATCACCTATTAGAAAAGGGTTTCACTTTAAGACCATATTTTTGGTTTGTCGGTACCTTCAAAATTGCGCCCTGGAGGGGCGTTGAAATAAGGGAGAAAAAGTTTTTCGGAAAAACGATCTTTTTGAAAAAAAATTTCAAACAGTTAACTGCGATATATTTTTTTAATTGATTGCGGCATTTGAGACGTAGATCTTTCAGCATATGTCTTTCATTTTTAACTTTACTAAGCAGTTTGGCCGACGTAACTTAATAAATAAGGACAAAATACCCCCGAAATTTCTTCTTTTCGTTATTCATTTTCAACTGATTCGAAAATAAGGCTTCTGTGCGTACGCTAGAGTTGTTTCTTTCTCGCAAGGACGGAGTTGAGTTTTCAATGAGAGTGAGTTGCAATTTTTAATTAATGTAGTGGCGAAACAATAGCCCAGACCAGATGTTGGGAGAAGTCAAAGTCCAGTTCTCATGAGAAGTTGGTGAGCTCAGCGGAAACTGAAGACTGAGCGCTAGAATTGAGAGAGAGGCGTTTCTGCGTTGGGAGAGAGAGGTGCTCTCTCTCTTGGCTAATTTTTCGATAGCGCGTTGCCCGCTATTATTATTTTATTTAATGGGATCTGTGAGCAGACCCGTCATACAATCTTTATCTATTAATGTCTAAATGTCGTGTTTTTATATGTCATATATAGCCTAGATGAATATCTGTAATTTTAGTAATAATCTAGAAGTTTTAATTAAACATTTTAACGAGTTTAATAGCATTAGTTCCTGTTGCCATCTCTGACCTATTTCCTCCCACAATTTTTGGGGGCCCTGCCTGGATCTGAATTACCGGACTCAACAATTTTTTTTACGATCTGAAATCTATCCCCTGGACATTCGGACGAATTTTTCTTGAGCTGCAAAGGACGGAATCTGAATCTACAGCCTAGCCATCCGAAGGATTTGTTTTAAGCTGCTGTGCTGCTTCGAAAGAATCTGGAAAAGAACTTCGGTTCTTCTAAAAAGGAAGGAAAAAAGGTTTGCCGCTTCAAAAACCCTGTGTGCAAAGAATGCCCGTAGATTTTTTATTTTCACGGGTCCAAAGGATCGCGTGTGTGAACGACTGACTGTGTTTTTTTGTGTGAGTCTTGGTTTTTTCGCGTGTGATTTATTTTATGCAGCCTAGTGATTTATTTTTTGTGGGCTGTTTTTTTTTTTGTTTTTAGTGTGATCGAATCATGTTCTCAGCCTAGTGATTTATTTTTTGTGGGCTGTTTAGCTATTTTCTGGCTCACTGTGTTTTTTTTTGTCAAGAGCTTTGGTTCTTTTTTCCCTTACGCGTGTGAAAAAAATATATTCATTTACATACAGCGAATGTACCGGTCGTGGTACAAATTCGCACGAGCCATTTTTTTTATTATTGAGATTTCATATTTTCAAGAAAGGAATTTTCCCTTTAAAAGTAAGTGAGTTCCGTTCCTTTTTATATGTTTGTGTTGCTGTTAAGAATTGATATTAAACTGGAAATAAAAATAATGGCGCATTTAGTACGTGCCAAAAAGGTAGACCTTTTAGGGGTAGTACGAGAGTTGGGATTAGAAGCACCAGAAAGCTCTACCAAGCCCCAACTCTCGGACATGATCATTAAATCGAGCGATTATAATGAAGATGTTGTAAAAAATCTTCTAGCCGGAATGCTGAAGGGGAAGAGTCTGACAAAAAAATACAGTTAGAAGAAGAGAATAAACGCGAATTTGAGTTAAAAAAACTTGAATTACAGATCGCCGCGAAAAACAAAACAGAAATACCGACACTAAGTAGCGGGATTAAAAGCCCCGATGTTTTGAAATTAATTACAAAGTACAACCACCAAGAGGAAATTAGTATTTACCTTACATTGTTTGAACGCCAAATCAAGCGTTTGGGCGTAGAAAAGGAAAATTGGGTAACTAATTTGCTAGGTCTGTTAGCGTTGGAAATAGTCAACATAATAGGTCGCGAAAAGGAGGAACTGTCTAATGATTATGATTACGTGAAACAGTTATTACTAAAGAGATTTAAGCTGAGGGCAGAACAATTTCGACAGAAATTCTTTTCGCATAGAAAGGAAAATTCGGCATCGTGGCGAGATTTTTCATTTGAAATTACTAATTTTTTGGAACAATGGCTGACGGGTCTTCACATTTCGACCTTTGATGATTTAAAAAACATTTTGGTTATTGACCAAATAAGGAAAAGATTACCATCTGAAATAAGGGAACATTTCATTGATCACTTGCCTAAGTTTACGAAGGTCTCAGATTTTGTAAGTAAACTTGATGATTATGAAGCGGCTCGCAATATTATCAGGAGAAACTCCGAACCCAGAAGTCCGAAAAACGATGTTAAAAAGCGTTTTACTCAAAATGTTGAAAACAAAAGTTTTAACAGAAATAACATTCCGCAGAGTAGCAAATATGAAAAAAATTATCTTAACACGAGGAATAACGTTAACCCTTTCAAAATTAGATGCTTTTATTGTAATGAATACGCCTCCCATAAATCAAATCAATGTCCCAGAAGAAAAGAAGGGCCAACTTATTTTAGAGGCAAAAAAAACGAGCACAGGGCTGAGCAAAGTAACTTCAATTATAATAAATCAGTGAACACTACGGATAACAATTCCTGCCCATCGGATAAAATCCTCAAAATTATTGAAATTATGGGGAAAAAGGTCAGCTGTGTGGTAGATTCTGGATCTGACGTAACAATGGTTAATGATAACATCTATAAGAGTTTAGGATGCCCCAAATTAAATGAAAATGATGTAAAACTGACAGGAATTAGCGGAAAAGGAGTGAGTCCGAAGGGTTTTTCAATACCGACATTTCAATTGATAATGTTAGTATGAATTGTGATATTTACGTTTTAAATGATTTACAATACAACATGATCCTCGGAAATAATTGTTTAAGTAAATTAAATTTTGAAATATCTGGTGATGGCCTTAAGGTTATGAGTAAGCGAAATAAGGAGAAAAATTATACTGTTAATATGATAACTGCGGTTTCCTTAAAAATTCCGAAGTTAGATACTCCTTCAGATGTTGTAAACATTCCCACGGCCAAGTCAGTCTTGCAGTCGGATGTTGTAAACATTCCCATGACCATCCCAGGCTTGCGGTCAAATTCCATAGACACTCCCATGATTGAAGAATGTTTAACTGACACTCCTAAGTATGAATCTGTTTACTTAGCAGAAATGGTAAATTCGGTTAACATAAACGAAATTGATCTTACTCACATAACTGACTGCGGTTTAAAAAAAGAATTAATTAACTTAGTTGAGAATTACAAGCCTGAGAAAATAAAAAGTGCTAACTTGAAAGTTAAAATAATATTGAGCGATGAAATACCGATTACGCACCGACCCAGGAGATTAGCATTTGCAGAACAAGCGCTTGTTGATAAACAAATCCAGGAATGGCTTGATAACGGCATTATACGAGAAAGTTGTTCGAGTTATGCCGTGCCTATTGTTTTAGCCAAAAAGAAAAATGGCAATTATAGATTTTGCGTTGATTATAGAAAGCTTAACCGAAAGATAATTAGGGATAATTACCCCCTTCCGGTAATAGATGATATTTTAGACGATATCGGGCAAAATAAAGTTTTTAGAACATTAGACTTAAAGAATGGTTTTTTCCACGTAGAAGTCGATGAGGACAGTAAACAATTTACTTCGTTTGTTACAAATAATTCCCAGTTCGAGTATAATGTAATGCCTTTCGGCTTAAGTTCCGCCCCTCAGTTTTTCCAACGCTACATATATGCATACCTCAGAGAGTTAATAAGAGATAAAACGATTTCCCTGTACTTAGACGATATAATCGTCCCTGCGAAGACCGTTGAAAGTTTCCCTTTATTACGCTGGCAGAGCCCGATTAACAGGGCCGAAACTAGCCTTTTTTGCGCCCGGGGCAAAAATGAATTTTGGCGACCCCCCCCCCCCCTTTCTTCCTCAAAGTATATTTACAAAGAGAATTTTACTAATTTTCTAATGGCCGACTTATTTTAAAATTTAAAATATGCAATCATAAAATATGTAATACTGAACTACATAAATTGAGTGTGACGTTTGTTGCAATTATAGTTCGTTCACATAAAATAATTCGCATGTATTATCGGCTATTTACAGTGATTGCTTATACAGTAGCGTTCCGATTATCCGAGTCCCGCTTAGCCGAGTTTTCTCTTTCACCGAGTTATTTTCTTCTGATGGACTGATGTCTTCTATTATTATGAAGCCGCCATTACAAATGAAGTGTTAGGTGAAGATGAAAGAGCAGTCGTAAAAAGTTAGAACTCTGATTTTCTGGTCAGAATGGGAAGAAAAAAAATGGCCATAATTCCATCAGAAGAAAATGATCTATTCCAAAGGTATAATCCTTCATTTGGCGCCCCTTCGTTCTGGCGCCCCTTCGTTCTGGCGCCCAGGGAACATGCCCCCTCTGCCCCCCCCCCCTTAGTTTCGGCCCTAACGATTAAGATTGTTTGTGGCCCAAGGCCCAACAACTTTTCGGGGCCCCGTCGCACCAAAATAGTTGCTATATATTTTTTTTTGGGGGGGGGATTATTAGATAGTACGATACGGTTGCAAAGTTAACCAAAATATATTTTGGTTTTCGAGAAAATAATTGCGGAAACTTCATTTTTAAGAATTATTTTTCTAAATCATTTTATTCAATTTGGGGCCCTCAGCAGCAGCGGCCCCAAGCCCACGGCCTAGTTGGCCTGTGCGGTAATCAGGCCCTGTACGCTGTGCAGGGTACGGGCCAGATCCGGGCCCATGCCGCCCGCTAAACGCTCTTTGAATAAAAGCAAACACAAACTCTTAATCTCCCCCCCTCAGACTGCTTTCTTATCTGGCTTATCTCTCTTTCCCGAGCTCGTTCTTCATCAGCGAGCTTGCCTTTGTGGCATTTCTGCTTCTGCCTTCCCCAACTTCTGTCTAGAGTCTAGACAGAAGACAGAATGTTGAAAAAATAGATTTTTCTCGAGAATTTTAATTTGAGATTATACTTGATTATACTATGATTATATCGATTACATGTGATTACATCAAGATTTCTTTGATTACCACTGATTACATGTGATGACATGATTACGCATGATTAAGACTTGATTACAGTATGATTTCACTGATTACAGGGTCGGTTGTATCAGATTACACCCCATTGAGAGACCCCTCGAGCTTGGGCCTCGGCTTGGGCGGATTTTGTGTGCGGTTGGTTAACTAATTTTAAATTCTAAATGGGCTAAAGTAGATAAAGAAGGTCACGTGATGTTTTTCCCGACTATTTTAGATTTTATCTGAATGTACATAGGCATGTATTTCTGTTACGAAAACCATGTTTTGGAAGGATAAAGAAATATAGTCGTTGGTTTTACCTTTTTTGAACCATTAAAAATAATGAAATAATTGAATTATTTTAAAATTCCTTTCTTCGATAAGACCTACTCCATGGCATAAAGTTCTGGGCGCGTGCGGCGCGAAATGCACTTCTGAACACACTCATTGCTGACGTGGTATTTTTATAGTTTTATATTATTTTACCAAAAATAGCCTCTTTGTGGAGTCTCCAGGATGTAATTCTCTGGTGTTGTAAATTTCCTTGTGCAATCTCGTCCTCGATCTCGTCCCTGTATATATCGGATATATCGACGATGACTTATAAGCGAGCCCTGGTGTCAAGCACACAAGTCAGAGTCTGATGTATGTGTTCATTAAAACAAACAAAGGATCTGTCTCCTTCGCGCCCGGGCATATTTTTTTTCCAAGGGAGTTCGTCGATCGGAACTGTAGCTCGTAACCTCATTGGTTCTTGCCTTTGGCAGTGTCATAGTCTATATTGGCGATAATAACATTTGGCGAAGAGTACTTCTGGGGGTTTTGTATGAATTCTATTTTAAGCTGAATCGGTTTGAATGCATACTAGCGTTGAGGTATGACGTTTGTCTGTAAATCTGAGTAATTGAGTTCGAATCCAAGCATGCGGGAAGTTGTTTAAATTTTTCAATGGTTAATTAAGTTATAAAAAGTATTTTTTAATATTTAATTATTAACATAATATTATTAATTAATCCATTATTATATAATATAATTATGTGATAATATTAATATAATAATATTATCTCTCTATTCTAAAAAAAAGTAACTACCGCTGCCACCGCCGCCGCCGCCGCCGCCGCCGCCGGTTTTGAATTTTTTGTGACCGGAGGTCTTTCTTCGTTAATATTAAGAAAAATAATGCATACAAAAATATGAAAATCGGTAGTATTATACAGAAATGTTTGATAAACACGCTGATGCAGACAGTTTTGAAATCGAAGTATTATTTTAAGAGATATTTAATGCCAAAGTTGGACAAAATCGTTCGATTAAAAAAGTTTTATAGGAGCAAAGACTGTACATAGGAATTTAATCATTTTTAGATCATTTTATGCGTCAGAATTTCCCGGTGTGCAGACTTCTTTTAGTTTTTTAATTTGACACATTATTTGAGGTTTTATTTCTATTTTAAATTCAAATTTTCAGCATTTCGAGAGATATTTTTTACTTATTTTAGAAAATTGTACTAATTTAACCTGTTGCCAACTGTATAAATAACGGAAACAATAATGTTTGCTTCAAATTAAAAATTTACTTACACGTGACTATTATAAATAGAAAAAATACTTTCAAATTAAAATTAAATAATTGCGTATAAAAAGCAGGAACTTATTGAAAATTACGTCATAAAAAGTATACACGTGAATATTTAAAAGAGAAAGAATAGCTTGGTCAAAATTACGTCAGATTAAAAACGATTAATTTAAAATGTCTCATTTAAAAGAACTTTCTTTTCGCTTTGTTAAAAAATACCAGGAGACAAAGACTCTGTTTACTTAGTAATTCCTTTTATATTAGCTTATTTTGAAATGTTGTTACACGTGTCTACGTCATCAAGTTATTTTTATTTCGACGTTTTATTTGTATTTTTATTAATGTTGTACTAATTTATTTGTTCTTTCGTTATTTAAAATAAAAATTATGTCAATTTGTATAATTTGGCGAAATTGGTCGACTAATTGGTCGACTGTCGTCATCAAGTAGTACCGCAGCGGATTTGGCGTTAAAATTCTCCAATCAAAGAGAAATGAATAAAAACCGTTTATAGGTAGATCGCCACTGTTTTTTAAATTATAATTCGATCTTTCGAAATCTTTTTAAAGCCGATCAAATTAGCGTGCATTTAGAGTCTGCGGTGTCTGGACGGGGGTTGGCGAGCGTAGCTCGTAGGGGGCCGAGCCCCCTAGTTTATATTTAAAAAAATTATCATTTGTGATTAAAACTATATGCATTTTGTTTTTAAAGCTGCAGTTAGAGGAGAATATTAATATTTATATTTTAAAATTATAATAATTTTTTTTTAATATAATTAATAATATTAAAATAATTAATATTATTAATTAATTATTATATAATATAATTATGTAATAATATTAATATAACTGTTATTATTATTAATTATTATATAACATAATTGCATAATAATATTAATATTATTGTATTACTTATATTCTTTAAAATTTGTCGTTTGTGATTAAAACTATATGCATTTTGTTTTTCAAGCTGCAGTCCTAGGGAGAATATTACTATTTATATTAAAAATATTGTAATAATTTTTTAAATATAAATAACAATTCTATATTATTATATAATTATTAATATAGTATTAATTAATATTATTATTAATTAATTAGTTAATTATTATATAATATAATTATGCAATAATATTAATATATCTATTATTAGTATTAATTATTATAAAATATAATATAATTATGTAATAATATTAATACAATTGTATTATTTATATTCTTTAAAAATTGTCATTTGTGATTAACACTATATATACATTTGGTTTTTCAAGTTGCAGTTCCAGGGAGAATATTACTATTTATATCAAAAATATTGTAATTTTTTAAATATAAATAATATAATATTATTATATAATTATTAATGTGATATATTATAATATAAAATTAATTATTCTTATTATTATTATTAATTAATTAATTATATTATATAATTATACAATAACATTAATATAATTATATTATATTATTTATATTAAAAAATATATATAATTTTTTAAAATATAAATAACATTCTTATATTATTATATAATAATATTAATATAAGTATATTATTTATATCTTTTTTTAAATGCTATTTGTGATAAACAAAAAAGAAACTATATATATTTTATTTTTCAAGCTGCAGTTCCAGGAAGAATTTGCAGTTTTAATCCATAAAAAACCTTAAAATCCAAAATCCGGGAGGGGGGGGGGTGAAGAAGAGGTTGGATTCCTTAACAATCCCATGAATTTGTAACTGTATGCCTTTATGGAATATAGTTCAAAATTATACATTACATGGAACCAAAAAAGGAAAAAAATTACTTGTCTTTATTTTATTTTATTTATTTATTTTTTTTGTCTTTGCTACTTAAATGTCATTTTAGTTGAAATTTTACACTTTAGTGTGTAATGTTAGTTTCTGGTGCAAATAAATTACAGTTTCGCAGTAGCATTAATTTGGTATGTATGTGTGTATGCGGGGGAGGGGGGGGGTGAGTTCTGTCTTTCATTTGACAAACAATCATTATAAAATATAGCGGCACAGTTAATATTTTTTTTTTCTGGAAGAAGTTATATACTTTGAACAATCATTATTAATACAAAGTGGAAAAACGAAAAAAAAAAGTTGTTGATTATGTGTAAAAATATTTTGTAATGAATACGTCAAATTTTAAAACCAACGTTAAGAAAAACCCAAATATTTAGGATTAACAGCATTCAGTCTAAAGATTTATTATTTATTTAAAATAAGCTAACTGTATAATATAAATTTAGTTATAATTAGCATATAGTCTAAATATGTATTATTATTTATTTAAAATAGTCTAATCTAATTGTATAATATAAATGAAAAAAAAAATACATGAACATTTTATAATTATTAATATTTAATAATAATATTTATTAAATCAATATAATAAATACATAGTAATAATTTTTATTAATAAATTAATATTGATTAAGATATATTAAATAATATAATAATAATAATATAAAAGCAGAAACAAATATTTTGTGCAATTAGTTATAAATAATCTGCATTTACAAATATAATATCAAATTCGTATAATATACATTTGTATTAGAAGAAAATATTTAATAAATAATAACAAAATTTAAGTATACTTAGTTACAAAATATATAACTTTTAAGAAAATTAATAATAATAATAATAATAATAAACTGAAGGCAAATATTACTAAATTTGTATTTATAAATATACAAAATACATTAAATAGCATCCTTCTAAAACCAAATTAACCCAATATTAAAGAAAATAAGTTAAAACTGGTGTGAATGTTTTAAGAAGATTTTTTGTACTTAACCCAATATTGCCTAAGTAAGTACATTCATTAAAAAGAAATTAAATAAATAATTTTATTACAAAGAGCGATTTTTTTTTTAAGAAAAAGAAAAAAGAAATCTTTCATTCGTCTTTATTTAATAAACAAAAATTAATATTAAGTATATACTTGGATATAAAAATATAGCGGTCAAAAAATTAATTAAAAATGTATTGAAGAGACATATTTTTAAATCATTATTTATAATTATACAAAATGCATTGAATAACATTCAACAGATTACCATTATGTTATAAAAAACGCATTTTTGCTTTATTTTGTTTGTAATGTAGTTTCTCAAAACAAGTGCAAAGTCGCCAAAACTGGTTGAACAACATGCTGGACACTGGGCAACCAACAACCAATAAGATTGCGAGCTTCGGCTCGGAACGACGAACTCCCTTGGAAAAAAAAATTATGTCGCGGTTGCTGAACAAGATCCAAGTTTCAATTGATATTTTAAATCGAATCATATGAATCATCGAATGTGTGTTCTATTTTGTGAATATCTTCGTTGTGGCCTGTTACAGTTTTGTGTTTGTAAACAATAGATAGTACGATAAAATTAACGTCGCCTAGTGGGGTCGGGGAAAATGGCGTCCTAGGTGTTTCGTAGGTTTCGCTTCACGTCATTTTATATTTTTTTTTCTCTTGTGTTTAGCATATTTTTTTCTGCTTTCATTTTCTCCTGACATCCTGCCAGCTTCTCTCGTAGACCTATTGTGTTTCTGAATTTATTTTTACTGCACTTGCACTCGCACGTTTTCTCCTCGCTAAGCCTCGCATGCGCCACGAGTTCTAGCCGTCCGCGATGGCCGACGGATTTCATTACCTCTCAGATGCTCCTCATTCTGAGATTCTTCAGCGGGCTAAGCCCAATGGTATCAACGAAATTTCCATTTTTCTCGAAGGTGATAACTGCACAATTCCCAGTTCACATCCTAAAGCTCTGAAAGCCGATCTTCTTACCAAAGCCAATGGGCCGCTCTCCATTGATCTCTTGAAAATTGCCAGAAATGGTAGCATACTTATCGTCACTCGCGACTACAACACGGCGGACAGACTGCTAAAAATCAACCAAATCTTTGACATTCCAGTCAAAGCCAAACTGTCAATGGAATCCATTTCCACAAAATTCTTGCTTTTCAACATCCACCATTCAACGACTTCAAAAGATATCAAAGAGGAGCTTGAAGAAAACAATACCCATGCCTACGAAGTAAGACGTTTCCTGAAATACAATAATAAAATCCCCTCTCCCACTGGCACTGTCTTGGTAACTATGCTTGGCACCTCTATCCCTAATTCCGTGAATCTCTGATACCAGCATCACAGTATCTCTATGTTCATTGACAGGCCTAGACGATGCACCAATTGCTGTAAATTCACCCACTCCACCAAAAGCTGCAAGCAAGTCCGCGCTTGCATGAAGTGCGGTGAAGATCATGACTCCGTCAACTGCTCCAACCCAACTATAAAATGCACTAACTGCCATGCCCCACACCAAGCTGATGATAAAAACTGCCCTGCTTATAAAAAGGAGCAACAAATACTAAATTTTAAATGCCATCACCACCTAACTTTGGGAGAAGCAAGAAGAAGATTCCACGAAACGAGAAGTCTATCACCAATAAATCCTACGCTCTTGCTACTCAAGAGGGGGCCTCTAAAGGTTATGCCTCCAAAAATGACCTTGAAGCTCTTAACAAGGAATTCTCTGCCCGCATTGCTGACCTATCCAAATCCCTCCTACTTACCCTTACCAACAATCTCAACCAAATTCCTGAAACCATCAGCGAAAAAATTTTTAATACCATCAATCAACTCACCACCAAAACCCTCGAACCAAATTCCACACTCTCAGCTAATAACAACACCGAAGAAAAAAATGACCCAAAAGAAGCAGATCCCAAAACCGACCAAGCCGACTCTTCTGATGAAGACCCATCCTCCAAGACTACTACCGATTCAGAACTTCAAAGCAAAATCACCACCCAAAAATCCAAAAGTACAAACACTAACATCAATGAAAGACCTATACGGAATGGGTAACCTTTTTCTTTTTTTCTTGCCTTACCTGTGCTTTTGCCCTCTTGCTTCTCCCCATCTTTCTACCTGCTTCCCTCTTCCTTCCTCCCATGTGCGTTTCCTTCCTTGTTAGCTGGAATGCTCGCAGTATCTGGGCCAAATCCCACTGGTTGGGCAACAGTTTCTTTTCTAATTCTTCCATTCTCTGCATCCAGGAAACATTTCTCTGTGCCGACAGATCTCTTTCTATTCCTGGCAAATGTATGTTCCGCTCCGACCGTGACAATCGCGGCGGTGGCCTTCTCACTACTGTTAACACTTCTCTTTCTGCCTTTATCGTCCCCCTCTCTTCCTATGGAGGTTCTTGCTGTTAAGGTCTGCCTCAAGAATAAATGAATCACCATTATTAATATATACTCACCTCACGGCTCCTTCTATCACCAGCTGATGTCAGACATCATCTCTCAAATCACCCCTCCGTTCATCATTGCTGGCGACCTGAACCTAAACATCCTGAAAAGTGGCCCAAATGGACTCCATGACAACTCCTTCATCGAATGGTTCTCCCTCAACAATCTTCTCCTCCTAAACACACAGTCTCCCACCCGTTTCCAGCCCAACAGTGCTCCTTCTCTTCTGGACATATTTCTAGTGTCTCCTGACCTGGCAGCTCATTTGGAGTACTCCATCCATCCAGACATGTTCGACTCCGACCACTGCCCCATTATTGATCACTTTTTAGGACCTTTTAACCTTCAGCAAAATCACGAAATCAAACGTATTTGCAAATGGGACAAGGTCATCACCGACATCAATAGGGATCTTGACAATAGGGGCAGCATTGATTTTTCTGTCCTGGCCTCAACCTGCACTTCCAGTATTTCAATGCACACTCGCACTTATGTCTGCCACCGTAAAAATAACCCCCTGGTGGAACAGTAAATGCAGCTGGCTCTTAGGTCAGAAGAGAAAATTCCTTCGCCTTGCCAAGTCTCATTGCTCTAAAGAATTCTGGCTTGAGCACAAAAAATTCGCTAGCAAAGCTCAAAAGAGAAATCAAAGCCTCCATCAGAAACTACTGGGATCATATCTATCAAAACTGCGCCAGTAATAAAGGCATTTACAGTATCGTTAAAAAATCGGCAACAAGCAGCACACGTCCTCTAACAATATTCTCTACCACAACAACTCCAATATTCCCAGCATCCACCATCAAGCCCATCTCTTCCTTAATTACTTTGCTAATTCCGAGATCTACCATGAAAACCTTCCTTTTGACCTTAGCAGCCAGGATGCTATCATGAATGCTCCAATTTCAGTTGAAGAATTCAACGCCGCCATCAATAGTAGTAAAGCCACCTTTCCTGGTGAAGATAACATCTTCACCAGGATCCACATCCTCAAGAGTCTCTCCATTACTAATAAAAATAAAATTTTTCAAGAATTCAACAATATCTTTAACACCAGCAATATTCCCAACAACTGGAAATCTGCTATCATCATCCCCATCCTGAAGCCTGGCAAGAACCATCAACTTGTTTCTTCCTACCGTCCCATTGCCCTTACCTCTGTCTGCTGCAAAATCTTTGAACGCATCCTCCTAAATAAATTAATTCCTTGGAACAGAGATTGCCAGTCCACCATCGCTACCCTCTACAATGACATTCACACTGCTCGTGCTGAAAACCAATATATTTTTCTGATCAACCTGGATATTAAATCTGCTTTCGACTCAATCTGGATCGACGGCCTCATCTACAAGTTGGCCAGCGTTGTCATCGGTGGCAAGGTCGGGCTCTGGATCGCTAACTGGTTGTCTGGTCGTAGCATCAAAATCCGTTGGAAAGGCTTTGTCACTCCAGAAACCTCTTCTAACATCAGTCTTCCACTAGGTAGTGTACTCTCTCCGCTCCTCTTTATGCTATACATTTATGACATCTTTGATCTCCTAGACCCTGGCGTTAAAATACTCATCTACGCTGACGACATCGTCATCTATGTGGTGGGTGTTGACCCCCTTCGCTCCATCCATTTGCTCCAAGAAAATATCAACCGTATCACCACCTGGTTGAACTTTTGGAAGTTAAGTCTTGCTCCTGATAAATGTTCCTGTATTAATTTCTCTAGACATCGTCAAGAAGTTGAGCCCATTAAAATCCAAGGCTTTGAAATCAGCTGGCAAAATGAATTCAAATTTCTTGGCGTCTACTTCACCAAATCTCTTTCTCTTAACAAGCAAATTTGCTACATCAAACACAAAGCCTTTAAACGTCTTAACCTTATTAAAGCAGTCTCTGGCATCAGTAGAGGTGCCAGCAGCTTTCATCTCATCAAAATCGTGAATTCACTTGTTAGAAGCCTCATCGACTACTCCTGCTTTCTCAATATGTATCTTCCTACCACTTCTCATAAAATGCTGGAAACCATTTACAATGCTGCCCTTCGTTTTGCTTCCGGTCTTCCCAAGTGGACTCCCATCCCTGTCCTTCATAGAGAAACCAATCAACCTTCCATCCGCATCAAATCCCTTTCTTACCGCTTCTTAATCCGCCATGTTGCTTCCCACCGTCACTCTCCTCTGTACAGCACCATTTTTCACAGTTCTTCTGCCACTGGTGCTATCTACCCCCTCATTAATCACTGCCTTGATGATATGACTCATGAATATAATTTTGTCCCTTCTCAAATCATTGGGGCCTACTGGTCCGGACTCTCTTTCAAAGACATCCTCATCACTGAGGGTCTTCCCTTTCAAGACCCGATCATGCTATTAGGGACCTCTGGATCGCATACAAGCATGAGCACTTCCCCTTCCATTCTATTATTGCAACTGATGCTTCTAAAGATGAGATCAAAACCTCCTTCGCTGCCGTCAACTTTTACAACAAGTCCAGCATCGCTTGTCTCTCACACACTCACAACTCCATCTTCACTGCTGAAGCCCTAGCGATCTCCCTTGCTCTTAATACTTTCATTAGCAGCTACACTGATTATGTCATTCTCTCTGACAGTCTGTCCGTCCTCACAGCTCTTAAACACATTAACATCAAATCTCAACACACCATTCATTCCATCAACAACAAAATTTCAGACGTCATCTCTAAAACCAAATCTCTTCTCCTCATCTGGTGTCCTGCACACCGCGGTATCTCCCCTAATGAAAATGCAGATTATTGTGCCAAACATGGTCCTTTCACCCTCCAAGACAACTCTATTAGCTCTGAAGACCTGAAACATCGTTTCAAAATTAACTCCAGAATTGAAGCTGACTATGATTGGCTTAACAATGACTATTCTTCACGCTATAACGCCTTAGACATCAGCATTCAATCTCACAGAAAATGGATTCCAGACAGGCACAGTGATGTCGCCATTGCTAGATGGAGAACTAGGATGATTCCTTGCAATCAAATTCTTCACAAATTGAATTTAAGTCCTACTCCTCTTTGCACTTATTGCCATGAGACCGACACTCCCCATCATAAGCTCCTTAGCTGCGCTAAGTATCATCTCCCAAGACAAGATTTGTTTACTACTCTTAAAGCCCCTCCAGACATCTCATATAACAACCTTATCAACTTGGCTATGAACTCTTGCCGCAATGCACAAGCTTTATCCAAATTCACCTTCCACTGCACCTAACTCTCTACCTGCTTTCACCCATGTTTTTACCTGCCTTGCTTCACTGACTGATTTTTTTTGTTTAGAATCATTCACTTGAACTTACTACTTACAAACTCTTTGTTATACCCTTTTCCCATGAATGTTATACTGCCTACTTTATATTCCTCATCTTTTTTAGAGATAGTGCCGGCCCTTCGCTGTAGCAAAGATCTCGAGAACTCAAACTCAAACTCAAACAAACAATGCCCAAAATAGCATGTTAGTATCGAAAACAATCTTTTTCTGTTGTTACTTATATTGTGTCGAATTATATTCTTCTTCAAGATTATTAATACAATGTTAAAAAGTTGTTTTCAAAAGTATTTTTTCACAAAAATTGCCCCATTGAAGCAAACTAACGAACAAAAAGGGAGTCATTTTAAAAATAACATTTCTTTTCTGTTTTGCTTATATAACTTGCAACTAAACGCGTTACCGTATACAAAGCTTTTTAATTATATTTGCAATAGAAAAAAAATCTCTTTGTATTGATGTATTTGTTATAGTATTCATAGACTCATATATGGTTTTCAAGTATGGGGCACTGAAAACTTACGCTTGAAAAATACAGTACAGCCCCGATTATCCGCGGAATTGGGTGGCAAGAGCACTGCGGATAACCCGAAAAAGGCTGAAAATAAGGTGCAAACACGAAAAAAAGAAAATTCAACGTAAAAACTATGTTTAGGTGTACAAAAAGCATAATAAAACATTTAAATTACATACATATGCACAGTACAGCAGAAACCTTTGCTTTACGTCTAAATCACTAAAATAAAGAACAATAAACACGAAACAATCCCATACAACCAAAGACTGCCTCCGGACGTCCTATATGGTCCTATATAGAGCCGGGCGGTCCGATACCCGTCAGATCCTGTACAGAGCATAATTTGGACGTTCGCAGGACGCCAGAATCCGGACGAACCATCCACGATCGTCCGATGTTGCCCGGAGAACATCCGTGTCACCTGTACGCATGCGCAAGAAATTCTGACTTCAACTGCTCTGTCCGTTTGTTGTTGAAACTAAATATCTTTTAAACAATTGTGTTCTATTACTTATTTCTTTTAATAATGATTGAATTTATCCTAAAGGTAAGTAAACTTTCGAATCTTAACTTTTTAGAGTGAACTTTTGAATTTTGCAATAAAATATAAGGCTTTTGTCGTAATCTATACCATGAGACAGGCAAATTTTCATAGAAAACATATAAACAGTTATAAGCATTTTTCATATAAATACTCGAAATAATAATGTTGTATGATCGTAAAACAAACCTTTGTTCATTATATTTATACTGAAATAGTATTATTTTTAAAGATAGATATTTCCTGAGTCACCAAAACATTGTTTATGACCCATTGTTTGGGTGTTGTGTTAGATATAAAAATACATTAAACATTCATTTTGTTGATGACGAACAAGTAAAAATATTCATAAAGCTTTAAATTCAACTTTTAAATCTATTTAACTGTTAAATTTATTTATCTTTAAAAAATCTAATAAAAATACTCGTAAAGTATATTTTTATTTCAAGAATAACCTGCTTATAAAATTAATTTTGTATAAGATAAGGATTTTTAAATTCTCTAACTAAGCCTACATGTGGCCCAATAGCAAAGATCCAGTTGGGGTCCCTCTGTGACACTTTAGCAGCTTCAATTTGCCTTCATTTATACATATATACTGTATTTAAAAAGTATGTATATACTAGCTGGTTTTTAGCTTGCTTTTTTTGGATGGGGGGAGGGGGGGTTCAGTGAAACACACAGAAAACCCTGAAAAAAAGAAAATGTACGCTGTTTTAATTCCTCATTTAAAAAAATGTGTTTTTATGTTACATTTCTGTATTGTTTGTTGTTTTGATGTGTTTAAAATCTGTCTTGCATTTTAAAAGAAAAGATTTTTAGAATAGCTTATTTCATCTGTCTGTTTTTCATTATAAATAACATTTTAGCATTGTCTGTGTTCCCTCTAAGTCATTATTTAAAGACGCAGCACCTGTCTTTTTAAAATCGGCAAAATACACCCTGCCTTCTTTTTTTAATATAGTGAAATGTACCCCTATTTTTGCAAAAATATCTCATAAAACTCTTCAACAAATTGCAGTATTGCAGTATTTCAAAATCCGTGTGCCCTAGAGCTTGCAAAAATTATAGAACTTCCTTATTTCTTTAGGAAAACAGGTTATTCAATCATTGTAATCCAATTGTGTTTTTTTAATTTTTAATCCATAAAATCATTTAAAGTTAATGTTTCTTTGTTTACCATTACATAAAAATCACTTTTTTTTCTTTTTAAAGCAATCACTACTAAACATGTTAATGCAATTTCTCTTGAAAAAATAGTTCAAAATATAAGAAACACTCTATATCACAGGGGTAGAATTGATAAAAAATGTTCACTGGTCTCAAGGACCAGTAAACATCAGAGTTTACTGGTCCGCAGACATCGTCACTGGCCCGCTACATAAAATTATATTAAGTACCTTTAACCTTTTGAGTGACACCCCCTCTCTCTCCTCTTCCTAGAATATAAACCAAACTTCCTTTCAGTTACCCAAAATTTTCGGCATAATAAAATGTTAAAATTATAATTTTCTAAAAATTAAATAGTACATAAACAAAAACTGAAATTATTAATTATGTATTTCATTTCCGATTATTTATTTCAACTGACTAGGTTTTTATGCAAATTTTATGCTTATTGTAATGTTTGGTTGCGGTTTTCTCAGGGATGGGAAAATTTAAGTTTACTTGTCAGAGAGGGAAAAAAGTTACTGGTCTTTCTGACCACTAAATTTTTTTAATTAGTGGTCCGATTGAATTTTTAGTGATTTCGGACCAGCGAACCACCAACAATTTCGAACTCTGATTTTGCTGTTCCGGCCGGCAGCCCTAGAAATTTATCGTTTTTGAGATATGTTTTAAGCTGTATTTTTGCAGTTTTAAAGAATGAAATGAATGGAAATTTTTTAAAGAAATCTTTGTCTTGCTTCATCGACATGTTAAAAGACATATTGAATAGATCTCTCTCTCTCTCTCTCTCTTTTTTTTTTTACCAAAATTTTTCTAATTTACCAATGTTTTAGAAACAAAAAAATATTTTATATTTATCGCTAATGCTGCTTGGGGACAAGCATTAACAAATGTTATTAAATACAAGAATATTGTTTTGAATTTTTGCTTTATGGGCATGCAGTGCTTATACATGCAGCAATTTTTACTTACTGCCACATGCATGCACAAAGTTTTTTGTTTATTTTTTTACTATTTGCTTTTTATAAATTCTCCCTCCCCTCTCTTTTTTTAGAAATAACGTTTGTAAAATTTCGGTATTTTGTTTTGAAAATGTCATTGTTTTTTATTGGGTTTAGATCAATTTTAATATTTATATGAATCTCAGAATCATTATCATTACAAAATTTTATACTATTTGCTTTTTACAAATTTCTCTCCCACCCCCTCTCTCTTTTATCATAAATAACATTTGGAGAACTTTGGTATTTTGTTTGTAAAAGCATGTCAAAAGGTAGATTGAATAGATCTTTTTTTTTTTTTTTTTTTTTTTTAACCAAAATTTTTCTAATTTACCGATGCTTTCGAAGACAAAATAATATTTTGTATTTATCGCTAATGCTGCTTGGGGACAAGTATTAACAAATGTTATTAAATACAAGAATATTGTTTTGAATTTTTAATCTTATCATCTGTTAACCTTATGTTAATTTTTATAATGAAATTGAATTGAGTTTTCGTATATCCCTTGCATATTCTCCCTTAATCATCTGTCATCTTTTTTGTTATGACCGACATTTTTTTGGCGATTTTGCAACCCTGACTATTTTCAGCGGTAGAATTGATTAAAAGAAAAGTCACTGGTCCCGAGGATCAGTAAACATCAGAGTTTAGTGGTCTGGAGACATCGTCACTGGCCGTTACATAAAAATATATTAAGTACCTTTAGCCCTTTGAGTGACACCCCCCCCCCCTCCTCCGAGAATATAAACCAAACTTCCTTTCAGTTACCCAAAATTTTCGGCATAATAAAATGTAAAATTATAATTTGCTAAAAATTAAATAAATAGTACATAAACAAAAACTGAAATTATGAATTATGTATTTCATTTTCAATTATTTATTTCAACTGACTAAGTTTTTATGCAAATTTTATGTTTATTGTAATGTTTGGTTGCAGTTTTCTCGGGGATGGGAAAATTTACGTTTACCTGTCAGAGAGGGAAAAAGGTTACTGGTCCTTCGGACCACTAAATTTTTTAAATTAGTTGTCCGATTGAATTTTTAGTGGTCTCGGACCAGCGGACCACCAAGGATTTCGAACGCTGATTATCTCAAGTTGAAACATCATGTAGGTGCAAATATTTGCACCTGTTTAATAATAAATGTTTTTGAATCGTGTAATCACATTGTTTTATTTATTTTATTTAAAGTATTCTTCCCTGTATTTATTTTCCGTCTACAGTAAACACTAGGCCTGGTAGCAAAATTTTTTCAAATTCTTGCTCCATCCCATATATTTTGTTAGTTACGCAAGCCCAGTAGCAGAAACAGTGCAGCACGGCAGCTAGCACTGTAGATTATATTAAACCTTGCAGATTAATCCACCAAGTTAAAAAGAAATGCTGGGGTTAAAAAATAGCTGAAATTTGCTTTAAGTCGATAGATTTATAGTATTTATTGTATCCTTATATTATATTTTCTTTCTAAATGGAAATTTTGCTTACTTTAAGTGTTTTTGTCATTTCTTATGATAGTAGGCTTATTGAGTCGCAGATAAATTTTAGTTTGCTGCAGACTGATGCAGAAAATTCTGCTTCTGGGTCTGCAAGTGTACATGGTCTTAAAATTAAAAGTAAATAATACCATTTTTCAGACATAACATTTTTATTTTGTAATTTTTATTGGTACTTTTGTAATAATTTTAACTGGATGTCTAAACTCATTATTAATTTCAGTACTTCTCCATTATCCCATCAATCACTTTAAAAGAAAAAATTATTGCCAAAAAATTTCAACAACTAATAAATAAAAAAATAAGAATGTTACCATTGAAATTGAAAAAAAAAAAATCAGAAAAGCTCTGTTTACTAATTTGCTAACTATCAATTTTAAACGATATATTTTATAATATACTATTATTGAAAACCGAAATAAAAATCTTGGATATTTAATACATTATTTTTCTTAACTATCCCTCTCGTCTGGTGAATGTTTTGATATCAATTGAAACAAATCTATTATATGAAACTATGCATCATAAAATTTGTTCAATAGTTTTTCCTCTTTTAATATCATTTTGTTGCTGTTTAAGAACATAATTGTTATTTTAATCAACAAAATATCTAATAAATCAGTAAAACATCATTAAAAACAGATATAAACACATTTGACATCAAGTAAATGTGCCGCTACGATCATGTAATTTTGGCATTCAATTTTATAGTTTGATGGTAGCTTTTTCGGTACTCCTCCATTATCTTGTCGACTGCTTTCAATAAAAATAACTTTGGCCAAAATAGGATTAAATGCCAAAGATATATGATTGTACCGTTACATTCACTTGATGTCAGATGTTATTTTAATCCATAATATTATATATGATGTGTTTATGTCATCTTATATGTGATATCTTATATGTGTTTCTCATCAGGGAATTTTTAATTTGACCTTTTTCTGTATTTTTAATGGTGTTTTATTGGTTTACTAATTATTTCATTAATTAACATAAGAGTAAAGCTTTTAAATGGTGGCACTATGATATTAAAGGAGAAAAAGCTTGAAAAATTTGTGATTCATAGTTACCTACAATAGATCCATTTCAACTGACCATTACGAACATTCACCAGCCGATAGAGATAATTAAGAAAATAATGTAAACAAATAAATATCCAAGATTTCTTTTTCTGTTTTAAGATATTGTTAATTTATTGTTTAACATTATTGATAGCTGAAACTTTAGTGAGTGAGTTTTTTCCAAATTTTTTGTTTTTGTTTGGTTTTTTTTGTGCAGGGGAGAGGGGGGGGGGGCTTCATTCTTCCATTTGTTTACTGTGTATTACAAATTTTAAAATTGGAGTTTGTTACGATAGAATAGTTTTTTTTAAATTTTAATGAAAAGGGTCAAATATCCAAGATTCCTTTTTCTGTTTTCATTAATTTTATTGTTTAAAATTATTGATAGCTGACACTTTAAAAAGTGGGGCTTTTCCAATGCGCTAATTATTTCAAACCTGATCGTGAAAGGGATTTTTATTGAAAATAACCGTGCGATATTTCTAAGATATTTGTAATTTTATGCCAGAAGTTTAATATGAGTTTTATTTTATTACTTTATTGAATAACAGTTATTTGTTCACTTATTTTAAGTATATATTTGTGATTTAATAAAATAGTTTGAAAAAGTCTGTAATTTTCAAATGTTATATTTTTAAAATGCTCACTGTACTATCAATTTTTTCTTTAATTTTTCAAATGTTTCAATTCACGTGATTTTCATTTTGTGCCAACTATTATGCTTGGCGACAGTGGTGTCTGTATAACGGAAAAGTACCTCCATTTGTTTATTAGGCATTAGATACAATAGTTTTTATTATTATTTTTTTTAATGAAAAGTTGTCAATGGGTAGAGCTTTTTTTTTTTTTTTTTTTTTTTTTTTTTTTTAAACTTCGCACAATATTATTATTTTACGACTTTATTTATAAAATTATATACACAGACATGAAAATTAATGGTTCAAATTTTAATGTAATAGGTATCACTAAAGTCAAGAATTTCTTTTAAGCAAACAATAATGTTGATTATTTTCTCACAGCTTGTTAGTTTCTCTCCTGCATAATGCAAAAGATGGATTAATTAATCTGTTAGTCACTATGCTTGTTTGTAACGAGCAAAGTCATATAATTTTATTTTACTTAAACTTGCAGAAGTTTTTCTAAATACTACATTAAGTAATCAAAATAAATATTCCTATATTTAATATATTCCTGCTTAGATTTCCTTACTGTTGCTCGTTTATTTTACAGTTTGATTCAAATTAAATTTGAAACCATTTTTTCTATTACATTGTACTTTACTTGACAAAAATTTTAATCTTATAAAGCTTAAAAGCCTTATCTTTCTAAAAACTGATTCATTATCTGTATTATATAAAACTAAATATATTTAAAAACATTAATATGTTTCTTTACATCTTGAATTTATTTAAACATAATTAAAAAAAAAATCAATTGATTTAAATCACGATTAAAACTAAATTGATTTAAAATAAATGAACCTTGCGATGGAATAATGGAGAAGTACTTTAATTTCTTTGAATTTGTTTAGATCGAATGTAAAGATAATAGAAGCTGCTTAATGCCACGTGTGATCATTTATATTAAATTTTATTTTGAATTGATTTGACTTTTGTATCTTCAGTTATTTTATTTATTTTTTGTAGGCACAAACTGTAGGATCCAAAAAGTCCCAGAATGGATAAATGAAGGTTAAAAAGATACTGCAAACATCCAGCAGTCAAAGCTCAGTTCTACATAAAATGTTAAATTAAATTTCAAAATTGGTAAGTTTTTTTTTTTTTTTTTAAGTATTTCTGAATAAGGGTCCATAACAATAAAAAATCATATCAAGTCTATGCATATTTGTATCTCCCTGTTATATATTCTTTAATTATACTTTTCTGCAGCAAAATTATAATTTATATTTTTTATTGATTTTTTTTAATTGATTATAATTAAATTACAATTAATTTTTTTTATTGACATAACTGCAATTTTAATGTAATCAAATGATAATCATAAAAACACATTTAACTATTTTTAGTTCAAATGTATCTATATATTAATTAAATTAAACTTTACAAAGAAAATATAAACAATTTTTTGCAACAAATTTAGTCGAAAACAACTTTTATAAGTAAGTGAAAATCCATGTTTTGTAATTTTCATTAATAAATATATTGAGAAAATTAATTATTATTTATTAACATGTATATTGAGAATCTAAAACTTAAAGTAAAATGTAGTTTTTGGTGTAATTTAATGAAAATTATGTATTTTAAATGAAATAAGTGAAGGGTTTATATTTAAAATTAAATGAATTCAGCACAAAGTAGGGCTATAAAAGGAATTTTTGTCAATTTATCACCTGATATACTAACATAAAAGTAGTACCAATACCAAGTTAGAAATTAAAAATTCTCTTATTTTCTTTTACACAAAATTTTGTTTAACTCCTCTAGCCATAATGATATTTTACTCTGAATTTTAATGTTTTGAAAATTATTTGTTTCAGATGCTGTTGAGAAAGAAACTTATATCAAGGGCACACATTGAAAGAGTATTAAGGGCATAGTTACAACATGTGTAAGAACGTAAATGTTATGTAAAAAAAAGTCTATAAATGTAAATTAAAGTACTTTAAATGTATTTGTTGGTGTTGTTATTTTACAGTATTTTTTTCTTTCTTAACAGTGATTTAAAATGTATGTACTTCAGCAATTGAATTGTTTAAAACTTAAAATTTATGCATTCTAAAGCAGCGAGTAAAATAATTGTATAATTATTTTAAAATATTACATCCATACTGGAATAGAAGATGTAAATAGATTTAGTTACAGCAGTTTATTAAGTATTTTGTAAAGAATATCATGATGTGAAGTGATTTTAATATATTTTTTATGTGTTTAATGGCAAGCTTTTCATTTATTTACTATAAAAAATAATTAAGAAATTCAATGGATCTCAGACATAGAACAACTAGATTGAATGTACTATTTATTATTTCATTAAAACCAAAACTTGACAGAACAAGTTATCAGGTAAGAAGTTTTAGATATAATAGAATCTAATGGTATAAATATTATGAAACTTTTATGATCTTGTGTGTTTTTACTTCAAACTAAAGGGAAGAGAAAATATACCTAATACTACCCTACCTAAAAATAGAAGTTTTTATTGCACTTGAAAAGAATGCCTATTTAATTGCTTTCATATTTAAAATCTGACATCATAAAATGTTATCATTTTCTTTTGATTTATCCTAAAAATTAAATACTAAAAATTTTTGGTTTGTTTAAAGTAAATGTAATATATATAATTGATTATTAACAGAACGTATTAATATATTATTAACAGTAAATATTGAGCTAAATGCTTACATACTTTTAAAAAATGTAATGTATTTCTCTTGAATTTTAATTTTAAAAAATGTAATTAGTTCAGAAAAAAAATATAACAAATACAAAACATATTTGTTACTTGAGAATGAAGTATTTTCATTCTGAGTTTTCATTATTTCTTCGCCATGGAGTAGGTAATGTTCTTTATCTGTTTTTATAAATCATGAAAAAAAAAATAGTATGAGAAAATTGATACTGCAGAAGAATCGATAAAAATTCTGAAAATTTTTTTGTTAAAATGTCATTTAGTGCATACTCAAATTTTTCATTTTAAATGAAAACTTGCACATTCACAATTTCAATTTTGAAACTAAATACATGAAATTTTTAAACAAGTTTACTACATTTTTCAATTCTCTCAAATGAGACATGTCTTAAATTGTGGTTGTCTAAATACACGTACACACATGAAGTTTGCAGACATTATTTTAATACGAAATTTTATTTCTTTTAAGTAGGGTCTGTATTAAGTTGTAACCGATGTTTCTGATGGTACCCTTTCCCCTGTTGTATCTCAAAAATCTGATTAAAATAAAAATTTTGACAGTGTTAAAAAACAAAGATTTTACCCTCTTATTTATTTATTTTTTTAGAAATATTAAAATTGCTATTTAACTTTATTTTTACCTATATTAAATAAAAAAAACTGCAAATTTGATGTATTTATGAATTTAAATGACTGTGGAAAAGTATGAGGAATATCAAAAGAATGAAATTAAATTTATTTAATACATATATAACAATTGGTGTTGAATTCAGAGGGTGGCCCAGGAGGGAATCCTCCTCTTCCCCATATAGAAGGTTTGAGATTTATCCCTTTTAATGAACGAAAGTGCAATTTGACCCCCAGATCTCTAAAATACACCCCCCTCCCCTGCCTGGAGCCACAGAAATCCCTCCCCGAGAGGTGTGAATTCAATACCGATAACAATATTTAACAATTTTTTAAACTGTTCTAAGAAAATGAGGAATTTTTTATGCATTCAGCTATTACTGATAAAATTTGTTATTTTTCAAAAATTTCAATTCGGTTACTTTTTCATCACTAATTTTAATGCAGATTTTGCTTAGGAGTAAAATTCATTTGTTAGAAAAGTATATTAAGTATAGACCAATATATCCTTGCAAGGCTTTCGCACTGTAATCTTTACTGTAAATAAGTGCATTTTTCCTAAATTTATATTTGCAATTTTTTTTTTTTAACCAAACAAATTGTACTAATAGGAGTATACTATGTCAAAAGCTTTTCGTACAAAATCCAACTCAACTTTATGTATTTACCTAAAAAAAGGGGTGTTGAAATCAGAAAAAATGTGTATGATGATATTAATCTAAAAGTATAAAGAAAATTCAGTTTGTTATATTAGATATGGGCGAAGAATCCTATCCAATGATACCCCATTCGCCGTATGCTACTTATTAGTTGAAAAAAAGAGATGTTGATAACAGAAATAATAAATAATTTTTCTCTTGAAATGAACTAGTATTTTCTTCGTATTCATTTTTCATGCTTATTTTTAAATATTTTTAATATAATTTATTTATATTGAAGGATTCCTATATTTGCGAAAAACAACAGGAAAAATAATCATACAAAAAGAAATCTATTAAAATATATTTTTCAATAATATAAATATAAGATTTTAAAAATCAAAAAATGAAGGGGGGTTGCAATTGCTCCACCTGTCCTTTCTAAATGATGCTTCTGATTTTTATTAATTTTATTGTACACTGACATTTCTATTAAAAAATAGTGGTAACCTGGACAACAATTGTCCAGGCTACCACTATTTTTTAATAGAAATCTTTCAGTGTGCGCCGTCGCTCAGTTTAAGATAAAATTAATAGAAATCTGAAGCCTCATCTAGGAAAAACAGGGTGGGGCAATTGCCCTCCCTTCCTATTTATTTTTTTATATATATAAAGCGTCCGCTACTGATCCGAAGAGCATCCTATGAATGCCGCATGCCGGACGAGCAGAGGATGCAAATTCTATTTGTTTTATCTGGTCCTATGAGCGTCCTACTGTCATCCTATAAATGGCTGAAAATTACGTCCGAAGGACGTGATTAGGTGTCTCTTTCTGCTCCCCCGCGGACGTCCGCCGGATAACGATGGGATATTGTAGGACGTCCGACGGACGAGGCAATGTACTGCATAGGACGTCTTTCGTATGTCCTCAGGACGTGTTTGTGTTGTATGGCATTAATGCCATACATAAAGTAAACTCCCGACTATCCGGCCTAATGTGGCAAAAGGGTACGCTGGATAGGCTGGAGTTCTATAAATACTTGCTCACTTCCTGCCCTCCCTCAACCCTTCCCCCATTATATTAAAAACGCATGCTACACATTTTAAGATAAATTATCTATATACAGTACATACAGTTCCAAAATAAGCAAAACATTAACGTAAAACGTAAACCTAATTCATAAAAAAAAAATGAGTAAATCTTATTTTACTGTTTATTAACAAATGATTGCATAAATATTAAAAGTTATTAAATATACAAAGTTATGCATAAGATAAAAGTGTCAAAACTTAGTTTTTAAATTTTGAAAAAGTCCTTGATAGATGATTGCTTCTCTCTGTAACCCTCTTCCGCGACTGCTTCGCTCTGTAACCCTCTTCCGCGTCTGCTTCTCTCTGTTAGCCCTCTTCCGCGACTCAATTATCAACTGGTGTTGGTTCCTCCAGCTAACTCGTAGTTTTTCCATCATAGTCACTACAACCCTTTTTCCTTTAACACCCATTTCGTTAATCTTCAATAAATAAAAACAAAGCACACCAAAGGACTACACGAATGTAACTAGGATAAGCGGAAAATAACGTCCGCACTTGTTAACATCCGTTGCACAACTGACGAAACAGGTAATCAAAGCTTATCTCCCCCCACTTCCCTTCCTATTTGCCTTTGCTATTGCATTCTGCAATCCTTTCTTGCTCCTTCCTGTCGTGAGTTAGAACTTTTCTACGGATGGGAACCTGCCTATCTCGTCCCCTTGCAACATTTCTCTTTTTTTTTACTAGGCCGGATAGTACGGAGGGCCAGATAGTCGGGTGTACAAAAAGTGCTGAGTTACACCTTTCCAAAAAAAAATCAGTCACTTGTTTTTGCTTCTTGCTTTGTAAGCACCTTTTCTTTATTCTAAATTGTACTTTTTTTAACATGAGTTTTTCTGCCAGATCTGCATCGTCATCTTGTTCTTCTAAATATTGAAGCAATCCATCTACGTGCTGCAAAGCAATTTCATTTGGCGTCCGCGAAGGCGCCTCGCCTTCTTCACTTTCATTTTGTTCTCGTTCATTCACATTGCTGTGTTCGTTATCTCTATGTTAGCAAGTCGTTCAAACCCCGACTTACTTGCGTCGCATTCCAGCCATTCTCACCTTCCGGAACGGATGTCACTAAGGCATATCACACACTGAACAGACAAACGACGAAAAAGCGTAAGTCATGAGACATTTCACCCTGATAACAAAGAAGAAACTGATTTGAACGCCACAATTTGTCGCATGTCTTATGTTTTTTTCTGCTTGTCTGTTCAGTGTATGATCTGCCTAAGTCAAAAAGTGTGAAGGTCATCATGACTTCGACCTCTTCTTCATAAATGTTTTGGTTGGCATTTGTTTCGATACTCGGAAAGATTTTTCTACATGATTTAACAAGGGTTGAGGGGTTTGATGCAATCCCATACAGACGCAATATCATAAATGCTATCCAAAATTGTATAATTCCGCCGAAATTCTTTGAGATTTCAGCCTTCCTTGATTTTTGACAGTATCAGCTTTGTCCTGTATGTTCTCTTCATGGTTGCAATGACTCCCTGGTCCATAGGTTGTATCAGTGCGGTAACATTTGGGGGCAAAAACTTTGCGAAGATTTTTCCGAGAGAAGATTTAAGCACACTTGTAGCTGAGTGTGAAGGCACATTGTCAATTAACAAAACAGCCTTATTTGGCAAATTTTTTGAGTCAAGATGCCTAAATACTTGAGGCACAAAAACCTCTTGAAACCATTTTTGAAAAATCTGCTAGTTCATCCAAACTTTTTTTTTGGTTGAAATAATCAACTGATAAATTTTCTGCTCTTGTCCCCTTAAAAGACTTCGGTTTCTTAGATTTACCGATTACAAGAAGCCTAAGTTTGTGACTACCAACAACATGGATGATTGTAAGTCTTTCCTTGTTACTTTTATGACCTGTCGCGTGATGTTCACTTTCAAATGCTAAAGTACGAGTGGGAAGACGCTTCCAAAAAAGCCCTGATTCATCAGCGTTATAAATTTGTTGATATGAGAGATCCTCAGACATCACAAACCCTTCACAATCACGTTGAAAATCACCAGCTGTTTATTGATCACCACTCAGCTTCTGTCCGTGTAGACCAATCTCTCTAATTCCATGATATTTCTTAAAATGATGTAACCAACCGGAAAATGCATCAAAATTTCCTTCCAGGCCTTACAAATCGAAAAAGATTTTTGCTTTAGCTGCAATGGTAGGACCAGACATGGGGGTGCCCTCATTTTGCACCTGAGCTAACCACTGCGTTAATGCCGACTCAAGTCAATTATAGGTGTATTTCTTCATTGTTTTTCATTTTTCATCCCAGAAGCACTTTTGGACACTCATGCAAAGGCCAACAGTTTGTCTTTTTGCTTTAAAACGTCTCGCACCATTGTTTCCCCGTAATTCAAACACATCTGCTTCCTTGATGTGCCATTTTCTATTTCAGAAATCATTTCAAGTTTTTGTGCAATCATTAACACAACCTTCTTTCATTTTTCAGCCATTATGTATTACGTAATTTCAGGAAATAACGAAACACTAAAATTAAGCACCGACAAACATAAACACATCTGATCACTAAAGAACGCTTACTGACAACTGAGGCCACTGGCAGGCTCAGAGAAAACGTAGAGGGTGGCTTCACGTGAACTTCACAGATAGTCTCTCCCCCCCCTCGCCCTCTCTGGTCGTCAAGGTGATCAGAGAATGTATGTACAACATAATTTTCGACCTTCGCACTGTAGATGTTAAGTATTTATTGAATCATATGAATCTGGGTGGAGTTTTGACTGTCACTCACGCCATTACGTAATAATCCCAAACTGGCGAGAAAGCTATTGTTTTTCTTTTAGTATGGAATAATTTTTATCTCGAAAATGAAGCTATTCTTGATATGCTCATAATAGTCTTATTTAATTGTTAAATATTTTAATTGCTGTGTTTATGTTTTGTTAATAAAATCAACAAAAAACATCAAGACTTTATATCTGATATTTTAAACATGGTAACCAAAACTGAAAATATTCTTCTATTACTTTCAAATACATGAATTTTTCTGTTTATATTTATTAGTAGGGCTTATTGTATTTTCCTTGCTGTTGGCTTGAATTAAAAAAAAAAAAAAATCTCTTCACGGATAATTAGGCTTCACTGTACTCTAAATATTTAGAAGACTCATAAATAGAGACAGTGGGTGAGGAGGGGGGACCTCTGTTTATTTACCAGTAGCGAAAGAATATTCAGCTTTTGCTCATATTTTTAGTCCGTCAATACTTAATACAATTTCCAACCTTTTTCTTTTTTTACGGCCATCCATCTGTATTTAATGTGTTATATAGAAGAGTAGTATTGTTTTTAGTTTGAAAATTTTGGAACAAATGCCGTATTCGCCTGCAGACCGCCATCTTGGTCATTTATAACCGCTTTATACTTAATTTTTGAAAATTTAAAGATTAAACATAAACAACAACAAAAATAAATAAATAAATCCAAATGAAGAAATTTAAAATCGGTAATGACCAACAAAGAAACAAGATGGCAGACTCCGGGCGAATATGGCATTTGTTTCAAAATGGAATTTTATAAGAAAAATTAAAAATCATAATTGTAAAAATATGTATTAGAGCTTATTTATCCAAGCAAATATTTATAGACAGGATCAATCTGTGTAAAATGGAGGCTCTTTCATAAAATTCCATTTTGTAAAATTTTCATTCCTTAAAATCAAATTCTACTCCCTCCCGGCAAATATCCGATATCCGGCACATCCGGCTGATTTTTCGATATCCGAAAAAACGTCGGATATCTGAATCACAATCACCGTATATCCGGCAGAACGCAGCAAAGCACATATATGGGTATAAAAGAAAACGTTAGACTCCAAACAATG
This sequence comes from Maratus speciosus, assembly GCA_963932465.1. Lineage (NCBI taxonomy): Eukaryota > Metazoa > Arthropoda > Arachnida > Araneae > Salticidae > Maratus > Maratus speciosus. Next base: position 22,815,809 of record OZ010799.1, on the reverse strand, counting down.
CCGAACAACTTTTGTTTATAATGCAAAATATGAAATATAGTAAGTTCACTATTCATGAGTAAAAGGTAATTCTCAAAAGTTTAACAAATTGGCAGCTTTCTTAACATTGATATTTGAACTCTTTATAATAAATTTAAGAATTTACGTTTACATAGTACATCTTTTAGAAAATTGTACCTTTACTTTCAGATAAATTTGAAGTTGTTCATTAAAGTATGACTTTATTAATTTTCTTTCCTTCTTTTAAGTTTAACAATTAAACAGGCCTATTTTTACTTTCTCTTCAATAGAAGAAAGTATTGTAATCGAAATTTTTTTTTTACTTTCAGTTTTCGACGGATTTACACGTTTTAGGAGTCAGAGATATCAAAAACATGTTTATACAAAATGTCTATCTGTCCGTGTGTCGCCATTGTACCATCAAAAGTGTAAGAATTTATGCAAAGAATCAAACCAATTTTTTTGTGAATGTTTTTGGCTATGGTAGGGCTGCCACAGGCTACTAAAATGCTACTAAAAGCGACTATTTTCAGCATCAGGATACTATGGCTACTATTTTAGCCCAGAATCCTTCAAAAGCGACTATTTTGGAGGAAATTCAGAAAAAAGAGACTATTTTCTAATTCCAGCTACTATTTTTGGGAAAAAACTGATTTTTCATCAACACAGATCTGCTGACTTTTCCCTTTTTGTTTTTTCTTTAACCCAATACCCTGTTACAATTTATCATAGACTAGCTGACCCGCTTGACTTTTCCCGGGTCGTGATAACATTCTTAAATGAACAATAATTTTTTAAGACCTGACATACACAATTGTGTAGGTGATCCCAAAGAAAATGAAAGACATTTTCCTCTTTTTTTGTACGATTTAAATTGAGCCTACAGAATTGTGTAGATCCTTCCTTGGCATAACCTGACATGGGATATTTTTTCTTCATCAAATATGATCCTATTAATTTCTCAAAACAATCAAAACTTTTCATTTGTACCAAAAAATTTCTAGTATTTAAAGGTTAAATTTTTATTTTATATCTTTAACTCGAAATTCATTTTGTCTCAGATACTTGCCCGCTGACTGTGGGAAAAATCAGTTTAAAAAATATATAAATAAAATAATAAAAACCTTGATATTTAGCAGTAAAATGGCTCGATATAACTGCCACGTGAAACGAAAAGGGGGGGGGGGTAGTATTTTTCCGATGACTACTTAAGTTTTGTGCTAAAATATTTATGTAACTGTAAAAATCAGTGACTTATGCGTAACCATTTTTTTTTCACATCGAAATCCTGAGTGAAATTCTTTGATTTTTAAACTGATTAGTGCTGGAAAATCTTTTATTTCTACCGCCAAGAGGAGCAATGTGACCTATATGAACATCCGACACTGATCCCCACTGCCTTCGTCACCAAATATCTGCGTCACCAAATGCTGCGTACTGTGTAAAATCTGTTAGATCCAAATTCCAGGGAACACATTCTGTTCTAAACAAACCACTTTCAGAACGAAACGCCGACACATGTTCAGCTGCTTGTGGCATCATTTAGTAGGCATGTTGTGCACGCTCTGTCAAATCAGTTAGTTCAAAATTCTATTGTCAGGGAGCGCACTCTGTTCTAAACAAATCATCTTCAGAACGGACCCATTGAAAACCAAGCTGAATGAACCAAACCCCGTTGTGGCCAGTCCCATAGGACCCGAGATAGGAAAGCACCCCTGGTGGAAAAAAAGAACCAAAGTATGTAAGGCTATCAATATCAAGTCGAATGAACAAAACCTCATCGCTATTTGTCCCACAGAACCCGAGATACTTTAAAATGAAATTTTAAAATATCTTGAATTATTATTCGAAAATAGTGATATGTGCTACTCATAATTTTACTTCCATGTTATAGAATGTCATTATTAAGTTAATTATCATGTTTGGAATTAGTCTCTATTAAAATATTTGTCATGTGGACTAATTGCGATATTTAATCAAGTCATTTACTCTCTTCCTCATCCCCACAAATATAACAAACTGGAGAAAAGCGATAATGGAGGTTCATAATGTGAAAGAGTGGACAAAGGGCTTTCCAATATTATATCACATGAAGGGTTCGTAAAAAGTTAGAAAATTGACTGCTCAAAAGACTAATGTTACACTCCCAGATCCCCTCCATCCTTTTTGAAATTTTTATATTTTATAAATAATATTTATCGGAGGGCTCCGTCAATTCAGATCTAAAATGATATTTATTGTAGAAAACGCTATTACACGCTGAACTCAAAAAACTCCTCATAGATTTCTGCAAAAATTATATATTTGGATTCAGTGATAAAAAATAAGGTAAGATACATAAATTTCAAATCTATAAATGCAATATTTGTAAAAATATTATATACCACAAAACAATTTTACTATGAAAATTATCTTCTTTTTTTTTTACCACAGAGAGATTGCCTCTTGTTTTCTGCTGATAAGAAATTGAAAGCATTTATTTTTCCTTTTTAAAAATTGATTTTTTAAAATAATTAATTTTCTAATTACCCGATTTTAAAGAAAATTACATACTTGGAATCAACAAAATACGCATAGGTGCATAAATTTCAAATTTATGAATGCAGTATTTGTAAAAAGTTTACACTCTGCGAAACAATCCCAGTATAAAAATCATACGTGGTTTTTATCACCTTGGCAACCCTTCCCCCTCTTGTGGAATTTAAAAAATATTTTTTTTTTTTTTTTTTTTTTTTTTTTTTTTTTTTTTTTTTTTTTTTTACAGCCTGATTAAAAATCCATGCTTTAGTTGAATTATGAATACTTTTCCATTATTTTAATTAAGAACTCAGCTAATTATAAGAAATTTAAAATTTTGAGTCTGAGGTGCACCAGGAGAGGCCTTTGACTACTCTCACAAAAATTTTCAGCTTTGTTCGTGCGGTAGATTTTGCTAGCCATTGGAGACAGACAAACACACAGAATGAAACTTTCTTTTATTAGTATAGATTTACAATTTGTTATCATTTCAATATACATTTTTTTTTAATCTACAAAAACTTCAATTTGAAAAGGATAAATTACGCTTTTCAATACATCAATGTAGCTCTGATGCCAATCATCCAAATTACGGTTGGAAACTATTGATTTTCTGGTTGACTGCCACTCATACATTTTACAGTGTATACCTCCCAAATTTTTGTTGCTTTTAAAGATATTTAAATTTTAAACTGTCATATGAATTTTATGCAATTCATTCTAGATTTGTTCACTGTGCTCCGTGCATTTGATTTGTTCCTAGTCTCTTCACTCATAGCATAAATATATTTCATACCTGGAATTTAGTAACCAATCTGAAATAAAATGCCACTTAAGAATAAAATACATTTTATTAAATAAAATTACTTGTTAACATTGGCATAGGAAATAGAAGACTTGCAAATTAACAAAAATTGGTACTGAATTGTTCACAAAATGTAATTTAGCAAAACTCAGGGATCTCAAATTTTGTGCTCAAAAATCTGGTGGTCAGCATGTTAATCTTTGCCAGTGATCTACCGCTGTGTTGATCAACATGGCATAATTTGCTGTGTTCAATCTTTATCCGATCACAACATAAATGTCAACATCCATGTGATAGTTACTTCAATAAAATCTTAAGACCAAAAATAAATAAAATCACACAACACTTTGAACATATAATTTTTACAGTGATTTTTATGCAGTAAATGTTTTTCTTTTAAATTTATTATTGAAAAGGTAAAAAGAATGTTAGATTTATTTAATTTGTTGGTGTTCTTTTCCTATCTAAATGTGAAATTTTTATTAAATAAAATTTCTAGTTAAAATTGGCATATGAAATGAAGGACTTTAAATTTACCAAAAACTGGTACTAAATTGATAAAAAATGTAATAACTAAGCAAGGCTCAGGGATGTAAAAATTTTAAATGTTATGGTGGTCAGCATCTTTGCCAATGATCTACCGCCGTGCTGGTTGGCATGGCATAATTTGCTGTGTTCAATGTTTCTCTGATCATAACAAAAATCAAATGTCAACATCCATGGAAGGCTGATTAAGACAAAATGGCAGTCTAGTATTCTTTAAGACCTTCTTATACCATCATCAAACTTTAAAGAAAAAAAAAGTGGGAACATACAGATGCATTGATAAACACATAATACATCTCTTTTTGTTTTTAACCTAGTTCCATTCTAAAAGTCCAAAATATTGATTATTACAGGATCAAAAACGAATCAAACGATACTCGTACATTAAAAAACTAGTCGGATGTACCAATCCCAAAACTTTCTTCTATCTCATACATGTTAATACTTCAAAATTCGCTATCACACCACCAAAATTAAATGGCAATCTATGCATCTCATGAGGATTCTAAAGATATGAAATTCCGTGAATTAGTTCTTGAGATATGACTATCGTTGAAATCGCCTAAATCCAGCAAAATGCTGCCTAGCAGCGCCACCTATTGGGTGATTTATACCAAATCCTAATCAGCAACAATTTATGTCAACGTCTGACTGAATCTGAAGTTTGGAGAAAATCCGTGCATTAGTTTTTGAGATAGAGCTATTGCAAAAATCGTGAAAATTCCTGCATAGCAGCGCCACCTATTGTTTGATTAACACCAAAACCTAATTAACAACAACTTGTGTCAACATATAACTAAATCTGAAGTTAGATGAAAATTCGTCCATTAGTTCTATAGATAGAGCTATTGGGACAATCGTGAAAAAGGCAGCACAGAAGCGCCACCTGTTGGGCGATTTACACCAATACATAATCAGTAGCAAGTCATATCAAGGGCTAACTGAATCTGAAGTTTGATGAAAATCCGTATGTTAGTTCTTAAGATAGAGCTATTGGGGAAATCGTGTAAATCCTGCAAAATTCATCATAACAGCACCACGTGTTGGGCGATTTACACCAAAACGTAATCAGCATCAATTCATATCAAGGACTAACTAAATCTGAAGTTTGATCAAAATCCGTGCATTAGTTCTTGAGATAGAGCTATTGCGAAAATCGTGAAATATGCAGCATAGCAGCGCCACCTGTTGAGCGATTTACACCAAAAACTAATCAGCATCAATTTGTATTAGGGACTAACTGAATATAAATTTTTATTAAATTCCGTGCATTAGTTCTTGAGATAGAGCGCCCACAAAATTTGTGTCACATACACACAGACAGACATTTTGTAAAAACATGTTTTTTGGAATCTCTGACACCTAAAACGTGTAAATCCGTCGAAAATCGGAATTCTAAAATTTTCATGAATCCAATACTTTCTTCTTGTAAAGATAGAAGAAAGTTAAAAAACATTAAATTGGTATTCCCAGAAATCAATTAACCCATACCCTTTACCCTATTTTGGCTTGTGTTTTATTAATCAGGCTTTGATAATAAAAGAAAATTGTTTTTAACACAGTTTTTAAATTTAATAATATATTTAAAATGTCGATAATAACAATTTGGAATATTGTTTATTTCTTGTTTAACCCACTGGTGGCGGTAAAATCCAGCTTTATGCCAGTTTTGATATTTTACATAAATTTCTTGTAAAGGTTAGATCAGTTTTGCACACAAAAGTTGCACACGCCTGTTCATTATCAAATGCATCTTTTCTGATAACGCTATTTTTTATAGACAGATTCCCTGCTTTCTTTCAGAAGATTCCAAGATTTTCTTTCAGAATTAAGGCCTGATTAAAGCAGAAGTCAATGGGCTTGTGTCTCTTGACTTATGGGAACACCAAATTTAGGATGCTTTTTTTCGAAAACTGTGCATATTTTTAATAAGTTTTTGATCCTGTACTGATTATAATAAATAAAAAAAGTTTTTTTGTTTCCAGTTGCTTCACAGTAATGCCAAGGAAATATTCAGTTTAGTTTGTGAAAACTGAACTGCATTCTTTTTAAAATAATAATTAATATATGATTTTATATTAAAAGGACAAAAAGTGGCAAATTAGGGTGGAAGCATAAAGTGTAGTAAAGTAAGATGGGAATTTTTATGAAACAGTTTAAGTTATTATTTTTATAACAAATAAGGATTCTTCCCCTACCCCCCCCCCCTTTTTTTTAAGTAAGCACGCAACTATTTTGGCTACTATTTTTGTACAAATGCTACTATTTTGGCTACTACTTTTTCATTGTAGGCTACTAAAGATACTATTTTTCATGCCATTCGGCAGTGGCAGCCCTGCTATGGGCAGCAGGCCTTCCTTCAATATGTAAACTGTTGGAATGTTATTCCATATGGAAGGCATGAATACGAAATTCCTCAATAGGTAAACAATAAAAAGTTAAAATTTTACCTTTATGTTTTGATGCATTTCAATAGAAATATATTCTTCTTAGGATGAACAAAAAACATTTATTTGAAGATTAAATACACTAGAATAGTATATATGCTGGACACAATACTGATCACACTTCACAATAAAACAAAACAGATGAATAAGACTATTTACAAACACAAAGAAATACTTTGAACTATGGTTTGTTGCAGTTTTTTTTAACATATTATATTCCTTTGGAATATTATTGGATTTTTAATCCACCAGCATTTTGCTGCCAACTGCTATAAGGGAAGGAGAAAAACTAACTGTACTGAGTGTCTGTCACAGTAGATCAAATAAAAGATTGTCTGATGCTGCCATCTGGTGGAATGTTCTTGAAACAAAAGAGCATTTTCTAACATCTCTCCCGTTTTGTGATAGAATCTGACACCAGGTGGATAAGGTTTCTACAAAGTTCAAATTTGGCCTTTGGCAGCGGCTTCATCATTATATCTGCTATCATTTCATTTGTTGATAGATATTTGATATCTATAACATTTTTCGTTTTTAAATCTCGTATGTAATGATACTTTGTATCAATGTGCTTTGTGCGAGATTTAAATTTTTCACTTTCAACCAATTTAATTGTAGATTGGTTATCCTCAAAAATTCTAATAGGAAAATGTTGTTGTAAATTGAGATCTTTACATAATTTTAAGATCCATAGCACCTCTTGAGTTCCTTGTGACAGTGCCACATATTCAGCTTCTGCTGACGATAATGCCACACATGTTTGTTTTCGTGAAAACCAAGAAATGCAGCTATTGCCTAAGAAGATTACATTTCCTGAGGTGGATTTTCTGTCTGTAGCATCTTCACCCCAGTCTGCATCTGAGTATGCAACTATATTAGGATATTCTTTTGAAGAAATGTGGAGATCAAGGTCTTTCGTGGTTTTTAAGTATCTTATTACCCTCTTAACAGCATTCCAGTCCTTTTGTCTTGGATTATTGCATCTTCGACTTAGTATGTGTGTAGTAGCGGTAATATCAGGTCTTGTGCATGAGGAAATATATAAAAGACTTCCTATAGCTTGTCTATAATTATCATTTGATGATAAAATATTTTCTTCTTTATCTAAACTATAATAGTTAGTTTCCATTAGGGTATAAGTTGGTTTGGCTTCTTCAAGCTGAAAATTCTTAACTAATTGATTTATTTTACTTCTTTGTGAAAGTAAATAACTTCCATCTTCTTTTCTGTAAATTTCTATACCTAAGAAGTATTTTGCTTCTCCTAGTGATGTTATGGGATAAGATTTCTTTAAGTAATTTATTACTTCATTAACTTCATTTTCATCTTCTGAGCTCATCAGCATATCATCTACATACGATATGAGATGAATTGTCTTCTTTGATTTTTCTTTTATGAACAAACATGGATCAGCTTCACTTTGTTTAAATCCATATGCCTTTAGAGTATTCTCTATTTCTTCATTCCAGCACTTGGCGGCTTGTTTAAGACCGTATATAGCCTTTGTCTTTATTTTCTTCATCATGAAAGCCTTCTGGTTGATGCATGTATAATTCTTCATTATCTAGTTTACCATGTAGAAAGGCTGTTTTAACATCTACTTGGAATACTCTGGCTTTATGATAAGCTGCCCAGGTCAGAAAAGCTCTAATAGTTGTATGTTTGACGACAGGAGAGAAGGTTTCATCATAATCAGTGCCTAATTTTTGAGCGAAACCTTTGGCAACTAATCGTGCTTTGCATTTTATTTCTTTTCCATTTTCATTATGTTTTGTTTTGTAAACCCATTTACAGCCAATGGCGTGCTTACCTTTGGGTAAAGTAACAAGCTCAAATACTTCATTTTTCTTTAAAGAGTTAAATTCTTCCTTCATAGCTTGAAACCATTTCTGTTGATCTTTTACTGGTAATTGTAAAACAACTTTAAAAGTTTCAGGATCTTGATTTTTGGAACAACTGTCTTCAGTTTTGTAAGAATATCTTTCTGGTGGAATTCCTTTAGTCTCTCTGTTAGATATTCTTCTCTGGAAATTATCTTCACTTTCTTCAGTTGTTGGGCTATCTACTGATTTTTCATCCGTATTTATTTCTTCTGCAGTATTTTCTATTCGGATAGCTTCACTATCATTTTCAAGATTTTCTTCTGAAAAATTGAAATGCATTAAATCTGAGATTCGCTCTTCAGGATTTTCTTTAAAGACATTTTCACAGTTCATATTTTCAAAAAACTTCACTGTTCTGCTTATCATTATTTTTCTACCGCCTATATAAATTCGGTATCCTTTGCTTCTTAAATCGTAACCAACAAAGGCTCCTTCAGTGGCTTTTTCGTCAATTTTTTGTCTCTTCTGTTTATGAACATACACATATGCTTTGCATCCAAATACTTGAAGGTGATTCAAATTTGGCTTATGCCTATTCCACAGTTCGTATGGTGTCTTTTCAGTTGATTTTGTAGGTAATCTATTTTGTAAGTAGGCTGCTGTAGCTATGGCTTCTGCCCAGAATGTTTTTGGCAATTTAGCACTTATAAGCATGGCTTTACTCATTTCAGTAAGCGAGCGATTCTTTCTTTCTGCGACTCCATTTTGGGACGGTGAATATGGCGTCGTTGTTTCATGATTTATTCCTAAGTTTTTAAGGTAGTCTTTGACAGATTCGTTGCAATATTCTGTTCCATTGTCACTACGCAAGGATTTAATCTTCAATCTAAATTTATTTGTTGTTGATGCAACATACTCTTTTAATTTATCAAATACTTCATCTTTAGAAGAAATAAAATATACTTGTGTATAACGAGAGTAATCATCAATAAATGTAACGAAATATCTTTTTGATCCCATACTTTTTGTTTCTGCAGGACCGCATACGTCGCTGTATATCAAATCAAGTGGTTTTTTACTTCTGTGTTGTGTTTCTTTTGGAAATGATTTTTCTGTTAGCTTAGCTTTTATGCAACTTGAACATTCAGTATTATGAGAACAATTATTCACAGTAATACCTAAAGCTAAATCATCCTTTTGAATTTTCTTGATGGATTCCAAATTTCTATGGCCCAGCCTTTGGTGCCATTTTAGAATGCAGTTAACATTAGAACAAATGGATAATATTTCTAAAGCACTATATACCTTTTCATTTGTAGGTATTATTTTTAATCTGTATAACCCCTCATCAGCTTTTGCATCTGCAACTAAGATATTGCCCTTTTTAATTAAACATATATCATCTTTAAATGTTACAACAAAACCTTTCTCAGTACAAGACTGGACAGACAATAAATTACTATCTAACTCGGGAACATAAAGCACATGATCTAATGTAACTCTATTTGTTTGACCATTAAGTGTTTCAATATTAAAAGTACATTTACCCTTTCCCTTTGCAGTTAATTTAGTTCCATTAGCAATTGTATCTTTATTCGAACTTATTAATTCTGAGAACAGTTCCAAAGAATTAGCTAAATGAACAGACGCACCTGAATCAATAACAAAAGACAAATTTTTGTTTTTATTTCCACTTTGTTGATATTTCATAACAAAAATCGAAGAATTTGATTCTTCCATTAATTCATGATAGTTTTGAGAATCTGATAGATTTTCATTTTGACTAGCAGTTGAAGCAGAGAAATTGTTTGCTTTTTTAAACTGTTGACGTGATCTAACTTGAGTAAAATTTGGTTTTGTTTTGTTAGTATTATTAGCCTTTAAGTGAAAACAATCTTCACGGTTGTGATTATTCTTTTTGCAATGAGAACAAAATTTTTGTTTATTAAAATGCTTTGGTTTATCCCTATTACCCTTTAAAGCAGTAGATTCAAATTTTGTTGAAATTTGTTTAGTTTCAACTCTTCTAAGATACTCATCAATTAATTTGTTTTGAACATATTTTAATAATAAATCTGTTTCATATTTACTTTCAATAGCAGTTATAAAGGTACTATAAGAATTTGGTAAGGGACAGAGCAAAATAGCTATTAAATTATCATCTTGTATTACTTCACCTATACTTCTTAATTTTTCTGCTAATTCTAAGACAGAATTAATATGATCCTGCATTTTAATACTTTCATTATATTTAATGGAATACAGCTTCCTAAGAAGATAAAGTTTATTTGTTAAATTTACTCTTTCATGAACAGATTTCAATTGATCATATGTTTCTTTAGCACTTTTAGCATGTCTGACATGAACAATTTGTGAATCTGAGATATTTAAACAAATTAGTGCCCTAGCATTTCTATCATTTTTTACCCAATTATCATCATTTTCCTTTTTAGGTTCAAATACAACATCATACAGACCTTCTTTGATTAACAATTGCTCTATTTTGAACTTCCAAACTGAATAGTTGTCATCAGTTAATTTATCAACATAATGAGATTGTTTAATACTAGACATTATGATATAATAATATTCGCTTATTTCACTGAAAATAAAACTTTTTTATCTTATTAATACATCAAAACAACAATTATAAACTCAAATATAATGCTAATGATGAAATAAGAACAATATAAAAATTCTCGAGATCAATTTTTGAAGTTACTTTTGATTTCAGAAAAACTGTTCTTAAACGTTCAATTGTTTGTTTAAAACATAAATTTACATTTGCAACTTGTATAATAAAATTTCAATAAGAAACTGGCAAAATAAAATTCAAAATAATTTCTTTTCTTAGCAATACACAATACTTTTGATTTCAAAATAAGAACAATTCTTTGAATTTTCTTTTATATCATTCACTTGTGAAAAATACCAACATTCAGAAAATAATTATTTCTTTGAATTTAATTATATTATATTTTCTTCTTTCATATTATTATATTTAAAATTGAGATAACTTCAGTTTCATAATCGACTGTTGGAATGTTATTCTATATGGAAGGCATGAATACGAAATTCCTCAATAGGTAAACAATAAAAAGTTAAAATTTTACCTTTATGTTTTGATGCATTTCAATAGAAATATATTCTTCTTAGGATGAACAAAAAACATTTATTTGAAGATTAAATACACTAGAATAATATATATGCTGGACACAATACTGATCACACTTCACAATAAAACAAAACAGATGAATAAGACTATTTACATACAAACACAAAGAAATACTTTGAACTATGGTTTGTTGCAGTTTTTTTTAACATATTATATTCCTTTGGAATATTATTGGATTTTTAATCCACCAGCATTTTGCTGCCAACTGCTATAAGGGAAGGAGAAAAACTAACTGTTCTGAGTATCTGTCACAGTAGATCAAATAAAAGATTGTCTGATGCTGCCATCTGGTGGAATTTTCTTGAAACAAAAGAGCATTTTCTAACAGAAACATTCCACTGGAAGAGGGTGCAGTAATTGCGATTTTTGTGCCATTTTTATTATTGTACCATTGAAAAGTGTATGAAGTTATGCATAGAATTGAACCAAATTTTAGGCAGGTTTCGTAAGAAATACTACCTATTGCAGTCGTTACCATGGTGCCACTTTTGAAAAATTCCTTCATAACTTTTCATTATAGGACCCCAGGATCCCAAAACCACCCCCATCTAAAAAGTTTATATCTATATATATATATATGTATGTATGTATGTATGTACTAAATTTTGTCCGCACGATAAATGTCGCAATTATGCACGGATTGTCCTCAAACTCGCCAACAACTTTGATATGGCTAATATCTCGGCGGCGATTGAAAATGGGCGAAATCGGTCCAAGAGGGTGGAAATGGGAAGGGTTCAAAATTTTGAATACTGTCTTAACATGATTCTGATAAAACCAGCTCTTACACAACAATGGCAGAAAAAAAATAAAAGTTTTTCGTTAAAGCAGTTGCCAACAATTAAAAAAAAAAACAATAAAATTCTCACCACAACAATTACTTTTCTAATGCAAAATTTTCACGTGTAAAATTAAATAGTTTGACAAATTGAAAACAAATTGAATATTACGTCATAAGTTTTCTCGAGCAAGATTTCAGCATGAAAACTCAAAATAAAATAAATAGTTTGACGAATTAAAAAAATATGTATATTGCGTCATATTGGAAATATAATGGACCTCAGCAGGTGAATATTTAACACCATGTGAGTTTGAAGAAACGTATTAAACATGATAAAAACCAGACTATGGAAATATTAACATATTTTAACACTTTAAGGTTCTCTGAATTTTTTGTAGCCATTTTTTAAACCTATGCCATATACATGTGTGTGTGTATTCGTGTATATTAAAATTTTCACAAAAAGTTTAGCTCCATACAGCTCACTCTTTGTGAAGAAACTGGGTTTATCTCTAATCTTGATTTAAGTTTTGTTGGATAATTTAGTACTTAACTTCGAAATCTACCTCCGCCTTTATGCCCGAGCCGGCAGGGATTTTTTTGTGTATGTTTTTGGCTGTGGCCAGCCGGTCCTTATTCAATATGGAAATATTCTGCCAGAAGGGGGCACTGTAATAGCAGTTTTTGTACTACTTTCATTCTTGTACCATCGAAAAGTGTATGAAGTTATGCATAGAATTGATCCAATTTTTGGGGGTATGTTTTTGGCTATGGGCAGCAGGTCATCCTTTAATTTGAAAATATTACGCTGAAGGTGGCGCTATAATAGCGATTTTTGGGGTATTTTTATTATTTTACCCTCGAAAAGTGTATGAAACTAAGCACAGAATTGAACCAATTTTGTGTATATGTTTTTGGCTATGTCCAGCAATTTCTCCTTGAATTTGGAAATACTCCGCCAGAAGGTGGCACTGTAATAGCGATTTTTGTAAAAAATTTTCGATTTTTCGTAGTTTTTTTGTACAATATATTGGTGGCTCGTGAAGCGACGAAACTTCGCATCCTGCTCTGCTGGCTATTTGCAAACAGCTGATGTACAACAGAATAACGAAAAAATAATTGATTTTAATAAATATCATGATCGACATTAACTTATTCTTATTCTGACTGACTGGAGCGGTTTGTCAAAATCAAAGTTAGTATAATATTGAACTAATAATATTGACGTACTAACATTTGTAACTATTTTTTGAAATATTAAAATGCATGAGATAGGAAGAAAGTTTTGGGATTAGCACATCCAACGAGTTATTTTTGTAACTTCATTATAAATATTTAAAATTAAAAGTAATTTTCTTTTTACTTATAAATATCAAAGTAATTTAACTTAAAATAAAAGTGAATGTGACTTAAAGCAAAACAATATTAAATAATTAAAACAGAAAAAAGGCATCAACTAAACCTACGTTTGGAGAAAATAAACTCTTCAACCATGGTATATTAGTAGATTTTATGTTTAAATTATAAAAGGAAAGTATTATTTCTTTTTGAAAATACAATTATAGGCATATTAATTGGTTAAAATGTATTTTACTAATTATCAACATTTCATTGTACAAATTAATTAATTATTAGCATTAGCAATATCAATATTAGTCAATCCAATAGCAATTATCAGCATTTCATTGTATAAATAAGCAGAATATTTTAATGTTTATATTACATTTTTTATAAAACATTATTAATACACATTACAAGGCTTGAATTTTGAGATGGCATGGCAGGATTCGTGCCCTAAAGAATATTCTGGGTGGGAGGTTTCTGTTTCCAAAAAATCCTTTTCCGAAAATTTTTCTTTGTAAAATGACGATCAAGTTTTTGACTGAAAAATTCCGCGATATTTTCCGCTATCGATCGGCAATTTCACAGTTTCTTCTTACGACAGATTGACAAAATTCATGATTGTTTTTCTGCATCTGACTGAAAAATTTTGCGATTTTTCTCCGGGACCGACTGATGAATTTCGTGATTTTTTCTGGAAACTGATCGGCGAATTTCATAATTTTTTCCCTCGCTATCAATTGACAAATTTAGCAATTTTATTCTGCGACCGATTGGCAAATTTCCCTGTTTGTTCTTGCAACACTGATGAAATTAACGATTGTTTTTCTGCGTCCGATTGAAAAATTTTGCGCTTTTTCTCCGTGACTGTCTGAGCACGATATTTTCCTGTGATCGATTGACGAATTTCGAAATATTTTCCTGCTGCCGATTTCTCACCATCGGTCGACAAATTTGTTTACATTTTCTTCGCCAATATTAACAAAATCAGCGATATTTTTTCTATGACCGATTTACGTATTTTGCGATATTTTTTCCCTGTGATTGAAATAACGGCCTCCGGAGACTGAGCCCTACCAAAATGGCCAATAGTCAGCACTAAATAAAATAATCTTGTGGTGCACATGAAGAAAAAAAAAGTTTGGTGAACTTAAAAAAAATATATAGAAACAACAAACTAGTTGATAGTTGCAATTCACAGAAATTAGGACATGACTTTTTGAAATCAGCCATTTCTCGTATAATAGCAAGAAATCAATTGACTATTTCCTTTTCAGACTTTGGATATGGTTTTAAAATTTAGTTCAATTAATGCAAAAACCAGGGATTACAGTTTTGACTATAATTCCATTAAGGATATAATAAAACAAGTTTATTCAGAAGTGACATACAATCACCAAAGGATATTGACAATACAATCACTGATATGCATTATTCATGCAAGTAAGTTAAAAATGAATGCACATCAGATTTTGCAAAGTTTTCTGAAAAATTTTAAGAGAACATAACCATGTATTTCCGATGATTTTTAAACTTATAAAAATTGCTCTGTGCTGTTTGCCAAAAGTGTAACTTGTGAAAGAAGCTTAAAAACACGCAAAATGGAATAAAATCTAAATTAAGAAATTCATTAGGCAATTCAATTGTTAATTACCCATAACATTAGGTGAAAGTTGAAAAATAGCATGATATATATATATAAAGCTTGTTTCTGTTCCTTTGTTTTAATAAAAATAAACATTTTGGATAATTATCTTGAGTTGTTGATTTAAATGGTATTTTGTCATGTCTGTATAAATGTAATTCTTTAAGTGCCACATAAAAAATAGCAGGGTTTAAAGATACTTTTTTTTCCTTTCAAATAGTTCAACTCCCCTGCATTTATAAATGTTGGGAGGGAAACTCCCCTCCTGGGAAAACTTGAATTTCAAACCCTCATAGTCAAAGATATATAGTTTTTGTAAATTATATATTTCAATACATTTAAATTGTTTTAATGATGTGAAACATGTTTGTAATTTAGGTACTACTTGCGAATTTCAGCCGGAGTCCGCCATTCTGTTTCTTTGTTGATCATCACCGATTTTAAATTTCTCTATTTCGATTTATTTATTTATTTATTTATTTTTGTTGTTGTTTATGTTTAATCTCTAAATTTTCAAAAATTAGGCATAAAGTGGTTATAAATGACCAACAAAGAAACAAGATGGCGGACTCCAGACGAATTCGCAAGTTGTTCCGTAATTTATTGTTCTGATATGGCATTATATAAAGAAATAAACATTCACCAATATAACTAAAAATATATCTAGTGCCGGATATCCGAATCCGGCTGGCGAAGGAGCTTCGGATATCTGGTATCCGGCAAAATCAATATCCGGTTCATCCCTAATAATAAACATTCAACTTCCACTTTAATTTCTCTCACATCTGTATTGCTGGTTTCGTGTGATTTTGAGAGATTTAACACTTGCTCAAGTGCAACAAAAAATACGTTTTACAATGCATTAATACTGTAAGATTATTTTTTGTGAAGATTTTGGTACTTACGCATATCTGGTATAATTCATATTCACTGCACCAATAATGGCATCAGAAATATTAGTTACAGTAACCCCTATTATTATTATTAAAGAAATTAATTTTTTTTTTGCTTTTTTCAACTGCATACTTTATATTATGTGTAATGTAATTATATGAAAATAGCATAGATACAGATATAACATTTTTATTTATTTATGCAGTATATTTATATTCTGTGATATTTACATTATATTAATTCTGAAGGGTGTAAGTAAAAAATAAAACTACTATCGTACATGTTGCTAAAAGCCGTCAATGATGTGGTACATTCATATTTAATAAATGTACACTAAATTAATGTTTGTTTTGTGTTACTTTAGTTTTCTTTTATATTGTTTATCATTTTTAATAATGTTTTGTAACAAAATTATCATTTTGAACATGATTGGCAGTTGACAACAAAATTAGCGATAGACAATCATTTTTGGTGATCTCTCTACCTGTCCCGGATAATACGTAAGCATCAAAATTTCTTATTATATGAAGAGAGCAGAGCGTTCCTCAGCCCTCCAGTATATTGTAGTTTGATTATTGTAACTACAATTTT
The DNA here is from genome assembly GCA_963932465.1 of Maratus speciosus. Classification (NCBI taxonomy): domain Eukaryota; kingdom Metazoa; phylum Arthropoda; class Arachnida; order Araneae; family Salticidae; genus Maratus; species Maratus speciosus. Next base: position 22,799,244 of record OZ010799.1, on the reverse strand, counting down.
CAATCTATTAAAACTCATATCAAAAATAATTAAAAAAATTTATTTTGTGGTACTGATACTTAAAAGAATGAAACCTCCCTGTGCGACCACCTCCATTAAGAGACCATCTCCCTGAACGACCATTTTTTCATGGAACGAAATTTAATCCCATAGGTTCAATACTAATTTTACCTCCATTCAGAGACAGGGTTCCCAAATGGTCCCCTTTTTTCCCCCAAAGTCCCCTTTTTGGAAAATGGTCCCCTTTTATGCATTTTGGTCCTCTTAGTCCCCTTTTGTGGATGGAAAATATTTACTAATGTAGAAAAATCGCCGTAAAACTCTAAAAATCACAAAAGTTCAAAAATTGCATTTTACTGTAGCAAGCTAAAACATTGTAACATGGAATTCTTTCATGAATGTCAAAAAATTGCCGCACAATGTGAAAAGATGTTAAAATATGTATTGAAAATCTCACTAAAAATCACTCAAAATTCAAGTTAGAGGACAAAATTTTACTACATTAAGCTGGAAGTTTGAAACCGAATTTCAAAAAATCGCCATAAAATGTAAAAAAAAAATTCAAAGATTGCTATAGGAATTCAATTTTATTGAAAAGAGGACAAAAATTAATAAGTTCTGCGAAAAGATTGAAACTGGAATCCTTTTATGAATGTTAAAAAATTGCTGTAATAAGCTTTATTCAAAAGAGGACAACATTTACTGAATTGGGCTAAAAAATTGAAACTGTATCTCATTTACTAGTGTGAAAAAGTCACCGCATAAAAATCGCTAAAAATTCAGAAAATCGGAGAAGTCGAAATGTACTATAGTAGGGCTAAAACATTGTATCCAGAATTTTTTCACAAATGGGAGGGGGGGGGGGGGAATCCTTGCGAGATGTGATTTTTTTTTTTTTTTTAATTGCTAACAATTTAAACCAGAGGATGCAATCGTGGAAAGGCAAAATTTACTACATTAGGGTTAAAAGTTTGAAACCGAATTTCTTTTATAAATGGCAAAAGATCACTGCAAAATGCCTTAACAATGAAATAATTGGGAAAATTTTACTATATAAATTCCAAATAAACTTTATTGTAAAGAGGACAACATTTACTACATTCTGCTAAAAAAAATTAAACCAGATTCCTTTTACAAATTTGGAAAAATATCCATAAAACATGAAAAAAGGCTAAAAATTACATTTAAAAAAACTACTCAAAAAAGTCCAAAAATTGGCTTCTATGTGTATAACTTTTGACATACAGCTACCTTCTTGCCAAATCTTATAGCTCTATACACAGCGGTCTCGTCAGCACAAAGACACATAGACAAACCTCTATCTTTATTAGATTAATTTTTAATACAATTATTCAATTGCTAAATAAATCATTTCAGTTGTAAATTTCCAAATGGGGGGGGGGAGTCCAGGCCAGGATTCGAACCAGGGATGTCTTGGCTGGCGCCGCCAATGCTCTACTTACTGAGCCATCCCAGGCGAATCTGGAGGACTAATTCACCTAGCTAACCCTAATGTTGCCATACTATGCATTTTCCTATGAACATTATAGCTTATTTCAGCTTTTATTGGGTAGTACAAATGAACTAAATTTTACGTTTGAGATTAATAATTAACAAGATCTAATCAATAGTTAATCTAATTTTAATACTCAACAGTAGGTGCTGTTAAGCTGTGCTTTTTTAGCTCACAGGCTATCAAAGCCCGAGAGCTAATGTGGCCGCCGGTTCTGTATGGTATGTACGTAACACGATAATTCTTGATAGAAATATCCGATTTGCTTCAATTTTTTTCTAGGTTCAGTCTGATAAGGCGCTTCTCTGATACGTTTTAGGGATTCATTAGTTAAGCATAAAGGGGGAACGGGGGCTAATCCTCCCCCTTAACTTAGGTAAATGGGTTTTTCGTGCAGAATTATCAGATTTCCTTCAAATTTTGGTATGCCGGTTAATTCCGATTACGAACTTCCCTGATTAGATTTGAAAGTTCATTCTTTAAGTCTAAAGGGGGGCACGGGAGGCCAGTATCCCCCTTAATTTAGATAAATGATTCTTCTATCCGATTTAATTCAGATTTAGTATATAGGTTTATTCTGATAAGGCGATTCCCTGAAACAGTGGGGGAACTAATCCCCCCTTAATTTATTTTTCGAGGGGCGTTATTCTTTGAAATAAGCGTATACTTTATAATTACTGTGAATAGCCTGTGAGCTCTATGCCATCAGTTTAACTGGGCACTTTTTATACCACAAAATTAGCACTCGCCAATCGTCGAGTAACACTTGAAACGTGGTGATTAACTTTATTGTCCTCACTTTCAAACTTAATTGGCACCACTCGCCAAACGCGATGGTTAAAAGATTGATGACAGGGAAAAAAGAGATGAAATTCATTCAGAATTTACGGCGTCCAGATCGGCGATTCACCCGAACGTAAGAAAAGAAAGTAGCAAGGAGTATTCTGCTCCGATTTTTCCGAAAATGTGAGGAATTTGGTTCGAAAATTTTAAAAATAATCGGTCATCAGTCCGAAAATTCGGACATAAAAATATCTCTAATTTCGATATGGTCGCCGAAAACAATCAATTTGTTAACCGTTCGCAAAAAAATATCACCATTTTCGTTAAAAAATCGCGGGTGAAAAGCAAATTTCATCCAAGGATAGCGATAAAACGTGAATTTCGTCCAAGGACCACGTAAAAAACACGATTTTCTTCAAAAAAGCGCTGAAAAAACGCAAGTTTCGTAAAAGAATCGCGAAAAGAAACCACAAAATTCTGCAAAAAATCGCGGAAAAACGAACATTTTGTGAAAAGGACCTGCCAATTTCGTGAAAAGATCGCCGAAAAAGCGAAAATTTCGCGGAAAATGCAGATTTCGTCAAAAAATCGCGAAAAAACACAAATTTCTCCAAAGAATCGCGAAAAGAAGCACAAAATTATTCAAAAAAGCGCGAAAAAACCGCAAATCTCATCAAAGTATCGCGGAAAAACGCAAATTTTGTGAAAAGGATGTGCAAAAAATGCAAATTTCGTGAAAAGATTGCCGAAAAAGCGAAAAGATCGCGGAAAAAATTCAGATTTCGTCAAAAAATCGCGGAAAAAAAACGTAAATTTCTTCAAAGGATGGCAAAAAAACCCACAAATTTCGTCAAAAAATCGCGGGAAAAAACGCAAAATTTGGCAAAAAATCGCGAAAAAAAAGTGAATTTCGTTAAAAAATCGCGGAAAAAACGCAAAATTTCGCGAAAAAAAGTGAATTTTGTTAAAGAATCGCGGAAAAAAACGCGAATTTCGCCAGAGGGCCGCAGAAAACTGCATAGTAATGCCAGGAGGGGGGCTCCCCCCCCTCTGAAAAAACGCAGATTTCATCAAAAAATCGCGATAAAACCGCAAATTTCTTCAAAGGATGGCAAAAGAAAACACAAATTTCGTCAAAAGATCGCGAAAAAAACGTATATTTCGTCAAAAATTCCGAAAAAACGCAGATTTCGTCAGAGTTTGGCAAAAAATCCGGAAATTCATCTAAGGATCAAGGAAAAAACGCGAAACTCGTTAAATGGTCGCGAAAAAAACGCAAATTTCGCCAAAGGGCCGCAGTAAAATGCATAGTTAGTGCCAGGAGGGGGTTCCCTCTGAAAAAACGCAGATTTGTCAAAAAATCGCAAAAAACCGCAAATTTCGCCAAAGGGCCGCTGAAAAATGCATAGTTAGTGCCCCCACTCTGCTGTAACCTTTCAGAAAATTTGCTGTGAATTTCCTATTTTTTAGGTAGATTTCGTAAGAAATACTACCTATTGCAGTCGTTACCATGGTGCGACTTTTGAAAAATTCCTTCATAACTTTTCATTACAGGACCCCAGGAACCCAAAACCACCCCCCCCCATCTAAAAAGTTTATATATATATATATATATATATATATATATATGTATGTATGTACTAAATTTTGTCCGCACGATAAAAGTCGCAATTATGCACGGAACGTCTTCAAACTCGCCAACAACTTTAAGATGGCTAATTTCTCGGCGGGGATTGAAAACGAGCAAAATCGGTCCAAGGGAATGGGAATGGGGAAGGTTTAAAATTTTGAATACCGTCTTAACATGATTCTGATAAAACCAGCTTTTACACAACAATGGCAGGAAAAAATAAATATTTTTCGTTATAGCTGTTGCCAACAATTAAAAAAAAGCAATAAAATTCTCACCACAACAATTGCTTTTCTAATGCAATGTTTTCACGTGAAAAATTAAATTATATAAACAGTTTGACGAATTGAAAACAAATTGAATATTACGTCATAAGTTTTCTAGAGCAAGATTTCTGCATGAAAATTCGAAATGAAATAAATGGTTTGACGAATTAAAAACAACAACAAAATATTGCGTCATATTGAAAATATAATGGACCACAGCAGGTGAATATGTAACGTCATTGAGTTTGAAAAAACGTATTAAAACATGATAAAAACCCGAGTATACATATTTTAACACTTTGAGGTTCTCTGAATTTGATTTAGCCATTTTTAAACCTATTCCACATACATGCGTGTGTGTATGTTAGAATTTTCACAAAATGTTTAGCTCCCTAGAGCTCATTCTTAGCGAAGGAACTGGCTTTATCTTTAATCTTGATTTAAGTTTTGTTGGTGAATTTAGTACTTAACTTCGAAATCTACCTCCGCCTGTAGGCCCGAGCCAGCAGGGATTTTTTTAAAACTCAGAATCACCCCTGGAAAGTAGGTAACTAATTCTTATTGGTTCAAAGGTCACGAACCTCTCTCTCCTAGAAGTGGGGGGGGAGGTAATTGCACTTTCGGCCGTCCATATCATTATTTGATTTGTTAGAGAAACTAAAAGCTGATAAATTCAAATAAAATGAAATTCTAACAAACATTGTTTAGATTTTGATAACAATTGCTCCAAGCAATGGCTGAAGTGGAAGTAATGTGGAGGAGTGCGAAAAACACTCTAAAGGACAAAAGTTTATCCGTAAATAAAGACACGCTGCATAATCGCCTAAGGGTTAAACAATCTAAAATTAAATTAAATGAATATCATCCTTCTGCATTAATAAAACTTTGGTGGGAAGACTATGCTAGGTCACGATGACCTAATGTGAATGATAAACATTAGTGTCAAAAATAGCACTTTTTGTAATACTTAATTTCATTGGCGATTAATAGTAAAAATAAAATATTCAAGATTTTATTAAAATAATTATTAAAATATATTTTAATTTTCTTCTCGCTTTTAAACATTGCATTACGAATGTAATCTTCAAATATGTGTTTGACTTTTATTTTGACTGCAGTAATTTCTTGTTTATATATTTTTTAGATATGTTAGTTTTTTTTTCAGTTGAGTGTAGTCTTGTCGAATGGTAAGTAAAAGATATTTGTAAATTACAACATTGATAATTAGGAAAAACACAATTCTGTGTGGAGCTCTCGTAACTTTGTTACTGGCCAGTGGTTAAAAAAAACTGGCCAGTGGTTAAAAAAAACTGGCCAGTGAAAAAAATCAGTGTACAGGCCAGTGGCCATTGGGTAAAAATGTTAATATTGACCTATACGTTCACCTAAAATATCTGGCCAAACTGTATTCTAAGAGCATAATGAACACATAAAGAAAATCCAACACTTATCTGATATCCTTTACTGTGTTTGCAAGTATAAAAAGACGAGCGTGTCAATCTGTACAAAATGGCGGCACAAAACACGTCGTCTATGTCAAAGATAGCCTCTTTCCTCGCTAAAATAACAAACCTACAACTACTGCTGCCATGTATCCTGATAAAGTGGAGTTAAAAGAGAGTTTTTGCAAAGTACCATTAGAATATTAATAATATTCAGTATGGGATGAAAGTTTAAAGTGACTGGTACTTATAAGTACCGTCAGTAGATAAAGGGTTAAATTAAAATAGTACAATTTATACAAAACAATTCTCATAATCATTCATAAGTTTTTAATAATTTAGTAGAAAAAAAATAAATTATTTCTAATGTAAAAAAGCAACAACAAAAAAGGCACCATTTATTTAAGTTATTTCTGATAAATAACTGTTTGAGTAAAGTATATAAAAACATCAATATATTCTTACATTTGGACTTAAAAAAATAGAAATAATTTAGAAATATATACATTTAAAAATGTAATCCAAATTCCACATTTACAACTTTTTAAAACCTTATTATAAATTAATTCAATAAGTATAGTACAATAAATTTTAATTCTTCAATCTTCCTAACGTTAAATGCGCCTTGGCTGAAATATTGCACTCTTTCTCTAGGCGATTTTAGTAGCTATGTTTCTAGTGTAGGAGGACTACTCCTCGTACACTAGAAGAATGTGATTTTCATAGATCCACGATTTTCATATGACCTATGATTTTCATCGACGAGTCATAGGAATATGATTTTTCTATGACTACCCTTAATTTTTTCAATTTATCGCATGGCATCATAAACTATTTAATCTGAAATAAGTTTAAATATTAAAGTCTTCAATATTATTTCAGTTGCACTTTAAAACATTTTCAGATTTGTTTTCGTTACTGTGCATATTCAGGAAAATCTCCGCATTTTTAACACAGATTGTCAATACAATGGAAAATATTATTTCGCTTTTTAAAAGAGTGAGGGGCTGCTGTCCATTTTAGGATTTTTCAAGAAATTTTGGTTAGAATTGAATATCTCAATGCCAGAAATTAAATCAACAATCACTGTAATGGGACCCCTTAGGGTATTGAAAGTATTTTCACTTAATAAATTATAAAATCATACAAATCCAAAGTTTATTTGCAAAAACACAGGAGTATGAGTAGCATCTTTGGAGTATGCTGATGAAGGCAGTCCCCCTCCCCCCTAACATTAGAATCGTTTGTAAAGGTTTACGGTTAAAAATATAAAATTAAAACATACTAAAGCATGTGTAGTACAACCAAAGCAGTGGGGTCTTCAACTTTATATTAATTTGCTGGATTTTTGTTTACAAATGTAAAATCAAAGTATATGTGGCTGAAAGAAGTCGGCATTCCCAACTCTGGGTTTCTTTCGATGTATTTTTGTTTAAAAATACATATAAGACCATTCAAATCATGGAACTATTAAGAAGGGGAACTGACATATGCGTAAAATAGTGAAGCTTCAACTGTAATCGCTGTCACAGGAGTTGATTACTGCCGGGGCAAATTTCCACCAGTAAATTTAAATAAAGATTATCTCCTTATTTAAAAGTGTGATTAATGCAAAATTTCAGTCATAAATAATGGCAAAAAGATATATTCATTTTTACTGGCGGAAGTTTACTTCGTCAGTAGTCAGGCTACGCGTTTCCGCCATATTGTAACAACTTAGACAACCTTCTGTCCGTGTCAGTGAAAAGAATTATAATACCTGGTCAAACTGCCAGCAGTAAAAACGAATAAAATTTTTTACAATGTTTGAGAGAGACATTTTCCATGAATAAAGCGCTTAAATAAGATGAAATATTTTATTCAAATATACTGGTGGAAGTTTCCTGTAGCGGAAATCAGAAACTGTTGATCCGATTAAAAATAAAAAAGAAAAGTGCCCAGCTAAACTGATGGCATTGAGCTCACAGGCTATTCACACTAATTGTATATTATACTCTTATTTTAAAGAATAATGCCCCTCAAATAAATACGTGAAGGGGAATTAGCCCCCGTTTCCCCCTTTATACTTAACCAGTGAACCTCCAAATCTAATCAGGGAGCTCCTTATCATAATAAACCGGTATACCAAATTTGGAGCAAATCGAATAATCCTGCAAAAAAAAAACCATTTATCTAAATTAAGGGGGTGGACTAGCCCCCCTTTATCCTTAACCAATGAATCCCCAAAACGAATCAGGGAAGCTCCTTAACATAATAAACCGGTATACCAAATTTGGAGCAAAGCGAATAATTCTGCATGAAAAACCCGTTTATATAAATTAAGGGGGGTGGACTAGTCCCCTTTCCCCATTTATCCTTAACACAATAAACTGGTATACCAAATTCGGAGCAAATCAAATGATTCTGCATGAAAAACCCATTTATCTGAATTAAAAGGGGTGGACTAACCACCCTTTCCCCCCTTCATCCTTAACCAATGAACACCAAAAACTAATCAGGGAAGTTCCTTAACATAATAAACCGGTATACCAAATTCGGAGCAAATCGAATGATTCTGCATGAAAAACCCATTTATCTGAATTAAGGGGCTGGACTAACCCCGTTTTTCCCCCTTTATCCTTAACCAATGAACTCCCAAAACTAATCAGGGAAGCGCCTTATCACAATGAACCTAGAAAATTTTTTTGAAGCAAATCGGATGTTTCTATCAAGAGTTATCGCGTTACGTACATACATACATACATACAGAACGAGCGGGCACATTAGCTCTCAGGCTTTGATAGCCTGTGAGCTAAAAAGAAGCCGCCATTGTCTGACAACCTCCTCAGTTACTTCACTTGCAACTGGTAGATAATACACCACATGCCTCCTGCTCTTTATTCAGAACTCCATTATTCAAATTCGTGTGTGCATGTTGCAGAAGTCTGTGCATCCTCGAACATAAGGTTCGTTAGAAAAGGTGTTCATTTAAAAAATATAAAATCATACATCACTGATTTTTGCTATATTTAAGGTTATGCTGGGTCTGTGCAGACCAGCTAGTTTAATATAAAAAAGTATACCTTTTACAACATCTTCTCTAGTTGAGTAATATCTGTAATTTTACTCTAAATTTAACATATAAAATCTGATAAAGGTTTTCTGCAATAAAGCTACTTTTGTTTTGCTTAACTTGTCAGTTTTTGATAATATTTAAGGATTCATTATTTTAGTTACCTTTGGTTATTGCATAAAATATTGTAATATTATATTTTTTTTTCATTGCAGGTTCTGAATGTGTATATATATAAAAAAGCCACATTTAATGTATATTCTATTCGACCAATTTAAGAAAAATCTTGGAAATATGGAGAAATTAACCGACAATTTTCGTATTAGAGCTTAATCAAACATTATCAAGTTCATATCAAGCCATACAATAGATTTTTCTTTGTCAAATAGTTTACATTAAATCTTCATATCCAAGTGTCCATTTATTTCTGCGTAATGCGTAAAATTCTTACTTGGAGGAGCTGCTTAAAATGTTAATCTTCTTCTACTAATGTCTAAGGAAGGAGTTTTCTGCGTGAAAAAAATGCCAAAAGATATTTTTCTTAAGAAAACCATAATGCACACTTTTCATATATAATATAGTGCACTCAAACAAAAGAAAAAGTTTTAAGAATAACGTGAATATATCACTTTTATTGAAAACAAAGCAAAACAAAAAAAAAAAAACTTTCGTTTCTGAAGTATGGAGCAAAACATTTTCTTAGAGGAGCAACTTGAATACACATCTAGAATCAACTTGAATCGTGTATACAAAAGAATAGTTTTCGATTGTGAGGTATGCAGCAAGACATTTTTTCGTAACAGCGAATTGAATGTACACCGTCTGGTACATACAAATGAAAAACCTTTCGTTTGTGAGGTTTTCAGCAAGGCATTTCCTTATAGAAGCAGCTTGAATGCACATAGTCTTGTGCATACAAAAGAAAAATCTTTCGTTTGCGAGGTATGCAGCAAGACATTTTCTCAGAACGGCCACTTGAAGGCACATCTTCTTTTGCATACAAAAGAAAAACCTTTCCTTTGTGAGATATGTAGCAAGGCATTTTCTGCCGGAAGCAACTTAAAACGACACCTTTGTGTGCATACGAAAGGAAAACCTTTCGTTTGTGAGGCATGCAACAAGGCATTTTCGCAGAGAAGCTACTTGAGTACACATCATCTTCTGGTGCATACAAATGAAAAGCCCTTCGTTTGTGGGGTATGCAAGAAAACATTTTCCCACAAATGCAGCTTTAAACGACACCTTCGTGTGCACACAAAAGAAAAGCCTTTCGTTTGTGAGGTATGCAGCAAAGCATTTTCTCAAAGAGGCAGCTTGAATGTACACCTTCTGCTGCATACAAATGAAAGGCCTTTCAATTGTGAGGCGTGCAGCAAGACATTTGCTCAGAAAAGTCACCTGAATACACACTTCTGTGTGCATACAAACGAAAAATCTTTTATTTGTGAAGTATGCAGTAAGATATTTTCAAGAAAAGACAGATTAAAACTACACCTTTGTGTACATACAAATGTTAAACCTTTAGAATTTCACTCAGAAGGGTTACTTCCATAGACTCCTTCTGTTGCATGTAACTTAAAAATCATTCGTTTATGAGGTATGCAGCAGAACATTTTCTCTGAAAGGCTACTTGAATACACACCTTCTGGTGCACACAACTGAAAAATCTTTCATTTGTTAGGTATGAAACAAGACTTTTCTCTAAATCGGCATCTGAATACACACCTTTTGGTTCATAAAAAAACTTTCATCTGTGAGGTATGCAGCAAAACTTTTTTTCAGAAAGTTAACTTAAATATACACTTGGTAAATATTCATGTAAAGAGATAAATTTCATATATGAAATGCAGAAGACATTTTCTCACAGAAGCACCTTTAATGCCCACCCTCTGATGCATACAATAGGAAAACCTTGCGTTTTTGAAGTATTCTCATTTTACGAAGACATTTTATTGAAGACATTTTCTCAGAAATTCAAATTAAAACTATAGCTTCGTGTGCATACAAATGAGAAATCTTTGCTTATGAGACTTGCAGATAAAAATTTCTCAAAAGAGTAAATTCAATAGATACATTGTTTTGCGTGCAAATAAAAAACATATCTTTTGTAAAGTGTTCGGGGAGAAATTTTCTGAGAATGGAAACTTCAAAAAACCAGTTCTCATGCATACAAAATGGGAAACTATTATTTATGAAGGTATTAAAACAAAAAAATTCGCTTGATTGAACTTGATGACTCGCTATTTCACACATGCAAATGAAAATGTGTAAGGTTAGAAATAAAAGGTGTAAGGTAGACAGAATAAAAGGTAATTCTGCATCTAACATCTGGTTTGTCCATGTTCCCAGCTAGATAACAGAAATACTCCCCTTTGCAATAAAAATTTGCCTTTTCTAAACAAGTGTTTTATTAGTAACAAAACTGCTTGCATTATTCATTAAATGCAGATGCACATCTCTTTTTTTCATTTAACACTTCTCTTCTGTTCACATTTACTATGTGCAAGTAATGTTCGGATCAGTTGAGTACTAATTACAGGAGTCTATGTTATCCAAGCTTTGAGAACACTATTTATTAAACAGATATATAAGTGTTTTAACAAAATAAACGTCATATACTGGAAAAATAGTACAATTAATATGTAATTATGAACTACATGCATAATGCCTTAAATGAATTATGATTTTAAATGCTTCCCCCCTTTTTATTCCCAATTTCAACAATAATATGTTAAATATAAAAACAGAAAAAAAGTCTTGAGCACCAGAAAACGCTGAAGATTTCTATTATCAAAAGTATCCTATCTCAGTAGATTTTGGTTCTACGAAAATTGAGTTTTTACTTGTTTACTTTCTAGGCAATAGTTTTTTTACTTCTAAATATAAAACAGTTACAAAACTATAAATGATATAAAAGTATATATTGTAAAAAAAATTATCGACGAAAATAACGCACAGAATTCACTGGTACACAAAATATTTATGACTATTATTTATCCAAAATACTCAGATCTTTCTCCACAGCATCGGTATAAAATAAATTCTAAGCTATTTGAAAAATGAATTTGAATTTTAGTAACTGCTCAGGCAAAGCCATATCAAAAATTTGCATCAGAGGAGCGTAATTTTTTCATTCTAGAAAATAAAAAATAAACAGCTGATCATCTGGTGATACGCCCAAAATCTTTTTATCAACCAAGCAAAATTCGTTTTGCTTTTCTTCCAGGTTTTTTTTTTTTTTTTTTTTTTCAGCAATACTACAGAAAGAATATCTAAATCAATAACTTCAATTTCTGTAGTCAGTCTTGTAAAATTAGAAATTGTCATTAAATAAAACAATAAAGCTTAAAAAAATGCTTTTTTTTTAAAGCTGTGCAGAAAGATTTAAGTACAGTAGACCCTCGATTATCCGAAGTAATTGGGACCGAACCTCTTTCGGAAAATCGAAATTTTCGGCTAATCGAGAATGCTTCCATTTTAAGATTAAGGAGAAATATATGCAATATTTCGTATTATGGTAACAATTGTTTAATAAAAATAAAGCAATAGCAAAATAGAAACAAGAATAAATTACCTGAATTTTAATTTTAAAATTAAGTACCTTTTACATATATCACAAGGGTTTAAAAAAATGTTTTGTTTTGTCGCAGTTTCGGTTGCCTTTGCTTTGAAGCTCTATCACAGAGTTTTTTAATATTATTAGTTCAACAGTATCACGAAGGGAGGTGCTGAATTCGAACCCAATCGCGCCTGTCAGCCTAATCGTTCGGAGTTTTCGTGGTTTTCTTCGAACCGTGGATTTTTCATGCGTAAATACGGATTAGGTTCCCTTAGAAAGACCCCCACGGAGGGCACTTCCCCCCCGGGCCTATATCCCTCGTGTAGATAATTGGCCGTCAAAAATCAACCCAACCCAACTCACCAGTATCACAGTCTTTCTACTGCTCCAGCCATGCCAAACCTTTTGCAGAACATTCAAAAGTTTCAGAATTGCTAATTTGTTCGCTTTCTTCGTCCCACTCCACAGCTTAGGGAAGCTCAAGTTGAATTCAAAGGAACTCTAAAAAAGGGGATCGAAAATGTTTATATGTACTCATAGTTCGAAACGGACCGCTTGCATGCAAGGAATATGGTAGTTTTAAAAAAAATCGAGAGTGTCGGATAAAAGAGGTTCTTCTGTATATTGAATGAGTAAGGATAATCATAAGTGTTTCAGTAAAGTGTGTGCATTACTTCCGTCAATCACTGAACAAAAGAAATCGGAATTTTTGTCAAGCAGTAAAGAAAAACGAGAAATCCCTTTTTAAAATGTACACTTTTAGTTTGTGCCTGCATCATTTATGATGGTGGTACACAATATTAAACACTCATACAAAAAATGTAAAAAAAAATGTATGTTTTGTGCATTTCACACAGGAGCGATAGCAAAAATAAATGCAAGTTAAGCATCAAGAAAAAATATATCTTCTTTTTAAACTCGTAAAGGAATTACAAGAAGATGACAACAGCTTATGGCTTTGGTCCTAATCGAGGCAGGGCGTGAAAGGGAAAAGGATACACATGACATTAATTTACAAAATTACCAAATATCGCACTCCGCGGAAAATCGGAGCACTATTGATATGCTTGGAATCACCTCTATTTTAAAACAAAAATGTCATAAAAAAGAAATTGTTTGTACCAATTCTTGTAGAATTGTATGTAGCGATAATGTAATTGGTTGTACTGATAACAGGGCTGCCACAGGCAACTATTTTTTTTTTCGTTCTACCTCATACCACTTTCTCAAAACAAAAATTATTGGCATAATGTTCGAGAACATTTGCAAGAGAAATATGCTATAAAATCTTTTATTTTTTTTTCATATAGTGGTGCGAATACAATAGATAAATAGTCGCCTGTGGCAGGGCTGCGATAACAATTATGAAATGAAGACCCCAAGTGGGTATATGATTTTGAACGACGATTTTCAGCAGGAGGGAATAAAAAATAAAACAAATGAAAAAAAAGTTTTCCTTGAAAAAATTGCAATTCTAAATGAACATTTCATAATCATCCAATATGAGAAAACCACAATAAAGTAAATTTATTAAGCCATTTAACAACAAAACTATAATACAACACTAGACTTGTAAAACAATTAACAATAAACTTTTGAAACAATTCGAAAACCTAAATTCAATAAAACAAGTTTTACAAACAATTTTACATTAGCAACATCTGAAAATTTAAACCTGACAACCACCATTTGGCAACAATTCCATTCACAAATTCAATACAAAAACATACTCGTAGCCAGGGGGTGCAGCTGGGTACCCAGACCGTTCACTGCTCTTTCTTTCTTTCTAACCGATGACCAGGCCCCTACCTGCCGGGTTGCCCCAGCTTAACGGGTTTAGTACCTGGCATCGTGGCGGGTGACTGCCTAATCGCCGCGAAGCGGCAATAAACCTGACATCATTGCCTCGATCGTCATCCTATCTGCATTGCCTACTTCTCGTTTGTGTATACGTTGTTTTGCCGTTACTTAACGTTATAGCCTCTTGTTTGGCATCTGCGCATTGCTACTCAAGTTGGTCTCGTAATTTAGAGCCTTGATCAGATGACGAGACCTTCGCCTGGCAAGGCACCTCCAGAGGTATAATTCACAGGTAACTTGGAGGACTTTACACCCACGACGGATTTTACATGCACCAGGCACCACTAGCGTACATGACCACCGTTCACTGCTACGCACATACAAGCAGAATTATGTTTGAAAAATCGAAATCTACAAGAAAAAGAAGAAACAGAAATCAAAACAAAGTTAGTTCAATTTATTAAGAAAAATTAGTTTAATTAAGAAAAAAAAAAAATCAGTTTAAAAAAAATGTTTTAAAAAAAAACTTTAAGGAAGCCGAATGTTTTTTTTTTATTATTTTATTGCTATATTTTTTAAAACTATAATATTTACTAGAATTTGTATTAATAAATAGACGAATGCCTTAATGATTCAAAATAAAGAAAAAATGGTCAGCAGCGAAAATTTTTTTATTTAACTGAGGTTTAAGTTAAACTTGCGAGTTTAATTTCCCTTACCATTTTACTCCTATAACTTTTTATTTTCTTCTAAATTTTTACTTATAATAACATTACTAATAACATTGTCTTAAAGAGGTGTTAAAGAAGGGACGGAAAGTAAAAAAAGAGGATAGTATTGGAAAAAAAGGGACGGTAAGGATGGAACGGTAAGGAAAATTACCACCTATTTTTAGGAAAATCATGTTAAGACTAAGTGATAGCCACAATGTTCATTGATTTTTAGAAACAGTTCTTAACATTAGATTAAATTAATTTTTTTTTTTTTTAAATTTACCTCGAAAAGTGCAGGAATAAACCTTGGGGACGGTGAGACTACCCATAAAGCCACGATGCTTGAAATTGATATTTAAATGCTGATTTAAATTCTGCAGTAAATTTCCTGCCAAAGAATTTTAGACATTATTTCTCTAGCATACTTCTGCACGAGAAAAAACTTGAAAAAAATTCTGTGGCTGCATCTGAAATGATTTTCTGTATAATTTTAGAAGAGGGATGGTAAGGAATCTAAAACCCAGGGACAGAGTTTAAAAAATAATAACAACCCTAAAAATGTGTGCAGGTTAATTTTTAGCTACATATTTATATAAAACAATAGTTTCAGTTTCAGAAAAAAATTACATCGAATTATTTTTATTTAAACAATTTCATCCAGACAGCTCCAAACTTAAAAATCAGCATCAGGGACACGGGACGGTATAGGTGTTTTCCAGGTGTTTGGACCCCCAACATCGTTAAAAACTTATTTATCTCGTTAATATTGTTGTGCAATCATGCAATGGGATGTTCCTCAGTATATGAAATTAGAAAAAAAAAAAAAAAAAAAAAAAAAAAAAAAAAAAAAAAAAAAAAAAAAACAGAAAAAAGTGTATTAAAATAAAAATTATTATTCAGGGACATGAAAGTCAAAGGATTGTGAGAATGCCCCATATACAAGGTGTTTCACTACCAGACCGACAAACTTGCAGCAATTAATAACCGATTCTTGCAGTAGGTGTAGGGGGCACAGAGATAACTCGGAATTACATAGCAATGCAGGATCCGAGTGGAAAAATAATGGATTAAAATTCCTTAAATTTTTCTATTAAGATTAAAAAATATCAGGAACATACATGAAGGTATTACAATGTAATAATTATGCCAACAAATATGTTTTAGAAATTAATTTAAAAAAATTAATGCTATGTAATTTGATTTCTGTTGCTGCATCTTAATATCTGGTTAATTCTAATGCAAACTAAACGCCGAATTTATCTGACAAGTGCTTTCAGTATGCGTTCTGATGTTATTCATTCATGAAAACAGTGGCTTGAAAGCATAGATAGGCAGAAAAACTGTTAAAATGGCAAACACCAGTTTTTTTAATAGCTCTGAAATAAATTAAAAGTTGTAATAACTATGTCATTAGAATTTAGTAATATCTAATAACCAATTCTTGTCGATAGATTTCAAATATCGTCTTTCTTTGAAAGTGTTTTGAGACTATAATTAATCAGACTGGAATATAATATTTTCACAATTAATTTTTTCAATTTCCATTTAGTCGAATTTAGAAAAGACCAGTCGCAATTTTGTGTAATCTCACTTTATTTTGATTTAGAGCCACAGGCAATGCCGTGCAAAAATTATTCTTTCGCGTGCCATAGGTTCGCCGTCCCTGATCTACGGTTTTGCACGTTTAAGGTAGTAGGGGCGTTTTGAAATAGCGCATCTTCGTTGCTACTGCAAACATCCGAAGCACGCCCGGCGTATTTCAAAACCTCCGAGACTCCAGGTTTCGAATGTTTCATTCACACATTACGAAACATCGGACAACATCATTATCAGGAAAGTCATGACTTATTTTAAGCTTATGGTAAAGGTTAAAATTTCCGGTCGCCACCGGGCACAGGGCGACTAAATGTAAAAAATTGGCGACTTTATGATGTGCATCTGATCGCCAAAGTGGCGATCTTTATTTTTCATGTAATAGTACATGTCAGAAATGCCACTTTTCCGGTTTTTTTTTTTTTTTTTTTTTTTTTTTAATCGATCAGCGATTTCCGAGGAATCGTAAAAGAAAAAGAAAATCGCGTTGATGTTCACATTGAAGGCATTTGGTTCCTAAAATTAAAAAAAATCGGCATAAAAGTATCGCGAATTTCGACAAATGGTCGCCGAAAGATATCAATTTCGTCAATCGTTCGCAAAAAAATCGTCAAAGAATCACGGGAAAAACGAGAATTTCATAAGAATCTCGAAAAAAGACGAGATTTCCGTCAAAGAATCGCGAAAAAAACGCAAATTTCGTGAAAGGAATGCGTAAAAATCGCAAATTTCATGAAAGTATCGCAAAAACCGGCAATTTTCGTCAAAAGATCGCGAAAACCCCTTAAATTTCGCCAATAGATAGAGGGAAAACCGCAATTTCGTCAAAAGATCGCGAAAAAACGGTAAATTTCGTCAAAAGATCGCAAAAAGACCATAAATTTCGTCAAAAAAACACGAAAAACCGCAAATTTTGTCAAAAGATCGCGAAAAAACCTATAAATTTCGTTAAAAGAACACGAGAAACCGTAAATTTCGTCAAATGATCGCGAAAGAAATCTCAAATTTCGTCAAAAAATCACGAAAAACCGCAAATTTTGTCAAAAGATCGCGAAAAAAACCCACAAATTTCGTTAAAAGAACACGAAAAACCGTAAATTTCGCAAAAGGTCGCGAAAAAAATCTCAAATTTCGTCAAAAAATCGCGAAAAAACCGCAAATTTCGTCTAAAGATTGCGAAATAACGTAAATTTCGTCAAAAAATCACGAAAAACCGCAAATTTTGTCAAAAGATCGCGAAAAAATCGCAAATTTCGTCAAAAAATCGCGAAAAAACTGCAAATTTCGTCAAAGGATCTCGAAAAACCGCAAATTTTGTCAAAAGTTTGCGAAAAAAGTGCAAATTTTGTTAAGATATCGCGAAAAAAAGTAAATTTCGTCAAAGGATCTTTAAAAAACGGGAATTTCGTTAATCAGGTGCAGAAAAAACACAGCTCCACCCTTCTGTAACCTTTCAGAAAATTTGCTGTGAATTTCAGAATCGGGAAAAAAAACCCGCGATTTCCATCAAAAAATCGCTGAAAAAACGCAAATTTCGTAAAAGGATCGCGTAAAAACCGCAAATTTCATCAAAAAATCGCGAAAAATCCGCAAATTTCATCAAAAAATCGCGAAAAATCCGCAATTTTCGTCAAAAGATCGCGAAAAAAACGCAAATTTCGTCAAAAGATCGGAAATAAACGCAAATTTCGTCAAAAGATCGGAAATAAACGCAAACTTCGTCAAAAGATCGCGAAAAAAACGCAAACTTCGTCAAAAGATCGCGAAAAAAACGCAAATTTCGTCTAAAGATCGCAAAAAAAGTAAATTTCGTCAAACGACCGCGGAATAAAATCGCGAATTTTGCGAAATATCGAGGAAATAAAGTCGCGAATTTCGTCAATTGATCGTAGAAAAAATCGCGAATTTCATCAAGAGATCGCATAATAAAATCGTCACTTTCGTCGAATGATCGCGAAAAAAATCGTGAATTCTGTTGAACGATCGGCGAAAAAATTGTGAATTTTAGCAAGAGGTTGCGTAAAATAATTGCAAATTTCTTAAAACAATTTCAAAAATTAATTGCGAATTTTGTCAAACGGGAAATATTTTAGGCCTATTTTCAGAAAGAATTCTGATCTCGTGCTACACAGTGACGTATTGGAGATGTGAACCAATCTTTGTCCTAGGTCTTGTACGACATTGTTCGATAAATTCTCTCTTTTTTTAATGTAAAATAACTGTTAATTGTTTTTGTTGGGGTAAGTAAACTGACACTGTGGATAGTTTTATTTTTATATATTTTAAAAGATGTCTTCGTAACATAAATATTTTTAAAACATTACTTGTAAAACTATTTAAATCTACAAACTACGATAATTGGCCACTAACTTGACAGTAGTGGCTACTTAACATACAGCCTCTACCGGCCACTGGCTACTAAAGCAAATATTGAATTGTAACCTTTAGCTTATGGTCTTTAAAAAATGTCAATTTTTTATCACTACGATTCAGCCCCTGACAACCCCACCAATCTGTTAGGCTTGCATTTCTGACCCTGCATTGCTGTGTGGTTCAGAGTCGTCTCTGTGTCGTAAGTTTGATGGTCTGGTAGTAAAACATCCTGTGTTGCTTATTTTTGAAAGAATATGGTAAGCAAATTAATTTATTTTTACAATCGTTTTAAGTTTTTTTTTTTTTTTTTTTACTTCAAAGTAACATTTATACTCCACTTTTTTCTTTTAATATGTTGTCAGTAGTTAAATATAAAGATTGGATTCTATTTGCTGTTATTCCTTTTTGAGAAAGGAAAAAAAATGATTTTGAAGGTAGTAAAAAATTTTAAAACACAAATCAAGAATAATCTGCCTTTAAAAGTTTTCATTTAGTAAGCTGAACAGTTATCAGGTATTGAAGATGAAATTTTCTGTATGTATATATATATATATATATATATATAACCATTAATTAAACATTACCGACCATCATCAAAAACCGCAATATTGTGAATGAAATGACAGTAAAAATGGATACCACAAACCTATAATATAGAACTGTATGTATAAAATAAAGTGCCATATACTTAATTACAAGAATTAATATGGAAGAAAAAAAGAAGAATATGGATACCGAAAAAATTGAAAAACTTATATATTGAATTACGTTTTCAAGAGCACAGAATTCAATGATATAAGCAAATCGGTTGTTTTCTGTGAGAAAAAAAAGCTAAAAGCTGAAAAAAAAATTTTCGTCTGTACTCAAACAACCAACATGACCAAGAGAATAGTTTCAAGATAAAAACAGAACATTATCAAATGGCATGAAATGGAAAAAACAATACAATCCTTTAAATATTTAATTTATAGCATAAAAAATAGAAATATTACACAACATACCGAATAAAATCCCAGTTGATTTTCAAAATATCCTCCCGCACATGGTATCCAAAAGCATGATAAGATTAAGGTGAATGAAACAGTTAAGTTAACACAGAAATTAAAACCTATGGATTCAGTTAATTCATTTTGAAATACCGTGATAAATTCAATTAATATAATATAAATAGAAAATAATTACATTATTTAAAATACCTAAAAACACCTTTAAATTGTTTAATCTCTAGTTTACAATATTACCGATATTCAGCGTTCAATACCACCTGGTGTAAAAAATTTAAATTATTACTCAATAGGAGCATAAAAATGTAATATGTTTATAAAAAAAAAGGGCATTCTTTGCTTAATAAATAGAGAGATAACGAATTCTTAAAATAATGATTTATTTTTTAGTCAAAGAAAATTACAAAAACAATGTTAAAAAACAAAATACTTTATTACAACTAATTTTAACATGGAAATAACATCAAAATAAACAACTATTACATTTAAGTACAAAAAATCATCAAACTAATTTAATATATTTGCTTAAAATTATAAAAATACATTTAAAAAGAAAAAAAAATACCTTTAAATAATTCAGATTCGACATGTTTCATTGCTCTGACGGCAACATTCTTAAGAATTAAAATGATACAAATATTTTCGCTAAAAATTTTTAACTGAAAACTGGTAAACAAAAATCATGTGAACTCAATCAAGCATAATGAAATTAACTGCAATATTAACAAGAAAGAAAAATCATGCGTTAAGCATAGATCATGAAACACTTTCCAACACTTCCTGAAGGCTTTAACAAAACTTCGTTATTTAGGGAAATAAGATAACTAAGTAAGCATTTTTAAAACACATAAAACATTTGAAAAATTGATTTCAGTTGTTACCGTCCATAGCCAAATATGTATTCCAATTCTTTTGAACAGCCCTGTATTTGATCTGTAAGTTGATATATATACTATATAATGGGAAAATTTAGTTTAGCAAGAAAATGCATAACAGGTTAAAATTCACCTTTCAGCAATTTATACTAATAGATGGAAACATACTTGAATACTTTTGTACAGCCCTCTAGTTTACCTAGTACCTTTATTACATCCCACTATTTAGCTAAAATTTAATTCAAACTAAAACACTCTTAAAACTACTGAAATTACATTTCCAGAAATTATCACTCATAGGCGGCCCATCCAACTCTTTGCGTGGCCCTGTATATCATTTTATCTATATTCTACAAATATTTCTTAGTAAACTAAACTCAGTTCAGCGTAAAAATGCATAGCTCCTTTAAAACCCATCTTTAAGTAATTTATGCTCATACTCAGTAACCTTTACGAATTCCTTTCTGTAGCCCTGTATATGAAATATAGCATTTATACGCACTTTATAATATGCATAAATATAGTGAAAAATATGAAATATAGCATTTATACGCACTTTATAGTATGCATAAATATAGTGAAAAAAGCGCATATCATAATTAAAAATGCATTTCGAGCAATCATTACTAATATACAGTAATTCGGATACAATATAGTAGCTGAAATCTTTTCAAATACACCGCAAACAATTTCCCCTATACCATTATGAACGGAATTCTTTTGTTTGACCCTGTAAATGAACAATAACTATTCTTTGCACCGCATATCCAACAGAATGCATATTTTAGTGAACTTCATAAATGAATATTAATTTTACTATGTTTGAAAGAGTGTAACACCATTAAAATTCATTTGAAACGATTTTTTTCCATTGGCTGTAATGTAACGGAAAACTTTTGTCTGTCCCTGTAAATGAACTAAACATGCTACAAACTTCATTTGAAATAGGGAACGTGCTATGGTAGAGGTCACTAACATCCAAAAATTTCAGAACGATTCGAGCATATTTACGAGAGTTAGAGCGTCGACAGACGGACAGACAAACCAAAGTCAGAAACACTTTTCAGCTTTATTGGAAAGTGTTAAAAATGGATATTTTTGAACGTGAATTATTTTAAGGTTCAAAGAACACATAGCAGACATCAAATACAACAATAAAACTACAGCTTTAGCCAGACTATGTAACAAAGAACCTTAACAGATTAATTTAGAAATTGTAGAATAATTTATCCATCAAGATTTTATTTGCCATCCATTATCCGAGAATCAATAGAGATCTTCTTACACAGTAAGAATATAAACAATGATTCAGCCTCCATGGAGCTTTTTAAAATTTGGAAAGAGATGCTCTACAGAATAATGAAACAATAATATAAAATAATTCACGTTCACAAATATCTATTTTTAATATTGCAGTTAATTTCATTATGCTTGAGTTTGCGTGATTTTTGTTTACCAGTTTTCAATTTAAAATTTTTTGCGAAAATATTTGTATCATTTTAATTCTTGAGAATGTTGCCGTCAGAGCAATGAAACGTGTCGGATCTGAATAAATAAAGGTATTTTTGTGCCTTTTAAATGTATTTTTATCACTTTAAGCAAATATTAAATTAGTTTAATGTTTTCAAGTGATTTTTATATATAGTTTTACAAAAAATCATTTCATACTCAGAAATTCATCTTATAGTTAAATGAAAAAAATAATTACTCTGGAATCAAAGTTTACTTGCCTTTCTTAACCACTTAAATCACATTTATACATACTTAAACTGTACTTATTTAAAGAAACTAGATATATTCAAAAGCTTTATTACTCTTTAAATAAAGTTTACATGAACTTTCAATTTTAAATTTGTTTATCTTTCTTCTATTAAGTTCCTTATTTACTCACATTAAACAGAAAAGCCGAATATTGTTAAAATTAACCCTATAGGAATTTAGTGAAATTTTATCACTATAATAAAATTTCTTTACGATGGAAAATGAATGGTATTTATTCTCAATAAAATTGCGGTCATGGGGGCTGTGAAGATGAGACATAAAAGTTAGTACAGTAGTACAGTAGACTCTCTCAAATCTGCAAACGCCTAAAATCCGCACATCATTGCAGGTATAAACAATGAAACTTTTAATTCAGATGTAGCGGCGAAATTACAAAATTTTTTTAGTTTTAATATCATTCCATATATATTTTAATATAATTCTCAATAATATGACTGAACTCGTGGTTTTTCATAAAGAAAGTATAAATTTACTTCTAAAAAAAGTCAAGATATTGCTGATATCACTGTTAAGGCCCCTTATTACTAAGATTTGAGATTTCCCTCTCCAATGTTAAAACAACGGCCGTGGAATGCATTCTTATTTATCAAATAACTCGTCAGCAAATTAAAAGGGCTCAGGGCTTGATCGATACCGAAAAATATGTAAACCGAGCTCTCGCTTAGAGTCTATATTAAAACAGAAGTATTCAATGTAACTAATTTAAACTTTCTGATATTTTTAAGGTATGTTTGTAGTCTTATAAAATTACAAAATGAAGTACTTCAAAGTATAACAAAATAAAAAAATATAGCAAAATTTATATAACACAATTTTCGA
Organism: Maratus speciosus; assembly: GCA_963932465.1. Lineage (NCBI taxonomy): Eukaryota > Metazoa > Arthropoda > Arachnida > Araneae > Salticidae > Maratus > Maratus speciosus. The sequence continues at coordinate 22,776,040 of OZ010799.1, read as the reverse complement.
AAAAAAAATTTAGGTGTCCTATCACCATCCGTCAGATATTTTAACGTTGATATAAGAACCTAATTTTTGCTTTAAAATGATCAGGAAACTTCACTCTATAGAATGAATTAAGGATATAACTATCACTCAAAGGAAAACTTATTTAACCCTCTGTCTACCAGAAGGGTCCAATGGACCCGACATGTACATTCAAAATATTTATTCAAACCAGAAATTTCTTCAAAACAAACTAAATTTATAAATCAGACAATAATAAGTTAAATAAACAAATTAAATAGTTTTAAGTAAAAATTCTGGTGTAGAATGTTTTTATAAAACTTGAGTAAAATTTTCGGTAGTTCTAGGGTTAAAAAAACTCTCAAATTTGAAATTTTAAAAAACCCTAAAAAATACAATTTTTTTTCGTTAAAAATACTGAAAATATTAAGCTATCTAAAATATATTAATTCATTCTATAGATAATGATGTTATATGCATGCAAAAAAAATTTCAAGCCATTCCATCAAATAGTTTTTTTTTTTTTTTTAATCTTACGGATAGTCGTCAAAAATCAAGTTTTGAGAAAACGCGACTTAAAGTTTCAATTAAATGGCTGCGGCTATGGAAGTGATTGTTACATAAATGCTTATAACTCCGTTAAAAATGCAGATATTTTTATGCGGATTTTTGCACTGTGTTCAGAATTAATTGAATAATCAAAATATATACTAAAAAAATCGATTTTTTGAAAAGTTTTCAAGCCCTGAGCCCCCTTAATAACTCCTTTTTTCTGTGTGCCCTTTGAAAAACGGTGTCACTTTCTGTTTTAGCTGACAAAAAATTTTAAAATATACTTATTTTTTAATTTAGTTCTAAAGTCTTAAGACGTAAGAGAAATGTGATTAATATTAATTAAGTTCAAAACCATTTGGAGTTTTAAAAATTTGAAAACTACATAAGAAAGCGTATGTTCTCATCTATTCATACAAACAAATAAAATTCGTGTAACTCCAGATATTTGATAAATATTAAAAAATTTCCTTCCCCCCTCCAAGCCATTAATCAGGTCCCGAAGAAGGGAGCGCATGATCTTTGACACTGTGTCGAATGTCAGGATGGGAGGCTCGTGGCAGGACAGGGGGTAAATTACAGATTGAAGATTATACCACTATTGAAGGCCCGAAAACTGATTTTGTAAGTTACAAATAAAAATTTCGAACTGTATATGTTTTCTTCCCAATATTCCCTCATAGAATTATTATAATAAAATTCAAAAGTCAGAATTTGCTAGAATGTCTCTACGTGTCGCGATCAGGGTTCGTACTCCTCTGTATGTATCAAATATTTGAAAGTTCATTTGATATCAAGAAAGTTTTGAAATGGTGCTCTTTTTTTTTTACTCGACTGCCAAGAAGGGTTATGTGTTTCATGCGTATCTGGGTATGTGGATTTCTTTATACCCTCGAAACATCCCAACGGCTGGATGGATTTTAATGAATGAGGTATCTATAGATTCGTCTTAACCGTCCGATGGTTATAGGCTAGATTTTGTTTTCGTAAATTCAAAATGGCGGTCGTAAAATACAAAATGGCGGTAGAGACGAAAAAAAATTTACGCACCCTATTGAGTGGCATATCATTGGATAGGTCTTTCAAATTGAAGACGATGTTTCATTGACTATTTTACAGTCAGTAGCTCCATTTGAATATTACACGACCTGGAAGTTGCGTAGGTAGGATTTCTAGTTTTACTGGAACTCTAACCTTCATAGACATCTATAAGTCTCATCAAAACAGTGTTTATAGATAGAAACTAACAATTAAACACAACTTAAAAGTCACCAATACAAATAAGTAAAAAAAAAAAAAAAAAAAAAAAAAAAAAAGGTAAATATTATAAAAAAAATAGTTTCACATTGATGAGAAATAATTAATTAGTTCACTTTTTACGCAGTCGGGTTTTTTGATTTTTTAATTTAATTTTTACTTGTTAACACTTTGAGGGGCGGTGGGATACATTTTATCCCACCTACGATTAATGAGGATTTGCACCAGAAAAATTTTATGAAATTTTACTTTTCTAACTTTGGCGCGAAAAAGTCGTAAAATTGCTTTTTCTTATTTTGAAATAAAATTTTTCTATATTTCCGGTGGGAATTCAGCATTACACAAACGCAATTGCTTGCACCTCAAGGGATTAATGATGTTATTTCAGCCTCGCGAACAGGAATCAGGTGAAAATTGTGTAAAGTCACAGGTTAAGGTTTCGAATTTGTTCCTTTCAGTGAAATAAACCTTATCGTTTCAGTTGCGCCTTAAAACATTTTCAGATGGGTTTTCGTTTCAGCGCATATCCGGAAAAACCTCTAAATTTTTGACCTATTCGACACGGATTGCACACCGTGTGTGTAAATGACATTGGATTCCAATAAAGAACCGAAAAGATTGTGGCTTCTAAAGATGGTCCCAAAAAATGAATGAAATGTCTGAAATGGGTAAACACAGACTGCCAATGCAATGGAAGATATCATTTCGCGCTTTAAAAGAGTGAACCGACGCTGCCGAATGCAGAGGGGCCAACATCTCTGCTTTAGTTTGGTTGCAGTTTTGTTTACAAATGGGAAATCATACAAATTAAAGTGTATGTAGCTGACGTTAGTCGGCGCCCCCAACTGGATGTTTGTTTGGGTGAATTTTTGTTTAAAATTAAAACCTCATTGGAGTTTGAGTACAGCGTCTAGAATACCTAGTGTGGAAATATGCTATCCAAACAGTGCTAAAAATTTGTATCTCTTAAATGTGCGACGATACTGCTAAAATCCCAAGTGTCGATCGCAGCGACATCTGCGGGATTTTCGTATTACATTGTATAGACTAGCAATATATCTTGCAGTTGTAGAAAATATCCTGCAGATGTCGCTGCAATCTTCATATTTCAGCAGCATCGTTATACATTTAAGGGATACAATATTTTAGCACTTTTTAAGTATTACAGGGATAGCCGATTTCCACACTATATATTCTAGGCGCTATAGTTTGAGTGTATATGTTGCTGAAGGCAGTTTGTCTCCGAATATTGTTTGGGAAGGTTTTTGTTTAAAAATATAAAATTCTACAACAGTAATTTTGGGTATATATAAGGTTAATATAGATCCGTGCGGCTCAGCTAACTGGAATATAAAGAAAGTAAGTTTTATATGCCCTCATGTCTAGTTAAGTAATATTTATAATGTTATTTAAAGTTTAAAAAATAAAATCTGATAATAAGGTTTTCTGCAGTAAAGCTGCCTTTGTTGTGTTTAATGTATCAGTTTTTGATAATACTTAATAAATGATTATTGAAATTGCATAACTAAATCCTTAAAATGGATTTTTTATGTTTTCTCACCCATGCTTCAAGTTAAAATTAGGTAATGCTGATTCAACAAAATTTATTCCTGCGTTTGAAGCGCCTGCCTGCGGGAAAATGGGGGTCCAAAATTTATTTTTTATTTGTAAAGTTATTTTTTTTATGTTTCATTCTATGAGAGCTATACTGAAGTTAAAAATGGGAAGCACAGATATAACTCAATTTTACTTTGCGTTTAAACCGTCCTTTAGCGGGAAATAGGTAACTAAATTTTGAAAACAATTGCTTTTTTAATTTTATTTTTTAATAAATATTAATAATAAACTTCTGACATGATAAAATTGATATTTTTGTGTGCATGTGTGTGTACACTGAAAGTACTATTGTTCAGCAATTACGAAGTAAAACTTTAAAATGGCTATTTTATATTTTCTAATAGGACAAAACTATACTCCAAGTTAACATTTTGGAATACAGATTCAACCTCATTTTCTTTTGCGTTTGTAGCGCACGGAGGAAATAAGGTAACCAAATGTAAATGAAATTGATTTATGTTTTTCTAATAAGTTTCTGCTTCGTTCAAGTTTGTTTTGATAAAAATTTTCACATGATAGACATTTTTACGCTGAGATATTTTTTCCAACATGGGAACCATACCCCAAGTTAAAATTAAGTAATATAGGAAACCCTTGATAGGAAACAGAGTAACGAAATTTAATTTAAACTATCTTTTTATGTTTTACTGCATAACATCTATACTGTTTAAACATTATATTAAATATAAAGAAAAAGTCTTAATTTACGTCCATTAATATTAACACCATATAATATATATTCCAAAAACTTCAAAATATATACTGAAGAACACTTTAATTGCTTAAAAGGCGTTAGACCGGGAGGCCGCAGCATAAATCATCACCTCGTCGAATTAACGGCTGAAATTCCAGGATTAGACAAAACTCTTTTAGCATATTAAAATGTAAGTGGTCTGCTAAGTCATATCTTGTTGAAAATCACCTGCAAGCCCGATTTTAGTGGTTAATCGGTAGGTTTATCATTGTGTTTTCCTACACCCAAAGTTATGAAAACATAGGGGGCTGGGAGCAGGAAAAAAGCAATGTTAAACCTACCAGTCAACCAATAAAATCGGGTTTATAGATGTTTTCCACTAATACTTGACTTGGCAGACCAGTTAAATTTTAACATGCGAACCGAGTTTTAACTAATCCTGAAATTTCAGCTGTCAACTCGATGAGGTGATGGTCTATGCAGCCACTTCCCGGTCTACGTCAAATTAGCAATAAAAAGCATTAAAACATTGACATGCTTTATCATATTACATGACATGTTATTTATATATTTACTTATCATTTAGAGCGTGCGTATGTACCATTAGTGAAGCAATTGTTACCTCACTTCACATTCACTGTGGATTCCACTTTTGATTTCATTGAGAAGATTGAAATTTCCGATGACTGCATTTTAGCAAGTTTAGACATTGAATCACTATATTCGTTAATTGACCTTATGCAGGTGACGTCAGACGCCAGAGCTGGTGGTATGCTGATCTATTATTCTAGACACCGTACCGCTAGAATGCCACTATGCGCAGGTGCAAACAATGCTAGCAGACGACTTTAGCCTCGACCCAGGTTTAGTGCATAAATTTTAACAGAAATTTTGTAAATTTAGGGAATTTTCTCGCATGCAGAACAACATTTTGAATTAATATTATAATATATTAAGAGTATATACTGCTACAACAAAGAATTTTTTGCGGTATTTTTAACAAACAAGCATTAATAACTCACATTCTATAGACTGTTATGCTAACGTTCAGCAGTAGGGGAAGACGGGGTACAATGAAACAAAATTTACTAATTATTTTTTCTTATCCACAATTTTGCATGCACAAAAATAAAATTAATGCATATTGTTAACCTTGTATTTTCCCCATCTAAATAAATTTTTATTAGGTTCTAAACAATATCTTTATGCTTGAAAAATAACAAAAAATAAATGTCTTAGAGTGTTTCATTGTACCCCGTATGCCGGGGTTATTGACAATACAGAACAATTTGATGTTCCCATGAATAACACATTGAAGAGTGATATAAACTTAATAATTGAAAGTAACACTTTTTTTATTTTTGATAATATGCGCTATGAATAATCATGCGGAGCACTAGAGGTGTCCCCAGTGTCAGGCCTTCTTGGGACTTAAAACGGCCTATTGAGGCGCTGATCGCAGCCGTTGGCACAGGAAAATTGTCACTTTAACTAATGCTAAATTGCTACTGAAATCATTCTTTATATTAAATGCGTTTGAAAGTTTTAGATATTCAAATTCTGATAAATTTTAATTTGTCATATAAGACAAAACAGAAATGTAACAGGAAATCTGAAATTGTGAAAAATAATGATTCTGAACAAATGGAAAACACGTGTAATGCAATGTGCTTGCATGGGATTTATCAAATTGGAGATGTTTTGTAGAATAAAATACGATTCGTGAAAGTGGAGATTTTACCATATTTTTAAAATATAACTGAATATTGGTGACATGTTTTTTCAAAAACTTGCTTGTGTAAGAGAAAGAGAAAGACTAGAAAACAGGAATTCTGCTTTTTCAGAATTTAGTGTCGCCCCCTATGAAAAAAAAATGTATCTATAAAAAGTACAAAAGATATTTCAATTTTAAGACTTGCAGAACACCCTTTTATTTTATGTAAAATAACGTCATTCGTATCCGCTTAAGAATTCAACATCTACGATCCACTCTTAAACATCTACACTAAAGTATGCATAGGACGTCACTATCGCGAAATAATACACAAATGCAGCGAAAAGCTGCCGTCATTAACAGAAATCATTCGTTTATATTTTTTTCAAAATAGCACGTATTTTAATTACATTTTCTTTCGGTTGTTATGAAAAAATGGTAACAAATATATATAGTTAATATTTTAAAACTATTTTTCCTTTACTTTCTACAGAAATGGAGTACCTCCGTTGCCAATATTAAGCAAATGGTTCCAAAAACTACAAAAAAAAATTAATATTTCAAAAATAAATGTAGATGCAGTTTTCAAACAAATTGCATTTAAAAGTAAATTTTCTTCTTAATACGACGGTATAAAAATTGAAAATGTACGATGCATAGAAGTTTAAAAAAATTGCTATAGGGTATTTAATCGTAATGCTGTGTTTTACGGCTAGCTTCTGTAAGGTAACGTTATTTTTTGGAGGCGACACAAAATAAGCTGGGAGAAAGAAATAGCATGCCGTACTGGGGGCTAAAAAAGAAAAGCTGCAATTTAACTCAAGATTTCATGGGTATTCATTGAGGAGGTTAAAAAATGGAATACCGGGTAAGGCAAAATTTCGTTAAAACTTTAAAAACTAATAAAAAAGGAAGAAATTATGATAAAGAAGTGCGGTTTGCGAGAAAGGGCTCACAAAGTAGTCGAATTTTTTTTAGCAGCAAAAAAAAATGTAGTTAAAAAATCACATGTAGAGGGCGCTGACGACCCGAAACACAATGAACAGGTACTACGACACAACCTGGTTGTGTCGTAGAATGTTCTGGGGGTCATGTTGAACATTTGTTATTGGAAGAACAAATGAATGGAGCGTATTGTTGTCCTGTTCAATGTGTTTCGGATCGTCAGCGCCTTCTACATGTGATTTTTTATCTTTTTTTTCTGCTGCTAAAAAATATCCGACAAAATATCCGACTGCCTTGTGAGCCCTTTCTGTCAAACCGCAATCCCTTATCATAATTTCTTCTTTTTTTATGAATTTTTAAAGTTTTAACGAACTTTTGGCTCACCCGTTAGATCAAGCAGTATGGGCTTTATTTGAGATTATACAGGGCGCTAACTGCAGCTGACGATAGAGGAAACTTGTCCCTTTAACTAAGGTTAAAATGCCATTGAAATCTTTATTTATTGTAAATGCGTTCGAAAGTATTAGATATTGGAATTAAGATAGTTTTTGCCTTGCCATATAATACAGAACACCACTGGTGTCGCATGAAATCAGAAATTGTGCAAAAAAAAATAACCATAAGAAATTAAGATACATGCAATGCAATGTGCTTCCACAGGATTTTCCTGAAGCGAGACATTATATTTTCCCCACCAGATGGCATATTCGTACGCTTTAATCGCCAATACTCAATGGGTCATTCCATGTCAGTTCAGGCAGGCATGTAACCCACCATCACAGATTTTGATGAAACTGCGTGTGTTTGTTCCTTTTATTAAGATATGATTCCCAGTATTTTTTTTTACTCCTTGGTAAAATAGTTTCTGAGAAAAAAATTGTCAAAATTTTGGAAAAACTGCCGTCAGTTGGCATTCTTGACTGCTCGATTTTCAAATGTAGCATGACATAAATATGATCATATTTCACAATCTATTCTACAAATCATCTTCAAATAATTGTCTGAGCGAAGCGAAGGCTAATACTCAGCGAAATATTACTGTCCGGACACTTTACTACTACGATGGATATTAACGCCATGTCCTACTAAAAAAAAAGCCTAATAAAAACCTTTCGTCAAGCATAACTCAAAAAATATTTGTCGGATTTCGTTTCTGATTGCACCAGAAGGTACCTATGAGGGTCGCCTACTGAATGCACCTACTATGAAAAATAAGTTCTAAACTGTTTAAAAATTATATAGAAAAAACTCTTAAAAAAGCACAATTTATCTGCATACGTCACAGAAATTTGGTGTGCGTCACTTTCACCGGTTGATGTTTTCGTAGACAATTGGTTGGAACACATGGAGCAAATAATAAAAAAAAATACGCACGCAGTAATATTGAATAGTTTCAACCACGTGATCACAAACCTTGCAACAACCGTGGCAACCAGTTTTGGTGGGCAAACAAATAATAATACAGTATTCCGTACCACGGTGACCGTTTTTAGCCTGTTGTATAAAATCTGGCATGTTGTATGACATACAATTGTGGATGATTAAAACAAAAGACATGAGGGTTTATTGATCCGGAGGTTATCTTTCTCTGGATGCCTGTCTGTCTATCATACAGCATGCAATTTTCTTGTAAAGGATGATATTATTATGCAGTAAAACATCCATAACGGACACACCCGATTAGTGGACACCTCTATTTAGCGGACATTTTTTCGATTACCAACTCTTAAATAACTGTACATGTTTTACTCTCAGTAGCGGTCACCTCTAAATAGAGGACAAATTCTGCATTCTCGGGATGTCCGCTATTTAGAGGTTTTACTGTATATAATATTGATAATTATTTTACAGGGCCGCACAAAAGAATAAGAATATATGAAAGGAATATAAACTAAATTCGGGATTGGTAGATCGCTGATGATAATGTAATTTTAGGATGTTGTTACAGTCATCCGCAGCATGTTTTTAGAGTTTCTTCCATCTAACGAAACCCTACCTGTCTCACTCCTTTGTCTGTCTGTTTGTCCGTCTGACACAGAGCCCGTTCTCAGAAACTATATATGTCGGAGACTTGAAAATTTGCATACTTATAGCTGAACACCACACATCAAACGGCAAATAATAAAATTTTGAAAAAGTCTAATATTTAACCCTCTGGGCTCTAACTTGTGTATTTTAAGCAATTTTTCTAACTCAGCCCCTAATTTAATTAAGTTGGAGACATGAAATTTTGCATACTTATAGCTGAACATCTCACATCAAACGACAAATAATAAAATATTGAAAAAGGCTTAATATTTAACCCTTTGGGCTCTAACTTGTGTATTTAAAGCAATTTTTCTAACTCAGCCCCTAATTAAGTTGGAGACATGAAAGTTTGCATACTTATAGCTGAACACTTGCGATAACACGATAAATCATAAAATTTTGAAAAAGTCATATTTAACCCTCCGATCTCTAACTTCTGTATTTTAAGCAATTTTTCAAACTCAGCCCCTAATTAAGTTGGAGACATGACATTTTGCATACTTATAGCTGAACACCTCACATCTAACGACAAATAATAAAATTTTGAAAAAGTCTATTACTTAATCCTCTGGGCTCTAACTTGTGTATTTTAAGCAATTTTTCTAACTCAGCCCCTAATTAAGTTGGAGACATGACATTTTGAATACTTATAGCTGAACACCTTACATCAAACAGCAAATAATAAAATTTCGAAAAAGTCTAATATTTAACCCCCTGGGCTCTAACTTGTGGATTTAAAGCATTTTTTCTAACTCAGCCCCTAATTATGTTGAAACATAAAAATTTGCATACTTATAGCTGAACACCTCACATCAAACGACAAATAATAAAATTTTGAAAAAGTCTAATATTTAACCTCTAATATTTTGTCTCGCGCAATTTCTAAATTTAAACTGTTTTGCAATACTGTTTTTTGTTCATTTTGCATAATAAGTGTAATGTGACGTAATTTGTTCTATTTCAGATTTCTAACGCATGTTAATGAATTTATTTTACAATATCCTTTTTCTTTTAAAATTCACATGTAAATATAGTTTTTATGGCGTAATTTCCAATAAATGCCTGCTTTTTATACCTAATTATTTAATTGTAATTTGAAGGGTTTTTTCTGTTTATAATAGTAACGTGTAAATATTTTTTTTTATTTGAAGCAAACATTATTGTTTACGCTGTTTATACAGTTGGCAACAGTTTAAATTAATACCATTTTCTAAAATATGTAAAAAATATCTGTCAAAATGCTGAATATTTGAATTTAAAATAGAAATAAAACCTCAAAAAATGAGTCAAATTAAAAAAATTTAATGAAATCTGCAGACCGGGATCTTCTATTGAATAAAATGATCTAAACACGATTAAATTCCCATGTATAGCTTTTGCTCTTATAAATTTTTTTTAATGGAACGATTTTGTCCAACTTTAGCATTAAATATCTCTTAAAATAATTCTTCGATTTGAAAACTCTATGCATTAGTGTGTTGATCAAACATTTCTGTATAATACCACCGATTTTCATATATTTGTATGCAATTGTTTTCTTAAAAATGACGAAGAAAGACCTCCGGTCACAAAAAATTCAAAACCGCCGGCGGCGGCGGTGACAGCGTTAGTTACTTTTCATAGAATAGAGAGATATATAAAAATGAAAACTTGTCTATCTGTCTGTTTGTAATTCTATAAAAAATCCACAATTTGGAAGCCAAAATTGTGAAGAGATACGTACATGTGTATTAAAACATGGCCGAGACAACTAAAGTAATCCGGAATCGAAATAACTTATAGTTAATTTTTAATTAATAAAAAAAACCCAATTTAACAGCAATTTCTTATCAAATTTAAACATTTTTCGTTATAGCAGTTGCCAACAATTAAAAAACACAATAACATTATTACTATAACAATTAATTTTCTACTGCAAGATTTCCACGTGAAAAATGAAAATGAAATAAATAGTTTGCCGAATTTAAAAAAAAGGTGAATATTACGTCATAACTTTTCTACTGCAAGATATTCACGTGAAATATGAAAATGAAATAAATGGTTTGACGAATTTAAATGAAAGTGAATATAACTTCATAACTTTTCTATTTCAAGGTTTCCACGTGAAAGAAGAAAATATTACTTCATATTGGAAATATGAAGGACGTGGTGGATATAGTATAACGTCAAATGAGTGTGAAAAATGTATTGAACCATAATAAAAACCCGATTAGGGAAATATTGGCGTATTTTAACATTATTGCTCCAATTATAAATTGAAATAAGTTCATTTATAGCTGTATTCTTTTGCGTCTGTTATATACATTTATACATTTTTATATAGCGTTTTCATATGATTCATTCAACAACATTTCGACTGCTTTTTTTAATGTTTGTTTTGTGTTGTATGTTAAATTTTGAAATTGATTTTTCAGAACAAACATCCTTCAAATTCTGGGCAACGCCGACACTTTAGCTTGTAACAGATAAATGGCTTTTGTATCTGTACATCTAATGCTAATATTATAAAGCGTTATAATATTATAAAGTATATAATATTATTAATGCTTGTACGTTTGTGAGGTGTTATCTCTGAAACTACATAGCCAACTTAAAAAAATGTTGGTGGCCATCTCTGCTCCGAAGAAAAGACTATTTTATGTCAGTGCAAGAACCTACATCGCTGCAGGAGCAAAAAAGTTCTAAAATTGTGATTTCTGCGATATTGATTGGGTTAGAAACTTTAAATTTGGTGCGAACGCTGAAATTTTTGGGATACTGTTGGGGTTACAAACTAGAACTTTGGCATGGTAGTAATTAATAAGATGTAAATGCTCGTTGTAGAACGAATTCTAAAAAATAGAAAGACTAAACAAAGCGGAAAAAGATCTAAAGATGATCTAAGTAACGAAGAACATGGAACTGTTAGGAATATAAACATGAAAATTGACATGGCTGTATTTATCATGACGTAAATTCTCGCAATAGAACAATTTCTAAAAATGTCGCTATAAAAAACAGTGCAGAAACAAAAAACTTTCAAAAATTTTCTATTTCTCTGTTACTGCTGAGCCCAAAATCTAGAAATTTTGCTTCGGGTTAGTTTTAAAATATACAATTGTCTCTATGAATGGTTTCTAAAAAATTTAAAATTTAAAAAGATGAAATTAACGGAAAGCGATCTCAATTACCATTAATTTGGAATTATCAGGTACAGCAACTTTAAATATTTCATAATACTGCATTTCCTCCGCAAAACATGCGATTTAAATGCAACAAAACTGATAGATAAACATCCTAGCATTAAATAAATTGTGTAAATATTGAATAAAGACCTGTATGAAACAGTGAGTAGGTTCCCGAAAGTACTTGTTAAAGTGTTCCTTCTCTAGGCTTTTCTCTCTCTCGCCAAGGCCACTAACAGAGGGAAGTGCCGTTTTAAATGTAATATGAATTTTTTATCCGATTCATTTTTCTAGACATTTTATCATAAGGTCATATTCTCAATTATCATTAGTAGATTTTTTATATATTAACTTATTCTGGTGAAATTTTGTAATCGGGTTCATATTGGCGTATGTTAGCTTGCATGATTTGCTGAATAAATATGTATGGATTTGTAAATTACTTCAAATGACACTTTGACAGCTCAAAAGTTATGCAGACGATATATTCAGATCTTGTGTCATACTTTATGGTGTAATCATTGCCGATTTCTTTTATTTAATACATGCTAAATACAGCTCAACTTGTGCAGAATATGTTTGAAAACAAAACAATACAGCGTATGTAGTGGCCAGCATACTCTCATCATTTAAATCCGATCGAGCATATCTAAAACACTCTCTAACGAAGCATTGCATGTCACTTTTGATGCATTCGGTACTTTGATACTATATTAGATTTTGAGAAGAGAACTCCTTAAATGTTATCGACAACCTCATTGCATCCGCGGAAAACAGATATTGTGCAATATTAACTATTCCGGGAGAGCAAACACCATATAAAGTATAGTCCATTCTTTTTAAACATCATATATTTGTCATTTAAAGTTACTCAAATTGGTGCGGAGCGTCTGATTATGCTCTTGACATCATTTTATACAGTTAAAATTCCGATATAAGTAAATTAGTGTTTCATTTTCTATTTTACTTTTAATACATTGCGTACTTTCAATTTTATATCCATGTATGGCTGTCTTGAATGGTTTGATTTCCCATTTTTTTTAAACAGTGTATACGAATTTATATATAAGATTTTGTAATTCTACAATTCGTTTATTTTCATCATTTCAATTTTTCGCAGTATATGGACAATTAAAGATAACATCTCATTTTCTTTGCTTCCACATGTTATTATTAAATCTATGTTCTCAGTAATATCGCTCAGACTAATCCCTCTGAGGGAAGTCCTAGTTTATGCATAATATATAGGGTACGCAGTTTATGAAAGAAAATACTGTTCCGCTTATAACATTTTAAGTGCGTCTAAAAAAAATGTTTAATCTTTGAAGTCGTGATTTTTTTAATGAAAAATAATGCATTAACTAAAATAGCATTATCAACAAAAGGCGGCATTTTTATTAAATTTATTTTTTGTGGGGGATATACTTAAAGGTGTCCTTTACCTGATTCTGAAATAAAAATAGTGGGATTTTGGGTGTTTTTAGTAGTATTTCCTATTTAAAAATATTTTGAGGCGTATTTCAATTCAAATCAAGCAGAGTCATTCCATGTCAGTTCGCCTAAGACATTTAATTCACTGTCACAAATTTCAATGAAACTGGGTATGTTTATAGCTCATTTTAAGACGTAATCACCTTTAATTTCCTTGATCCTAAGTAAAATATTTTTTAAGATAAAAAAAATATCTAAATTTTGAAATTTTTTAAAAAATGTTTTAATGACAGATCTATATTCAAAGACTGCATAAAAAAAGGTCATTTCAATATAAAATCACTAAATAAGTTTCAAATAATGTATATGTGACAAATAATGTAGGCAGATTATTATTTATTGTTGTTTGTCATGTTTAAACGCTAAGAGTGTGTTTAATCTTGTGAATTCTTAAAATCAAGAATTTTGTGAAAAATAATGTGTTAATAAAAAATTTACAATTAACCGAAGGCAGGCTGTTATTACTTTATTTAATTGTACGTAAAAATATCTTTTCAATAGTTATAAAATAAAAATAGTGAAAATATGAGCAATTTTAACAAAATTTTCATAAAATGTGAATGTTTAATGATAAATATTGAAGCTTTTCATTCTAAGATGTACTATAATGACTACGATATCGTGTATTGCTACTCTTGCTTAAATATAATACATACAATAATAAAATAACAAATATTATTTACAGCAATAAAAATTAAATTAAATAGTTCCAGTTCCTTTACCAACACCACATTGCTCAACAGCAGACTTAAAAACAACAGCCCACTCTTATTGAAAAATACTTTCAACTGTTCAAATAATAAATAAACTACATTTAAAAATCTTAATATCAACTTGTTATCTTAAGACGATAATAATAACTAAACAACATAATGAATTTATAAATCAGCTTTTAATTGAAAAGTCATGAAATGGTCCCTTTAAATGTTGTTGTTCATCGAGTCAATCAAAACAAATTATAAAAAAAAAAAAAAATAGTGAACCTAATATGCTGACTGCAATGACACTTCTAACAAAACTAATTAATAATCCGAAAGATCGAAAAGAAAAAAAATCAGCTGTAGTGTGAATGTGACATACTCGGTGGTTGTTGAGATAGGATTGTCTTTGTGACATTTTCACCTGTACTTCAATAAAATATAAACTTGTAAGCTTTTTTCATTCATCCAAATTAAGTAAAACAATTATAAAATTTTGTTGACATTACACCAGCTGTTAATTTTTTCGTTACATAGTATTAGATAAGTTCTTTACTTTTAGACATTATTGACATATCATAAAATTTACTATATGTATTTTCTATAAGTGTATAAACAATATATATATGCCTTATTAAACATAAATGAATAATTTTTAAATAATTTGTTTGAGAACAGGGATATATATACACACATATATATGTTGAAAATCCATCTTTCAGCAATATTGTGATGAAATAAATCAAATTACCGTAATTTCCGGTGTATAGCCCGCGGATCAAACAATCGTGTTTCGACCCAGAAATTTTTAAAAATAAAATGTAACTTTTTAGATCACAGTAAATATTGGTCTTCAAGTACTGAATAAAATTTCTGGGTCCAAACTGAATTGTTTGATCTGCGGGCTATACACCCAAAATTACGGTACATATCATTAGAAACTGAATAAAGTTACAAAAGTGCAACTCATTAAGTTTTAAATAATTTTTTAGATATAGTTATTTGAAAGATATAAATATAATGGATTATGCATTTTTTGCATATATTTAAAGCACAATATGTCAAAATTTTCTTCAAAAGAGTGAAATTTGGTATTTTTTTCAATATTAGCAGCTCAATGCTAAATTTTCAATATTAACAGCCAAATATGAGTTTAAAGATTAGGAATGTCATTTTGAAAATTTCTATAGGGCGGTGAGGAGCTAGTTATTTTTCTCTTTTTTGGAAAGGGATAATTGCTCTTCGCCCTAGAAGTTTTACTAAAAGACAATATTGTTTATTTTTTTCCTTAAGAAAAGAACATAAAAGATAATTTGAAAAATAAAATAAATGTATAAATAAAAATATTTCCAGGGATGATGCATTGGATAGATTTTACATCTGAAAATATTGATAATTTTAAATATGATTTAAATACTACTAAAACCAACCAAAATCCCACTATTTTTATTTCACATCCAGTTATAATGTAGTATTATGTACAATTTAAAATAAAAAAATTAGTCATAGAAACTCCGCCTCTGATTGATAAAGATTTTTTAGTAATTTCATTATTTTTTGTAAAATATTTTTGATTTCAAAGATTATACAATTTTTTAGACACATTTAAATATTTTTTAACATTACAGCAATATTTTTTTTCATAATCTACATACTTTATTTACCTTGCTTAAATTATTCGAAGAAGATTTCTTTATTAGTTATTGAAATATGATTTTATATATAAAATGAGGCCTTTGAAAATTGAACAATCATTAATAGCAACTCGTGGTATTTTTCCAAAACTTTGATAATTTTTTCTCATATTTTCAATATTTTTTTTATAACCATTTAAAAGCTATTTTTACGTACAATTAAAAAAAAGCAATAACACCCTGACTTCGGTTAATAATAAATTTTTGATTAACACATTATTTTTGACAAAATTCTTGATTTTTAAAATTCACAAGATAAAAGACACTCTTAGTATTTAAACATGACAAAAAACCAGAAATAATAATCTGCCTACATTATTTGTCACATATAGATTATTTGGAATCTATTTAGTGATTTTATATTGAAATGACTTTTTTTTTTTTTTTTAAATGCAGTCTTTGAATATCGAACTGTCATTAAAAAAATTTAAAACAATTTTTCAAAATTTTGATATTTTTTATCTTAAAAATATTTTACTTAGGATCAAGAAAATTAAAGGTAATTACTTCTTAAAATAAGCTATAAACAAACCCAGTTTCATTGAAATTTGTGACAGTGATTAAATGGCTTAGGGGAACTGACATGGAATGACTCTGCTTGATTTGATTTGAAATGCACCTCAAAATATTTTTAAATAGGAAATACTACTAAAAACACCTAAAATCCCACTATTTTTATTTCAGAATCAGGTAAAGGACACCTTTAAGTATATCTCCCACAAAAAATAAATTTAATAAAAATACCGCCTTTTGTTGATAATGCTTTTTTTGTTAATGCATTATTTTTCATAAAAAATTCACGACTTCAAAGTTTAAATATTTTTTTAGACACACTTAAAATGTTATAAGCGTAACAATATATTTTTTTCATAAGCTGCGTACTCTAAATATTGTGCATAAATTATTTGAAGATGATTTGTAGAGTAGATATTGAAATATGATTATATATATGACATGCTACACTTGAAAACCGAGCTGTCAAGAATGCCAACTGACGGCAGTTTTTCAAAATTTTGACAATTTTTTTCTCAGAAACTATTTCACCAAGGAGCAAAAAAAATTACTGGTGATCATATCTTAATAGTAAGAACAAACACACGCAGTTTCATTAAAATCTGTGATGGTGGGTTACATATTGATATTTTACTGCCTGATTTGATGTGAAATGCCCCCAATAGAAATGCAACAAAAATATTTGGCTTACAAGCTACGTAGCTGAAATGGGCAGAAAAAAACTAGTATGTATGGAGGCATGTCACTTCAACATACTGATTAACATTACTTGTGTAGGAATATGATTTGCAGCTTCTTAAACAAATTTACTTTGAAAATTGCATTGATCTAACACTTGAAATCTGCACTGTTATAATACTATACAAGACATAATTTTTCAAGTGACCGGTAGGAACGTCTTACTATAACGCAAAACAGGTGTTAGATGCACAATTATATTTTATTTCCCTATTTTTATTCACTTTAACTTGTACATTTTGTTTCTAGCTTCACCCATTTTCGTTTACATGTCATAAGATAGTGTGTCACAAAGTTCAATTCAGAGAAGATTTTTTGTTTTAATATTTTCAGTAACAATATGTTTCCCATTTGATATGTATGAGAACGCGTTTTTTGAAGTTGCCATTTTCAGAAAATTTCTTCTGCACACTTTACGAAGGAAAAGTTTTCAATTTGCAAGCAACACAGTGTGTTTATTGAAGTTAATTTTTGAGAAAAAAAATTCTACAAACCTAACTACCAAAAGGTTTCTCATTTGTATGAACATGAAAGTGTAGTTTTAAGGGCATTTCTGAGAAAATGTCTCGCTGCATACCTCCCAAACGAAAGGTTTTTCTTTTGTATGCAATAGAAGGTTTCAGGTGACCTTTCTAAAATAATTTCCTTCTTTATGCCTCACAAACGAAAGGTTTTTCATTTGTATGCACCAGAAGGTGTGCATCCAAGTTGCTATGAAAAAATGGCTTGAAGCATATCTGGCAAATTAAGGGTTTTCTTTTGTATGCACCAGAAGGTGCGTATTCAAATGGCCTTTTTGAGAAAATGTCTTGCTGCATATCTCACAAGCGAAAGGTTTTTCATTTGTATGCAACAGAAGGTGTGTTTTTAAGTTATATTTACGAGAAAAGGTCTTACTGCATACCTCACAGACGAAAGGTTTCTCTTTTGTATGAACCATAAGGTGTGTTTTTAAGTTATATTTACTAGAAAAGGTCTCATTGCATACCTCGCAAACAAAAGGTTTTTCTTTTGAATGTAACAGAAGGTGTCTATTGAAGTTGCTTCTCCGAGAAAATTTCTTGTTGCATACTTCACAAACGATACGTTTCTCCTTTGTATGCACCAAAAAGTGTGTATTGCAGTTGCTACTCTGAGAAAATGTCTTGCTGCAAACCTCACAAAAGAAAGGTTTTTCTTTTGTATGCAACCGAAGGTGTCTATTCAAGTTGCTTCTATGAGAAAATGTTTTGCTGCATACTTCACAAGCAAAAGGTTTTTCATTTGTATGCACCAGACGGTGTGAATTCAAATGGGCTTTCTGAGAAAATGTCTTGCTGCATATCTCACAAACGAAAAGTTTTTCTTTTGTATGCACCAAAAGGTGTGCATTCAACTTGCTTCTATGAGAAAATGTCTTGCTGCATACCTCACAAGCGAAAGATTCTTTTTTTGTATGCAATAAAAGTGGTGTGTTCACGTCATCTTTAAGGTAAAACATTTTTCTGCAGTTTGAATATACTATATCATACATGGAAATTGTGCACTGTGGTGTTCTTAAGAAAAAATCTTTTGATGATTTCTTCACATTTTTTTTATATTTTTATAGACACAAGTAGAAGGAAACATTTTACACGGCGTTTTTTTTTTAATTCTTTATGAATACATAAATAAATTTGCACTTGGGTACGAAGATTCAATGTAAACTTTTCGACTAAGAAAATACCCTACTACATGCTTTGATATGAGTTTGAGAATGTTTGATTCAGCTCTTGTACGGAAATAGTTGGTCAATTTCTCCATATTGAAAAGATTTTCTTTGGATACAACTAATAGAACTTTAAGATAGTTTTTATTAAAATACGCCTTCAGAACCTGCAATAAATGAAAACACAATATCACTACATTTTATACAATAATAAAATATAATCAAAATAATGATTTATTTAGTACTATTATCAAAAACTGACAAGCACAACAAAAATAGCTTTATTGGAAAAAAAACTTTCTCGGATTTTATTTTTAAACTGTAAGTAAAATTACAGATGTTACTTAATGATTCAAGATTGCATATAAAATTTGCTTTCCTTACATTTAAAATAACTTATCTGCATGGGCGCGTGTTAACCTTAATTATATCCAAAATCAGTGTTTTTATTTTATATTTTTATACCAAAACCTTTCCAAAGAAACCTTATGATCGGGACCCCACTATCTTCAGCACACTCGAATTTGAATGATCTGAGATTTTTAAACGAAAATCCGTCCAAATGAACCCACAGTTGGCTCGTTATCGCCTTTAACCACATACACTATATTTCTATTATTTTACATTTGTACACGAAACTTCAGCCAAACGTACGGCCCGCTGCTTTCGACAGCATATAGCACCGTAGTACATATCCTCGCCTATTTAACTTTTTAAATATTTTTAAACGCAAATTTTCATAAATGAACCTAATGTTGAAGGCCCACTGCTTTTAGCCTCAGACACCAAGCATGCAACGCACGCTCCGGTGTGTTTTTCAAACAAAGATTGAATTTGTACGATTTTATAACTTAATAAATGAAAACCTTTCCAAATATACTAAATGACTCACATTACACTGATTGTTATTTTAAATTCTGGCATTTAGATATAATAAAGTTTTAACTTCAACCTAAATTTGTTGAAGAAAACCTATATATAAAACAGACAGCGGTCGTTCATTCTTTCATAACTTAACAATTGAACTTTAAGTTCCTTCATGAAGTTCACTTTGAATATGAAGACTAATTTACTAATCGATCACTTACAGTAATAGCAGAGTTGTGTGTTTTTTAACACTTTCCAACATAGCTGAAAAATGCTTATGAATTGGGTTTGTCTGTACGTGCCCTAACTCATGTAAATATACTCGGATGGTTGTGAAATTGATATACCATATCGGGGTTCACCATGGCATTGTTCGGTATTGAAAATGAAGTGTATACCATTCATAGTTCATATACAGGGGCATTGAAAAGTATTCCGTTACATTATTGTTATGGGGAAATATTATTTAAATTATGTTGCATTACTCCAAACATGATTAGATTGTATACATTACTGAGGTTTATTACAAGATGCTTGCAGTAGAATATGATCTGCATTGTATTTATCGTTCATTTACAGGGACACATAAAAGATTTCGGATAGAATACTTTACCTGAAGTTTTGTCTATTAAGTATGATTGCTGAAAGCGTGTCTTCCGCTATGGTATGAGTTTTTAGGTTTAACTAAATGTTTGCATACTGCATGGTGTGTATGAATTCTACTACAAACAATATACAAGGCTACACAAAAGAATTCGTAAGCATTACAAAGAATTGGGTGAATTGCTTAAAAGTGTTTTTTAATTTCAGTAATGAATTTTCAAACCCAACTACACTTAGTATAGTGTTGAGATGTTGTACTATATAAATTAAATAATAGAAAGCGCTATGCAAAAAACTGGATAAATGGTTGTCTATAAATAGTAATTCCTCGATGTGTGATTTCAGTAGTTTTACTCATGTTTTTGTCTGAATTAAATTTCAGCTTAAAATGTGGCGTGTATAAAAATCTGTATGTAATATGCAGATCTGTACAAAAAATTCAAGTACGTTTCCGACTATTGGTTGAAATTGCTGTAGGTTAATTTTCACCAGTGTTAAGCATTTTCTTATTAAACTAAATTTAACTTACTATGTAGAATCTATACATTACATACATACGACCATATACAGAGCTGCATAAAAGAATCGGCGAACCTTTACGGCTATGGACCTTAGATGCTGAAATCTGGTTTTAAAAAGTGTCATAGGTTTTCTAAACTGTTTACTTAGGTATTTTCTTTCCCTGATTAACATTTTATCTACTGACGGTACTTATAAGTGCCATTAAAATAACTTGTTGTAAAATTCATTTAATACATCGATTAGTTGTAAAACAGTTTAGAATGAGTTATAGGTACATTAGTTTATCTTGTTCCAAAAGCATTATTGGTTACACGAAAGAAAAATATTTTTAAAAGGATGACTTCTTGTGCCTTTGCATCTTTTTAGCTTTCTTGGCGTTGGGAGAGGGCGGGAGAATTTTTCAATTCGAAAATATTTCCATATTTCTATTGTAAGAACATTATATTTGTACATTTCCTAATTCTACAAAATACTAACAAGGAGAGGGCCAACCTTGTTAATCACAGATTTTGATTATTTTAATATACGTTGTAGGGTAGAGACCCCTTAGTGTCAGGTTCAACGTATTTTATCCAACGCTCCTTAGTTCTTGCGAAACCAGGGGGTCTAATAATAGTACACAACTTAAATACTTACTTTGCCACCGCAGTGATATGTTGGTCGTAGCTCAGTTAGTATGGCGTTTGCCGGCTGTTCCGCGGGCCTAGGTTCGATACCTAAATCCGCTTTATTTGTTTTTCTCATTTTTTGTTTTATAAATATACTTGTAAGTATAATTAATAATCTCATTGTCAATTAAGATTTATAATATTGTATATCAATTATAATTTTCACCTATTTAATTTTTTACTTTTAACTAAATAGTTGTATAAAACATCATAAAACTATTAATTTTTTTAAAAATCACTTTTAAAATGTATTTCATATATTCTTTATCGATGCAATGATATTGAGCAATTGTGTCAATTCGTGATTTTAAAGAAACATCATTTACGCATTGCTTTAACAAAGGAAGTCAATGCGATAATACTATTATTCTGCTTTTAAAGTAACAAGCGTAATTATATTAAAAATTAGTATCAGAATTAAATTACAACCGATTTTTTGCTTATTAAAGATTTTAAAATTTGTAATACGTATGCTTGCGCTTTCAATTATTTTGCTTTCACCTTTATCTTCTTTCTGCTTTCATTTTTATTTTATTTGAATATTCTTTTATTTTATCATAACTAGATGGCACCACAACAGCTTTTGTCACGATTTTGGAATTTTTATCATTCAATAATAGATCCAATTTCTTTTTAAACCTCTTTAAAGGATGAGAAATAATCCCTCTATTCTAAAAAAAAGTAACTACCGCTGTCACCGCCGCCGCCGGTTTTGAATTTTTTGTGACCGGAGGTATTTCTTCGTTAATATTAAGAAAAATAATGCATACAAAAATATGAAAATCGGTAGTATTATACAGAAATGTTTGATAAACACGCTGATGCAGACAGTTTTCAGATCGAAGAATTATTTTAAGAGATATTTAATGCTAAAGTTGGACAAAATCGTTCCACTAAAAAAGTTTTATAGGAGCAAAGACTGTTCATAGGAATTTAATCATTTTTAGATCATTTTATGCGTTAGAATTTGCCGGAGTGCAGATTGCATTAATTTTTTTATTTTGACTAATTTTTTGAGGTTTTATTTCTATTTTAAATTCGGATTTTCAGCATTTCTAAAGATATTTTAAACAGGTTTTAGAAAGTGATATTAATTTAAACTGTTGCCAACTGTATAAACAGCGGAAGCAATAATGTTTGCTTCAAAAAAAAATATATTTATACGTGTAAATAAATTAAAAATTTATTTTCACGTGACTATTATAAACAGAAAAAAACATTTGGAATTAGAATTAAATAATTATGTACAAAAAGCAGGAACTTATTAAAAATTATGTTATAAAAACTATAATTACACGTGAATTTTAAGAGAGAAAGGAATTTGTAAAGCAATAAATTTATTAACATGCGTTAGAAGTCTTAAATAGGAGAAATTACGTCATATTTACGTCACATTACAGTTATTACATAAAATGAACACAAAATAATATTGCAAAACGGTTTAAATTTAGAAATTGCGCTAGGCATTTATTTGATATTTTAAGAGGATACTTTTCAACTATTTTTGTTAGGAAAGCGCAAATAATATTTAATTTCTAACACAAGTATTTTCACGTGAATATTAAAAAGAGAAAGAATAGTTTGGTCAAAATTACGTCAGATTAAAAACGATTAATTTAAAATGTCTCATTTAAAAGAACATTCTTTTCACTTTGTTAAAAAATACCAGGAGACAAAGACTCTGTTTACTTAATTCCTTTTATATTAGCTTATTTTGAAATGTTGTTACACGTATCTACGTCATCAAGTTATTTTTATTTCGACGTTTTATTTGTATTTTTATTAATGTTGTACTAATTTATTTGTTTTTTCGTTATTTAAAATAAAAATTATGTCAATTTGTATAATTTGGCGATTTATATAATTTGGCGAAATTGGTCGACGGGATAATCAAGTAGTACCGCAACGGATTTGGCGTTAAAATTCCCCAATCAAAGAGAAATGAATAGAAATCCGTTTATAGAGAGATCGCCACTGTTTTTTAAATTACTAGGGGGCTCGGCCCCCTACGAGCTACGCTCGCCAACCCCCGTCCAGACACCGCACACTCTAAATGCACGCTAATTTGATCGGCTTTAAAAAGATTTCGAAAGATTGAATTATAATTTAAAAAACAGTGGCGATCTCCCTATAAACGAATTTCTATTCATTTCTCTTTGATTGGGGAATTTCAACGCCAAATCCGCTGCGGTACTACTTGATTATCCTGTCGACCAATTTCGCCAAATTATATAAATCGCCAAACCACTCGCCAAATTATACAAATTGATATAAATTTTATTTTAAATAACGAAAAAACAAATAAATTCGTACAACATTAATAAAAACACAAATAAAACGTCGAAATAAAAATAACTTGATGACGTATACACGTGTAACAACATTTCAAAATAAGCTAATATAAAAAGAATTAAGTAAAGAGTCTTTGTCTCCTGGTATTTTTTAACAAAGCGAAAAGAAAGTTCTTTAAATGAGACATTTTAAATTAATTCTCAAAATATCAAATAAATGTCTAGCGCAATTTCTAAATTTAAACTTTTTTGCAATATTATTTTGTGTTCATTTTATGTAATAACTATAATGTGACGTAAATATGACGTAATTTCTCCTAAGACTTCTAACGCATGTTAATGAATTTATTATTTTACAATATCCTTTCTCTTTTAAAATTCACGTGTATACTTTTTATGACGTAATTTTTAATACGTTCCTGCTTTTTATACGTAATTATTTAATTCTAATTTGAAAGTTTTTTCCTGTTTATAATAGTCACGTGTAAATAAATTTTTAATTTGAAGCAAACATTATTGCTTGCGCTTTTTATACAGTTGGCAACAGTTTAAATTAGTACAATTTTCTGAAATCGGTAAAAAATATCTCTAGAAATGCTGAAAATTTGAATTTAAAATAGAAATAAAACCTGAAAAAATGAGTCAAAATAAAAAAATTAATGCAATCTGCACTCCGGCAAATTCTAACGCATAAAATGATCTAAAAATGATTACACTGCCATGTACAGTTTTTGCTGCTATAAAACTTTTTTAGTGGAACGATTTTGTCCAACTTTAGCATTAAATAACTTTTAAAATAATTCTTCGATTTGCAAACTGTCTGCATCAGCGTGTTTATCAAACATTTCTGTATAAAACCACCGATTTTCATATTTTTGTATGCATTATTTTTGTTAATATTAACGAAGAAAGGCCTCCGGTCACAAAAAAAGCAAAACCGGCGGCGGCGGTGACAGCGGTAGTTACTTTTTTTTAGAATAGAGAGATAATTCAATCTTTCGAAGTCTTTTTAAAGCCGATCAAATTAGCGTGCATTTAGAGTCTACGGTGTCTGGACGGGGGTTGGCGAGCGTAGCTCGTAGGGGGCCGAGCCCCCTAGTAGTTTAAAAATAAAAAATGATAAATTTAAGTTTGTTAACATTATAATTAAACGTATGATATTAAAATTTGTAATTGAAATTATTAAATTATAATTACAAGTATATTTATAAAACAAAAAAATGAGAAAAACAAATGTAGCGCGTTCGGGTATCGAACCCGGGCCCACAGATCAGCCAGCAAACGCCGTACCAACTGGGCTACGACCAACCTATCGTTACTGTAATGTTATCGTAATGTAAGTATTTAAGTTGTGTACTATTATTAGACCCCCCGGTTTCTCAAGAACTAGGGAGCGTTGGATAAAATCCGTTGAACCTGACACTAAGGGGTCTCTACCCTGCAACATATATTAAAATAATCAAGATCTGTGGTTAACAAGGTTGGCCCTCTCCTTGTAAGAAAAATATTTAAAGTAAAAGATTTGGGTGGGGTTATAAATATTGCACAAAATTCCTATAAATTCAAAATTAATTAATCCTTCTAAAATTTATTAATTGATTATGTAAATCTTCTAATGTAGTTTCAAAGATTCACAAAAAATGCTTTAGAATTTAAAATTTTTATGAATTCATAATTCAAGACATAAAGGGTTAAACGGCTAAATTTTGTTAAAATATTTTGAAAGTGTTGGAAAGTGTTTCAGAATCTATGATTGACGCATAATTTTTCATTCCTGTTAAATACTTACTTACGTTGAATGATTAGAAAGTGGAGTTTTTTCTGAGTTTTTATAAATTTTTAGAATGGCTAGAAATACTTCGTTGATGTCCTTCCCAAAGTTCGATCGAGACAATTTCAAGGCATGTTTTTTTAGTGCAAACATACTGCTTTGTAGTGAAGGTATAAATGAGTTTATATCAAAAGATGGTAAATTAGAAAAGAAAGTCGATACAGATGGAAAGGTTATAGATGAAGACAAATTAAATTAAGGTCATAGAAGACAATAGCACTGATATTTTTAACCATGAATAAAAAAATTAAAAGCCTGGTATATGAAGCTAAAGGTCTTTATGAAGACTGAAAAAATATTTACGATCCATCTTCAAGAGTCTGGCTTCACCTAGAAGAAAGTTTGTGGAATTGAGGCTTTATCCAGATGAAACTATCAGCCCATATATACACAGAGCGTTTGAAACTGTTGAGGATTTAGAAGAGGTCGGAAATGGAATACTTGATCACGAAATTGGCTTCCAAATTCTTGAACATTTACAATAAATTATGAAAGTTTGACTGTTCAGCTATATCAATATGCAGATGCAGACTTCACAGTGGATGGTATTTGTGCCTATCAACTGACAGAATAGGACAGGTAAGTTGACAAACTGTCAAGAATGGCCGGTTATCTACAGAACAAAGCCCTGGCGTTTTTGAGTGGAATACCTCATGTCAAGCTTGAATCAAGGAAGTGTTTCAAGTGCAGGTTACAAAGACACTTGATGACAGACTGTAAGCGGAGCGTTCGTAACCTTTTCCCCAAAGACAGCTGTCATAAATTTCATGAAAAATCAAGACATTTTCCCCAGTCTGAGTCGAGTGGTACCCATTTTAGGGTTTCGTTCATCTGACGAAACCCTATTCGTCTCGCTCCTCTGTCTGTCTGTCTGTCCGTCACAGAGCCCGTTCTCAGAAACTATACATGTTAGAGAATTGAAATTTTGGGTACTTATAGCTGAACACCACACATCAAACAACAAATCATAAAATTTTGATAAAGTTGGTAATTAACCTAATTACGGGCTAATTACATTCTAAAATTAACCAATCAACCTTTTGAACGCTGCTTCGAACGCACTTTTTCCAAATCCTCCGGAGTTTCTCCTAAGGGTTGCCAGTAAATTCGGCGGATGTTCCATAAAATCAGCCGACGCAGGGTTACCACGTAGTAATTTAAGCAATAAATGAAGTGGGCATTTAAAAAGTGGAATCTCATCTGCGGAAGTATCGGTCGTACAAATTCGTAACAGGTGTAGAAATACGCGGAAAAAATTCTACTTTATTTTTGTATGAATTTCAATTTTCTGCGTAGGGTAGAACGCAAAAAATTCACTAAAAATCGATCGATAAAAATTTAATTTCTGTATTTGAAAAGATAATGAAATGAGATTTCCTTTCAGCGGTACGTAGCTGCCGTCATGTTTCAAACATATCGGCGCGGGAGAAATTTAAGCAGAGAACATTCTAATACGAAATTTAAACTTTTTAAATATTAAATTTTTCGATAAAATTTTTCGACATCCGGCCGGGAAATCTCTCGCAGATTTCATACATACCCGGTTCAAAGAGATGGCTTAATTACAAGCTGAGATATTAATTATTATTTAATTAATTCCTTTTATTTCCATCAAATGCGAGATTAAGATGGAGGCATGTGCTTTTTAACGGAGATTTCATTTAAATTAGGAAATCTAACAACTTGCGTGGGTTTTTCGACGGCGAGCTATGAGATAAGTATTAATTATTCAATATGAAAAGGTTTATAAGTGTTCATACCACTATTTCCGAATAGCAATTTCAGGAAATATCTTAAATTATTGGTTAAGACCGCCACTCTATGTGTTTGAAACTTTAAGATACTTTATAACACATAAGAAAAAGTGTAAAAAAGAATGGGGTGTGATATATCGAGGTGTGGAGGGGGGGGGGGGAATAGATTTATTTATTAAATCTTAGCGTTTGTTACCGCAGAAAATGTTTTAAATTCTTGGTTAAGACCGCACCGCCACCCTCCCGACCATATATCTACGGAGAGGTTGCGCAAAGAAGTTTCGTTCAGATATGCTTTTGTTAAGAATAGAGTGCGCTCCCTGGTGGTGGAATGCGGAACTAACGTAACGCGATTTTGTTAAAATTAGGAAATATAACAAGGCGATCTGTTTGCAACTTTAAGATACTTCATGACACATAATAAAAAGCTTATAAAATAATGTTGCATGCAATTTCCTGTGACGGGAGGGCGGGGGAGGGGCGCTGGATTTCTTTTTAAAAAATTAGCGTTTATGACCTTTTTTGATGTCGTTTTTTGAGGACTATGATATACTCAGACATGTTCTACTTATGAAATATAAAAATGTCAAAATTTTAGCTACCACTATTTCCGAATAGTACTTTTAGCAAATTTCTTAATTTCTCGCTTAAGACCGCCACCAACTCGAGTAACACATCCACTGATAAGTTTTTTCACAGAGTTTCGATATGATACACTTTTGTTATGAATAGTGTACGCTCCCTGGTGGTGGAATGTGGAATTAACATAACGCAATTTTGTTAAAATTAGGAAATCTAACAAGTCGATCTGCTTGAAACTTTGACATAGTTCATAACATATAATAAAAAGCTTATAAAAGAATGTTCCGTGCAATTTCCTGGGGCACCTGCCTATCTCGGGTGCTATAGACCCGATCCCCTCGACTAATATACCTACGGATAGGTTGTAAAACGGAATTTCCTTCGGATAGAGGTTTGTGTAGAATAGAGTGCGCCCTCTGGTTGCGAAATGTGGAACTAACAGATTTCGCAAAAGGATAAAGTGTTTTAAAGGAATATTAAACGAAACCCTCTGTGCGATCTGTGATCACACTTACCCACTTGTTTAGCAAGCTTGGTCACTGAAGATCCCTATACAGAATTCATGTTAGATTCACCAGCAACCGATTGTTTTTGTGTAATAACAGATGTTTGTTCTCTAATTTTAGGTCTATTTATCGCAAGAGTGGTTGTTTTTTGCAATAACAGATGTTTGTTCTCTAATTTTATAATATTTATAGCAAGAGAGACTGTTTTCGTCGTAACAGATGTTTGTTCTCAAATTTTAGGTCTATTTATAGCAAGGACAGCATTGACGGAGGTTGTGTGGAGATAAAACGCATAGTAGATATTATTTTTAGGGATAGAACATGATACCAGTGAAGTGATGTAAAATATCTGAATATTTATATTTAAGCGTAAATACCCTGGGTATTTATTTTTCAATTAAATCTACATGTGGAAAACACTCGTATTGCTATTAGTTATGATGAATGAGTATAAAAGAAAGAAAAATAGAATTTCAGATTTTTCCTATATTAAACTTAAAAGAAACTCGTCGTTTTACATTCAAATATCGAATTTAAATGTCTCTATTATTTTTAATCCTTCTATATATAAAAAAAAGTTTTGATTTGGAAATGGACCAATGAACATCTGCGTAGATATTCCGGGTAGACCACATCCAATTTGAATGCTTAAGCATGGCCTTTCATCGTTAATATTAAAAAAACTGTTGCATACAAAAATATGAAAATCGGTGGTATTATAGAGAAATGTTTGATAAATACGCTGATGCAGACAGTTTTCAAATCGAAGAATTATTTTAAGAGATATTTAATGCTAAAGTTGGACAAAATCGTTCCATTAAAAAAGTTTTATTGGAGCAAAAACTATACATGAGAATTTAATCATTTTTAGATCATTTTATACGTTATAAGTTCCCGATGTGCAGATTGCATTTAGTTTTCTTATTTGACTCATTTTTTGATGTTTTATTTCAATTTTAAATTCAAATTTTCAGCATTTCGAGAGATATTTTTTACAAATTTTAGAAAATGTTATTAATTTAAACTGTTGTCAGTTGCATAAACAGCGCAAACAATAATGTTTACTTCAAATTAAAAATTTATTTACACGTGACTATTACAAACAGAAAAAAAACTTTCAAATTAGAATTAAATGATTACATGTTAAAAGCAGGAAAATTACGTCATAAGAACCATAAGCACAGATGTCATATACGAGCATTTTGGCGCAATTTTTTTCCGCGCCAAAGTGTCGTTATTTTGCTTGATGTGGTAACCCGGATTATGTAGTTTATGCTGTTGATGTTTTCGCCAAATTGGAAACCGAAAAAAATCGCGCCAATATGGGGCGAATATGACATCTGTACCCATCCGGGTTACGATATCAAGCAAAATAACAACACTTTAGCACCAGTTAAGTACCCGTTGCGTATATGAAATTAGTGTCAGAAAAAATTTGCGCCAATATGGGGTCGTATATGACATCTGCGACGAACCATATTTGCACTTGAATTTTAAAAGAGAAACAAAATCTTAAAATAAAAAAAATCATTATTATGCGTTAAAACTTGTAATTTGAGGAAATTACGTCATATTTAAAATGGCAAAAAAATATAGCAAAACAATTTAAATTGAAAAATATATTTGTGCGAGATATTTTGAGATAATCTTTTCAACTATTATCGTGAATTCGAAGACAGCGCAAATAATATTTCCTTCTAACAACAAAAGTATTTTCACGTGAATATTAATAAGAGAAATAAAACTTTGGTGTAAATTACGTCAGATTTAAAACGATACATTTAAAATGAATTATTTAAAAGAACTATCTTATAGCGCTGTTAAAAAATACCGGAAGACAATGACGCTGTTTACTTAATTCATTTTACATTAGCTTATTTTCAAATGTTTAACTATTTTTTTAATTAAATACGAAAACCACCATTGTATCTCTTAACAGCAGCAGATTTGGTCTTAAAAATCCTCAATCCAAGAAAAACGAATGGAAACCCGTTTACAGAGAGATCGCTACTGTTTTTTTAAATTTTAATTCAATATTTTTAAAGCCGATCAAATTAGCGTGCTTTCTGGATTTTGGTGTGCCTGAACGGGGGTTGGCGAGCGTAGCTCGTAGGGGGCAGAGCCCCCTAGTGAAGAATATAAAAAAGCTAGTGTATTTATTGAGAAGCATTTTATCAGAAAGTCCATTTTTTATTTAAAAGAGAAAATATTTATATATATAAATAAAATACAAATATATAATATGGAAAACAAAAATTCATAATTTTATCAACTCAAACATTTTTGGTTGAAAAGAGATGTTGAATGTTAATCAGGGACAATTTTAGAATCTGAATTATCCGAGTCACCTGATTCTAAGTTATTGCCATTTGAATGCACAGACAGCAAATAAAAAGACAGAGAAAGAGAGAGTACACACTGTGCATTTTAATCATAAAATCGATAGAAACGAACAAACCCAGAAGCAGAATTTTCTGCATCAGTCTGCAGCAAACTAAAATTTATCTGCGGCTTAACAATACTAGACTAAGCTTATACTATCATAAGAAGTAACAGAAACCCATAAAATAAGCAAAATTTGCATTTATAAAGAAAATATTACAAGGTTAGAAAAAAGTACCATAAATCTAAAAGACTTAAAGTAAATTTCAGCTATTTTTTAAGCCCAGCATTTCTTTTGAAGCTGGTGGATTAATCTGCAAGCTTTAAAATAATCTGCATCGCCCGCTTCCGTGCTGCACTGTTTCTGCTACAGGGCGAACAAATATAGCCATTTGGCAGCAAATTGTGTCTTCTTGAAATTTATATTAAAAAAATAAGCTTAAGGGGCCATCTTCATAGTGAAATTGGACCGAAATCTGAAAATTTCAATTCGAACATTTAATTGTGACAACATATTTAAAATTAACTCAAAAACTACTTAGGGGAAGAATTTTAATT
Organism: Maratus speciosus; assembly: GCA_963932465.1. Taxonomy (NCBI): domain Eukaryota; kingdom Metazoa; phylum Arthropoda; class Arachnida; order Araneae; family Salticidae; genus Maratus; species Maratus speciosus. Next base: position 22,744,687 of record OZ010799.1, on the reverse strand, counting down.
TTGGATTCCCATATTTGAAAATTCGATTTCTGTTTTTCATTTTTTACAACGAAGATAGGCGAAGTAGTTATTACAATAAATTTTCTAAGTTGTTAAGTATATTATGTACTAAATGGATCGGATGATAGTTTGACTAAAGGAAAATTTTACAATTGGTTTAACCCCTTAACCCTTTATCTACGGCATTATGATCTACTGAAATTTTTTTCATGTAATTTTTTTTCAGTTACTACAATGAAAATTAAAGGATAAACATAAAAAAAATTCTCACCCGTGAGAAATTTAATTATTTAGAGGTAATTAATTAAAGTGGTACTTTAAAGTATCGTCAGTACACTATGACTAAAATATCATAACAGAAAATCCACAAGGTATTTCAACTGACACCAGAAAATATTTTCGATTAATAAGTATGTTAAATATGGACTTTTTCTTATTTACAAATAAATCGTTTGTCAAATTCCGGTACCAATCATTTATTTCAACGCTTTAAAATTGAAAATGCTTTGCTTCTGAAAGGGTAAAAAAAAAAATATTTTTTTTTAGGTTTCGATCTTGTTAGCAGTCCTTTGGTTATGCGACGTCAATATTCCAGGGACAACATGTTCTCTCGCATCTGCACATAAGCAATATATGAATTTAGATATGCCATTTCTAGCATAGCAAAATCGAGCCGGTGCCACAGCTTTTTCGATTTCCTATAAAAAATAACAATTAAACAGAAAAGAAATACCAGGGAAATCATTACTACACTACATTTTAGTAATTACATTTTAAAACAGATGAAAACGATGGATAACTACACAGACGAAAAGTAAACAAGAAGTTTTTCTCCAACACCCAGTGTACTGACGGTACTTATAAGTACCACCGAGTAATTCAACAGTTAAATCAAATACATACACCGTTCACCTAAAATGGCTAGTCATATTGTATTCTAAGATCATAATGAACACATAAAAAAAATCCAACACCTTATTTATTTCCAGTGTCACTTCTCAATGTTAATTTAACATAGAAAAGCCTATGGAGATCGTAACTTTTTCATTTTTTCTTCCCACCTTTTTGTCCCTCATTTTTAATTCTTTAATAATGCCACTCATTTTTAATTCTTTGCTAATTCTAATAATATTATAAATTCAAAGTGTAAAAACGTTTCCCTGACGTCAGGATCAAAACGAATGGTAAAATGCCTTTGCATATGAGTGAATTATAACCCAGAGAGAAACATGGGCCAATTTGTTTTAAGATTATTCAAATATTTTTCTTAATAATTCCAATTTTCGCTTTTGTCATTGAAAATCAACGGACATTTTTCATAGAAAATGTAACATTTTTACTTCATTGTTGCAAAAATTTTTCTTTTTAGTTGAAAGATTTTAGTTGAAATATTAAATTGAGCAAGTTTTTTTTTTTTTTTTTTTAAATTAAAAAGGTGAATATGGCGTCATAGTGGAAATAAAAAGGATATTTTCTTAATAAGTTTTTGCTTTGGTCAGGATTAGAGCTTAGTAAAAAGTTTCTAATGGATAGCTATTTTTACGCAGGTAGCGAACTTAGTGGGGAATTACATAACTTAAATTTTAAAATGTATTTTTTTTTCCGAGATGAGAACTATTTATAACCCAAGTTAAACTTAGGTAATAATTTTCTGATGTGTTTGCATCACCCCTTGAGAGAGAATAAGGTTTAAAAATTTAAGTAAAACTTTTATTTATTATTTTTTACTGTATCACAGCTATAATATTGTTAAACATTAACAGTAAGGATTCAACACAATTTACATTTACATTCATAACGTTCTTGAATGGGAAATAGGGTATCTAAATTTAAGTGAAATTAATTTTTTATGTTTTGATTATAGATTTTTTACGTTCAGATTGGCAGTTTTGTCCAGACTACCGCAATCTGCATTACTGCAGTGGTGAAACATTTTGAATTACATATTGGTAAGCTGCATCCCACATTGTAATGCAATACCGCATACATCAAAGCCTGATGATGATACTCTCTATTAATTTTGAAATGCGTTTGTCTGAGTGCAGTAGTTATTAAAAAACTTGACATATTAAACAAAAACATAATTTGAAGAAAAATTAAAAAAAACCAAATTTATTTCCTACATTGTTTAAGCCCGAGAAGGGACAGATATTAAGTTATTTCATTCAATTAGTTCTACATTTAATGTTAAATTTTTGTAACAAATTAGTCAAGCCAAATGAAGATTAAAAAATAAAAATAAAATTCATACAATATAATACTTAAAACACCCTAAAAAATTAGATTCCGTTCAAATGAAATCGAAATATATTTTAGACTTCTTCCATTTTTAATTGAAAATATTTGTATTGCAGATTTTGTATTATGTTTATGACAATTGTGCGTAAAATGATAAGATGCAAGCAAAATACAAAAATTTAAAAAAAAAGTCTAAAATTTATTTCGATTTTATTTGAACGGAATCTATTTTTTTAGGGTGTTTTAAGTATCATATTGTATGAATTTTATTTTTATTTTTTAATCTTCAATTGGTTTAATTAACTTGTTACAAAAATTTAACGTTAAATGTAGAACTAATTGAATGAAATGACTTAATATCTGTCCCTTCTCGGGCTTAAACAATGCAGGAAATAAATTTTGTTTTTTTAATTTGTTCTTCAAATTATGTTTTTGTTTAATATGGTCAAGTTTTTCAATAACTACTGCACTCAGACGAACGCATTTCAAAATTAATAGAGAGTATCATCATCAGGCTTTAATGTATGCGGTGTTGCATCACAATGTGAGATGCAGTTTACCAATGTGTAATTCAAAATGTTTCACCACTATAGTAAAGCAGGTTGCGGTAGTTTGGATAAAAACTTCCAATCTGATCATAAAAAATCTATAATCAAATCATAAAAAATTAACTTCACTTAAATTTAGATATCCTATTTCCCACTCAGGAACGCTATGAATGTAAATGTAAATTGTGTTGAATCCTTACTGCTAATATTTAACAATATTATACCTGTGATACAGTAAAAAATAAAAGTTTTGCTTAAATTTTTAAACCTTAATCTCTCCCAAGGGTGATGTAAACACATCAGAAAATTATTACCTAAGTTTAACTTGGGGTATAAATAGTTCTCAGCTCGGAAAAAAAAAAATACATTTTAAAATATAAGTTATGTAATTCCCCACTAAGTTCGCTACTTGCGTAAAAATAGCTATCCATTAGAAACTTTTTACTAAAATATAAACGTGACCAAAGCAAAAACTTATTCTGAAAATATCCTTTTTATTTCCACTATGACGCCATATTTACCTTTTTAATTTTTGAAAAAAAAAAAAAAAACTAGCTCAATTTAATATGTCACGTGAAAATCTTTCACCTAAAAAGAAATAAATTATTATTACGGCTTTTGAAATTTTGCAACAATGAAGTAAAAATTTTACATTTTCTATGAAAAAATGTCCGTTGATTTTCAAAGAAAAAAGCGAAAATTGGAATTATTAAGAAAAATATTTGAAAAATGTAAACAAAAATTGGCCCATGTTTCTCTCTGGGTTATAATTCACCGATAAGCAAAGGCATTTTACCATTCGTTTTGACCCTGACGTCGGGCAAACGTTTTTACACTTTAAATTTATAATATCATTAGAATTAGTAAAGAATAAAAAATGAGTGGCATCAGGGACAAAAAGGCCGGAAGAGAAAATGAAAAAGTTATCATCTCCATAGGCTTTTCCATGTTAAATTAACATTGAGAAGTGACACTGGAAATAAATAAGTATTGCGCGGCAGCGCAATACTTAAATATTGTGTTCGAAGATTGCAAGTTGATTCCTTTCACTAATGTGGAAAAATAGTAGCAAATTGCTAAAATACACTAAAAATCACATACAAAATTCCCGAAAAATTCGAAAATTGCTATACGAAATCCGAATAAACTTTATTGAAATGAGGGCAGAATGTACTTTAGATCAAAAATGGAATGTCGAAAAATTGCAGCAGATCGCGAAGAAACGTAAAAATCGCATTAAAAGTCCCATTAAGTTCAAAAATCACGAAAGTCAAAATTTACTATAATTGGATAAAAGTTTCAAATCTAATTCCTTTGACCTGTGGGCCCTCTTAAAATTTATGTTTTGGAAATCATGCTAAGCATTAGATCATGTTACTTTTATTCGTAATTAATTTACTTGGACGCCCTTAAATATAATTAATATAATCCTTTAAGTTAACATTAGTTTTTGTTGCATTAAAATACCTCAATTTGTTGATTTTCTGTAAGCAAGTAAACCCTATTGTTTTACAGTGGAATTCTATGGGAATTTGGCAAAATATTAGAGATATCGCTAAGTTGGCGTCACTTTTGGTGACTCGTTTTGGTCGCCAATTTTAGCGATATACCGCCAAGTTGGCGACAAACTTGGCGGCATTTGGCGACAGTACTGTGTCCCTCTACGGTAACCTCTTTATAGGTATGAAAATGCATTAAATGCTGTTCAATAATTGAATAAAAAATTCGCTAAAAATTCAAAAATCGCTGCACGAATTCCGAATAAACTTTTTTGAAAAGAGAACAAAATTTACTATATTGGGTTAAAAGAAAGAAATCATATTCTTTTCCCTAATGTGGAAAAATCGAATTAATATGTAATCCCTTAAGTTAATATTAGTTTTTGTTGCATTAAAATATCTCAATTTGTTGATTTTCTGTAAGCAAGTAAACCCTATTGTTTTGCAATGGAAGTCTATGGGAATTTGGCGAAATATTAGAGATATCGCCAAGTTGGCGTCACTTTTGGCGACTCATTTTGGTCGCCAAATATGGCGATATACCGCCAAGTTGGCGACAAACTTGGCTGTATTTGGCGGCAGAACTGTGTCCCTCTACGGTAGCCTCCTTATAGGTATGGAAATGCATTAAATGCTATTCAATAATTGCATAAAAAATTCGGTAAAAATTCAAAAATCGCTGCACGAATTCCGAATAAACTTTTTTGAAAAGAGAACAAAATTTACTATATTGGGTTAAAAGAAAGAAACCATATTCTTCTCACTTATATGGAAAAATCGCCTCGAAACATAAAAAAGCGCTAAAAATTGCATAAAAAATTAAATTAAAAAAATCTAATCAAAAAATCGAAAATCGGGCTTCGAGGTGCAAAACTTCATATATACACGTACCTTTTCCCCAAATTTTGTAGCTCTACGTGCAGTGGTCTCTTCAGAACACCGTCGACACACTTACTTCTTTCTTTATTATTATAGATAGATGTAGCAAAAAATTAACTTGCGCACATTTTTACTGTTGATATTATTTTTTTAACTCTGTCCCTGGGTTTTTCATCCTTACCGTCCCTCATGCAAAACTTATACAGAAAATCACTTCAGATGCAGCCACAGAATTTATTTCAAGTTTTTTCTCATGCAGAAGTATGCTAGAGAAAGAATGTCTAAAATTCTTTGACAGGAAATTTACTGCAGAGTTTAAATCAGTATTTGAATATTAATTTCATGATCGTGGCTTTATTGGTAGTCTTACCGTCCCCAAGGTTTATTCCTGCACTTTTCGAGGTAAATAAATAAATAAATAAAAGCAATTTAACAAATTACAACGACCATTTGGAAAATGATTTTTTCAAAGACTAAAATTTAAGACATAAAAAAGCGCACGGAGTTGATCATACATTACGCACGCCATGAATTAACACGTTCACGCCAAGCATTTCATTGGCTGTTCGCGAAAAGGCTTTTCCATCGTCAGATTTCCTGGAAATCTGACGACCCATTTTAAATGAAATTTCATTCTTAAATTTCTAAACATCCCACAATATTACTTTTTTACGTATAGAGAAAAAAACGTACATCGTATAGAGAAAAAAATGTACTTTTAAATGCAATTTGTTTGAAAGCAGTATCTCAATTTGTTTCTGAGTTATTAATTTTTTTTTGTAGTTTTTATTACTTTTTTGTCATAGTGGCAACAGAAGTATCCATCTCTATTGAAAGTAAAGGGAAACTACAGATTACTGTATAGACCAATCAGGAAACGAATAAAATGCGGATTCAACCAATAAAAAGCTTCAGATATGCTTTTGATTTCCTACCCTGACGAGGACAATAACCATTTTTCCAAATGGTTAAAAAAATTTAATTTAATCCAATGTTAAGAACTGTTTCTAAAAATCAATGAAGATTGTGGCTATCACTTAGTCTTAATATGATTTTCCTAAAAATAGGTGGTAATTTTCCTTACCGTTCCATCCTTACCGTCCCTTCTTTTCCCATTTCGTCCCTTTTTCCTATACCGTCTCCTTTTCTTACCTTACCGTCCCTTCTTTAACAACCCTTTGAGACAATGTTATACAAAAAATTCTGTATTAAAAGCACTACATTTTTATTATTTCTTATTTGAATGTCATGTGGATACTATGCAAATTCATTATAAGTAAAAATTTAGAAGAAAATAAAAACTTCTAGCGGTAAAATGGCAAGAAAAATTAAACTCGCAAGTTCAACTTAAACCTCAGTTAAATAAAAAAAAATTTCGCTGCTGACCATTTTTTCTTCATTTTGAATGATTAAGGCATTCGTCTATCAGATTAAAATGTTATTTCAGCAAGTTTAATTTCACCAGATTTTTATTCCCGAAAGTGAAAAGATTGTGAGAATGCCCCAAATGCGAAGAGTAAAAAAGTGCTAAATGAACAAAAAGAGGTGTGCATTTCAATTTAATGAATAACGCAAGCAGTTTTAGTACTAATAAAACACTTGTTTAGAAAATGCGAATTTTTATCGCAGCGGGAAGTATTTCTGTTATTTAGCTGGGAACAACTTACTACAGGGCAAAACAGATGTTAGATGCACAATTACCATTTATTCCCTACCTTATAACTTTTATTTCTACTTTTAAGAATTTTCATTTGTATGTGTGAGATAACCAGCTATCAAGTTCGATTCAGAAAAACTCTTTTTCTTTGATATGTTAAAAAAATAATAATAGGTAGGCATTTTGTAGGCATGAGAACTGGTTTTTTGAAGTTGCCATTCACAGAAATTTTTCCCGAACATTTTACAAATGAAATGTTTTTAATTTGCATGCAACACAATGTGTCAATTGAAGTTACTCTTCTGAGAAATTTTTTTTCTGAAAGCCTCTCAATCAAAAGGTGTGTGTGTATATATATATATATATATATATATATATTAAAATAAACTTTCTCAAAAAATGTCTCGCTGCGAACCTCACATATGAAAATTTTCATTTGAATGCACCAAAAGGTGTGTATTTTAATGGCCTTTTTGAGAAAATGTCTTGTTGCATATCTTACAAGTGAAAGAGTTTTCAGTTGTGTGCACCAGAAGGAATTTACTCATGTGGCTCTCTGAGAAAATGCCTTCTTGCATACCTCATAAAGAAATGATTTTTATTTTGCGTTTTATTTTGCAACAGAAGGTGTCTATGGAAGTTACCCTTCTGAGTAAATTTTTTTCTACAAACCTCACAATCAAAATGTTTCACATTTGTATACACACGGAGATGTAGTTTTAAGCTGCATTTCCGAGAAAATACCTTGCTGCATATCTCACAAACGAAAGGTTTTTCTTTAGAATGCTCCATATGGTGTGTATTCAAATTGCTTCTCTGAGAAAATGCCTTGCTATACCACACAAACGAAAGATTTTTCTTTTGTATGCACAAGACGGTGTGCATTCAAACTGCTTCTATGAGAAAATGTTTTACTGCATACCTCACAAACGAAAGATTTTTCATTTGTATGCACCAAAAGATGTGTATTCAAGTGACCTTTCTTAGAAAATGTCTTGCTGCATACCTCACAAACGAAACGTTTTTCATTTGTATGCACTAGACGGTGTACATTCAAGTTGCCTCTACGAGAAAATGTCTTGCTGCATACCTCACAAACGAACAGTTTTTCTTTTGCATGCACCAAAAGATGTGTATTCAAGTGGCCTTTCTGAGAAAATGTCTTGCTGCATACTTCACAGACGAAAGGTTTGTCTTTAGCATGCAGAAGATTGTGTACATTCAAGTTGCTTCTATGAGAAAATGTCTTACTGCATACCTCACAAACGAAAGGTTTTTCATTTGTATGCACCAAAAGGTGTGTATTCAAGTGGCCTTTCTGAGAAAATGTCTTGCTGCATACCTCACAAACGAAAGGTTTTTCGTTTGTATGCACCAGACGGTGTACCTTCAAGTTGCCTCTATGAGCAAATGTCTTGCTGCATACCTCACAAGCGAAAAGTTTTTCTTTCGTATGCACCAAAAGGTGTGTATTCAAGTGGCCTTTCTGGGAAAATGTCTTGCTGCATACCTCACAAACGAAAGGTTTTTCATTTGTATGCACCAGGCGGTGTGAATTCAAGCAGAATTTCTGAGAAAATGTCTTGCTGCATATCTCACAAACGAAAGGTTTTTCTTTTGTGTGCAACCGGAGGTGTCTATTCAAGTTGCTTCTATGAGAAAATTTTTTGCTGCATAGCTCACAAACGAAAGGTATTTTATTTGTATGCACCAGACGATGTGTATTCAAGTGGGCTTTCTGAGAAAATGTCTTGCTGCATATCTCACAAACGAAACGTTTTTCTTTTGTATGCACCAAAAGGTGTTTATTTAAGTTGCTTCTCTGAGAAAATGTCTTGCTGCATATCTCACAAACGAAAAGTTTTTTTGTATGCAATAAATGTGGTGTATCTACATTACCTTTAAGAGAAAACATTTTTTAGTTTGAATACACTATATTACACTGTTTTCTTAAGAAAAAATTCTTTTGGTGATTTCTTCACACAATAAAGTCTTTTCATAGACATAACTAAAAGTTAACATTTTAAGCTGCTCTTCCAAGTAAGAACTTTATGATGCCTCATGCACAAATAAATGGACACTTGGATATGAAGATTTAATGTAAAGTATTCGTCTAAAAGATTTCTATTACGAATGTTTGATTAAGCTCTAGTACGGAAATCGATGGTTAATTTCTCCATATTTAAATGATTTTCCTTAGATATGACTAACAGAATACACATTTCAGATAGATTTTTTATAAACACACATTCAGAACCTGCAATGAATGAAAACATAGCATCACAATATTTTATACAATAATCAAAGATATTTAAAATAAGGATTCATTAAATATTATAAAAAAAATTATTAACCTTAAGCGCAATAAAACTCACTTTATTGCAGAAAACCTTTACCAGATTTTGTATGGTAGACTTAGAGAAAATAACAGATATTACTCAACTAGACAAGATGGCATATAAAATTTACTTTCTTTATATTCAAACTAACTATGCAAGGATCCAGGTTAACCTTAAATATAGCAAAAATCAGTGATTATGATTTTTTTTTTTTTTTTTAAATGAAAATCTTTCCAAACAAACATTATGTTCGGGGACCCACTGCCTTCGGACACATACACACTCGAATTTGAATGATCTTATATTTTTAAACAAAAATCAATCAAAACGAACCCAGAGTTGGGAACACCGACTGCTGACAGCCACGTATACCTTAAACCTTAAATGCGCGATTTTTTTTTTTTCGAAAAATTTATATATGATTCTCTGAAATGTTTATTATACAGGAAAAATAATGAAAAATATCTGATGCATTTTTCATATAATACGTCAACCTTTTCTTCTGATGCACATCTGCAATACAAGTAAAAAATACTGTCGTGTGGCTGTTTTACGCTAAAATATTGCAAATTAGTAAATATTTTAATAAGTATATCTCAAAATACCTTATTTTATATAATTATTTATTTTATAAAACTTAACCTTTAACCCTTTAATTCCCATGATAGAATACGTTCTAGAAATTACGTAGTTCAGAGAATCTGACTTTACACCAGAAAGTTTCAATGGTTCATCTCGCTTTATTTTAATACGGAATGTCTGTTATTAATTAAAGCAAATATTGCTATTTTAATTTTCTGGTGTGAATTAGGTATATACGAATAAAAAAATCTATTTAACTCAAAACACTGTTGTTTGCAGATATGCAAAGCTGCGCACTAAAGGGTTAAATTTGTAAGATTCTACATTTACAAACAAAAATCGAGGCAAACGAACTTATAGTTGAAGGCCTCGCTGCCTTGGATGTGCTACGCATGCTTTGGTCTGTTCTAATTTTATATTTTTAACAGTAAATTTTTACAAACGATCCTAATGTTGGGGTTCGTTTGGCGTTCCCATTGCGTTCAGCAGCATACACCAAAGATACTACTCAACTCACGCTCCGATATGCTTTTGGAAACAAACGTTGAATTCGTATGATTTTATAATTTATCAAGTGAAAATATTTTCAAATACACTAAAGCAGTGGTTCCCAACGTGGGGCGTAAGCCCCACCGGGGGGACATTTGACCTTCTAGGGGGGACAATTCCAAATTTCTTACTTATTCATTCACTATAAGTTTCTTTTGTCTTTTTGGGGATAAGTAGTGTTGTAGGCTAAAAATAAATGGAATACAAGCACAATTTAATAAACCAGTTTTTTTTTTTTTTTTTTATGTTCTGTATCGAAATTTTAAAATAAATTTAACACCAGAATAATTATGTGAATAATTTTTGAAAATATTTTGATATCTTTTAAAGTATTAAAACTCACTATAATTTTTTTGGTGGAGAATTTAAAAATTTTTCGTAACGTTTTCCATTATTTATTAAATGAGTTTTCTGCTTCTATTCGCTAATACAATTTATCGATATTGGGAAAGGGAAAACAGAGAATATGGTATGCGAAATAATGGCTACTTAATTTGATAAAGATGCGAATATTAAAATACTTCTTGTATATATTGTGTTATTCATATAAAGAAAAGTCAGTGTCCAAAGCTTTTCTACCAACTCTTAATAAGTTACAAGAATGCATTATAAAATGTATGAATTTATCAGTTTTAACGTTAAATGTAAGTGTTTATTTAAGTTACTTGGGAAGATAAAAATGCAGACTGTATAACACTTTTCTTTAACACTGAGTCAAATTGGAAAAGTACAACATAACTCGTTTTGGCATGTAGACAAAGATGTATAATCTCATTGCATTTATAAAATTATGTTAAAAACACATTTGTGGTAGAAGATTCACCTCTTTGATAAGTTAAAAAAATATGAAATGAATAGATTTTATTAAGGCTCTAATACACTTCCACCGTGTGAATAGAGTTCATTTTTAAAAATGAGAGGCATAATTTACAGATTATGGAAGGGGGGGGGGGGGGACATAGTGACTTTACGGATGCTTTGGTGGGGCATGACCAATAGAAGGTTGGAAATCACTGCACTAAAGGCTCCGATTACAGCGATTGTCGATTTAATTACTGACATTTAGATATTCAATTCTAAACAAAATTTCTTAAAAAAAAAAAAAGCTAAACATAAAACGAATAGCAGCGCCTCACTCTTTCAAAACGCGAAATGATATTTTCCATTGTGCTGACAATCTGTGTTTAAAATGTGGAGATTTTTCCGGATATGCGCAGAAACGAAAACAAATCTGAAAATGCTTTAAAGCGCAACTGAAACGGTATCTTAAAATTCAACGAAAGTGGTGAATTCGCGAAATGATTAAAAGAAAATACTTTTTAAAAAAGTCCTTCCGATCAGTGCCGGGAGGAAGAGGTAGCTTTCATATTCTTTATTTTTAAAAAGCCAGCTTATATTATTCAAACACACGAAGCTCAATTTAGTAAACCGATTATAGGAGATTCAATACTAATTTTTATCAATACTAAATCATTATGAATGAGAATTTCGCGAAATTAGTCAACTTTATCCAAGCTGCTTTTATTTAAAGTAAATTATATTTATAAATATGCCAAATTCGGCGATATCTTGAAGTGCCTGCCAATTTAAGACAATATGGTGGATGAGGCTAACCAGTGAACTTGGTCGAGGCCTTAGTAATTCCTATGTACATGCTCACTCACATCGGAATCGGTTGATATATACGAGTGCAGTCGCAGGCAAAAAATCAGATTTTTCAAAATGTCACCCACATTAGAAATTCAAATTGCTATATCTGAGTCATATTTTAAGATAAAGACAAAACAAAAATGCTCCGGAATCCTTATATCAAGGTCAAATACTTAAGAAAGAAACATTTTTCAATTTCAAATTTTTTTGCACCTCACTTTAAAGATATATATTTTTTATTTAATGGCCGTCATTTTGAAACAAGATCGCTGATGAAGCTGGCCAGCGAACTTGGTCGAGACATTGCTATATGCTATACACTATCCATATGCTTTCTTACATCGAAATAGGTTAATAAATAAGCGCGTGACAAATATCAGATTATTTCAAAATGTCAGCCATGCTAGAAATTCAAAGTGCTAAAACTCAGCCATATTTTAAGATATAGACGAAACAAAAACTGCTCCGGAATCTTTGGATCAAGGTCAAACAGATAAAAAAATCTTTTTCATTTTCCAATTTTTTGATACCTTATTTTAAATTTAAGTTTTTTAAATGGTATCCCTTTTGAAACAAGATGGCGAATAAGCTGGCCAACGAACTGGGTCGAGACATTGGTATGCACTATGTACACACCAAGTTACATTCGAATCGGTTCATAAATACGCCTGTTATCGCGTGACAAAAATCAGGTCGCTTCAAAATGTCAGCCACACTAGAAATTCAAAATCCAAATAGAAATCCAAATTCAGCAATTTTTTTAGATATAGACGAAACAAAAACTGTTCCGGAATCTTTGTATTAAGGTCAAACACATACGAAAAAACCTTTTTCATTTTCCAATTTTTTGGTACCTCATTTTAAATTTTAAAAAATTTTAATTTTTTTAAATGGCCGCCATTTTGAAAAAAAGATGGCGGATGAAGCTGGCGAACGAACTCGGTCGAGACATTGGTATGTACTACATCGAGGTACATCCAAATCGGTTCATAAATACGCCTGTTATCGCGTGACAAAAATCAGGTCGTTTCAAAATGTCAGCCAAACTAGAAATTCAAAATGCTATTTCTCAGCCATTTTTTTAGATATAGACGAAACAAAAACTGTTCCAGAATCTTTGTATCAAGGTCAAATACATAAGAAGAAAATCTTTTTCAATTTCTATTTTTTAAACTCATTTTAAATAAAAAAAAATAAATGGCCGTCATTTTGAAACAAAATGGCGGATGAAGCTGGCGAACAAACTCGGTCGAGACATTGGTATTTACTATGTACACACCAAGGTATATCCAAATCGGTTCATAAATACACCTGTTATTGCGTTACAAAAATCAGGTCGTTTCAAAATGTCATCCACACTAGAAATTCAAAATGCTATAAGTCAGCCATTTTTTAAGATAGTGACGAAACAAAAACTGTTCCGGAATCTTTGTATTAAGGTCAAACACATACGAAAAATATCTTTTTCATTTTCCAATTTTTCGATACCTCATTTTAAATTAAAATTTTTTTTAAATGGCCGCCATTTTGAAAAAAGATGGCGGATGAAGCTGGCGAACGAACTCGGTCGAGACATTGGTAGGTACTATGTACACACCAAGGTACATCCAAATCGGTTCATAAATACGCCTGTTATCGCGTGACAAAAATCAGGTCGTTTCAAAATGTCAGCCACGCTAGAAATTCAAAGTGCTATAACTCAGCCATTTTTTAAGATAGAGACAAAACAAAAACTGCTCCGGAATCTTTGTATCAAGGTCAAACAAATAAGAAAAAAAATATTTCTCATTTTCCAATTTTTTTGTACCTCATTTTAAATTTTGCATTTTTTTAAATGGTCGCCATTTTGAAACAAGATGGCGGATGAAGCTGGCGAGCGAACTCGGTCGAGACATTGATATGTACTATATACACACCGAGGTACATCCAAATCGGTTCATAAATGCGCCTGTTATCACATGACAAAAATCAGGTCGTTTCAAAATGTCAGCCACGCTAGAAATTCAAAGTGCTATAACTCAGCCATTTTTTAAGATATTGACGAAACAAAAACTGCTCCGGAATCTTTGTATCAAGGTCAAACACATAAGAAAAAAATATTTTTCCATTTTCAATTTTTTGGTACCACATTTCAAATTTTAAATTAAAAAAAATTTAAATGGTCACCATCTTGAAACAAGATGGCGGATGAAGCCGGCCAACGAACTCGGTCGAGACATTGGTATGTACTATGTATACACAAAGTTACATCCAAATCAGTTCATAAATACGAGAGTTACAGTGTGACAAAGATCATATATATATATATATAACCATCATATAATTACAAATCATCATCGATATCCATTTACTAAAATTAAATTAATAAATTAGCTACAATTCATAACACTGACATTATACAAAATAAAGATGGAACCTTTAACTAGTAATACAGAGTCAAGCACAATATCGCTAATTCAGTAGCATATTGCGGACGATAAATCCATATAAACGTATGAAAAACCACCAAATTTTGATAAAATATCCTATTAAAGACAGAAGATACAAATAACCAACTAAATAATGTTGAACCATTAAAAGACGAATCATAAACAAATAATAGATTAAATGGATGAATGAAGCCGGAAGCTTATATAGTATTTCACTTTTTCAAGGGTACATAAAATAGATATATAAGCAAAAAACATAGTCGTTTTCTGTAGTGGAATCCAGCAATAAGCTAAAAATTGAATTCCATTATGTACCCTATCGACTATACACCAATAATTATAAATCCACCATGCCAAATAAATTGAATTAAGAAAAATTATTGATCAATGCAATATCCGCGTCAATGAACAACATTAAAAAATAAAACAATTTAAATCAAAGACATACCATATATATATATCAACTTTTGAACTGGGGGTGGTTTCGGGGTCTGGGGGTCACGATCGATGAAAATATAGCAAAATGTTTTGAAATTGCTTTCCTCCCTGCAATTGGTAGCTTTTTGTAATGAAAGCTACCTAATAGTACATAGGGTGACCGAGCCAGTAGTTGATCAAATAAGGTCAGTGCTACGGGGTTTTTATTACGAGGGGGAGTCGGAAAATAAGTTTCCCCTGGCGACTGTGGACAGAGGTGTGTATGAAAGACAAAGAATGTAATGAGACATTAAAGATAAAACATAACTTTATTTTTCCACATAAGTACCAAGTACATTGAGGCATTTGCCATACCGCTTTATAAGCTTCAAAAAGCCCTCCAGGAAAAAATCAGGGCTTTGCATACGGACGAAGAGTTGAACAGCTATAGGCGAAAGACGACACAGCAGATGAACACGAACGAGCAAGACACCGATGCACCACTTGGTAGAGGTCGTGACGGGGGATGAACGTGGGTCAATAGAAGGCCGCATACATGGAGTGGAAACATCCGACATCACCTGTGTGAAAGAAGTTCAAAAGAACTCCGTCTGCAGGGAAAGTGCTCCTCACCATTTTCTGGGACGACAAAGGAGTTTTGTTGCTGGACTTTTTGGAGGTTGGAACCATCAATGCTGCACGGTACTGTGACACTGTGTTAAAATTGAGAGAGGTGATTCGGAAAAAGAGGCCTGGCCTTCTCAGATCTCGCGTTCTGCTGTTGGATGACAATGCGAGACCACACTTGGCGACGGCAACGCAAAACTATATTGCAACTCTTGGTTGGGAGCGCCTACACCATCCGCCATACAGTCGTAATCTCGCACCAAGTGACTTCCATCTGTTTCCAGCTTTGAAGAAGAATCTCGGCGGAAGGTGCTTTAGAAGCAATGCTGAAGTCAAACAAGCCGTTCAATGCTTCTTCCGTATGCAAAGCCCTGAGTTTTTCCTGGAGGGCTTTTTGAAGCTTATCAAGCGGTATGACAAATGTCTCAGTGTACTTGGTATTTATGTAGAAAAATAAAGATATGCCTTATCTTTAATGTCTCATTCTATTTTTCAACTTTCACACACAACTATGACCACAGTCGACAGGGGAAACTTATTTTCCGACTCCACCTCGTACAAAAGCGTCTGGACGTTGAAGTTTTCTGCTACTCCTACTCTAGACTAATTTTCACGTGGATTTGTAGGCGAACAAGTCGTTGCTTACTACTGATGCACCTTTCGTACTGCATCTGGGTTAAACGGAAACAGACCGCATTTCCGGAAGCCGTTTTTAATGACTTTTGGAGTTGCTGCTTCTCGAAATACACTTGCAATCAAAGGTCCAAATACTGCTTTTGTGACCACTTTGTTTCCAGATTTAGTTTTCTAATCGTAAACGGTTTCCTGCAAGCGAACTTTTAGAGGCCTAAAAATAGCAACGTCAGCTGGCTGGAGTATGTGTGCTGCATTCGGATAAAGTGCGAAATGAAGGATTTGTTTCTCTGAGCATAACTTTGCCACTTCAAAATTTAAGTGGCTCTTGCGGCCATCCGCCAAAAGTAATATGGGTAGTTTTTATGGGTGTATTTTGCTTTCTCAACCAAAGCAAAAATACATTTGCGAGATATTCAAAGTAGGCGCTCCCACACGTGCAACCCTTCTTTGAACTACAGTCGTAACCGTTTAAACGAATATTGACTGTTCCAGAAATAATATTCGATTAAGCGGGGAATTTGATTAAATGGGGAATCATATTTGTACTATTTAATGCCCAATAAAAAGGCAAAATAACCATCTATGGTATATTTAACTAACAGCATAATAAATCGTTAACAGAATAACATAAACTAAAATAAATACAAATGCTAATATAAAGTAAATACGTATTAATTTAATGTCAGTACATACATTTATATGGTTTACATCACACTTAAGTTTTAATTTGGTCAAAACTTTGCTACTTCTATATTACGTTACTTATATTGCCTTAAAAAATCGTTTAAAATGGTATGTTTAAGTTGAATTTTAAAGGAATAAATATCGGGTTATTTTTCGAATGAGTGTAAAATATCGCAACTACCATCTCGAGTCTTGAAGTGACGGCGCATTGCCATTAAAGCCTGGTTAATAGCAAAAAGTGATGGTGGGGTGATCAAGGTGGGGAAATCATTTGGACCTGTCCATTATACATCTGCCGGCCGAAATCATTGCAGGAAGAACTGAAAATTTGTTTTCAGCGTAAAGGAACCGAAAATGACAAAAGGTGGAAGGAAATTCCAGCCGAAACGTGCTTTCCGCGCCTATTTTCAAACATCGGTCACACAGTTGTTATTCGATTAGGCGGGGACGTTCGTAAAAGGTATTTGGTTTAAGCGGGGAAAAATAACATAGAACCAATAGGAATAAATTCGGTTCCAAAGGATTCTATTCGAATAAGCGGGGTATTCGATTATCCGTGACCCGATTAAGTGGGGAGGACTGTACTTATTCCCCAGTCGTCTGGCACATTCTGTGCAATTTCACGTGATATTTTCTGCAATGGGTAAACGATCATCCGAGGAATAACCTATCATGCTGCATTTGGAGTAGCCATCACGGATATAGCTTCTTTTTCATTATCTGTTTTTATTTCATATAAAATGTTGAATGAAATGGGTCCTAAAACTTTTCTCGTTTTTGGGACAAGTTTGAAAATTGCTTTCGCCAGCATTAAAAATTCTCCTAGAATCAAGAAGAATGTCAAGGCAGCCTTCAGTTTCAAGATATTTGTGAAGTTCTCCGAACCACTCGCGGATGTTGGGCTCTGACGATTCTGCTCTTGAGGTGTTGATAGCATCTGCATACCCCTTGGCTATTGAACTATTTCTTCGCACGAATCCTTTAAACCATGTTTTCTCTGAAGTTGAGTTTGCAAAAGAGTTTGATCTTTTATCGGCTTCAATGATGTTTTTTACGGTTTCAAATAAAGTCCTCCTCTTAATTGGGAACTCTTTTTTGGCATAAGCATTTATCCAGTCAACAAGGAGCTGTTCTTCTTCTTTGCTTAAAATTGACGAATGTCCCATCCGCCTCACCTCTGGCGTTTTCCCCGTAAAACAACAACAACAAAAAAATTAAGGAAACATAGGTGGAACATTTCGAACAGGGCTATTGATTCGAAATTATGGAAACACCCTTTTCTCTTACGTCTTCAACGATTGCCCGCAAATCATCCTCTAATTTCTTTTTCGGCGGCATAATGAATTGTGGAAATAAGCAATAATGGCTTGAGAAGCAAAGGGATTAAAGAATGATCAACAAAGGTTACGCATGTTGTTAGCCAGTAGTTGATATACTGATCAATAACTAGATTCCTCGAAACCAATAATTGATCACAGCTGATCAATTTCTGGAATTTGCTTATTTAATAAGACCAGAATTTGATCAGTCAAATTTCAACCCTTAAAAAGAAGTCAATCGAAAATCTAAAAATTAATATTTAAAATATCATCCTTGGGCTGTGATTAACAACAATTCTTATAAAAATATTAGTTGAAATAAGCAAGATGGAAGGGGATTATCTTAACTCACCGTTATTGTCTCCAACTAATCAAAAACTAAATTTTTACACTTTCTAATAAGAAAATGTCATAATATGGATTCTCTTACAGAAGACAGCTGAAAACTATGTGACAACAGGTGCACTAACATTCAGACAAAAATATTATGTCTAGTGCGACTTGTAAAACTCATTTCTGCGGAAATGGCGCAATATTTCAAAAATTTGATCAACTACTGGCGCAGTCACCCTATTAATATCTTTTAAACTAATGATATCGTTAGAAGACAAAATAAGTTTGCATTTTTTAAAATGTATTTTTGTAGGCAAAAAGGACGAGACATTCCAAAACAGGAAAAATATGAAAATCAACGTGAATAAACCTCCGAGAAACATTTTTATTTGAAAAAGTAATTATTTTTTAAACCAAAGTTACTGTTAGAACCGGAAAAGAATGCTGAATAAGAGGGTATTTTTTATTTTTTTCTATTTACAATGGGAAGCAGAAGTGGGTGTTTTATAATGTAGAAAAAAAAGAAATGTAATCGAACTTCGGAATATATAGATATATAATATATATATATATATATATATATATATATATGAAATAGTCAAATAAACTTCTCGTCAAAATAATGTAAGGCTGTAGATCGATGTAATGAATTCATATTTTACTAGCAGCTGGTGTAAGATCGTAGTATTTTTAAGTCGACAGTTCAGTCAACTTAAACAGATTTATTGATCGTAGCTGAGATCTAATATAAGTGAAAACCCAATGATTTCTCTTTTGCAGTCGCATAATTGATTTGATGGTTCGAGGTAAATATCTCAATGCAATGGTGATTATCCCGGTAATTTCCCGAGGAAAGACATAGTTTATGTTCGAGGGACTTTTATTCACAAAAATGGACATGGAAAACAATCCCCACATAGCTACATCGTCCTAAGGTCTTAAAGTGAAATCGAACAGTACAGGACGTGCAGACCACTGAGCAACTTCTTTGAAGCTCGAAAAACAAGACAAATCTGACCTCGGTGCTTATGCATGGACGTATTTGCGTAGGCAGACAAGTTGGAATGTAAACTTCAGGACGAACCAATCACATTCAGGAAAGAACCACACAGTGAAATGCGCTCGGTTACTCAACCAATGGAGAGCGAGGAAAGGAGCGTAATAGGGAATGAGTTCCACACCTGCCAATGGAAGGATGCCGATGTAATAAGTCCGACGCCGGTAAATGCGCGGAAAATTGATTCGTGGAATAAAATTAGAAATAGTAAAATGGCTTTTAAGAACATTCGAAAATAAAAGTCTCTCAGAATATTACAGTTTTCGCAGCTGATACAAATTAATGAAGGGATTAAAAGTTTAGACTAAGATTTTGAACACGATAATTGTTTATATACGTGTTTTAAGTTTAAAGGAAATTAACTAGGAATAAATAATAGATATTATTAAGAAATAGGGAAATAATGAATATGCCGGAGAACTAGAATAATTTAGATGAATATCACGAAGTAAAAATATTATATAACATATATAAATATATATATATATATATATATACTAGCAGGCTATGCCCGCTGCGCTGATCAATATTCCAAATGAACCTTGGATTAAACTAAATGGTGAATTTGAACTTGTATTTTAAACAATATGGATCTTCAGCTTGACCTTCAACATTACTGATAACGATGCGAACGCCATTGCGATATAATGTTATCTTAAACGTTGGACAAAATTTAGCAATTAAGCAATTTTGCTAATAATTGCTAAATAATAATAATCAATTTTAAAATGAAACTAATTTCATTTAAAAAACTGAAAAGATAAACAATAACAGGAAATAATGCCACAATTAAAAGCAAAAAAATATTTTTAATTTACATACGCAAAATGTAACTACTGCTACTGGGAATTTTAAAAATGCTATCAGCGAGATGTGCGCACGGTTGTTATAAATGTACCCATTTTTTCTTCTTATCGAGGAGCAATTTATAAATCGCACAATATTATTCCAATTCCAATTTCTTTCAATGAGGAACCTATGACCGGAAAAAATGGAAAAAGACTCTTGTAGATACTTCGGATGACGGCATCTGACGCCATAAACCGAGTTTATATATATGAAAATAATTTTTAAGTCGTTACAAACATTGCTTTCATACTTAAATATTTTCATTGGTACTACTTGTTATCCCGTCGACCCATTTCGCCAAATTATATAAATCGCCAAACCATTCGCCAACTTATATAAATTGACATAATCTTTATTTTAAATAACGAAATAACAAATAAATTAGTATAACATTAATAAAAATACAAATAAAACGTCGAAATTAAAATCACTTGATGACGTAAACACGCGTAGTTTGTTTAAATTCAAGTGAATTTGATATTTACGATCAACCATTATTGGCATTTAATCTTATAGTTTGACGATAGATTTTTGGTCGACGGAATATCTAAGTAGTACCTTTTCCATTTTTGTTTTATAACGCTAAATTCTCAGTAATTTTTTCCCTTTTATTTTACATAAAATCACTATATTTTTTAAAAATTAAGATGCTTGCATTTTTATTTCAAACTCATAGAGCCGTTTTTATTTTTTAGCCAAAAGGGTTGATTTGAATTTTTTCCGTTGCTAGAGTAACGGATGTAATGATAGATATTTTGAGGTTTAGATGCCAAATTAGAAAAATATGAAATGTGTCATGAACTGTTGGACTTATAAAAATTTATTTGGTAGCATTCGATTCGGCATACAAAACTACATTAAAATATGCTGTCATTTGACGCATAATTTTGATATTCGATTTTTTTCCCCTCCACGTGCAAAAACCATTAGTGGTGACACTTTAGAAAATCCTTTCTTAGCAGAAGTTTATGTCATAAGAAGTATTTTTACCACGATTTTCAAGATTTTAGGTTCAGTAGTTTGCGCTGTGCGTTAATTAGTCCCCTAATCCAGACTTTATTTTATATACTATATTAGATATGCGATTTTGCGGTGAATCGATGATCGAAAATTAGTCCAATATCATTTGAAATATTACATAACAGAGGAGAAACTACGAAGAAAGACGAAGAAGAAATGACGAATTACAAAAGACTTGTAATTTTTTTTTTCAAAATGTTGAATTTTTCCATAGTAATAACGTATTAAAACATAAATTTCCTTAAAAATTATCTTTATTTCCTAGATTTCGAATCTGTGAATTTTCCTATAAATGAAATTGGCCATATGACTTGAGAAAATAGATAATATTTGCTTAAATAAAATGGGTAACATTCGTTGATCTGAGTTCAAGTTTATAAATATCACATGCTTTCGGAATTACGGCGAAAAACATTTTAAAAAGTATGAAATTATTTTACAATATGTATGTGTGGCAGAAATTCACACTGAAATTTAAGTATTCGATTCCATTTTTAAAATATTAACTGATATCTATATAAGTTACAATTGAATATGAAAATGTACTCAAAAAATTATCTCTTTCACATAAAAAAACACCATTTGTGAGAACATCCTCAAGCTAATGTCACGCTTATGCATTTTTGGCTTAAAATCACAATGTTTGGCGACAAAAGAAAAATAAAAAATTGTAAAGAAACAAATAGTAATTACACATGTGACTCACAATTACATCTGCTTGTTTCTTCTATAAGTCACGTGATGGGACAATTAGATATAAAAAAAAAAAAGAAAAGAACAGAACAGAAAGAAAATGTCGTTAAAATTTCATCTAATCAAATTTTCAGATTCGTTTTCATATCTAACGCAAGCGATAAAAAGCCAAATATTGCGTATCAAGTGTAATATTCTTATTAAATTAATTTTTAAGCATTACAAATATTTCTTTCAGGTTTTGATTAAATGTTTCCGTTTTTTAATATTATCATTCATTAAAACGGATTTTCTTCTTCTTTTTTTCTTTTTTTTTTTTCATTTAAATAAAATTAGTAACAGTTTTTCTTTTATTTTTCGAGGTTTAATAGCCGTTTCAATTTTTTTTTATCAACGATGAATATAAAATGGTAACCTTATCGACCAAAATAACAGAATGTCCGTCATAATTCTAAAACTAATATAGGTAGAATAATGTGTTATAGCTTAAAACCTTCCCTGAAACAATACCTATCTAACGGTATAGGTTCCGTAAAAATCCATGCAGTAGAACTCGAAATCTAGGCGTTCGGAACGAAATTTCCGTTTGAATTTTATATATATAATAATAGATAATAGAATAGATAATAGATTTTATATATATATAATAGAATAGATAATAGATTATGTGTTATGAACTATCTCAAGGTTTAAAACAGATAGCATTGTTAGATTTCCTAATTTTAACAATATCGCGTTATGTTAGTTCCACATTCCACCACCAGGGAGCGCACTCTATTCTTAACGAAAGCGTATCTGAACGAAACTCCTTCATGCAACCCTTCCGTAGATATATGAATCGGGAGGGTGGCGGTCTTAACCAATAATTTAAGATAAATGCTGAAATTACTACGAAAAATATGTTAAAGGGGCTCTACGCGGGCCCCTAATAGAGTTAGAGGAAATCGGAAGACGGCAAAATAATCGCGGGGAAAAGTTTGCTTGGGTGCTTCGGAGCTACTTTTGGCGCGAGATCTAAGCTCTACGACCAATAGGAGCCCAGATATTTAAGGAAATATGAAGTAACAAAGTCCAAAATAATAGAATTTTCCGTAATAATTCTATAACTAATCTAGGTAGAATGATGTGTTATAGCTTAAAACCTTCCCTGGAACGATACCTATCTAACGGTATAAGTTCCGTAAAAATCCATGCGGTAGAACTCGAAATCTCGGCGTTCGGAACGAAATTTCCGTTTGGATTTTATATATATAATAGATAATACATATTAGTGTATTAAAAAAACCGCTGTTAGAAAGAGAAAGGTTATTCGAATAAGTCTGTATTCTGCTTTTACGTTTTTGTCTGGAAAGCGCAATCGACAGTTTCAAGTTGCAGGAAAAAAAGTTGAAAACTAGCGTGAATCGAAGTCCAGGAAAGTATTTTTTTTTAAATAGAAAATGTATTTTTAAAATTAAAGATACCGATAGTATCGGAAGGGTAAGGCAAAAAGTTTCGTGTTCTAACTTATTTATTTTTTAAATACAAAATGCATTTTTAAAATGAAAGATACCGCTAGTACAGGAAGGGTAAGACAAAAAGTTTCGTGTTTTTATTTATTTTGTAACTCTGTGGTCGACCCGCTGATCACAGTTTTACAATTCTGAAAAAAAAAAAAAAAAAACACTTCGCTTTTGTTTCCGTGAACAACCGCGCAAAGTGCGAAGAAATGGCTAATTAAAAATTTTAGCACATTTTTGCACAGGACAAATTTTAGCACAGGAAAGGTTGATAAACTCTATCAATTATACTAAGATGATTGTAAAATGAATTTCCCATTTAGTTTTTCCAGCTCTCTACCGAACCAATTTTCATGTATGTGCTTTTAAAACATGTTGGTTGTGACTGATATGAAGTTTCTCAAAATCTTATAAATTAACGATATCAGTTAAATTAATTAACAGTTAAAGTGTTCTACTTAATAGATTATCTATATTTTATATAATAAAATAAATGTAGTTTAAAGGTATTACTTGGATCATGTAGAATTATTAGTACATGCGTTCAAAAAGTAAAAAAAAAACATGGCTGTCACTGGACAAACGATAATTGTGAAATGCTGGAAGATGATTAATCATTATCAATCAAAATCATTGACTGTTGTTCAAAAATCAAAAACATAATTTGAAATCTTGCTAGATAAGAGGAACCCAGTTAAGCTGGATTCAGTTTCTGCCTCATTAAGAAAGTGTTGGCATGCTTTTTCTGCGTAATTAATCTGTTCTTTAACTTCAGTTGTGATAATTTATCTGTACCTTTAACAGTCTCGTTCATATTTATAGTGTATTTTTCGTGTATTCTAGTGGCCTTTCTGAAAAAACGTTTTGCTGGATGCTTCACACAAAAAAAAAGGTTTTTCATTTGTATGCACACGAAGGTGTCGTGTTAAGTTGCATTTTTGAGAAAATGTCTTGCTGCATATCTCACAAACGAAAGATTTTTCTACTGTATGCAATAGAAGGTGTCTATTCAAGTTGCTTCTTAGAGAAAATGTTTTACTGCATACCTCACAAACGAAGAGTTTTTCATTTCTATGCACCAAAAGGTGCGTGTTCAAGTGACCTTTCTGAGTAAATGTCTTGCTGCATACTTCACAAACAAAAGGTTTTTCTTTTGCATGCATCAGAAGGTGTGTATTCAAGTTGCATTTCTGAGAAAATGTTTTGCTGCATACTTCACAAACGAAAGGTTTTTCATTTGTATGCACCAGAAGGTGTTTATTCAAGTTGCATTTCTGAGAAAATGTTTTGCTGCATACTTCACAAACGATAGATTTTTCTTTTGTATGGACCAAAAAGTGTGTATTCAAATGGCATTTCTGAAAAAATGTCTTGCTGCAAACGTCACAGCTGAAAGGTTTCTCATTTGTATGCACACGAAGATGAAGTTTTAAGCTGCATTTTTGAGAAAATGTTTTCCTGCATACTTCACAAATGAAATGTTTTTCTTTTGTGTGCAATAAAAGTGGTGTATTCTCGTTACCCTTAACAGAAAACATTTATCTGCAGTTCGGATATACTTAATTATAGATGAAAATTGTGCATTATGGTTTTATGTGGAGTAAATCTTCACGCTGATGATTTGTTCATATTGAAAAGACATTTCATTGGCATAAATAGAAGGTAACACTTTGAGTTGTTCTTCCAAGGAAATTCTTTCTGCATTATGCATAAGTAAATGGAAACTTGGGTATGAAGATTTAATGTAAACTAATCCACTAAGAAATTTTTCTACTGTAAAGTTCGATATGCGTTTGAGAATACTTGATTAAGCTCCTGTACTCAATTCGTTCATTAATTTCTCCATATTTAAAAGTAAAAAAGGCACGAATAGAATACGCAGTTAAGATAACTTTCTTTTTAATTACAACTTCAAAACCTGAAATTAATAAAAACATCATATAACAACATTTTATTCAATAATCAAAGATAATTACAATAATGATTTATTAAGCATTATAAAACTGATATATTAAGCACAACAAAAGCAGCTTTATTGCAGAAAACTATATTATCAGATTTCATTTTCTAAATATTATTTAACTAGACATGATGCATATAAAATTTACTGCCTTTATATTTAAACTAGATGGCGTCGCAAACACACGTGTTCAAATCTCAGGTAAAAAAACAAACCACATGTGTCCTTGGAAATGATTGGTCGAAACTGGTTAACTTCGAAAGGGAGAGGAGGTTTAACGTTGTTCGCAAATTCCGATCGTAGGGCAGAACTGCAAACGGTTGAATGTCGTTATGAATTACGAGAACGCTTGTTTCCGAGTCATTTTATTCCGTTGTGGGCAGAATTCTGCAGGGGTGCAGAATATGTCCGATCCGGCGATCTGGGATCGGAGGAAATTTTAACCACCTGGGGAAATTTTTCAGAAACATATACAATTGATTTCGATTTTAACAACGAATTCCATAATTCTCTGAGAAAAAATTTTCACTACAAATAAAAAGATACGTATGGCAAGGCAACCTTCACAAAATCGATCTCAGAATAATACGTACGGTATATCAAAACTGATTCTGTTCCGAAATTTCCGAAATTTAAAAAAAAAAAATCGGTCATCAATCTGAAAATTCGGACATAAAAATATCGCAAATTTTGTTCAAGAATTACGGAAAAAACACGAATTTCGTCGCAAGATCGGAAAATAACCGCTAATTCCGTCAAAGGAACGCGAAAAAAGCCTCGGGTTTCGTCCAAATAACCGCAAATTTCGTCAAAAGATCGCGAAAGAACCGCAAGTTTCGCCAAAAGATCACGAAATGAACACAAATTTTGTCAAAAGGTCGCGAAAAAACCGCAAATTTCGTCAAAAGATCGCGAAACAACCGCAAATTTTGACAAAAGATCACGAAACAACCGCAAATTTCGTCAAAAGATCGCGAAAGAACCGCGATTTTCGCCAAAACGTGGCAAAATAATCGCGAATTTCGTCAAAGGAACGCGAAAAAACTCGCGAAAGGAATGCAAATTTCGCCAAAAGATCGCGGAATAAACGCAATCTTTGTCAAAAGATCGCGGAATGAACGCAAATTTCGTGAAAAGATCGTGGAATGAACGCAAATTTCGTGAAAAGATCGTGGAATGAACGCAAATTTCATCAAAAGATCGTGGAATGAACGCAAATTTCATCAAAAGATCGCGGAATGAACGCAAATTTCGTTAAAAGTTCACGGAATGAACGCAAATGTCGTCAAAAGATCCCAAAACAACCACAAATTTCATCAAAAGATCCGGAAATAACCGCAAATTTCGTTAAAAGATCGCAAAAAACCGCAAATTTCGTCAAACGATCGCAAAACAACCACGAATTTCATCAGAAAATGCAAAATAATCGCTAATTTCGTCAAAAGAGGGCAAAATAACCGAGAATTTCGTCAAAAGGGAGGCGAAATAATCGCAAAACTCGTCAAAACATCTCGAAATAATGACAAAATTCGTCAAAAGATCGCTAAAAAACCCAAAATTCGTCAAAAGATCGCTAAAAACGCAAATTTCGACAAAAGATCACGAAACAACCGCAAATTTCGTCAAAAGATCGCGAAACAACCGCGATTTTCGTCAAAACGTGGCGAAATAATCGTGAATTTCGTCAAAGGAATGCGAAAAAAACTCGCGAAATGAATGCAAATTTCGCCAAAAGATCGCGGAATTAAAGCAAATTTCGTCAAAAGATCGCGGAATGAACGCAAATTTCGTCAAAAGATCGCGAAACAACCACAAATTTCATCAAAAGATCGCAAAATAACAGCAAATTTCGTTAAAAGAACGCAAAAAAACAAATTTCGTCAAACGATCGCAAAACAACCGCGAATTTCATCAGAAAATGGCAAAATAACCGCGAATTTTGTCAAAAGAGCGAAATAACCGCGAATTTTGTCAAAAGGAAGGCGAAATAATAACAAAACTCGTCAAAAGATCTCAAAATATGGCAAAATTTGTCAAAAGATCGCTAAAAAACGCAAAATTCGTCAGAAGAGTGCTAAAAAACGCAAATTTCGTCAAAAGATCGTGAAAAAACGCAAATTTCCACAAAGGGCCGCGAAAAACACATAGTGCTGGGAGTGGATTTCCCCTCCCCCTCCCCCTTCCCCCACTCTGCTGTAACCTCTCAGAAAATTTGCTGTGAATTTCAGAACATTTTTTTTCACTCAGAATCACCCCTGCCATATATACTTGCACATAAGTTGAGAAATACTGGAAAAATAAATTTTCTACACCTATGGTAATACAGCATTTACCTATAACATACTGTAAAATTTTGGGGACATTTTCATGTGGATTGGGGGAAATGTTGGGAGTAGAAACATTTTCTGCACCCCTGGAATTCTGTAGCGGATTATTGTTAGATTCACTAGCAACCAATTGTTTTTGTAATAACAGATTTCTTTCTGTAATTTTAGGTCTATTAAGCAAGGCCAGCATTGATGGAGTTTGTGTGTCAATTTTATGTTTTGAAAGGGAAATATGTAACTTCACACGAAGTTAGCATGGTAACAGGTTAAATTTTTGGCATGAATGGTATGGACATTTGAACTTTAAAAATCTACTTTAATTTTCAAAAACTAATAATGTAGTGTGATTAGAATTTAAAGGAGAAGCCCTAACTAGTGACACTTGCAATTTCGCCAAAGTATAAGACAACAGTTTTAGACTTTGAAGGAAATAAAGACGGGAAAATTTTAGAATTGTTGCATCTTGATGTTCACAGGGCCGATGCCAAACATTTTGCTGCTCCTATGACATAATTGTTTTTTCACCAATATGCAAACATTTTTAAGAATAAGTTAATGTGTTATCTATAGCTGATTATGTATATATTTATCTCACATTATTTTACATTAAATTTTATAAAATAAACTATTTTTTTTTAAATGACATCTGACTTAAAATTAAATTAATGGAAATGTTATCGTATTCTAGTAATATTTACAAGAAAACACAAAACCTATACTAATAAAAGAAAAGTTTGCAGAGTTCTGAGTTTGTCTTTAATGGGTAGTGAAATCTACCGCACGTAGAGGTCTCTGAAAATTTGGATAAGGATAGTCCAAAGCATATCCTAAGGAACCTACATATATTTTTTTTCCCTTTTTTGATAATTAGCCGAGATAGTAATTACAAACTCAATGAATTTTTTGTTTGCAAATTAATGAGTGTACCCGCACATGCTCAGTTAGGAGCTTTCTGTCAAGTAATAGGAAACCGGCAAGTAAAGAAAATCGGAAAGCTTGAGATCTGAAAAAGTGTTTAGAAACGCACGTCGGACAAACCGTTGGAAATACAGAAAAAAGGAAGACATATTCTGAGATTTTGTACTGTTATGTTTAAAACGCCGCAATCCGTTGAAACAAATATTAACATTCAGCCTTTGGAAAAATTAATTATGAAACGCCGAATCCATGCCCTTCTCTGTTTTCTGCAACTCGCATCAACCTAATTAATTGAAATACTAAAGAGTTTTATTTTTCAAAATAACTTGAAATAACATGGTATTTTAAAGCTGAACAATAAGACATTTTTTTGGAGGAGAGAGGCGGGGGGGGGGGGAGGAATTGTACATAAATGAAAACCATGACTATGAATGCAATGTATTGAACTTTAAGTTTTTCCTTCTTTTCATTATTACTCACAAAAAAGTAGTGATATGGATACAAAAAAATTAATTAAAATATGTATATATTTTTTTATTTAATATTTTTTTCTATTTACGTACACGGGTTCAAGCATTATTTTTAATATGAATAGATATACGAAATTTATTCACAGATGCTTTTTTATTCACATATCTGATAAATTCAAAATATGGGTTTTAAAAGCAATTATATCAAAATTCGAGTAACACATTGATGTGATTTTAAAAGATTTGTTTCAAATTTCAATAAAAATTATTTTTGGCTTGTTTTCTTGTTATGTACACACCCAAACACTACTTTTTCGTCAGTTCATTTCCAATAACACCAGTCTGCATTTTTAAATTTTTTGTTAGATGATTTCTTATGATCAAATTCCTCTGAATCAATTTTTGATATTGATTCTGGAAATGATTTCCATTTTTGTCTATCACGTCAAGATTTTACAAAAAATAAGAAGTTATGTTTTCAATATTTTAATTAATGCAATAAAAAATTTATAACAATTTCCTATAAAGAATTTTATTAAACACGTTAAAAATACTGTAAAAAATGGCCTTATAAGTTCATGATATTTCTTTATTAAAGCGAAACGCAAACAGTGTTCAATTAAACAAATTTTCTTCCTTTTGTCTTTCTTGCAAAGCCTCCTTCATCATTTATAACCCTCTTTAACATCCAAGTCTTGAAATAACATGGTATTTTAAAGCTGGACAATAAGACATTTTTTTTTTTTTTTTTTTTGGAGGAGAGAGGGGGCGGGGGGAGGAATTGTACATAAATGAAAATCATGGCTATGAATGCAATGTATTGAACTTTAAGTTTTTTTTTTTCTTTTCATTATTACTCACAAAAAAGTAGTGATAGTAATAGTATACATTCCATCTTCCCCAGTACCTATTCTCCATCTCTATGATATCCTGGTGAAAGCGCTCACTGTGCTCTTCATTATAATGTCTCAGATTTTCTGAAAAGTAGTCGATATGGGAATGCAGAAAGTGCATTTTTACATGCATATTACAGCTCAACTTCTTGAAATTTTCCAGCATTTATTCAACAATTTTCCTGTAATTTGGATCTTTCTTATTCCTCAGAAAGTTTTCGGGAACATATCTGAAGGCGTTCCATGCATCTTTTTCTATCTTATTCATCGTTTATTCAAAATCTTTGTCCTTCATCAGTTTTGTGATTTGAGGACCAACGAAAATTCCAGCTTTTAATTTTTCGTGTGTGATGAAGAGAAGTTTCATAGTAAGGTACTCGAAGCAATACCCATCTTGTGGTAGAGTCTTTACAAATTCCTTTAAATTAATCCTAATTTGATGTGTAATGGTGAAAGCAAAATTTTTGGGGGTTTACTAGTCGTTCATGACAATCAGACTGTATTCTAAAAGTCATTAGATAAAGTTGGCAAGTATCCAGAAGTACATTTACATTATGTGTGACTACCACATAATGCTTGTTCTCAGCGATTAATCTTTGAAATCAACTCGGGTCGATTGCAAACAAACTATACGTGATGGAAGAAAACTAACAAGGGAACCACTTTTGGTGTTGCTCGCATCTAGCACCGAGACCTGGTGCGTTTTGTAGCCCTATACATAAAAGTTAGAGAACCGATAAAATTTCTCTGTTAAAATGATATTTTATATATTTTTTTATACTTTCAATTTTTTATTATTACATTTTTATTTGTTTATTTCACGCCAAAAGTGAGTTAAGTTGCCAAATATGGCGCTACAATCCCCCCCCCCCCGCTTTATCCAAAGAGTAAATATACAGTACATATTACTAGTATATCAGATTGCGATTTTTTTTATAATAACTGATAGCATAAGAAAGAAATATTAGGTTTTTATTTCTTTTTCTATGCAGACGATAAATATATAAGTAATAAATATAATTCTATAAAAGCTTCGAAGATCATTGAAAACTATTTTTTAGTGAAATAGAAAATAAGCAAACTATTTTCTTTCGAAATCGAATGGAATAAAGTTTCGAATGTTTAAAATGAAATGATGCTGTATTAAATGGTCCTTTGGTAAAAGTAATCATAAAGTAAATTAATATTTTTACACAATTTAGAAACATTACTGTTGCTAAATATATCGGGCATAAAAATTTCTAGCCATTACAAATTCAGCTATGACATTTGGCTAGGGTTGCCGGAAAGCTCTACTTTTGAAAATAAACGCAACTATTTCCCCGCCAAAAATATGAATATAATGTTGCAATTTTTCAAAATCAAATTCGTGGGTTTTTGAAGGAATTTTCGAACTTTTTTTAATATTTTATACTTATTATTAAGTAATTTTTATTTTTAAATGCTTTTCTTTAAAAAAATTCAATGTTAATAGTCCGATAAGTGGTCTCGAAAATTGCATTTTTCGAAAGTTATGCTGCTGTAAAATAAAGAAATATTATTTTAACAGAAAAATTTTATCAATTCTCAAACTTCACAATATAGGGCTTTAAAATGCACCAGGTCTCAATGCTAGGTGCGAGCAACACCAAAAGTGGTTCCCTTGTAAGAACAGTTCTGTAATCAGCATAAAAAAATGAATCGAGGGCAATCATTGGTTTTTAATCATCTTATATCATGCAGACTAGTGTAATCAATTTGGGAAAGGTAGTGCAGCTCGTCATTGTTATTTTTTTAATTAAGTTTTCAAAATAGTTTTCAGAGTTTAAAAATATGATTAAATTTATTTTATCACTTTAGAGTGGCTATTTTCAACCAGCTATGCAATCGTTTTTGGAGAAAAATGCATTTTACGGAAAATACTGTTGCTGCTTTTTTTTTCTTAGTATACATATAAAGATGAATCCAAAACTGAAAAGTTCCAAATAAAATTGTCCATATTTTAATTAATTAGAGAATTTTCATTAGACTTAAGGAACAAAGCCAAAAAAAGAAAAAAATAGACTCACCTTAAATATTTTTTCTTGTGCAAATCTCTCCAAGGGCTATTTGTTGTACAATTTTCAACCTTGGAAACTGTTTCCCCCCCCTTTTTTTTTTTTGTACAACTTATCAAAAGCCGCAAGAAGCCAATTTTGGCAGCTTGTACTAATTAATATCTCAAAAGAGGAGTAAAAAATTCTGAAATCTTAGCGTAATAAAAATATATGTAATATAAAGCTACTATAGATATTTTATGAAGAAGACTTAACTGGTTTTAGATTGGTGAAGCATTAAATTTACGAAAAAGGGTACTACTTTTTCGGATTTGTTACTATCAAAATCAGTATTAAAGCCTGTTTTCTTTGTTTCAACTACAAAAACATAAATCTTTTGTTAGATCTTATCCCAAAACTTCTTAGTGAAGTGAATTTAATCCATAATGTTTTTAATTTCATATATCTTACAAAGATATAAACATTTTAATTAAAAATAATTTATAATACAGATTAAAAATATCATTAAAGTTAACTATGCTTAATCCCATGCTGCAGTACTGATATTAATAAATTAGCGTATGTTCCACTTGGAACATTTAGCACTCATAGCGTTTGCATTTGTAAATATCTCCAGAATTTCAAATTGCTGATAGCAGGGCTAAAAACCAGGGTTGACGGGTTATGATGGTTCAAATGCCACGTCAAAAAACTCAAATACTATGTTGCTCTGTCAAATTTCACATGATATGTCACATATTATACAACATAACATACAATATTTAAAATTCACTATTGTATATCAATAATTAGTATCATGTAAAAAAGAATTACTGTTAAGTGTAACTTTTTTTAACACAATAAAATTTTTGTTTCATTTTTATACTGTTAAAAATTTGGTACAACGTTGCACCAATTTTTGGTGCTGCAGTAGCTGCCACCATAAGATGGTGAAACATTGTTCCAACATTTGGTTCTAAGGATGAACCATAAGTTGGTGAAACCTTGAACCATACGTTGGTAAAAACCCTGAACCATAAATTGGTGAAACGTTTAACCGCAAATTGGCGAAATGTTGAACCATAAGTTAGTGAAATGTTGATGAAGCAATTATTTTTGTCCCCCCACCCCTCCTCTTTCATAGGTAAAATATTTTACTTTTTTTAAAAGATATTCTGTTTTAATATAATTAAAGGTGAAATATATACGGTCTCTCCAATTAATTTTTTTTTAAATAATTTTCAAGATCAGAAACCTTGGTTTATTTAGCAAATTTTAAAATAATTTAATTATACGATAACACCATTGTTATTTTAAATATCTTACACTATAATTTACATATTAAAATACATAAGAAAGGATACGATTATGTTATGGGGCTCTATACAATACATACATAAACTTATCAAATTGAGGTAATTGAAATGCATTATAATTTGCTAAATAAACCTATAAAATTGATTTTGTATGACGGATGCAAGCAATCTTTAAACAAAAATCAACCAGAGAAAGAGTAACTATAAATCCTAAATTGCATTGAAACAAGGAAATATCTAAAAAAAAAAATACATATGTCAAACGGAGGTGGGGGCAAAAACCATTGCTTATCTACTCGCATCTTTTTTAAAGTAAGTTCTAAGCATGATTTAAGTATTAAGAATGTGTAATTTTTTCTAATTTGTATGGAGATTGGTAATTGTTTTATTAAATGTGAACATCAACATGGAGCCTAAATTTTTAAATTCTACGGAATATGTAGGGGAGACCAGGGTACAGTGGTCCACTTTTGTAGTTAACATTTTTTTTCTCTTTAACGGAGAGACCAATCTACCTGAAAATATTTTTGAATATTCTTTAAACCTTTCTACATGCCTCATAATTTTCACAGAATATAATTCCCAATACATTTTTCAAAAAAAAAAAAAAAAAAAAAAAAAATTTACATACACTTGTGAAGTGGACCAGTGTACCCTGGAAGGGGGGGTACACTGGTCCACCCACTGGGGCACAGTGGTCCACTATTAGTTATTGTCTAAAATGCAATATAAATCTATTTATAATTATTCTAATTCTTTTTTATTTCCCATTTACCTCCAAAATAATATAATAATACAAATTTGCAAGTAGCATTTTGAAATCGAAAACATACAAAACTAAAGAATTATCAAAAAGTTTATTATATTTTGAAAATAACAATATAAGATACAGGAGTGATGGCAAACAAGTTATTAATTAAGTACAAAAAAATCAGCAAACATTAAGACAAATATGATGATGAAAAATGTATTAGAAGATCAAAATAGTCAGGATAAAATAGTTTATTATGAGCTAACCACGTGCTCTGAAGTTATACATAACCAATCCAGTGAGGTCATCTATTACTTATTAGGCTACAGTTATATTTTTCAAAGGCAGTAAATACAAAACAAAATATTTCTTAATATGTTAACTCTACAATGCATGATTTTCATTTCTCTCCTTCTCTCCTCCCCCCCCCCCCCCCAAAAAAAAAAAAAACTGCTATCCATAATTTAGGAGAAAAGTAAAGTGTCAGATGGTTGCATTATAACCTGAACAACATACATAATAACATGCAAATGACTAATCTATGCATTGTAGGGTTAAATAAATTGTCATTTTTCTTTGTTTACTTTATTTTATAGTTAAATAACTATTTTAAAACAATATTTCTTTATAGAGAATAAGTAATTATTAAATATTTTGAAAATTCTTCATTACAGGATCAGTATTCATTGTGGACCACTGTACCCCAGCAGTGGGCGGTCCACTCTGCCCCATGTTAAAATTCAATACACAGTGGCGTAGCTACGCTTTCTGGTGCCCGGGGCAGGAAAAAACTTTGCGCCCCCCCCTCCCCCCACAAAAAAAAGAAAGAAAAAGTAACCGCATTGTTTTATCCTGAAGACGAAAAAAAAAAGTATTTTTGGCTTGTATCGGGAGGAAAAGGCAGCTTCACTTTCCCCTGTTTTTGAGGATTCAGCTAATTTTACTCATAACACAAGAAAATAAAATGCATGGAACCCGAATAGTGAAGATTTCTAGTTTTCGTCAATACGGAATTTGAATGGGAATTTCAAAAAACTTAGCGGAATGTTCGCGGATATGACTATGTTGTTTTAAGCGTATGGGAGCAGCAACAAAGTAAATAAATTTGCAAAAAAACACATTTACTTAAACTCCTAAATAACTGGTAAGATTATAGAGGATATTATAAGATAAATAAAGGTATGATTTAAAACAAAAATTTGTTATTTTACTTTCATTTTAATTTTCACATAAATTATAATGAAAAATTAAACCATGTAATGTAAATACTGTAATAATACATTATACCTTATTCCATGTATTGTTATATATAGAGTAATAATAAATTATTTATTAAAATTATTAATAGAGTAATTTTTAAATTATTAGGTAAATAATGTCCATTAATATTTATCATATCTGTGGTATATAATCAAATGATAACGTATTCTGATAACATTAATTGCTATCTTCGCTTAAACGCATACCTTGCTTAAATGCATGCAATTCAGTGGAACCAACTGTATGCAGTTAAGCAAGGCCGACTTACTAAAATCTCCTGATTCAAAACAGCAGCCATCCTAGAATTTCAAATTGCTATTCTCATTCATTTTTTAAGATAAAGGGGAAACAACAAAAAAAAGCCTTGAATCCTTATGGCGGATCAAGATGTCCAACGAATTTGGTCGAGATCTTAAACCCTTAACATATTCTCAATCACATCCAAATCGGTTTATAAACACGAGCGCAGTCGCATGACAATGATCAGATATATATAGAGAGAGATACATACTATATATATAGATGGAAGGGATAAGAATTAAAATCCTTTCAAAATTTAAATTGAAATCCTTAAGTTATTTTTCCTAACTTTAAATTTTACATTCTAAAATCTGTTTAATCCCTTGTAACTTTCTTCCTCAGCGCAACATTTATTACGTCCACCATTAAAATCAGAGAGTAACTTAAGATAGAAAATGCTGACGTTTCGACAATTCTCTTTCGTCTGTGGCTAAAGCCTTGTATGTCACAGATTCCGGGAATTGTGCGGGTTTTGACCACATGTCCATCAAGAGCTAATAAACCAATTAAACTAAATGTTCCTCGCAAATTGAGATCTTCGCCCCCTGCTGGGAAATATTACAAACCTCAACATATTAACAAGAACTGGAGCAAAAAAGTTTAGATTTTGAAAAGTCTGCAAAACCTACGATCATGTAGGGATGTAAGTCACGAAATTGACGTGAATGGCTTGTGGGACCTCCGATTGAACTCGCGAAGTTGATTGTAAGATACAGCGACGAAATAGAAGATATCGGTCCACAAAGATGTTTCCGAGTCAAATTCTTTTCTCCCATATTAATCTCCCAATTGTTATTATTTGCACAGATAGTTTTCTCTAATGCTCTAATGCATATGAGCTGAATTTAAGTTTTATCAAATAAATTTAACTTTTAAAACGACGAAAACAACCGTTTGTACTGGTCATACAAGGAAAACTGAAAACTCTTACTTGTTTTTTTATACGATTTAAGAAGGAACAATTTGAGGTAGTCCACCCACATTTTATTATTTGGCTTTTTTCAATGCCATTTCGGCAGAAAAATGGAATTTCCAATAAAGAAGAAATAATATTTTTACTTGTTGTTCTTCTAGCTAAATCCTTTTTCCTTTGGTTTACAGAAGCCTCCATTACACGAAAATATTCATATGGAATGCTAAGAACACAAAAATCAGTGTGAAAACCAATCTATGTGTCTCTGTGTGTGACATAGATTTCTAGAAATACCTACCACATGTACAAGTCTGAAAATTTGGGTGAGGGTAGTATAAGGCATGCCCTCATGCGCATGAGGGTCAGAATTCTTATTTTTTGATAATTAGCCCAGAATATTAATTACAGCTCACCAAAAATTCGATTTTCTTTCACAAAATGGCAAAAATTACGCGCACATCTGAAATAGTGAACCTGATTCCACAGTCGAAATAAAAGAAATTAAGAATTTTCACTAATCAGCAAAAATTAAGAAAACTAATTAATATTTCGATTTGAAAAATTCAGAGCACATGTAAAAAAATATTTTTATAAAATTTTTGAAAATCAGTCGGTAATCTTTTTCTATTTTTTCAAAAAAAAAAAAAAAAAAAAAAAAAACTGACAGCGACAGTACAAAAGTTCGGAGAAAGAACCATACAGGGACGAACATTCATTAAAAACTGAACTAAAAAGATATCGTTTTCCGACCGACCCCTCCACTAATTTCCAAAAATCGATGGATCAGAGATTATATGTAGACAATGGACTTAATTATTAAACGTTGTTAAATGCTAAAAACATAATTTAAAATATTTTAACAATTTAATCGAAGATTATTAGTGTGTTCTGTGGCAAGAGTCAATTGATATGAGTTAAGATTTCATACACTAGGGTTTCTCCACTTTATTTATGTTTAAAAATATGTTTTCGAAATACAGACTTCTTTTACCACTATTATACAAAATTTAAGCCCCTTCTTTTGGATTCTATGGGCCAGATTTCAACAGGAATTGATTCGTTCTAATTAGCTAAATAATTTCTTGGAGATTTTAGCTTTACCTTCCAGTGCAGGGGGCGCATTATTATCTTGGGTTCTATAGACCCGATTTCATCTGCGTTTTGCTCATTCAACTTGGTTTTCGATTGTCTTGCAGTTTTTTGTTCTACCTCGCACCACCAGGGGTACTTTCATCTGAGGTTTCATGGGACCAATTTCAACGGAATTTTTTTCTTTCAACTCATCTGACGATTATCTTCAGATTTTCATGCACGTGCACAGCACGCCTTCTATACGAAATGTGGGCAGCGGGGACCCGTTCGGGAGATTCATTTTGAAAAAGATAAATTTGAATGGAGGCTTTTAATGGTTAGAGATGCATGCGTAACATGCCCGATCTACGCTGCCAAAGACAGTGGTGACCCATCCCCGAAGTTTATTTTGAGCTATTCTTTTTTATAATTTTAATTTGAAGAGGTTTTAATCATTCACGGTTTGTTTGGAGAAATCGAAGGGCGGGTCAGCTAGCATACAAATGAAATATGTTCGTTTGATACCAGAAATATGACTCAAAGTCGCCTACAGGCCTTTTGATTTATTTACTAGAGACTAGACAGAAAAACCTACATCACCGATAGACAATTGTTGATCTCTCCATCCCTCCCACCTTCACCGAATTTCTTCAAAACTTTCACACACACGCGCATAGAAGAAAAGGCCAACACTTCTTATTTGTTTTCAAAATATGTGAAATAATTTCAGTTTAAAGCTTCTCTCTATTTGGCGTCCTTATTTAATCATTTTGCGCCTCAATTCAGGAACATGATTATCTTAGGTGCCAAGTGTGTTGAGCCATCCCTAGAAACATTTACAGAAACTTTTTCTTCCTTCATTATTTGGACATAACAAAATATCATACGAAAGAAAACATTCACATAATTTTTTTTAATCAACAATTTTTATTTATTGTTAAAATATGCGAGATAATTTCGGTTTAAGCCTATCTCAATTTCGCGCCCCTTGGCCTCGGCGCCTGGGCGGCCGCCCCCCTTGCCGCCCCATAGCTACACCACTGTCAATACATACTCATAAAAATATTATTTTAAGTTTTCTTTTAAGCATATAAGCTTTTAAATTTAATAAAGACCAGTGTTTTACCTTTTCAAAAAAGTTGTTTTATCTTATTTATCCATAACCTTTAATTACTCAATAAAGAAAAGTATGATGATGAAAAATTTTACTTTTAGGAGCTCAAAACAACCAGTCATGATAAAAGGGTTCATTTTGAGCTAACGATGTGTTTTGAAGACTATCAGTAATCAATCCAGTGCTGTTATCAATTAGCCTAAAAGAAAAGTTTTAAAAATTTAAAAATAAGTAAAATATAAGGGGTGGTCCACTGTGTACTTAGGTCCACTGTACCCTGGTCTCCCCTATATAATTTTCCTTTAAACATATTCCTTAATAATTCTTATTAATACTTATGGAACGAC
Source organism: Maratus speciosus (assembly GCA_963932465.1). NCBI lineage: Eukaryota > Metazoa > Arthropoda > Arachnida > Araneae > Salticidae > Maratus > Maratus speciosus. Next base: position 22,705,528 of record OZ010799.1, on the reverse strand, counting down.
ATGATAAGCTATATTTAATTTTAATATTTTATTCCCATACACATTGTATTTTATAAATACAAGCTAAATACATTTTATATATTTTATAAGAAAAGATTGATCTGGGAAAAAGAAAATAAAAGGAGGAAATTTAAAAAGAAAAAAAAATGATTGCATATGTACTGTTCTTCATTGTTTGAAAATCATTTTGAATGTAAAAAGTAGTTATTAATCTCTTTAATAAATATTCAATCCTACATTATATAAATGAAATGTAAATACAAACTTAAAATATACTAAAGCAGTTTTATACATAAACTTTATATCGGTATAAACAACATTTTATTTAAATGCTTAAATATCATGTTTCCTTTTCACTTCTTAAACTAAAAACTGTAATATGTATAAGGAAATATTCCCAGTGTAAATCTATTTTTCAATCTGAAACCTTTTTTTATTATCTTAATCATTCAATATCATGTTTCACTCCAAAATATTAATAGGCATAAATACTAATTCATTGACTGTTATTCTTTATAATGGGGAAAACGGTAAAGAACACAAAAATTCCAGTATAAATAAACAGAGTTTACATCTACTACTATGAATACAGCCATGAATCAACATATCTCGGTGTCAGCATTTTAAAACTAAGATAGTACTTCACGTTTTGTTTTTGCTTTCGAGCTGCGTTAAATTAAAATACTTCACATCTCACTATTGATTAGGAAGAATGAAACGTTTACACAATTTTTCTTAATTTAAAAAGACAAAACGAATGAAGTCGTGATTAATTTTTACTAAGAACTGTTTGTTATTTAATTGTTAAAACAATTATATTTCAAACCATTACATAGAGAACGAATATAACACACAATCGCTTGTGAAATTCGAGAAACTAAACAATCTTTTTCTATAAAACATGAAAACTATTTAACACTTATACAATATCTAGGTACAGGAATGAAACATTAAAATTAAATAAGACTTACATTCGCATTCCATAATAAATATTCCTTTTAATATCCCTTTTGTTTAAACTTTAAATGGCGGACGAAATGCAATCGTTTCACTTATCTTATAATGGCGTCATAGACAAATACGAATTGTTCTGATTGGCTGATAGCTAGTTCGAAAACTTGGTTCAACTTATTACCAAAATGTGGTTCAATTCAGCGTAACTTCCAAGGTTACACCATGAAATGGAGTTTTTGAAAATTAAGAAGTACCACATTTTGGTAATCCTCATTATTTTACTCCAAATATTGGTGTAACGTTAAGCGAAACTTTTTAACAGTGAGGGTTCCGTACTTAAAAAGTAAAAACGGAACCATTATAAGATCACTCCTGTGTCTGTCTGTCACAGCCATTTTACTCGTAAACTATGGAACGTGGAAAGTTCAAATTGGGGGAAGTAATAAAGACTATTGACACAGATATCTACAGATTATTAAACATTCACAAATATATTTAGTAAAAATGTAGAGGGATTAATTAAGTCAATTGAAAAAAAAAATATTTTCTTTAGATATCGTGTGAAAGCTGCCGTAACGCTGAACTCAAAAATATGTTTCTTTTAATTTTAGGTACTATATTTTTAAAGATATTGTCGAAAATGTAGTGCAAAAATATGCCCCTCCCCCTATTCCCGAATCTACTGAAACTAAAATTATGAAAAAATTAGAGATAGTAGACGCTAATGTAAGCCTTGCAGGAAAATTATAGCAATTACCGTAGGTCACATAGTTTTTGAGAAAAGCGTATTTTTCCGTTACGCAAAAATGTCGATTTGCAGGCATTCTGCAAAGGTGTTGAGGAACGCTGGAGGTACTTTGGCAGAAGTATAAAAGCATTGTTGATAACTATTTTCGAAAAAAATCATCGATAATTAGCTCAGATATTAACCCTTCAAGACACAGACGGTTTAGACATATATAATGACAGGAGCAGCGTACTCTATGTACAGTCGTGGGACAAAAAGTAAACACCCCTTACGAACTCTGCAAAAAATTATCGTAGAAGAAAGTTACTGGTACCACATGGTTGGTAATAAAATCTACTTTTAAATGATGTATATAAAATTTGCTTAGGGGCCATCTACATATTAAAACGAACCATAACTTTCTTTTTTACAATAGCAATACACAATTCTGACAGCATAAATGAACCCTACACCCTTCGATTAGCCTAAAAACAAATTTTTATGCAGTTCGTACGATAAGTTTACGAGAAATTAATTATTTTAAAACGAGCGTATTTTAGGGGCTGTATCCAAATTGATGTTCCGTACAGGATTGTTGACCGAGAGAGCCAGCCCCCTTCTTGATCAAGGCATCTTAAGTGCCACTCAAACAGTCATTGAAGACTGCTAGATTAGAGGATAGCATAAGAAATTTCAAAATATCTAGTCACTTCTATCATAGACGGCCCCCTTAAACCATCATTTTTCCGTTTTTTTAAGCATAATTTGAAAACTACTTGGAAGAAAAATGTGAAATTTTGGATTTCCATAAAGCAGACTTAATAAATCTAAATCCATCAAAAAAAATTGTAGGTTACAATTCATAATTTTTTTGAATATTAATTTCATAATTCATATCATAAAATTATAAAAATTGCAAATTCAACGTACTTATGTTTGGGTATTTTAGTATTATTGCTACACAGAAAATTAGAACATTAGGAGTATAATTTCAGGAGATAATAAAAATATGAAAATGTAATTTAACATTAGAAACACTAAATTTTGAATGTTTATAATTCAAAAACTTGTCATTCAAATGACTTGTAATTTGGTGTCTAGGCATAGTTTGAACCAAAGATTTGAAATATCTTGTTAAACTGGGTATTGTCTTTGAAAAGAATGAAGTTATGGTTCGTTTTAATATGTAGATGGCCCCCTAAGCAAATTTTATATACATTATTTAAAAATGGACTTTGATGAGATTTTTCGGACAATTCCTTCATTTGCCGCAAGTGGCTTGAAGTTTTACTCAAATGCTGATTTTTGAGCTTTTTTAGAAAAAAATTAAAACATGTTAAATTTAAATTATTTTAGCTGAATTTACTTGAAATGTCATGTTTAGTGTACGAAATGTTTAAATAAGCTCTTATTATGTATTATTTAATAGTTATGTGCATTTTGAATTAGGTGACTTTTATAGCTTTTTCGTGCATAAGTGAGAAAAAATTGCAGGAATTGTGACAACAGGGAATAAGGATCTCACCATCGATAAAGACTTGGTTAGGAGGCAGAAAAAGAAACTTGGAAAGAAGATACAGGAGGAGGAAGATCTTGAAGGAAGAAAAATGACAAGCATCTTTTTTTATAGTAGAAAAAATAAAACGATTTTCATAGAAAAAAAAGGGACTAGCAGCACTGTCGACAGAAAGACGAAACAAATATCACCATGTTGTCTGAATGTGGCTCTGAAAATTTGGATCACTTGACAACTCCTTCTGGTCATTGCAGAGAAATAGCAAAATCATATAATTTTCTAAGCCAGAATAAAGTCTGCTTTGGAAAAAATCAAGAAGAGAACTGCAACATTTGATATGTATTCTTCATGCAAACGAGCTTCCACTCTAACAGTGGCACCAACTTACCGACTGAAACGGAGCTAGATAAATAGGGTACTTAAATCTTCAGCCACTTGCATTTCTGATGTCCCTGAAACAGGAATAGGCTCGTAGAAATGGACGCGTACATTTTCGCACGCCATTAGTGATATCGGCTTCGTATTTTTCTCGACGGTGCCGCTTGTTCCCTTTTTTCTATAAAGATATCCAGTTATAATTTCTACTTCTACCATCAAAAAATATGGTTGTAATTTTTCATCTTCCAAGATATTCCTCCTCCTGTATCTTCTTTTCAAGTTTCTTTTTCTGTCTCCTGACCAAGTCTTTATCGAGGATGAGATCCTTATTCCTGGTTGTAACAATTCCTGCATCCTGAAGCACAGATGAAGCTCTTAATGCAATTTACCTGTATGATATACCAGTTCTAAATCCGGCGAACGCTGTGTGAGAAAGGTGGTTTGCTTTTGAAGGTCCTGGTTCAAATTCTTATTCAGACGAACTGACTGCTTCAAAGTTCCCACTTTTTGAATCTTCTGACAACAGCTGTATTTTAGAGCAAAAAAATAACTAACATTCCATATCGCAGTTACTACAATCTCCTATTTCCTACCTCGTCCTCATGATGACTGATTGCGTTTTCATTGGTTTCTATTCCACATTCTCCTCTCTTTCCAGAATTGCTGTCAAGACAAGCTGTGATCTGGCATTCAAATATATGACTCTGAACGCATCGAAAAACTGAAGGAAGAGCGAGGAACATAACAAAGGCAAACGAGAGAAATCGATGAACGAACCAAACAATACTTACAACTTTTGCTCTGTTATACACGGAAAGGCTATAAAAGTCGCCTAATTCAAAATAGACATAAATAATAGATAATTAGAGCTTATTTAAACATTTCGTACACTAAACATGACATTTTAAGTAAATTCAACGAAAATAAATTTAATTTAACATTTTAAAAATTTTTGCTAAAAAAGTTCTAAAATCAGCATTTCAGTGAAACTTCAAGCCATTTACGGCAAATGATGGAATTGTCCAAAAACCTCGATTTTTTTGTCTAAACTTAGTGCCACCAGTGGCAACTTTTCCGCACTACCCGTCACCCAAAATCAAAAAAAAGTTTTTTTTCTGCCCACCCTACTGTACATTCCCTGTTCTTCAAAGGAAACTCTTGAAATATGGCGTCCCTGTAATAAAACCTGGAAAAAAAAAGTCAAAGGGGGACTAGAAAAAGTTCCATTTTAGACAGGTGTCTGTCTTAGCAAGCATAATTGTATGATTTTTTTTTTTAAATCGAAATTTGATTTTTTTCCCCTTTGAGAAAGAATTCTGTTACAGACAGACTTCGTTTTCACAAGTTTTACTGTAATACATCTCTTTTCAGAGCTATACTATAGAGTGGATAGTTTAACAATCTTTGAGGATACCTGTAATAAATGGAACCTACAATAGAATCCTGTCTGAAAAGAAAATTTTTCATATTCAATATATTGAAATTTTACCTGCTAAGATGAAACCTGTTTAAAATGAAATATTTCATTATTTCTCGAACTTTCGTATTCAAAGTTTTTTCTGTTTTTGTAAGCATGATTCAGCTTACGTTTCTCGTTTGAAAGGGAGGGGGGGGTAGATGCCCTTAGCTATTAACTTACCACAAAAAATCTTTGCCCCCCCCCCCCCCCCCAAGGAAGTTCTGAAATGGCACCCCTGGATCGAACCTCTCTTCTGGAGTCGATTCTCAAACACAGCGTTCTCCTACCTGAGGAATTCTAATACCATGGGGAGAAATTTTAATGGAAATTTGAAATTTCTTTGATTCATAAGTGAGAGATAAATTTAACGTTGCAATGCATAAACAAAAAAAAAAAATAACATTGCGTCGCTATATGTTTATCTGGGGCTATCGAAAATCGACGTATAAATGAGGGAGATGCATAAAAAAGCGACATACAGGTAGAGTGTAAAAAAATCAGATTTTTTTTATTTAAATCGGATTTTTAGGATTTTTTTCCCAGCGTTCAAATACTGAAGAGCTACCAAGAGTTTCAGGTTTTGAAAACAATTAAACGTCTAATTGCTAACATAATCTGTGTTTTTACACTTTAATTAATAGAATTAAAATTATTAGTTAGTAATTACAGAAATTACAATAACTGCAAATTAGTAGTTTCATTAGTAGCATACAATAACATTATAAGCATTAGTATTTTGTAATAATTATGTAAAACTATATAAATACTAGTGATATTTATGTTTATTAAAATTATTAATAACTGCAAGGAATATTAAATTGTTAACACTACTTAAAATTAATAATTGTTAAACAATTAACTCTGTAATTATGAACTAATATACACTTTAATTACTAAAATGATAAATAATAATTTAGTATTCATTCTAGAAAGAAAAGGGGGCAGGATGCTAGTTCTAAAAAAGGACACTATTTCATACGGAAATATATTAGCAATGTGTTTGGTAATTATATAAGGAAAAAAGTATATAATTTCTTAGTATGATAAATAAAGTGTGATAAATTTTAATAATTTTATGAATTACAAATTGAAAAATACAATTAAATAATAACATGTTTTAACTTTTTTCTAAAGAAATAAAGTTTTATTATTTTTGTAAAGTCTTGGGCACATTGATTTAGAAATACTGTGGAATTTGGAAATTTTTTACAAGAAATCTCTGTCTACTACAAGTGAATTTCATTATTTCTAAAAAAGACAGGGAGTATTTTGCCAATTTCAAAAGGGTCGGTTGTGGCGCCCTAAAGAACTGGCCTAGAGAAAACAATAAGTACTTACAGAATTGAGGATCCCAGATGCCAAGGGGTATAAGTGACAAAATTGAATTAAGTGCACAGACGACCTGGAAATATGCTTTTTTTCTTTTCAGGTAAAGAAATATAAGTGATTTTCTAATTAGTGTTGTGTTTTAGAGATCAACCACTTTTGTCGAATAATGATCATTATTGATTAATTATAAATTTAAAGAAAATTACACTCTACGTTTTTCACATTTATTAAAATAAGAGTTCAAAGACCCCCGTGAAACAAGCAGCAGTTTTTGTATTTTAATTCAGTCAATTATTATTGATGTTCAACTTTAATGTCAATTATCTTTGAACTCAATTTACTCCAAATCGAAATTTTGTTACTTTTACCCCTTGGCTTCTGATGAAAAACTGCAAATAAGTAATTTCATTAATTACCCATTCATACACACATACACAGTAAATATAAGGAATAGCTCCAGTTACATCTGAAACCCTCAAAACATTAAACAACAGCATTATTAGCACTCAGTGGGGATCCTCAGCCAGGGGCGCTATTTGAGGGGGGCCGGGGGGGCTATTGCCCCCCCCTAAGGAATTTGATTTTTTGGAAAATTTTCATCAATTGTCTGACTCAAACAAAAATTAAGAAATTGCTCAAACGCTATAATAATTTATCAGATTTTATTGCAATAAAAACACACACATTAAAGAAATGCTTTATGCATAGAAATTAATAATTATAAAAAAAAATTCCTATTCGAACTTTCTTAAGATGAGACATATTTGGCTAATTAGGTGCGTTCGTAATTATATAAATACGTAGCACCTATAGTCGTCATTCAGTCCGTCTGTCTGTCCATCCGTCCGCATATAACAGAGCAAAAACTACCCGACCGAATGATCTGAAATTTTTAATATATAATTGCTTCAAAATTTTGTCGAGCCATTTCAAATTTTATGAAAATCGGATGTATAGTTTAATTACAGGGACAGTCAAAAGTTTTTCTTTACATTACGGCCAATGGGAAAAATTATTGTAAGTGCATTTAAATGGTGTTACAGACTTCCGAATGGTCTGAAATTTTAAATTTATAATTGCTGCAAAATTTCGTCGAGCCATTTCAAATTTTATGAAAATCGAATGTATAGTTTAATTACAGGGACAGTCAAAAGTTTTCCGTTACATTACGGGGAATGGGGAAAAAATTATTGTAAGTGCATTTTAATGATGTTACAGACTATGCACTTATGAAGCGCAAAAAAATATACATTCAGTACAATATGGGGTGCAAAAAATAATTATAAAACTAGTTATAGTACGAACGCACCTCATTTGCCACGTTTGACGAGCAATTTCCAACTTGTTTTAAAAATACATGAGAGAAGTTTTCTTTTATCAATTGCTTCTCAGCTGTGTACAGCTTGATCACAGGAAAACTAGTCCCCTTAGGTGTAGAGTTTTTTCAGATAATTTTTTTTTTTTTTTTGAGAGGGGGTGGGTGGGTAGAGTATAATTCAAGTTCTTAATTATCCGACTTTTTTGGATTATTAGTGTCACATTATATTTACAGCAATCATTGCAATGTTATCAAATTATTTAATTATTTGCTTTATTAAATCATATTATATGTGGTACACTCTAAAAAATTTTCAATGTCTAGGAATAGAGTCTGCGAGCACCTGACAAAACAATTTCTTCAACACAAAAACGGACACACTTCCACCAAATCCCAAAGTAAATGAAAATTGCTCCATATTTTAACACATTTATAATAAAGTAGTGTATAATTTTATCCCTTATGTACAGAAACGAACACATGGGTTATTACTATAAGCCACCATTAATAGTCAAATCTATAGTTTTTCATTTGAAAAATATTCAGGAGTTCCTCGTTAAAAAATGGTCATACCTAGAGAAACTCCAACTTAGCCATTGTAGGTTCTCTAGTCATACCGACTCCCCCCAAAAGAGATAAAGCATAATCTGAAAAACTTAAAGTGTACCTCACTCACAATGAAGAAAATACGTCAACCTATCCTGATGCAGGACTGTGATTTCATGTAAGTACGAAAACCACTAAAAGATTTCCATTGAAAGGCAACCCAACCCGAAATGAAAGAAAATTAATCCATATTTTAATACAATTATTGTAAAAAAAGTCTACAATTATATTTTTAATATAAACTTTACCTTTTATGTAGAAAAATGGAGATATAGTCAGGGGCGTCGCCATGGGGGGGTATGGGGGGGGAGCCTCCCCCCCCAATATTTGTGAAGTTGGGAAATTTGAGCTTAGAGTTGGGAAATTCTGGATTTTTGAGACATTATGAATTTTTTATTGTTTTAATGATTATGTTTCTGACTAAGTGCTGTAACAGTAAGCAAATTAAATTATCACAAGAAATATAAAAAGAAATCAGCCACACTCAATCTATCATTGTATTTTTCAGATCTACAAAAATATTATACATCTACCAGACCTAAATTTCTCTACTCCTATCCACCAACAGCTGACTATCCAGTTCCTTTCTTTCCTTCAAAACTTTGTACCTTTCTCAAAAATTTCACCCTTCCTCCCTTTCCCCATCCTAAAAGAGAATCCAGCTATTTTAATCCAAAGGGATTGCAGCTTCTTTTGAAAATTGGAGATCACTTGTAGCACAACAGATAGGAATGTAGTCACCTACTTGAAACACAGCTGGGCAAGAAGATTTGATGAGTTTTCACAAATTGCACTAATTTTGCGATTTTTGGACAATATTTTACTCATTCTCGTGATTTTTTTGCTCCGAAAATTAGTTAACCCTTTGCTGTTAAAGCAAAAGCATTATATGAGCAAATGTGAATGTAAGAAGTCGTTAGTTTAGATAAATTTGCCATATTTTACCTTTATTTGTGTGCAGAAATATATATATATATGTCCTGTTCATTTATATTTATAGGTGCTTATGAAATTTTAAACCAAAAGTCCAGTGTTGCGTGTTTAAAGCTGTTCTAAAAAATGACTATAAATCTTAGCACGATAGAACCCTTCATAATAGGAAAAAAGTTTTCGTGCAAGATTTTGGAGCATCTAAAAATCCATTCGAGGATGAAAAAGGTAAAAATGTGGATGATTTGAATTTGGAACAGAAATATGACCATAAAAGCAGTCCATCAACTGAAGAAAAATTCGACATACAGGTTGACATAAACACTGACAGGTTGCACTTGAATAAAATTTTGAAGAAATAAAGATTTCCTTATAGATAAGTTCATAAACAATTATGAATATTAGGTAGTGATTGAAGAAGCTGACTTCTGAAAGCACCGTGGGAAAACGGTTTCACCAAATGGAATAGATAAAAATAATAGCATAGCAATGGACATTGATACACATATGTTTTACAGGGAAGAGTTATAAGAAATACAAGAAAATTTCGGCAATTTAGTAATGGGCTTAAATGACAATGTTTCCTATATCAGGAGAATATTGCACCAATACATTGCATATTTAAATTACAATTGTGCAAGGCAAATTTGAGTATCACTAAATTGAAAAGTTAATAATGTTTCCACCTGGATATGAGAAACCGGGATGTACATGACTTGCTGTAGTCAAATAGAAATAAACCAAATCCCAACTCACTTAACAAACCTTTTACTCATGCTATGAAATTCAAAGACTATTTGGGTCACACTGTCAAACTATATACTCGTATCTTAACATTTACAGCAGCTTATCTTTTTGGCGTTGCATCTAATGAAAGAATCTTTAGTCAAATAAAAATTGTAAAAATATATATTGCAAGCTACAATGAGGTCTGACAGATTTGACAGCCTAATGCTTTTAAAATGTGAAAGTGAAATAGTGGATTTTATTAAACTGGACGATGTTAGGTTCGCTTCATCAGGGTTAGATTCTTTGAAGACCAAAAGAATTTATGTTAAATGAAAACAATTTGGATGTGCCAATCCTAAAACCTTATTCTATCCCATACATGTTAATACTTCAAAATTTGCAATCACAATGTTAAAATTAAATAACAATTCTATGCCCATAATAATGAATTCTAAAGGTTTAATTATGTGCATTTAATTTATAATTCGTTTAATTGTGTGCATTTAAAAAGGAGATAGAAGCATCGCATTTTTCAAACAAATCAATGAATTTCGACACCCATGCTCTTAGATGTCTGCAACCAAAATTCCAAACCCAAAGAGCTCAAAAGTGATACCTTTGGACAGTATACACCCAAGCCCAATAAGGAAGTGTAACCGAATATGAAGTTTGACTAAATTTCCGTGCATTAGTTTTCCAGATATAGCTAACGCGAAAATCGTGAAAAATGCTGCACAGCAGTGCCACAGATATATACAAAAACCTAATAAGCACTAAATTATGTCAAGGTTTAACAGAATATGAAATTTGATCAAATTCTGTGCAACAGTTTTTGAGATATAACTATTGCTAAAATCATGTAAATCGTGAAAAATACAGCATAGCAACACCACATTTTGGGTAATTTACACCAAAAACTAATCAGCATTAATTTTTATCAAGGTATAACTGAATCTAAAGTTTTATAAAATTCCGCGAATTAGTTCTTGAGATAGAGCACCCACAAAATTTGTGTCACATTCGCACAGACAGACATTTTCTAAAAACAGTCAAATTATGTTCAGGGCCTTCTAAAACGTATCAAACCGTCGAAAACCAGTTGTAGAGTTTTTTTACGAATTCAATACTTTCGTCTTGTGAAGACAGAAGAAAGTAAAACGCTTGTTTGTTTATTAAACAAACCAATAATTAGAATTTTTATGTTTCTAGTTTCAAAATTTTTCTTTGGAAAGGAATTTTTTATGCATAAACTTCATTATCATTATTAACACTTTGTGCATATCACTTTAGTTGAAAGTTGGAGGAATTTGTTTCAAGTTGGGAAATTTTCGAACTCTACCCCCCGAAAAAATATCTGTAGCTACGCCCCTGGATATAGTATTCATTAATGTTCAAATATGTAACTTTTTCATCAGAAAAACATTCAGGATTTCTTTGGAAAATAGTATTAACACGAACCCACCTCAAAATAGTGAAAACGCAATCCAAAATAATTAACGCTTTATCTTACCTTTACTTGCAGAAAATCACTAATGAAAATTTTCTTATCGCTATAGATCACAAAAGTCGCAAATTTCGTGACCTATTCATGACATTCATGGGCTAATTATCTCATGACTGATTGAATTTCATGATTCTTTTTTCGTGATCATGATGAAATTTTCGATTATTTCCGCGACCGTTTCACGGAATTCACTATTTTTTTTTTCTGCAACCTATATCAAAATTTGTTTTTTCTTGCGACAATTTGTCAAAATTCACAATATTTTTCCACGACCAACTGACGAAATTCCATATTTGTTTCTGCGATTTTTTGACAAAATTCATGATTCTTTTTCACGATCATTTGTTGAAATTTGGGATTATTTTTTTCTACCACCGACTAATAATATTTGTAATTTTTTGTGCAACATTTACACGAAATTTTGTATCTTATTTCAAGATCGTTTGACGAAGCTCTCTTCGATTGCTTGACAAAATTTTCGTGATTTTTTGTGCAATCTTTTGACGAAATTCTCAATTTTTTTTGCAATCCTTTTACATAATTCGAGATTTTAATTTGTACAACCATTTGACGAAATCTGCATTTCTTTTCACGATCTCTGATGAAATTGCAATATTTTCCATCGTTGTTTGGAGAAATTAGCGATTTTTTCCGTGACGATTTGGAGATTTTTTTTTTTTTTTTCAAAATTTACAAAATTTGCGATTTTTTTCTGTGACCCATTAACGAGTTGATTTTGCAGAATTCGAAAGAAAAAAAAATCGAGGACTTTCACGAAAAAAATCGCAGAATAATCACATGTCCATGAAAGAAGTTAAGGACACAGAGTTTTTTTTATTGCGTGGGATGTTCTCATTTTCTGCGAGATTTGTACAGTTCTGCACATTGTGCCATCCTGCACGTTCCCTACTCCTCAAAGGAATTTTTCCTTGTGCTTTGCCAGGAAACTCTTAAAATAGCGCCTCTGTAATAAAACCTGAAAAAAAAAAAAAGAAATCGAAAGGGACTAGAAAAAAGTTCCATTTTAGACAGGTCTCTGTCTTAGCAAATATAATTGTATAAAGTTTTTTCATCGAAATTCAATTTTTTTCCCCTTTGAGAAAGAATCATGTTATAGACACAAGTTTTACTGTAATACATCTCTTATCAGAGCTGTTACTATAGAGTGGATGGTTTAACAGACTTTGAGGATACCTGTAAAAATGGAACCTATAATAAAATCCTGTCTAAAAAGAAAATTTTTCATATTGAATATTAAAATTTTACCTGCTAAGATGGAAATCTGTTTAAAATGAAACATTGGTTCTTGAGTTTCCGTATTCAAAATTTTTACTGGTTTTGTAAGCATGATTCAGTTTATGTTTGTCATTCGGGGGGGCAGGGTTGGGGGGGGAGGGGGGTTAGACGCCCGCAGCCAACCCTTAGCTATATAACTTCTCAAAAAATCTTTGCCCCTCCCCCCAAGAAAATTCTGAAATGGTGCCCCTGTCCTCAGCATTCAGTGTTTCAAATAGCTTTGTTGCCTTTTTAATACCTAACAATTTTCATTTGGAGTATATGAGTTCAAAAATTAAAAAAAACAATTCAACCTTTACTGAAGAAGCTCTTGCTGTGATTAACATTTTATACCAATTGGTTCTTTTTCTCTTATACATTCTTTTACAATAGCGGTTCAGCCGATGTTGTTCTTTTATTCTTCTTTAGCCCAGTATTTGCTATAAATTATTACAAAAGTAGAATGAGAAAATAAAGATTTTGGCTGTTTTATACTTTTGCTTGCAGAAATTTATTATACTTGCTATGCTTACTTTATATAAAAGAATGAATAATTTTATTACTAAAAGGAAATTATGACATTGCAAGTTATACAGTGAACTTCTTCAAATACACAACCCCAAAATCCACACATCTTTACAGATGTAAACAGTGAAACTTTTATTTTAGATGTAGGGGAAAATTACAGAATTTTTTAGTTTTATTTCAATCCCATATGTCTTTTAATATGTAATTCTTAATAAAATGACTGGACTCATGGTTTTCCATGAAAGCAGTATAAATTTATTTAAAAAACAAGATATTGGTGATATCACTGGTAATCACAATCTTTTTACCAAATATATTTATGTATTAATAAAGCTTTTTGGTTATTATTACGATGATTTTGATGTAAATTAATAAGGTACTTTTCATAAGGAAAGTTTCATTGAATAATTCAAGGAAAATGTATCTCATCTTTTTTATGCATATTCAACTATACATTAATTATTTACTTGACCTTTACTTTTAATAATTTAATCATTTTTAAAATTATCTTTTATCATTTTAGTTTATTACTTTACTTAATTATTTTAATATTTTACTATATTGCAAGCATTCATTATAATTTAGATTGCATTATTACATCCAAATTACTGTTTAAAAAATGTGAACAAAGCAATGACCAGAAATCTGCATTACCTCTGGTCCCAAGCTGTGAGGATTTGAGGGGGTCTACTGTATTAATAGTAGGGATGCACTGAATATTTGGTATCTATTCGGTATTCGGCTATGTTACCAAATATTCGGTTTGGCTGAACATTAAACTATTCTGTTTGCCGAATATCAAAATATTTGGCTGAACCGAATACTTAAAAAATCTTTTAAATCATATTTTCAAAAACCTTACACAAGTTCTACTTTTAACTGTCAACTTATAAAGATATTCAGAATAATTAGAAACAGAATCATATTTAAATAAAAGAGAATGTTGTTACATTATTTGCTGTTTATTTAAGTATCACTTAAGAAAATTAACCATTAATGAGGAATTTCATAGGAATTAATGATGTAAAAAAATACAAGTTCTTGAACATTGTCTAGTAAATAATCCGTTTCTTGCTTTTTAACAAAAAAGGTTGTTTTTAAACAAAATAGAAAATCGTTCAGGGTTGAGACTAGACATCAAGACAGGCAATTTTTGTCGAGGAAAACATAATTGCAATCCACTTATTCAGCCATAAATACAGTGTATCTCATCTCACTCTAGGTCAAACTTGGATTTCCGCTTGTTACTATAGCAATAACGAAGATATCATAACTATATTTTCAACAGACTTACTTTGATTCCTGTGAATATATGATATGATGAGAAGTGCTGGTAATTGCGACCATTCATATTGAAACAACTATGAGCTAGACATTCCTTTATTCAGAATGCAGTTGACAGTATTTATATGGTGTCACTGGCCAAAATTCATTGAAAACAATGATATCATCACATTTAATGCCAGCAAAATTAATATGAAACAAATCTCAATAAAATATCTTATTATCAATAATTTTATTGATTAAGTTGTGAACGAAATTTCATTTTTGGCTTGCAGTTACACAACCAGTGTTTTTGATTGAATGAGATGCTATTTCTTTCTCAAGAAATGTATGTTTTGACCATATTATCCCTGTCGAAAGTTTGTTGCAAGATTTTAAAAACAACCTTTATGTTTAAAATCTCTGAAAATGATCGCCCACTCCAGATGCTGATCTAGGATGCATTTAAAAACTTCCTTCAAAATAATAGAAAAGTTATTCTTTCTGAGTTTTATAACTATATCCTCTTCTTAAATAACTCGAAGCAGATTTTTTTCAGTATAAAGTTTACTTGTAAAAAGCACCTATTTATCAAAATATAAATTTTTGTATTAAATGTTATGTAAAATTGTTTTAAAATTTAAAAGCCTTTAAACTTTGAAATATAAAAGTATTTGGTCAGCTGAATATTCAGTATTGGGCCAAATAGTTACTATTCGGCTGGCCTAATATTTGGTATTCGGCCTAACAGTTACTATTCGGCTAGCCGTATATTCAGTATTTGGTTCACCCGTAGGCCGAATATTCGGCATTCGGCCAAAATCACTATTCGGGGCATCCCTAATTAATAGCCCATTACAGTTTGGTGATAGTTTTCCTTTTATGAAAAGTGGTCGAAGAGATAATGGAATAATACCCATGATTCTATTAAAAAGATTCCTGTTTAAAAGCAGTTTTCTTTTTTCTAAAACTATTTTAAAATAATAATCAAAATCTAAATGTAACAGGTATTATTCACAATATAAAAACTAGTTAAGGAATACTTTTTTAAAATAAAAGATTTAAAAAAAAAGACTGATGAATTTTTAAAAATGTAACTTTTCTATGCCATTTCAATGTAATGTTTTTGTTGGTAACAAGTTTAATAAATAAAAACAATGTCTTATCATGAATTGAAGATAACATTAAAAAAATTACAAACAATGTCTTCTCAGTGGAAAGAAAATATGTTTGGTGTAACTAATAAACACAAAACCTAAATCTTTCTGCAGAGATGGTTTTTGAAATTAAAATTTATAAATACAGAAATCCAAGAATCCTCAAATGAAAATTTAAAGAACAATAATAAATAATGATTAAAACAATTGACAGGATACTCTACTTCAAGAATTACTTTAATGTGTTTAGAAAACAATAATAATAATCAAAAATCAAAATAAAATAAAATGAGCAGTAAAAGAGACAAAATTGTATTTCGTAATGTGAAAAGCATAAAGTACTACATGTACAGCCTGTCTTAATACGCACAGGGCGGGATCAAGAATTTTGCAAATTTTAGGTCATTTCTTTGTTTACATTATAATATTTTGAATTTATCTACAAATACAGTAATCACACTGTAAATAAATACAGCACACTCCCTCAAATCTGCACATCATCACAGATGTAAACAATGAAACTTTCAATTCAGATGTAAGGACAAAATTACAGAATTTTTTAGAATTATATCATTCTGTATGTATTTTAATATGTAATTCTCAATAATTTGACTGAACTCGTGATTTTTCATGAAAGAAGAATAAAGTTATTTCTGAAAAAAATCAAGATATTGATGATATCACTGGTAATAACAATCCTTTTATCAAATATGTTATGTATTAATCAAGCCTTTTTAGTTATTAAGTCTGACTAAACCTGAAACAAAACTTCCTTACTTTATGATTTTTATGTGAATTAATAAGGTACCTTTATGTGGAATTTTTCATTGAATAATTCAAGAAAAATGTATCTCATACTTATTATGCATATTTAATTTACATTAATTATTTACTTGAATTTTATTTTTAATAATTTAATCATTTTTAAAATTATCTCACTTTTTATCATTTTAGTTTATTAGTACTTAATTATTTTAATATTTTACTATATTGATAGCATTCCTTATAATTTCAATCGCATTATTACATTAGCAATGACCAAAAATCCACAAAATTCTACGATCCGCATAACCTCTTGTCCCAAGCTGTGTGTATTTGAGGGAGTCTACTGTAACACAGAAATGGTTAAAAATGCTTTTTTTACATATAAAAAAACTATATTCAATATTAGAAATACTAAATACATTAAACGATATAATAAAAAAATAGAAAACATTTCCACTAAATGTCTACCTTAAGTCTTTCAAACATCGCCGTGATAGTGGTTTGCTTTACCGCTCTTAATTTATGCTCTGCAATTTAATCTTGATGCCTTTTAAGAGTAAAGATCTTTTAATCAGTAACAAAAGTTTATTTTCCTAAAAAAACAAGATATATTTATTTATCCACAAGAACTAACCCAGGCACAGATGTCATATACTGGGTCATATATTGGCACAATTTTTTTCTGACGCCAATGTCATATACATAACGGGTACTTAACTGGCACCAAAGTGTCGTTATTTTGCTTGATATGGTAACCTGGGTGTTGTTGTTTATGCTGTTGATGTTTTCGCTAAATTGGCATGCGAAAAAAATCGCGCCAATATGACATCTGTGCCCTAACCCATCTTCGAAAGGAATTTTATCTTTTTTTCAGCTCAGATTCTGTTTCTCCTGAAATCAAGACAGAAGATATTATTTTTGCTTGAGTGACATTTTTTACTCCTAGAATTCAGCCTGGAAAGCCATCCAGGTAAGGAACTGTGCATATAGAACGCTATCAACTTTTTGGTAATTTTGGATTCCCTCCCTTCCGATATCATTCGTTATCATCCCGTGAAGTGCTTCTCTTTTTACTGCCAGAAAACACCGAAATTACATAAAAATCATAATTTGATAAAATTTGGTTGCAAAAGTTTTTTCTTATGTCCAGCATTTTTATAAATATAAGTTACAAGACACTGAAACTGTATAAAAATTAAATTTCGTATTTTAATATGTACATACCCTTTGTAAAACAAATGTCATGTATAAAATCGAACTTAATTTCTATATTTTTTGTATGCTTTTATCATCAGTGATTTGTTAGGTAATTGAGCAGACATGGGAACAGATGTCTTATAATCCCGCATCCGACATATTTTTTTAATCAACGGGTATTTGTATATCTCTTTGAAGGATGTAGATGCGGCCCACAATAAAGTCAAGCCTTTGGCCGCTGGTGGTAGTTAATCCGCCTCTGGCCGAAAATATTTTTATTTTTGTTTGTTTTAATTATGATATATTACGTCTAAAAAGTAAATGTGATATTTCAACCCGACATAATACTTCTTACCTTTTAGTTTTCTCTGGATAAAGTAAAATAATAATAATAATCCATCCATTATCGAAGCCATAAGACAAACATACTAATTTGTTCGATTATTTAATGAATCGAAATGTAAGAATCGATAATTAACTTTTGATATTGAGTGTGTTCAGGTTGCACGCGCGCGAGCTCAGGAGACAGGAACATGGAGTGGGTCAATATCATGGATGGAATAACACGTAGTGTGTTCAGGAACAGATCATGGATTTGATTAATTATGGTGCTAATTATAAAGATATTTTGTTGCAAAAGGGACGTGTGTTAGATGGCTGAATGGATAAGGCAGTGAACTCGAAACTAGGGATTCTGGGTTCGAATCCGTCCAGTCCCACATTATGTCATATTTTTTTTTGTTTTTTGGTTGTTTTATATTTTTCATAATGAATTGGGAATTAAAACGGCCTATAGAGGCGCTGCTCGCAGCCTTCGGTACAGGAAAATTGCCCCTTTAATTTTCCCTTTAACTAATGCTAAAGGGCCATTGAAATAATTCTTTATTGTAAATGCATTTGAAAGTCTTAGATATTCAAATTCGGATAACTTTTACTTTCTCATACAAGACAGAACACAAATGTAACAAGAAATCTGAAATTGTGCAAAAGAATAATCATTCTGAACAAATTTAAAATACATGTAATGCAATGCACTCGCACGGGACTATCCTGAAGCGAGAAGTTACATCTTTTCTCCACCAGAGGGCGTATTCGAGCGATTGAATCGCCAATAAGATATTTTTAAATGAAAAATATGAATATCAAATTCACAATACATCTTTACTTAATAGGTGCTAAAAATACAAATGTTAAAAACATTTTAAAAACAATGCAGATGTTGAGAACATTGAGTCACATGATGTTTAAAATCCGAGCGCTTTCGACTGAACCATCAGTCGTCATCAGGGAAAAGAGCACTGCCGAATGAAAGACAAACAGCTGGTTAAATATCAAAGGGCGAAACCAAACGAACCACAAAATAGGAGGGTGGGAAGGATGGTAAAACAGAGAGGAGCAGCCAATCAGAAAAAGAGAGAGAGGGGGGGACAGGGAGGATGGAAAATGGTTAATCAAAACCAAATTCCCCTGTAACCCCTAGAATTTTAAACCAGATTCTTGGTATGTTATAGGATAGAACATCATTACAGGTACTCTTGCCTTTTGCTAAAATTTCCAACGACTCCCTAATTATACAAATATTATAAAATGAAGCGTGTGCGATGATTTTAACTTCTTTGAATAAGATATCAATGTCTTTAACTTGACTCAGCCGGGATAGAGCTGTGGATGGCCTACCCTTTTTTAAATCTGTCATATGCTCCTTAATCCGTTCCAATAATTTCCGAGTGGTCATTCCTATATAAGTATACTTTTTTGAACTGCCTCCAATCCTAAAAGGGATAATATAAACTCCGGATTTATCAAAATTATCTATAGGATCGACCTTTCTGTATACCAGTTGCTCTAATTTTGTCGGTGGTTTAGCGATAAGTGTAACATTATATTTCTTTAATGCATACTTAATTCTTTCAAAAAGATGTGGAATATATTTCAGACTGCAAAATTTAGGTTTTTCTTTATTTTTGCTAACGTTTGTAGATATTTTGTTACTATTATATTTATAAATTAATTTGTTGATAAATTTATTCGAAAATCCATTTTCACAAGCTATCTCTTTAATTTTATTTAATTCATCATTTAGGTAAACTTCCGAACAAACTTGAAAAGCCCTTTTAACATAAAAACGATATGCAGCAGTTTTGTAGTTGAATGGAACATTACTGTCATAGGATATTGTATTGTTTGACCTGCAAGGTTTTCTATAGACTTTCATATCGATGCTTTTTGTTAAAATGTTTTTAACCAGTTCTACATCTAAAAAAGGTAACGAACCATTTTCTTCTATTTCACAAGTGAACTTTATATTGTTATCTATACTGTTAGCATGATTCAAAAACTCAGTTAATGTAGAGTTTCCGTGATTCCAAATTATTAGAATGTCATCGACATACCTAATCCATAATGCGGGTTTAAGGGTGGAAGAAGAAATTATATGATTTTCCAGAGGTCGTAATTTAAGTTCGGCCAATAATCCAGAGATTGGTGAGCCCATTGGGGCCCCTTCTGTTTGCTTGTAATACTTTCCATTAAAAAGGAAGACATTATTGTTTGTAATTAAATTTAAGCTTGAAATAAGTGTATTTTTAATACCGTCGTTATATAATGGGTTACTTGAAATGAAATCTTCAATAACAATTTTAACTTCTTGAACATTAATGGAGGGATATAAAGATTTTATATCAAAACTTACTAGTATGCTGTTATCTTCTAATTTATAATCTTTTAGTATCTTAACTAGATCTGCAGTAGAGTTGATAACGTGTTCAGATGGGGGCAATATATCTTTAAGTAGAGGCACAAACACTTTTTCAATAGTGTACGTAGGTCCTAAACACTTTGAAACAATTGGACGGAGGGGGAAATCTACTTTATGGTCTTTCTTCCTCCCGTGTAACCGGGGGGTGACTGCAGTTTTATTGATGGTGAGCTTTACTTTCATGTCACTTGGCCAAACACCATGTTTAATTAGATCTTGAGTTTTCCGGTTGATAGTAGTATTAGGATCTTTATTTAACTCAGTACAATTCATATCCCTAATGCAGCATTCCAATTTATCTGTATAATCTGTAGTAGACATAATTGCTAATTTATTCGATATTTTTGATGAAGATATATTTTTTATTTTTATTATACAGAGGCACGTGTATTTTTATTATAATAATAAAATACTTATTTAAATGTGAGAAAATGAGGTATTTCGAGATGAAAGTTTTACATCCGAACGCCTTTTAAATATTCAAAGTTTCGTTTCTAAGTGATTATATATATAGTATGTATATGTATAATGATATAAACATTAAGCAAATCCAAATGAAAAAATAATATATATTGTGCCATTGTGCGAAAATATCCTTTTGCGCGTAGGATAATTCCTTGATTTTCTTTTCTTTCTTTCTTTCTTTCTTTTTTTTTTTTTTTTTTTTTTTTTGAGTACTTTAGGAGTGAATTTTTATCGAGATAGGCTGGAAATCATATTTTACTTTGAACATTATAAAAATAAAATGTAGTAGTTGTAGATTATTTTAACTAAAAATATCTGTACATATATTTTTTAAAGAGATATTATATATAGGTTTGCTGCCTAGTTTTGTAGTGAATAAAGCATGATTAGAATGTTTATAAATTTTCTACTGAAAGTATAAGTAAGTATTTTGCTTATACTAACAGAATTTTGAATGCCATTTATTTCTCATGTTTTATGATGTTTTTTGGTCTCTTATCCACACGGTATTAAAATATGCAATCATAAAATAAGAAATATATATATTAAAACCTTCTCTGAAAAATTGTCTAACTAACAGTGCAAATTCCATTGAAATCCATCTAGTATAGTAGATTACAAACAAATCTCATATGTTGATATCACAATCTTGGTTTACTAACAGCATTCTATTTATCACGGAAGATATAAATCAACTGAAAAATTATTTTTAAATAAATAAAAGGAAAATTGTTAAAAAGTTAAAATTTTTAGATCACCAGTTGAATTCTTAAATTGTATCAATCAACCTACCAAACAACGCACAATCACGTGATCAAATCACCCACATAATTTTTTTGAGCAGCTCGCGCGGAGTTTGTGTGCGGTTGGTTAACTAATTTTAAATTCTAAATGGGCTAAAGTAGATAAAGAAGGTCACGTGATGTTTTTCCCGACTACTTTAGATTTTATCTGAGTGTACATAGGCATGTATTTCTGTTACAAAAACCATGTTTTGGAAGGATAAAGAAATATAGTCGTTGGTTTTACCTTTTTTGAACCATTAAAAATAATGAAATAATTGAATTCTTTTAAAATTCCTTTCTTCGATAAGACCTACTCCATGGCATAAACTTCTGAGCTCGCGCGCGGCATGCACTGCACTTCTGAACGCACTCATTGTCGATGTTGTTATCGATAAAGATAACAGAAAATTTGTTTTATATCCCTCCATGATGTTCCTTATCCTTTCTTCAAGAAGGAAAAAATCATATAGAAAATTATTACTCCATTGTAATTACACATTGTGCATTTACTCATATAAATTTTGTGTGATATTTATTCACCATAAAAGAAATTTCCTAGCAATAAAAAGAAAACAGGGAACAGGAAAATCACATTTCATTTCCAATACTGCTTTTTAAAATATTTCAATTATAAATATGTGGGCTTTTCTATATATATATATACTCCCATATGGGAGTAGTGTAGCTACGCTGGTCCCCGCCAAGCATATATATATATATAAAATCGACTATTATATTTTAATCGAACGAAGGCGATATTTTCCGCTTGGCTTGGATAAACGAGCAGCGCGCAGCGCAGGCGTTGGTAAAAGTGGCGGACCTGGAAACATAAGCTGTAACGACTGTATTTCACTTGACATTTACTTATGATCAAAACGGGTAGAACTTTTGCACTCACCCAATAGTTTTTTTCTTTAGAATCTAAATTACTCTGCTCTGTTTTTTTTTACTCTTTTTTTAATTCTTCAAAATTTCAAGGAATCTGCAAAATATAAATACTATTTTTGTTTTATTTGTGGTAAAAATGCATTTTCGAAATTGATCGCAATTCTGAAACACCAAAAAAATTCATTTTCAAATATGGCAATCACTTTCAAAAGTTGAAAGCATTAACTGTTTAAAATTTCTGGTAAAGTTATGTTTTTATATATATTTTTAATGAAATATTTGTAGACAAAACTTTTCTTCCTGAAAAAAAGTGGTGGACATAGAAATTATTAGTTTTAAATATTTATTTTTATTATTAAAAATAACATGGATTTTTATGAGCTTTTAAAGTGATCGCTATATTTGAAATGGGTTTTTCTTGTGATTTCAGTTTGACGATCACTTTCAAAGACAGCAAGCATTTCGGTGTGAAAAAAAAAAAAATTGTCAAGTTTATAGTGCAGACCACAAACACATCTGTTCCGTATTTTGTTACATTACGTTCAGCAGGGAAAAATCATTTTCGGGTTCAAGGCATTTTAATGATGTTACACTCTTTCAAACATAATGAGATCGTTATGCATCACTGAAGTAGGTTACAACATGCTTTCTACAGAGTATATAGAGCAAGTAACATTTATAGTTAGTTCACATGGATGTACAAAAGAATTCCATTACATTATGACCTATAGGTAAAAATCATTTGGAGTGTATTTTAATGATGTTACACTATTTCAGTGACATTATATACATTACTAAAGGTGTACCACAGCTTGTTTTCTATAGATTATTGAGTACTTTAGAATTTATCGTCTGTTTAGACACTCGTGACCTCTTTCTCGTGGTTCCACATTTTAATTGATCAGTTTTATCAGCAGCTCTGTTAACTGCAGGGCCGTAGCGACCGCCCCCCATACCCCCCCATTTGGGGGGTGCCTGAGCAAAGTCAGGGGCCCAGTAGTGAGCTATTGTACCTTTCAGCCGAATGTTTTTTATGAATTTTTAATAATATTTTATTTTGTTTTATCGAAATTCATTTTTTTTTGGTCAAAGATCTTGATTAGATTTAGAAATAGAAAACAGATATGTGCTTTTCTTCTATATCCACCATTTTTTATAAAAGTTTTTGAAGGCTGTAAAATAAAATGGCATTTTAGTATTTTTGGGGTGCACCTATCAATGGGCGAAAAAAGTGAAACCAAAGGTTCAAAACTTCTTTAATACTATATTACTTCCATCAAACGAAACAGATATGCGCTTTTTTTCTACAGGAACCATTTTTTTAAAGGGGCCTAGATGAAAGAAATTTTGCAGGCTCTAGATTCTTTTTGAATTGTCTTTTTTAGGTCCCCCTATATAAATGCGAAAAAGTTAGAGCCCAAGATTCAAAACTTTTAAGCCCATTTTTTGATCCAAATTTTTTAAAAATATGCTTTTAAAACTCACTTAGGAACCCAATAAGTTTCAAAACTTCGTTATACTATTACTTCCTTCAACCAAATGTGCTTCCTTTCTATAGTCATTATTCTTTTTAAAGGTTCCCAGATGAAAGAAATTTTGCACGCTCTTAATACTTTTTAAATTGTCTTTTTGGGGGCCCCCAATAAAAGTGAGGAAAAGTTGGAACTCAAGATTCAAAACTTTTAGGCCCCATTTATATTATTCAAATGTTTTAAAAATATGCTTCTTAATATCATTGGGGGGCCCAACAAAGTTCAAAACTTTCTTAATACTATTACTTCTTTTGACCAAAACAGATATGCACTTCCTTTCTATAGCCAGTATTCTCTTTAAAGGTTCCCAGATGAAAGATAGTTTGAAGGTTCTGATTTCTTTTTGAATTGTCTTTTTTAGGGCCCCTTATAAACGGGAGGAAAAGTTGGAGCCCAAGATTAAAAACTTTTAGGCCTCACTTTTTTATTCAAATGTTTAAAAAACATGCTTTTCAAACTCGTTGGGAGTCCCAATAAGTTTCAAAACTTCCTTAATACTATCAGTTCCTTCAAACAAATGTGCTTTCTTTCTATAACCAGCATTTTCTTTAAAGGTTCCCAGATGAAAGAAATTTTGCAGGCTCTAAATACTTTTTTAATTAACTTTTTTGGGGCCCCCTATAAAAGTGAGGAAAAGTTGGAACTCAAGATTCAAAACTTTTAGGCCCCATTTTTATTATTCAAATGGTTTAAAAATGTGCTTTTTAATATCGTTGGGGGCTCCAACAAGGTTCAAAGCTTTCTTAATACTATTACTTCTTTTGACCAAAACAGACATGCCCTTTTTTTCTATAGCTACCATACTTTTTAAAGGTGCCCAGATGAAAGGAATTTTGCAGGCTCTAAATTCTTTTTGAATTGTCTTTTTTAGGGGCCCCTATAAACGGGAGGAAAAGTTGGAGCCCAAGATTCAAAACTTTTAGACCCCATTTTATTATTCAAATGTTTTAAAAATATGCTTCTTAATATCGTTGGAGGCCCCAATAAGGTTCAAAACTTTCTTAATACTGTTACTTCTTTTGACCAAAACAGATATGCACTTTCTTTCTATAGCCATCATTCTCTTTAAAGGTTCCCAGATGAAAAAAAAAAAATTGCAGGCTCTAAATTCGTTTTTAATTGTCTTTTTTAGGGGCCCCTATAAAGGTGAGGAAAAGTTGGAGCCTAAGATTCAAAACTTTTATGCCCCATCTTTTTATTCAAATGTTTTAAAAATATGCTTTTTAATCTCGTTGGGGGCCCCAGCAAGGTTCAAAACTTTCTTAATACTATTACTTCTTTTGACCAAAACAGATACGGACTTTCTTTCTATAGCCAGCATTCTCTTTAAAGGTTCCCAGATGAAAGAAAATTTGCAGGCTCTAAATACATTTTTAATTGACTTTTTGGGGGCCGCCTATAAAAGTGAGGAAAAGTTGGAACTCAAGATTCAAAACTTTTAGGCCCAACTTTTATTATTCAAATGTTTTAAAAATATGCTTTTTAATCTCGTTGGGACCCCAATAAGGTTAAAAACTTTCTTAATACTATTCCTTTTTTTTACCAAAACAGAGATGCCCTTTTTTCCTATAGCTACCATTCTTTTTAAAGGTGCCCAGATGAAAGAAGTTTTGCAGGCTCTAAATACTTTATAAATTTTCTTTTTTGGGGCCGCTCTTAAAAGTGAGCAAAATTCGGAACTCAAGATTCAAAACTTTTAAGCCTCATTTTTTTTTCAAATGTTCAAAAAATATATGCTTCTTAATCTCGTTGGGGACCCCAATAAGCGGGCATCTATGTGCATTGCATATGCCGCCTATCCACTTATGTTCGACCTGTTTCGTTTTGAACATTTCATTTCTCTTGTCTCGATAAATTACTTATGTTAACTATACATAAATTACATCGTGTATTTATTTAATCTACTAGCAGAGCTTCGCTAATTGCTTTTTTAAAAAAAGAACCCATTTTTTTGAGTTCTCCATTGGGGGCTTTCACTGCCTTTCGCAGCGTAAACCTTTTCCGGATATTCCCGCTCCGAATCAAACAATCATTGAATTTTTCGATATTTTTCGAATTTCGATGATTTTTTCGATAAAAGTGATAGTGTCCAGATAAAAGTATACTTATCCAGCATCGTAGCTCAAGTGCTACAGGAACAAATTTGTTATTTTTCTACTTTAGCTTAATTATGACAGCAGCAAAATCTACTGGATAATTCTTCGGTTTCAGAAAAAAAAATGTCAAAAAACTCTGCAAAACGCGAAAAAAAAGTGTAAAAATCTTATAAAAAATTGGGCAAAAATTCAAAAATCGCTGAGAGAAAATTGATTATATCGAGCCAAAAGATTGTAACTGGGTTGTGAAAAAATTGCCGTGAAAGACAAAAATATGTTAAAAATCACATAAAACGTTCGTAAAAAATTCAGAAATTTCTATGGACATATTTTCTATATTGAGCTAAAAGACTGAAACCTGATGCCTTTTAGGGATGTCAAAAATCTGTGCTGCAGATGGCAAAATTTTTACTATATTGGGATAAAAGATAGAAACTGGGTTCCTTTTACACTGTCTCTCCAAGAAAAAAAAAAAAAAAAAAAAAAAGAAAAAGAAAGAAAGAAAGAAATCAGTAAATTGAAGGATTTTTTCCGTAACTTTTTCTTTCATTAGAACACACACACAAAAAAAGCTTTGATTTGATTTTCTCATTTTCCGCGAAAATATAGAAAACTCACCAATCTAACATAAAAATTACCTAACATCCTTACTAAATTTGAAGATGCATTTTTATCAAATCAAATCACAGGAGTGTTCCGCCAACTTTGCTGCATTATACTTTTCCCTATTAGAAACTGAACTTTTACGCATGACTTTTTCCTTCATAACACGAAGAAGTCGCGAATAAAACATCAAAATTTCTAGAAATTTTCCTTTCTAAAGACGAAAGTTTCTTCAAATGTGAGATAAAATCTCTTCTAATCACGGGGGTCTTAAAAAGGAAAAAAAAAAAACGTTCGTGAAAAATTCAAAAATCACAAAGGACAAAATTTAGTACATCGGGCTAAAAGACTGAAACCTGATTCCTTTTACTAATGTCAAAAAATACGCGAAAAAAAGTTAAAAATCACATAAAAAATTTGCGAAATATTTAAAAATCGAAGAAGACTACTTTACTATATTCGGCTAAAATGGAAAGATGGATTGAAAATAGATTCCTTTTATGAATGTGGGGGAAAAAGCACGAAACTCGAAAAAATACAAAAAATATCGTAAAAAATTAAATGAAAAAAATTCGAATCAAAAAAATTAAAAACCTGTTTCGAGCAACTTCAGGCATACATGTAACCTTCCTGTCAAATTTTGAAACAGAAAAACATCTTGTGAAACAGAACATCTTTTTGAAACAGAAAAATATCTTGTCAGACAAAGAAAAACTCTGGACAGACAAACGTCTGTCTTTATTATTAGCTACTAGGAAACCCGTCTTCGTTGCCCAAAGAAAGGTACCTTCTATCCGAAGGTATTTTTTTTTCTTCTTAAATTTCAACTTGGGTGACAATTTTAAACTGGAGAAAACCGGAATATATGAAAACAACATCCCAAAAGTATTTTTTTTTTTAATTAGTAAATCTGTACATATATATGTATTTAATAAAAGGCACCAATCCGAGAGGAAAAAAATTGTTATAAGTGAATATTTTCTGCTTAAAGAAAATCTGTCTGGGCCACGCGGATAGCATTGTCAAACTGAAGAGAAAATTGAAAATACGAAAACGACTTCCATATTTTTAGGGGATTCCAGGTTTCAATCTTTTAACCCAATATGAGTAAAATTTGATCTGTATGAACTTTGAAAATTTTTATGCAATTTTTGGCGTTCTTTCGCGTTCTTCGGCGATTTTTTTGACATTTTTTTCCTAAATGGAAGAATTCTCAGTTAAATTTTGCAAGTCCTTTGATTAAATTCACATTGTAAAAATATCAAATCTGTTCCTGCAGCAACACGAACGAAATGTTGAAAATTTGAATTTAATCTGGATCTAAATAAAAAAATTACAATAATTCAAGGTTCGTATGATTCGAGATCGGAGCGGACATAGCCCCTATGGGTGTACGCTGCCGAAAGCAGTGGAGCCTAACTACAAATTCGTTCAATTTGAAGTTCGTTTTGGAAAATTCGACCAGCGAAACTTCTCTGGTGTTGTTATACAATGGAACTCGGGTGGAAAATTAAATATTCTCTATTTCTATTTCTATTGGTATTCTAAATATTTCTCTAAAATCTTAAGAGGGGGGCCCGAAAAATATGTTTTGGGGGGGGGGGGGCTCTGAAGACCTTGCTACGGCCCTGGTTAACTGTTATAATCTATAACGGAATTTTAGTATATTCAATTCAACTACAATGAAAATTGCAATAAATTGGTTGTGCTACTAGGTTTAAAGGGTGTAGGCTTACTAACTAGACCAAAATAAGGGGGGGGGGGGCATTATTCCGGGAGACAAAAGATTTTGCTCATTGTTTGGCACAAAAAATTTAGGCAAAAATGTTATGGAATTGTGGACAACTCAAAGACATTTGTTAATTTTATACTTTTTGATTTGAAAAAGACAAGTTTTCTCATTAGGTGACAGGCTTCAGGGTAGCAGAACAATACTTGATTAACAAATTCATCCAAGGTACTTGCAAGATTGTACTGTATCCAGTTAGGTAGTGTTCATTCTTGCTAGGCCATTTTTGAAGGACGTAGCACCCTGCCCTTTTTCAAATTTACAAAATGCACCTTGCCCTTTTCAAAAGTAGACCACTAGTACTACCCAGAGATTTCTAGTAAAAATTTTCTCCATTTCATAATATTTCTAAATCTGTGTGCCCAAGAACTTTCAAAATGATAGAATTTTCTCATTTCTTTAGGGAAAAACAGAGAATTATTCAATCATGTTGTAATTTAATTGTACTTTTTATTTTTATATCATAATATCATTCAAAATTAATGTTACTTATCATACCTAAAAATTACATATTTTCCAACTTTTTTTTTTTTTTTCTCAACTAAAGGCAATAATACATTTCCTCTTACAGTAATGCCTTTCTCTGAGTCAATAGTGCCCTTTTTTATGAATAGCACCCTGTCCTTTTTCTTTCTAGAGTGAACACTAAATTAGGTGCAAATTGCTTCAATATTTTAGACATCATCATGATGACAAGTTTTGCTTTTGTGTTCCTACAAATTAACAAGGAAGGTCTCTATAAGAGCATACTCAGAAAAATTTGAAAAAATTATGGAATATTCTTCTCATGACAATATATATGTTCATGAAAAAAAAAAAATTCTTGTGGAATCTCTATATAACTTTCATTAAAATGTAATGAAAATTTCATTTTTTTTTTGATTTATTGCAGTTTGGCAACACTATGAAATTTTAAACTATACTTTTATGACAAATACCTTTTAGGCAAAAATTTTTTCTACTTTTTGTACAAAACTAATTTAACTTAAATAAATACATCTATATAACTAGGGATGCACCGAATATTCGGTTTGGCTGAATCGAATAAAAAAACTTTTAAAACATATTTTTATAAACCTTATACAACTTCTACGTTTAACAATCAACTTATAAAGATATTCAGAATAATTAGAAACAGAATCATATATTTCAATAAAAGAGAATGTTTTAACATTATTTATTTGCTGTTTGTTAAGTATTATTTAAGAAAATTAACCAATCAAGAGTATTTTCATAGGAATTAATTATATACAAATGCAAGTTCTTGAACATTGTCCAATAAATAACCTGTTTCTTGCTAAGATTTTAAGAACAACGTTTACTATCTCTTTAAATGATCGCCCACTCCAGATACTGATCTAGGATGCATTTTAAAACTTCCTTGCTTAATCAAAGGGAGTAGAACACTTATTCTTGCTGAGTTGCCACCATACAGAATTTTAATAGATTGTATTATTTATTTACTTTAGTCTCTTCCTGACAAACAAATTAATATATGATCCCAGAGTTTCCCCCAGGTTTAAAAAAGGGCAGGGTGCTTGCAGAAAAGGTCACTTTTGGATTCTGAAGGGTAGGTTTTGGATTCTTAAGGGCACTTATGGATTCCGAAGGGCATGTTTTGGATTCTTAAGGGCACTTTTTTTTTTTTTTTAAATTTTTAAAGGCATTCTTTTGATTTTTAAAACTACTTTTGATATTTAATAGACAGGATGTTATTTTAAAGACAAGGAGTCAATTATTTGAGTCAATTTTTACTATGCAAATAAATTTTTTAATAAACAAAGGAGTAAAGGCATTTTTTTCAGCTGGGGCAACAAGAGTGCTAATGTTTTTCATCAGGAGCAAGAGGGGTGCTATTTTGTAAACATAAGGGCAGGCAGGGTGCAGCATCCTCCTGAAACTGTCTACGGGGAACTCTGTGATCCTGTGCAATTTTTTCACAATTTCGCTTTGATTTTAAAATGTTTGTTTTAGAATTTAAGAAAATTTTATTCATTTGTTTTTAAATCACAGAAGAACCTATGAAATTTAAAATTTTATTAGTTTTATAACTATTCTCTTTTTAAATAACTCAAACCAGATTTTTTTCAGCATAAAGTTTACTCGAAAAAAGCTCTTGTTTATAAATATGAAAGTTTATGTTTTAAATATTATGTAAAATTGATTTAAAATTTAACATTTTAATGCCGTTAAATCTTTGAAATTTAAAAGTATTCGACAAGTCGAACATTCGGTATTCAGCCAAATAGTTACTATTCGGTCGGCCGAATATTCGGTATTCGGCCAGAATCACTATTCGGTGCATCCCTATATATATATAACTACATGTTTGTCATATACAGGGTGTAGGCGAATTCAACAGACAAATTCAGAGTGGTGATAGTAGGCATCAAGAGGAACATAAATTGCAGCGGAACATGGTGTCGCAAATCACATTTAATCAAAAATACAGGATGTTCTACCCTAATTCAACTTGGGTTGCCAGTAATAACTTTCAGAAAGTGAAGTATATTATAATGAAACTAAAGTCAGATTCTGAGCACAGTCAATTCGAATTACAGTTGTGTCGAAGACAACAAGATAAGAGTATTGTTGCCATAGATATAACGACTTCTTAGATATCTAAATGTATGACAACGTGCTTAATCAAGCCTTTACTTTTAAAATGCACTTAAAACTTATCCAACCAATGAAACTGTGTAAATTTAAATAAATTATTTCATCATTTAGTTTTGGATTCATTAAGTATTGAACATGTAAACGCTCATTTAATAAGCAATTTCCAAATCCATTAGAATTGCTTGCTTGCCCAATCCCATGGCACATTCATCTTTTTAGTCAAATACTCGAAAGTTTTTTTTTTACAGATTTTCTACAGAGATTCCACAGCTAAATTTGAGTGATCCTTATTTGCGTACATAAGTAGTGTCATTATTATTTTACTAAAGCTTAATCAAGCCTTTACTTTTAAAATGCACTTAAAACTTATCCAAGCAATGAAATGTGTAAATTTAAATAAATTATTTCATCGTTTAGTTTTAAATTAATTAAGTATTGAACATTTAAACACTTATTTAACAAGCAATTTCCAAGCGCATTAAAATCACTTGCATTTGGCGAAAAAGCAGGTTGCTTACCCAATTGCATGGCAGTATGTAACAATCTCATCCAAGATACTTGCAAGATCAATATGGATACTTTTCCAGTAAGGTTCAAATTGGTTCAGCATTTCAGAAGTGATTGTGATGACAAGATATGCATTATATAGAAATTAATGAAGTGATTGTAGAGGGTCGATTTTCAGAGAAACCAATCTAAATATCTTAAGATTAGTGCACTTCCTAACAATTATTTTATATATAATTTTTTTTTTAAATTAAGAAAACGAATTATAAACTTCTCTTCATAAGTTTATTTTGGAAAGGAGGGGGTTGTATGATGTAGACTCATATATTGATAATTAATATACTCAAAATTATATTTGCTTCTAAATTATATTTTCGTTAATTTATTTGTGCTTTCATAAATTTTAAATTCTATATTCATTTACTGATTAATATAACTTTATTTTTATATCATCTAAATCTAAAAAGCTCTCTTTTTAAATAAAAGTAAATATATCTTACTATAAGTGACATTGGCAGGTGTAATTGTAATAATATTTATTTCCTATCTAAAATAAATCTTTATTCTTGCTAAAGTACTTTCCTTTGTAATTTAACGGTGCCTTGCATTTTGCTAATCTTTGTATAATGTTTCAGATAAATTTAACATCTGTCAGTAGATATAAACAAAAATAATACGTTGAAAATTATAATCTGTCGCGAGTTTAAATGAGTAACTAGAAAAATTTAATGCCTCATTTTCAGATAATTTTTTATAAAACATTTTTTATCCGAGATTTTTCATCCGATTTTATGAATTTTATATGTAGTAAAACTAACAAATTTTTGATGTAACGATTTCCTGCTTCGACCAAATGCTTTTCTCGGGGACTTGGCTACTGGCTCTGGTGTGCTGAACATGTAAAATACTTTGTGTTCACATTAGGGGGATTACCGACCCTATTTCTCTGGCAACCATAATAAACTATCGTCCGTGGAAGACTTTGCGCCTTTTTTTGTGTTGAAGTCAGCATTTTGGGATGAGAGCCTGTGGGTTTTGTGAAGGACGCTATGCAGTAGTAAAAAAAAACGGCCTTTAAACATCTTTGCCAGACATGTATTGATGTTGGTGGTGCCACATTTGAGCACTTACTGTAAATGTTATGTCAATAAAATGCTTGTTTTCATTTGCTTCAATTCTTGTTTTTCGCCAGAACTTTTCATTTCCGACCCCACATTGCCATACCAAAATTGCTTCTTTATGTGCACTTTATTTTCCCTTGCAGTTTGGCCCATGATTTCGAGGACACCCTGTATAAACAAACATAAAAGTTGATTAGGTTTATTTTTACAGCTGCTTCTATCATTTAGCAACAAATCTCACTTTCTGAATATTACGTTGTACCATATTAAAAACATAATACAGTAGACTTCCTCAAATCCGCACATCATCATAGATGTAAACAATGAAACTTTTAGTTTAGATGTAATGACAAAATTGCAGAATTTTTTAGTTTTATATCATTCTGTATGTATTTTAATATGTAATTCTCAATAATATGACTAAACTCATGTTTTTTTATGAAAAAAGTATAAATTTATTTTCTGAAAAAAATAATGATATTACAGTAGACTCCCTTAAATCCGCGACCCTAAAATCCGCGTATTTTTTCAGATGTAAACAATGAAAAGTATAGTTAAGTTGCAGGAACAAAATTCAATATGGCGCCGAAATCAGCGACTACCGCAATGTTTTTTTTTTTTACTAAATTTTTTGTTAATCATTCTGTTTTGGCTATTACAGCTGATTTATTACTAAATAAATTTACATTACTTTTGATTTTTATATAAATTAGCATATCTATATCAAAAATTCCAGGGTTGGAAATGGAAAAATCCATGAACCGGAACGCTATTTAATTATTGTTCGCGGAATTTTTAAAAAAAAAATTATAGACAATTTATTTTTAAACATACAAAGCAGCATAAGAAAAGCATTCAAGACTCTAAATAACAATGAAAAAAGTTACAGTGAGCGCAATAAGCTATATATACTGATAATAGCATTAACACTGTTCAACTGCTTTCACTAGATGGCAGCATAGGACTTTTGGAATCGAATTGAATCGATTTCATTCGTAATAATTTAATATTTTACATAATTTTAATAATTACTTACTTTTAAACTAATAATTTTTTTAATATTTTACTTATTTTAATGTTTCACTTTATTGTAAGCATTCATTATAATTTCCCTTGCTTAACTATCAATCAAATTAATGTTTCAAAAATGTAAACAAATCAATGACCAGAAATCTGCAAAATTCTAAAATCCGCACAACCTCTGGTCCCAAGCTGTGCGGATTTGAGGGAGTCTACTGTACTAGTAATCACAATCTTCTTACCAAATATATTTATGTATTAATCAAGCTTTTTTTGGTTAAGACTGAAATAAAACTTCCTTACTTTATGATTTGATGTGATTTAATAGAGTATTTTTAAGAGGAAAGTTTCATTGAATAATTCAAGAAAAATGTACCTCATTTTTATTATGCATATTTAATTATGCATTATTATTTACTTGACCTTTACTTTTCATAATTTATCATTTTAAAAATTATCTTACTTTTTATTATTTTGGTTTATCACTTTACTTAATTATTTTACTGTATTGGAAGCATTCATTATAATTTCTATAGCATTATTACATTCAAATTACTGTTTAAAAATTGTAAACAAAGCAATGACCAGAAACCTTGCAAAATTCTAAAATCTACACAACCTCTGGTCCCAAGCTGTGCGGATTTGAGGGAGTCTACTGTAACAAAGGTCCCTATAGGGCAGGGTTGGCGAACCTTTTAATTACCGCATGCCAAATTTGGTCAAAAAGTATTTCGGAACAGATGTTATATTCGCCCCATATTGGCGCGATTTTTTTCTGTTGCCAATATCATATAGGCAACAGGTACTTAACTTGCGCCAAAGTGTCGTTATTTTGCTTGATGTGGTAACCCGGATTATGTTGTTTATGCTGTTGATGTTTTCGCCAAATTGGCAACCGAAAAAAATCGCGCTAATATGGGGCGAATATGACATCTGTACCAGTATTTCACGTGACCATGACGACGTGCCAACTAAAAAACAAATTTAGTAGGTGGGAAAATAATGGCTTAAAATAACTTAAAATTTTCTCTTATGATTTAAAAAATGTGAGGAACATACATGTTGGCATTATACACTATAATAATTATGGAAACAAATATATTTTAGAAATTTATATACAAAAAATAATGCAATGTAATTTGATTTCTGTTGTTGCATCTTAATATCGAGTTAATTTTAATGAAAACTGAACCAGATTTGTCTGATAAGTGCTTTCAGCTTGAGTTTTGATATTATTCGTGAAAACAGTGATTCAAAAGCATAGGTAGGCAGAAAAACTATTAAAACGACATACGTCAGTTTCTTTGAATAGCTCTGAAATAAATTCCAAAGTTTTCCAAACTTTACTATCGGAATTTAGAATAACCAATTCTTAACGGTAGTTTTCAAATATCGTCTTTGTTTGAAAAAATTTGAGACCATAATTAATTAGATTGTAGTATAACATGCTGCAATTATTTTTTTCAGTTTCCATTTACACAAATTTAGGAAAGATTAGTTGCGGTTTTTTATGTAATTTCACTTTATTTTCAGTTAGAGCCACAAGCAAGGCCGTGCCAAAATTATTCTTTCGCGTGCCAAATGTGGCACACATGCCATAGGTTTGCCATCCCTGCTATAGAGAAGAAGTACCAACAAAAAAGTAGTTTATATACCCATATTAAAAAAAAAAAACTTCAGCTGCCAAAGTGTGATATTTTTGTAGCTCTGACACCATCATGCAATATCCACGGGTGTAGTGGCACATACCAATTTCTTTTCTTGTGCATACAAAAAGCCTCTATGAATACATATTTTGCACCTACAGTATATTTATTTTGATGAAAATAAATATAAAATTCATAATCTGACAGTTTTTAAAAAATGTAATTTGCTGTACATAAAATATTGAAATATTTATTCTCTTTTTTTTTTTTTTTTTTCAATCGGCATACAGCAGTCACATATAAATAAACGTATGCATGAATGGATAAAAAAGTCATATGTGCTATGATAAGAAAAAGCTTGATGACCACTGATTTTTATAAAAGTTGAGATTCATCATCTAATAATCATATACTGTTATTTCTCCCATGTCAGAATCCTGTATGAGTCGGGTTACACTCAATCTGAACCTGACAAATAAAACTTTGACCTACTCAAAATGAAAACAAATACATAATATAAATATGAAAATATAATCTATAATTATATTTCTATTATCAATCTAATCTTTTATATAGCAAAACGGACACTTATGTATATTCATTCATATAGGGTCTTCCATCTAAAACATTATTCTGGACTTTCTTTCAAGAAATACAATCTGCCTGATTTTTCATTAAAAGGCAAATTGACCCACACGAGTCCAAAGTTAACCCGACTTGAAATTGCAGTTCTGTTCAGGTAAAATCAGGTAAACTCAACCTGAAGCAGGACACTGGTCTTAGCTGAAGCAGGACACTTAAGCAACCTGAAGCAGGACACTTAAGCTTGTTTTGAATGCATCATGTGTATAAATCTGAACAATTCTGAATTAAAGGGTTAATGGTTTGAATAAAAGAAAGGAGGAGGGGTATTTAGTTATTTTTTTAATAGTAAATCTATACTAATAAAAGTTTCACTTTATCTGTGTGTTCGTAATGTGAGCAAAATTTACCGCATATAGTCTGAAAATTTTTATAAGGATAGTCCAAGGAGGTCCAAATGCACCTGAGATTCACTTTTCATTTTTTGTTAATTAGCTGAGTTATTAATTAAAAATCGCAACACTCTCATCAGACTCATCCCTTTCATTCTGAGGCGTCATAAGCGTTCGTACATGCTCAGAACCCGATTTACACAGCTAAACGAAGATGAACTGCTAAATGCTGTGATTTGGGGTGGGGGTTCTTGTTGTCCTTTTTTTAACCTTAAATGGCCAAACTATTTAGAAATGGAAGATATATTCTGAAAGAACATACTTTTTCATCTTAAATGCCGTAATAAATCTGAAAAAACAGTGGTGTTAACACTTTTAAAAAAAAAATATTTTCAGAGAATCTTCTGCAGACCGGATTTACATCACCTACTAAAATTTCGAAATGGTCGGATGAGTAGAAGTATTTTTTACAAAATGTGTGAAAATTTTGACGAAAAGAATAAAAGCTGAGGGGGAATAGAAGCTGCTCACTTCCTGGTCAAGTTTCCACTACTAAATATGTTCACGAAATTTTAAAGAAAGATCAGATACAGTTACATTTATAAACTACTGAAATTTCAGCGAATTTGGATGATAAATATTTTTTTCTTTATATTAACGGAATAGATGTGAAAATAAGAAAAAAGCTAGAAGAAATTATCTTTCTTTTTAAACTAGATATTGATATTATTTTTTTCACAATTTTTGCCAAAATTTGAAAATGGGTATATTCCAAACAATGCATTTTCAATTGAAATATAAATTTACACATGAATATTAACCCTTTGGGGACAAGCAACCAGTATACGTGTCGCATAAGGTGCTCAGAATCAGTGATTATCCTCACCAGTAAATTTTGCCTTTTTAAAACTGAGCATTTTCATAATTCAATTAGACAAAAATTTCTGTTTTCAAAAGCCAGTGATAAAAGATTAAAAGTTCTGTAAAAGACGCTCGTCCCGATGGGGTTAAAAAAGACAAAAAATTTTATTAGTTTTTACTCTCATTTATTCAACTCAACCTGGTTTTTGTATGTATGTTAAGATAGAATTTTGTTATCAATTTTTAACACACTTTTTAGAATGAAATGATAAAAGTGTGATTACAGAGGATTCCAGATTTATAAAACCACAGATGGTAAATTGTCAAATATTCTCTGTAATTCATACAATTGTATACGAGTTGAAACAACAATGGATTTAATTTTTTACCAATGCACGCTTGCCGAAATATGCCAAATGACTCAGGGGTCGTTCTCGTCTTGAAATTTGAAAAGAAACCTACCCTGAAATGTCCTAAAATATGGCAATCTGTTCTAAAATTCCTGAAATTTTGTGCTATATTGGTATTTCAAATTACCAAATTGAACGATCAACCATAACTCAAAATTTCCAACCACATGCAACAAAATATTTAACACAATCATAAATTCAATATGTACCCAAGGCCACGTATTTTCATTTTTGACACACGTCTTTTTTGCTATAGGTAATGTATATGTAGGGGTGAATCTGAGTAAAAAAAAAATTCAGAAATTCACAGCAAATTTTCTGAAAAGTTACAGCAGAAGGGGGAAGGACAATCCACTCCCGACACTATGTTTTTTCCGTAGCCCTTTGACGAAATTCGCTTTTTTGGGAACTTTTAACGAACTTTGCATTTTTTTGCGATCCTTTGACGAAATTTGCTTTTTTTCGCGATTTTTTGACAAAATTTGTGGTTTTCTTCTCAATCTTTTGGAGAAATTTGCAGTTTTCTGTGATCTTTTGGAGAAATTAGCAGTTTTTTTGCAATCTT
Source organism: Maratus speciosus (assembly GCA_963932465.1). NCBI lineage: Eukaryota > Metazoa > Arthropoda > Arachnida > Araneae > Salticidae > Maratus > Maratus speciosus. The sequence continues at coordinate 22,667,254 of OZ010799.1, read as the reverse complement.
TTGACGAAATTTGTGGGTTTTTTTTTTTGTGATATTTTCATGAAATTTGTGGCTTTGTCACGATTCTTTGACAAAATTTGCATTTTTTCTGCAATTTTTTGTGAAATTTGTATTTTTCCCGCGATCCTTTGATAAAATTGATGATTTTTCTGCAAACGATTGACAAAATTAATTTTTTTCGGCAACCATTTGTCAAAATTCCAATATTTTTCATGTCTAAATTTTCGGATTGATGACTGATTTTTTAAAATTTTCGGAAAGGAAAGCCTTAAATTTTCAGAACAGAATTACCTCTATGTATATGTGACATGAATGTAAGCAGAATCTGGCATGCATACAAAGAATTGATTGGTTAATCATCTGGAATGGATGAACTGGCAATGAATGCGCAGCGAGTAGACAGAAAAGAGATGTCAGGTGAGTAACCGAGATCAAGAGTATGTGCTCACGAACAGCTGCATAGAGACAACATTTTTCTGGTAGAATTTTTAGGTTTGATAGTCGTAAATGACATTTGTGATCTTAATCAATATTGTATAGTTTGTGAATTAGATTGAACAATCGCAGTGCTGGGAGATTACAACTATTGGATTGTTGATTCTTGTGTTGGATGCTTTCATTTTCAAAAAAAGTTAGTATTTTGTTGTGTTTGTTTAAAAAAAAAAAAAAAAAAAAAAAAAAAAAAAGAATTAAGGATTCAAGAATTTTTTTTACATATTTTGTGGTTTTCATTTAAATGTTTGGATTTGTTTTAATGACAATTAGAATTATGCAGCCAAATCACCAAGTCATTCCAAATACTGATAATGTGTTGAAAGCTTTTTTTTTTTTAGAAATAAAGTTTTGTTATTTTATTGAAAAAAAAAAAAAAATTGAAAGCTATAAAGTTCTCAGTAGAATGACTTCAACAAGCAATAGAGGTCTATAGTGGTCAGGAAAAGCTATTTAGAATTTGGTGTGAAGGACATCCAAAAAACATTTTAATATTTCCAATATAAAATTCTATGCAAAGAACAGCAAAAAGCATAAATCTTGTCTAAAGAATTTCTTAATGTCTTTTTGTGACCACCTTAGCAAAAGATAATGATTCTAATTCAAGTAGTTCACCATCGAGTGCTTCTGTTGTAATTCAAACTACCTGCAAAAAATGTTCAATGGATTTATTAAACTGAAGAAAATAATGAAAGCTAAAGGTTTTATTTTGCTGACTGCTATTAATTGCAACTATTCATTTTCTTCAATTATTGAATTAGAAAAATTAAACTATCAGACACAAAAGCAAAATATCTCACAAAATTTGAGCTAGCACCATAGTTTTAGCAGAAAATATTGTTCAGTTATTATTCTAGCAGGGAATTTTATACGTCATATTTTGATGAAACTAACAATAAACAAGTAAAGAAGCAAACAGGTACTTAGATACTGATCTGAAAAATATGGGGAAGTTGTCATGTATTATTGAAATTAATTTTCAAAAAATCCTGTAAGTATTTTCCTTTCAACTACTTATTACTTTCTTCTATCTTTAAAGAAGAAAGTATTGGATTCATGAAAATTTTTGAATTCCGGTTTTCGACAGATTTACACGTTTTAGGGTCAGATAATCATAAAAACATGTTTTTACAAAATGTCTGTGTGACACCAATTTTGTGGGCACTCTATCTCAAGAACTAATGAACGGAATTTAATAAAACTTTAGATTCAGTTAGTCCCTCATATAAACTGATGCGGATTACTTTTTGGTGTAAATCGCTCAATAGGTGGCGCTACTATGCTGCCTTTTTTTTTACAATTTCTGCAATAGCTATATCTCAAGAAATAATGCACGGATTTTGATAAAACTTCAGATTCTGTTAGTTTTTGATGTAATTTAGTGCTAATTACTTTTTGGTGAAAATCGCCCAACAGATGGCACTGCTATGCGACATTATTCATGATTACCGGAATAGCTCTAAATCAAGAACTAATGCCTGAATTTTCACCAAACTTCAGATTCAGTTAGTCTCTGATATAAATTAATCCTGTTTAGTTTTTAGAGTAAATTGCCCAACAGGTGGCGCTGATAGGCTGCATTTATTGCGATTTTCGCAATAAACTGTATCTCAAGGACTAATATGACCAACAGGAGGCGCTGTTATGTAGTTTTTTTTAGGATTTCTGCAATAGTTCTACCTGAAAAACTAATGCACAGATTTTCATCAAACTTCAGATTTAGCTACAACTTGACATAAGTTGTTGCTGATTAGATTTTGGTGTAAATCACCTAACCGGTTGTACTGATATGCTTTATTTTTCAGGAAATATTAACATGTATGAGATCGAAGAAAATTTTGGGATTGACAAGTCCGACTAGTTTTTATTCATGAAATTATTTTAAACATTGATAAATATAGTGTAAAGTAGTATAGTTCATGCAGATACTTTTCCCTAATCAAGTGCAAGTGATAACTTTATCAGTTGCCTTCATTAAAATTACAGCTATTTCTCATCATTAAAAATACAGATTTCAAGCAATTAGCCCTTGATAAATGTTTTTCATTTATGGTGTTATTTATTATTAAAATAATGTTTTTGTATTTTAAATGAAAAGCATGAAAGTTGTTTTCATTTTACTTTTTCGAATGAATGCATTTCAACCAAAGATGGTGCGAGGTTCACTACTGTTGTCAGAATGAAAATATCTGTTGTTGGTGACATTCGTAATAAGCAATAGAAAAATGCCCATATGTGTATTCAATGTTTAGCCATAATTTGTGATGCTACATCAGCGTTTGAAATCCTTGGTAGTCCGCTGGTCCGAGACCATTAAAAATTCAATCGGACCACTAATTTAAAAAATTTAGTGGACCGCAGGACCAGTAACTTTATTCCCTCTCTGAAAGGTAAACAATGCAAATTTTTCCGTCCCTGAGAAAACCGCAACCAAACACAAACCACAGAATTTTAATAATAATAATAATAAATACAAAATTGTATTAAAACTTAGTCAGTTGAAATAAATAATAGAAAATAAAAGACATAATAATTTTATAGTTTTTGTTTATGTACTGTTTATTTAATTTTTAGCAAATTATATTTTTACATTTTATCATGCCGAAAATTTTGGGTAGCAGAAAGAAAGTTTGGTTTATAGTGTAAGAAGAGGAAGGGGGGGGGGGGGTCACTCAAAGGGTAAAAGGTACTTAATAGAATTTTATGTAGCTGGCCAGTGATGATGTCTGCAGACCAGTAAACTCTGATGTTTACTTGTCCTTGGGACCAGTGACTTTTTTTTTATCAGTTCTACCGCTGTACATTTTATATATGCAATTTTACTATTAGAAATACTCTCAACCTTTGATACACATGTGACTTTGCATGTCAGTCTGATTATTAGAGAGTAATTAATGTTATTTAGTTTTATTATACTGAATCATTGAATTACCTTTTGATTGTTTATTTTGAATTAATGTGTGCAATTGAATGTATTTTTTTTTTCAAAGTTTAAATAAATTTCAGTTCTTGTATGGTCTTTTATTTATGCTCTCTTTGGCTAATATGCCAGGTAAATGTGTCCTAAAATATCGAAAAAAGTATGTCCTGAAATATCACAGGACCAGTACTATCCTGATGGCAGCGTAACTGCAACAATGAAACATTTTAAAGGCTAAAAAGTAGAAAATAAATTATCCTTCTATATATAAAAAAAAGTTTTGATTTGGAAATGGACCAACAAAAATCTGCGTAGATCATCTGGGTATACTCTTACTAGATCGGCATCCATATTTTTTATGACCGGGGGTCTTCGTTAATATTAAGAAAACTGTTTCATACAAAAATATGAAAATCGGTGGTACTATAGAGACATGTTTGATAAACACACTGATGCAGACAGATTTTAAATCTGATAATTATTTTAAGAGATATTTAATGTTAAAGATGGTCAAAATCGTTCCATTAAAAAAGTTTTATAGGAGAAAAACTATACACAGGAATTTAAACATTTTTAGATCATTTTATACATTGGAAGTTTCCGATGTGCAGACTGCAATTATATTTTTAATGACTCATTTTTTGAGGATTTATTTCCATTTTAAATTCAAATGTTCAGCACTTCGAGAGATATTTTTTACACATTTTAGATAGGAGCGATTATTTTAAACTGTTGCCAATTTTTAAAACAGCGCAAAAATAATATTTCCTTCAAATAAAAAATTTATTTACACGTGGCTATTATAAACAGAAAAAAACTTTCAAATTACAATTAAGTGATTACGTGTTAAAAATCAGGAAAATATTGAAAATTACATCATAAAAACTACAGTTACATGTGAATTTTAAAAGGAAAAGAAAATTTTAAAATACTAAATTCATTATTATGCGTTAAAAGTCACAAATGAAGGAAATTATGTCATACTTAAAAAGGCCAAATAAATAAAAGTTGGCAAAACACTTTAAATTAAAAAATATATTTTCACGAGACATTTATTTCATATTTTGAGATAGAATTCACGACAATAGTTGAAAAGATTAAGACCGTGCAAATAATATTTCCTTTCTAACAACAAAAGTAGTATTATTTTCATGTGAATATTAAAAAGAGAAAGGATACTTTGGTGAAAATTACGTCAGATTTAAAACGATACATTTTAAAAGAACTTTCTCATAGCATTGTTAAAAAGTACCGAGAGACAAAGACTGTGTACTTAATTCATTTTACATTAGCTTACTTTCAAATTTTTAATACCTTCCAACAAAGTTGAAAAGTGTTATTGATTTCGGTTTGTCTGTTCGCGCTCTACCTCTCGTAAATATACTCGGATTGCATTGAAATTTTTGGTTATTGATATTTAGCCTAGCACGAACCCTATTTCAAATGAAGTTTGTAGCATGTTTAGTTCATTTACAGGGACAGTCAAAAGTATTCCGTAGCATTACCACCAATAGGAAAAAATAATTTCAAATGAGTTTTAAAGATGTTACACCCTTTCAAACATAATAAAAAATATATGCATTTACGAAGTGCACTAAAATATGCAGAATATTCTGTAGCATATGCAGTGCAATGAATAGTTACTATTCATTTACAGGGCTACACAAAAGATATCCATTACAAATGGTATTGGGGGAAATTGTTTGCGGCGTATTTTAATTATACAAATTCATATATAATAAAATTGATATATGTCGGTGAGGCTTACTTAAGTTATTTCATGTATAATACGAAGTGCATAGCATTTACAGGAACATACAAAACATTTCAGACAAGTATTTTCTATCCGAAGTATTGTATATTAGCGGCGATGGCAGGGAATGCATTTTTAATTATGATATGCGCTTTTAAGTTTCATTATATTTATGCATACTATATGGTGTGTGTAATTGTTATAGTTGATATACAGGGCTACGCAAAAGAATTCGTAAAGGTTACAGAGTATGACCATAAATTGCTGAAAGGTAGGTTTAAAATGTGTTATGCTGAACTGCATGTATATAGTTTTCTATGAAATGTTTGTAGAATATAGATAAAATGATAGACAGGGCCACGCAAAAAATTGGATACACGGCCGCCTATAGATGATAAATTCTGGAAATGCGATTTCAGTAGTTTTAAGAGTGATTTAGTTTGAATTAAAGTTTAGCTAAATAGTGGCATGTAATAAAGGTACTAGGTAAACAACAGGGCTGAACAAAAGTATTCAAGTATGTTTCCATCTATTAGTATAAATTGCTGAAAGAGAAGTTTCAACCTGTTATGCGTTTTCTTGCTAAACTAAATTTTCTATTATATAGCATATATATCAGCCTACAGATCAAATGCAGGGCTGTTCGGAAGAATTGGAATAAATATTTGGCTATGGATGGTAACTGCTGAAATCAGTTTCTTAACTGTTTAGTTAGTTATCTTATTTACCTTATTTCCCTAAATAACGAAGTTTTGTTAAAGCTTTCAAGGAGTGTTGGAAAATGTTTCATAATCTATGCCGTACGCATGATTTTTCTTTCCTTTTTTTTAATCAAAGACGAAAACAGCCATTATATCTCTTAGCAGCGGCTGATTTCGTCTTAAAAATCTCCAATCAAAGGAAAATGAATGAAAACCCGTTTACAGGGAGACCGTCGCTGTTTTTTAAAATTATAATTCAATCTTTTTAAGGCCGATGAAATTAGCATGCTTTCAGAATCTACGGTGTCTGAACGGGGGTTGGCGAGCATAGCTCGTAGGGGGCAGAACCCCCTAGTAAATGAAAAATAAAGAATGTGATTTAAAAAAAATATATGCTTTTCACAAAACATAGTTTAATATTAATTAATTTACAATCATACACTGAGAAATAACTTTAGAATTCTGAGTAAGATAGTTCAAATAATGTTTCATTTTTTCTTTTCCGTTGCCATATCATAAAAAAGAAGCTGAGCAAATATTATGTATTTTTAATATGTTCAGTAGTTTGTGCTTTCTACCAAGCGTTAAAAAAAGAAACTGAATTTTTCATAATAGAGTTACATCAGCACCAAATTAATGTATTGTAAAGGAGATTTTTGGGAAAAACCATGAATTGCAGTCAAATGATAAGGCATGATTTTCAAGTTGTACATTGAATGCTTATAAAAGTCTTTTTTTTTTTTTTTTCAAAATACTTATACTTGTATGCTTATCACATTACTTTGAACATTTTATGGAATATTTGAAAATTACGAAGCATCTTTTAAGAAATAATACAGTTGTAATTTTTTAAATATATAAAGACTAAGTATAATCCCATAGCAGAAAAGAAATTGAACATGTGATACATTTGAAACTTAAACACATTTAAAATGCTATATAAAAATAAAGAAATAACTATTTAATGTACTTTAAATAACTTTATTATCAATTCCAAGTGAAAAGACTTAATATAAATACGTTACAACAGGGGTGGATAAAAAAAAAATATTTCCAGTTTGCTTTGAAAATTATATTTACATCAATTATAAAATGACATTTTCAAAGGATAATAATGAAATAAATGGAAGGTAAATATAAAAGTGCTAAATCAAAAATACATATAATTCACTGGATTTATTTCCAAATTTTTTCTATTGAATAATTAATTATCAAGAAAAAATAACATTTTCATTGGAGTATTCAATAATTTGCAAGAAATAGAAACATTTTCTAATTTTAACAACATTTATTTATTTATTTATGTTTTTTACTTTGTGATTAGTTCTAAATGCATCATATTACACATAAAATTTTCGCAGTGCAAAGATTAAACATTTCATTTTAGAATACATAATATCAGAATATAAAACACAAAGATTGTGATTTAGGGTAATAAAAACAATCTTTTAAATAGCAATTACAGTTTTAAAAAGTCAAAATAATTCAATTACTTTAACAGTAAATATGAAATAAATCATAAAACAAAGATTTCTTTTCTTATGATTTACATAAAATAATAGTTGTGTATTCAATCTTGGGAAAAATATATAGTTATTTACAGACAAAAAAAAAAAAGTTTGTGCATATCTATATATATAATGTTAAAAACAATAAAATGACAATTATATGTGTGTCAGTATAATAAAAATTAAGGCGATTTCAAAAAAGGGAAAAAATCCTTTTTAAATAACCCAAAACTTTCTGACACATTCATGGGTTGATATTTTAATGGAAAAGCATGATTATCGAAGTGACTTGAAATCAAATAATGTTTATTTTTTCTTGAGATATGAACAATGTCTCTCTCATGAAAATTTTCTGTAGATTATCACATTTAGAAATTTGATTAAAAATGCCAACTTTGACAATATTTTCTAAAAGATCCTATGCCTTTATCAAAAGATGAAAAATGCTATTTTGATTTCATAGTTTCTGAATGAGAACACTTGTTAATTGTGTGTTATGAATAAAAATGAATTCAAGAATGTGTCAAAAAGTAAACACTCTAAATTTTAAACAGCCTTAATACAAATAAATGCAATAATAAACCATAATAACTTTATTTGAAGAGTGCATAATTTGCCCCTATTTTTAGAAGTTAATGGGTCTCTTCAACTTGCATTAAGTATTTTTCTTAAGTATAAACATTAAAATGCATTCTAATTTGTAACTTTATAGTATTACTCTTATGACTTTATAATTTTATTGATCTTGCAGACTTTTCACCTTAATCTTTACTCAATTTCCAAAAAAAAAATAAAAAATAAAATAAAATATTTAGAACTGTTTTAAAAAGTTGCACATTGAAGGATTGAATTAAAAGAAGAACTAAATGATAAAAATGTTCTTATCTACAAAAAAAAAAAAAAAAAAAAAGATATAAAGCAAAAATCAACATAAAATATAATAGCTGCAAAAATTTGTAGCAGTAGATAGTGTTTTTATTCCACCGGGATATAATTTAAAACAAAATTACATTATTTTAAACAATAATTAAATTTACAGAATAAAATAACAACAGTAATTCATTTTTTCTTTATAAAATTGGTTGCACACATGCATATATTTAAAAAGTGTAACAAAAATATAAATACACTCTTTTGAGTACACAAACAATATATATATATATATATGTGTGTGTGTGTGCATAAAGTTTCAATATTCAACCATTACATTGCTGCTACGTATACATATTTTTAATTACATTTCTATAGGAATTGATGCACAGATTTAAAAAATATTTTGAAAGCTTTTTTATCTATTTTATTTATTTACTAATATGAAGAGTGGGGAAAGGGGGGGGGGATATCAAAATATCAGCTGAATATCCTGTTTTCAACATCAGCATATCAACACAATTTAAAATTAAACACTAACTTTTCCAAAATACTTTTTGAGAAAACCATCTAAAAACAGGAGAGAATCTACTTATTAATAAGGATGGAAAAGAGTGTTTTTTATGAATTTAATTATAGTAATGGTATTCAATAACCATCTAAAATAAAACTGGTTTAAATGAAACATTAAAAGTAACTTAACCCCTTCAGACCAGTGTTACATACACAAATTTTGCTAGGTTGGCACCAATTTTTTTTAACAGTTACTTTTACTTACTTAACCACAGAAATGACCTAATTAAAAGTAAGGTTAATTACTTTAAGTTACTATAAGTTAATTACTTTTCTTTATTACTGGTACCTAAAATAATTGCTGCATGAACTTGTTGATTCATACATTCACCCGCTGTCTCAAAGGAGTTAAACCGTTTGTGCAATGCAACAGGTGTACATGTTGTATAGAATGTGTAAAATCCTTGAATTAGATTGCCATGTTAAATCACAGAATTCCAGTGATTAAATAAGGCAAAAATTATTATTTGAAAAAAGTGACATTAACTCTTTCGCTATTGATGTCCTTGATCAAGGACATGCTTTATAAGAATTTTTTAAGACATTTAATTTAAAAGAATTTTATAAATTTTATGTGCATTTTTAATCATTTCCCCACCAAAATAAAAGTATTTAGAAATCAAACCAACAGATCAGATAAATTTTTTTAAGCGAAATTTTTGAATAAAGATGGATGATCTTGTTGAGGTAAGCCTTTTTAAAAATCCTCTAATTTTTATATAATTTAATATCTGAAGCAGCTAAATATATTTTTAATTTTGTTAAATAAACTAGAAACCTTGATTTAAACTTATTGTGATAGTTCTAAGTAATTGTAATTTTCTTAAAACGCATGTTCATGACGTTTGACCATTCTATAGCAATAAAAAAAGAAAAAAAAATAGTCAGGAATTTTTTTATTAGATGGTTTTTAGCTTATTGGGAGCATTACTAACAACACGTGAAAGCTTCATAATTTTTATTTCAATTTTTTAAATATTAGTAATGAAAGGGTTAAAAAAAATATATATATACAAGATGCCACTTGAGAAGGGGTTGAAGTATAAATGTTCAAAAATAAATGTGATTTTTGCGAATTTAATTTCACTGGCAGAATTTAAAATTGTCTTACCCTTTTTATAATAATATTAAAGGAATTTAAATGTTTTTTCACAAATGTAACCAAACTTTATAAAGAAAAAATAATCCATTACAACAAAATTTGTACTTCACAATAGTAACTAAAACATACATAATTTACTAAGTACTACATAAAAAGTATTGCAACTTCATATTTAAACATACTATAAAACACAAAGAAATAATAAAAAATTATAATAGAAGGAAGATGGTGCTTTTGATATATATATAATTAGTTTTAATGAAAGGATTGGTAAAAAGGGTAGTAACTAGAATCCTGCATTGAAACTTGGCTAATTTTTCGTTAGGTTAGGTTTGGGTCAATTTAATAGCTTCAATTTCAGGTTGTGTTTCTTTTCTTCACAATGTTGTGTTGAGATTACTGAATGTGGCTTAAAACTGTTTGTCCCATGGCTTATAATTTTACCCCATGGTTCAGTATATAGTGTACAATATAAGCAAAACAAACATTTTAAGTAGCTGACTGGTTGCCAATTATTTTGTTTCTTTTTTTTTTTCCATCCAAGAGGCAAGTCATACCTTTCCCACTCTTGAATCAGAAAAAATTCCACAAAACAATGTTTTGTTATGTGTATTACATATTTAATAATAATAAAAAAAATGCTACATGAATGTTAAAAAAAAAAATGCGACATTAATGTTTTTAAAAAATGCTACCTTAAGAGATAAAATCTTTTCCTTCTGAAAACTGAGGATTGAATCTGCCCTTATTTTTCTTGCTTGTCTCTAATTCTTTATAGTTAGTCTCTTTATTTATTTATAATCTTTATTTTTATTCTTTTACCATAGCATTTTACTAATATCCATGATGATTTTTTTCAGATTAACAACTATTGTCAGGGACTAATCATAAAGTATGGTAAGGGCTTCCTAGTTCTTTAGTACTCTCTACATTGCATAAAAAATTCACACATTTTGGATGTCTTAAAACTGTGGTTTTCAAACTTTTACACCTCACATACTCGTTTAAGTGTTAAACGTATCTGGAGCCACCCTATTTTATTTTATTTTTTTATTTGTAAGAGCCATAAATAGGGGGGGGGGGGGGATGAATGAATACAATACATTTAATAAAAATTTTATGAATAACAAATTTTGTAATGTGATGAAAATGTTTGTTTACACTTGCCTTTATATTGAATGTTTGGTGTCAGTTTTCTGAAGCAGAGCACTGCGAAGAGGTGGGGGTAATTAGGGGTTAGTGTTGCATTCAGACATGATTTTTCTATGGGGGGGGGGGGGGATACACTGTGAGGTTGTGTGTGAAGAGGAGAGGGGATTTAAATGCTCCAGATGGGGATGTTCTCCCTGGGTCACTCCGCCACCACCAGAATTCAACACTCTTAGAGGTTAAAACTTCTCCTGTAGCATTATGCATGCAAATCCCCTTACCTTATGAAAAATACATGATATGTAAAGGCAAAAACTGCCAAAATTTACAATTTTTTCAAGGCTTCATATTAAGAGCACCCTCTTCAGTGCAAAATGGATGGAAGAAAGAATGAAAAGCAGTAACATCAAAGTATGTACATTACTGTTTCTGCTATTTCATTCATTTTCATATGAAGGAGCGTATCCTTTTTTAAAGCCTTGAAACAGCTAAATGATTAATTTATTTTGACTGTTTGGGCTTTTCATTATGTTACTTTTAAACATAATGTATTCATGCAAAATAATGAATTTGTTCATTTTATGAGTAACAAAACTTACCCCAGACGAAAATCCTGAATGCGCTACTGATACAAAGTAGTAAATATCCTCAACATCTACTGCTCTTTTATAATACTTTGTTTTAAAATCAGTCAGTGATGGAAAAACACTTTCATTAACCCATTTAGTAGTACCATGCTTTATGTTAGTTGTTGAACAAACTCGTATAACTTGCTTGAATTTTTCATGTATACCACTTTGTGAAAGAGTGCCTTAGAATATAAGCATATACACACATGCTTAGATAAATATATTTTTTGCTTTCATCCTATTCTTAAGCATAAAATATGGGTACATGACATTTCGGTTCCGATGTCATTTTAATCCCTTGCCATTTCAACCTCCCCCTCCTTATGACTTGCACTTTAATTGTCATAGGCTCGCCAAACGTTGTACGGCTCAACATCATGAGGGGGTATTATAATTTTTTTATGAAATCTCTTAAATTTTATAAAAAGCTGAATATAAGAGCCTGACAAATTTAATCTCTTATAACTCGAGATAAATTGTCACAGTGTGCTGAAATTTTGTGTGCATGAACAACATGATGTAATTTCACAAGGGATAGTGTCGGATTTTTTAACGTAAGCCCCCTAAAATTTAGTATAGGGCAAATATAAAGAAATGATAACCACAAACTCTTATAACACTGATAAAAATTGTTTCAGCTTACGAATTTCCTATTGTAAATGTAATTGTTTTGAAGGGGGGTAGCTTTGCTGATTTTTTATAGCAATGCCCCATGTTTTAATGTATCATAAACTTAAGGTATTGAAAACTAGTCTGAGTTATAAGGGGAGGGAGGCACAGACTGAAATGTCCTCCTTCCTAAAATATTGTTTACAATTAGTCAAAGTTAAAAAAAAACTGATTTACAAACTCAGCATTAAAATAAATAAATGTGTACCAAATTAAATCCCTATTGGCAATGCATTAATTAGGCCCTGACAAGTGCTAACTTCAAAAAGTTGATTTATTAACTACATCATCACTTATTTAAACTGAATGTTAGCGATTCAATGATTTCCCAAACCTTTAAATACAATTTATTATCATCATAAAATAATTTTACGTTAGTCTTTACCATAACTGGTTTAAAAAAAATCATTTGACTCTTACAAGATACTATTAATGTTGTCCCCAATATTCAAGGCAACTCTTATGGTGGCAGGAATCGTAATGAACTTGCAATTAAAAAGTAAGACTGCTGCAAAAACATAAGAATTTGGTTGGAAAGAAAAAAAAAAAAAAAAAAAAAAGAAAAATAGGAATAGTATCAATTAGGAACAAAATTTCATATTAACCCTTTAAGCGTCCTAATCATGTTTTTCCATCACATAATCTTTGAATTCAAGGGCTTATTTAACTCAAAATTGGTATTAATGTTATTTTTTTGTAGTGCATGAGATAAATATGTAAGATAATCATAAACAAATCCTCATACAAATACTTTTCATAGCTATTATTTTCTGAATTATTACACATACCTGACACATTTCGCAGGACGCTTAAAGGGTTAAAAACAACAATACTAATTTACATAACTAATACATTCATTCTAAAAAGAAAGCTTTTTTTTCTTTTAAATATCTAATAAATTTTGGAAAGTAATTTTCTACAAGGAAAACAAGAACTAAAAAAGTAATAAATATACATTGCTACATGAAATGTCACATGGGCACCCACAAGTAAGTGGGGGTAGGGCAATTGCTCCCTTGCGTACACCAAATTTAATTAACTAAATTTTTCTTTTCTCTACTGAGTTTGTTCTACAGATAGATGCCCATGAATTCCATACTTTTTATTTACTAAAACATGTAAATACTAAGAGTATTTAGATACAAGGAATGTTTTTATCATTTTAATTTGAAGCTTACAGATTACTGGTAATCCATTGGTAACTGTATATCACCAAACAAAGCATTACAGAATTCAAATCCATAATACATCCATCTTTGTATTTTTACAGAACTCTAGTGAGAATATTTATTATATCCAGTGAATCTAAAAGGAAAAAAAAAATAATTAAAAAAATATTTACAAATGACTAGCCTTTTTTAAAATGTCTCCTGGGATTTTTGATTTTCATATCAAGCAGTGTTGCCAAGTTGGGAATTTTTTAATTCAAAGTATCTATTTCAAAATAGTAACCTTTTTTCATTTAAAAACAGACATGTTGTGATTAAATAAAACAAAGATTACTAATCTAAATAAGTGGTAGATGTATTGAATGAAAAATTTCTCCATTGTGGTAACACTGATATCAATACTCATGTTTTAAAAAAAATTTAATATGTAGTTAATGCAAAATCATATGAAACTTTCTCAAATTATTTTTTATTAATAAAATTAAATTTTACACCCATTATTTAATTCCAAGGAAAAATAATTTCAAAAATTTGAACAATAATACTGGTGATAAATACTAGCAAAATATCCCACAATAGAATGCCAAATCCTGGAAACAAAAGTTAAACTCTTTTCCACACATCTTTGCAAAATTATGTATCAGTGTTCTTAAAATAGGCTTAGCTCACCTTAATTCTGTAAAGTAGAGGCATTACAGTTTATTTCAGCTCATTATGTTACATAACTCACAATCTTCAGTTTAACACATTTTGAACCAGAAATTTGAATTAATAGATGAAATCAAAACACAGTAAACTTCTGTTTATCCATCACTCTATTAACCACCATTGTTGGTTAACCGTCACTTCTCCTCTAAATATTTTTTTAACCTTCTGAGCAGTTTGCCCGTATTTTTCTGTTTCCCAAAAACAACTTACATCTGTTGTAGAAAAAAATATTTTACACAGAATTGTATTTTAAAATGTATGTCAATAAAAGGGACATGAAGTGTACTTTAGAAACAAACAGGAAAAGAAAATTTAAATTAAGATTATTTTTATAAGCATTTTTATGAAATTATTCAAAATATTTTGAGACCAAAGAAACCTGAAGCGGGTGAATATGATGAATCACAGAATGTTGTTATAGGAGTCAGTCATGCAAGAGACTATGCTCTCTAAATGCATTAATTGTTTTGAGAGGAAAGAAGAAGCAGATGCAACCCAAGTACTTTTATTAAATAGAATACGAAATCTTGCTGCAGTAAAAGCGCAAGCAAAACACAAACAAAAATGTATAATGGATTACTTTGGATGAAAACAGGTACTACATTTTTATTCTGTAACATTCTAAATTTGCCTTATAAATTGATTTCTCACTATCAGTTATGCTTTTTATTATCGAAAGTACACAACAGATAAAAAACCATTTAAATATTCTTTTTTATAAACCGGCAAAAATAAATGTAATTTTAGTAATGGTCTTGTAGTGTCTTTCAATACTTTGATTATCTGTCACACTGAGTGATGGATAATCGGAAGTTTACTGTATAGGATATGCTATTAAATAATTTTTCTGGTTCCACATATGTTTTTTAATTTGAAAAAATAAAAAACTAGGTAGGCAGCTATGCCATTCTAATGTTGAATATTTGGAAAATTAATGTTCTTCATTGAACTAAATGATACACTGAAAATTAGTCGTTTTCGACTTCGATTTATTACTAGGTGTGTGGCAACCTGATGTGTTGCATTGACATTGCATGAGATTTTCTGTTTTCTCGAGGGAAAAATAAATCCAATATTACAACATTTAGAAAAAAATTACAACAATAATTTTATTGAATGCTAAATTTCAATTAAGAAATCATATTTACAATATAGGTTAAACAGAAATTGCAAAAATTACATTTTACAGATTAGTCATAGTTTATGCAAAATCGGGTTCACACTCATGTTCCAAGAAAAAATTCTGAGAATCCCTGAAATGTATTTTCCGGGATACATAACTTTTCCATGTCAACAGTTAATGATATTTTTCAAATCAGTATCATAACTGCCAATACAAGGTAATTTCAAAAATAAAGTTTATACACCACCCATATAAACAATATGAACGGAACTTTAAAGGACAAATATTATAATTTGTGTACAAGAGAGATGAAGTCTGCATGCCTTGTAGGGCTGTCCTTAAAAACTTGGTAGATTGCTGCAAGAATTTAATTTGCTTTTCACTTTGTGATTTTATTACCTCTCTGAAAGCATTATGAATAATATGAAGGCTACAAGTGCCAACATAAATTAAAAAAACATCCTTTAATATTGTTAAGTTCCTCTTGAACATCTTTCAAACCTCACTATGTTAGAAGGTGACTAGATGAAGAAGATAAGTAGGTTAGAAGATGAATAGTGACCAAATGGATATTGCCAGACTTTAGAAAGAGCACAGATTAAATATAACATACGTTACATTTACTCTGTAAGAAAAAGTGGCTAGTTTCCAATTCTATATTTCACAATGTTAGAAGGCATGTCTTAGTTTGATTTCATTATGACATCACAAAGCATGTGAATAGCAGCGATTGCCCTCAATTTCCCAGAATAGCTAATAATTTTGCCAGGGTTTTCCAGGTTTGGGAAATTTTTGCATTATCCCTTATTTTTATGACCAAAATTTATCCCCTGATTTTCCCTTGAATCCCATAATCCCCTGACAATTATGAACCCTGAAAATATTATTTGTTAAAAGTATTATTCTTTTAAGACTTCGCTTCCAATTTCAGAGCTGGCGAAATGGAAATGGCTTAATTTTGATTATTATTTAAGTTTTTAAATTAAAATAAATGCCTTACAGGAAAAAACAAAATGATTGGCAAACAAACCTGTTGAATGGCTAGGTGAAAAAAATGATGCTACAAAACATTTACACAAAGATTTATAACACTTTAATTCATTCAAAAGTAACAATGTTTTTTAACAGTCTATGCATGTTAAACAAAACTATACTTCATGTAACATAAAACTGAACCTGCCCTATACACTGATTATTATCTATAATGTTTTTATGCAACAGAGAAACTTTCTAATGTACCCTATTGGACATTAATACGATAGGTTTGCCATCTCTGTCCTAGACCTTTTTTAAAAATACTAACAAAGTAATGCAGACATGTTTACACTAATTGAGCCAACATAGAATTTCAAACAGGTACTTGTTAACCTTATGCACCATGAAATTATTGCACTATGTATATGTGATTCAAATAGCACCAATAATAACCAGCCCAATAAACAGCACATATGATGTATTTTAAGACAATGATGGATTACCAGTGATCTGTTGCGCATATTGACAAACAAATTATTCAAAGAGAAAAACTTTACGTATTGAGTCAAGAATAGCAAAATATATAGACAAGATATTCACAAAACAAGTATACAACTTCAGAATTCTATTTATAACAAAACAAAAGAAAAATAAATGAAATAACAACTCATATATAGTACCAAAGCAAATAACAAATATGGAAAATTATTTTTAAAACTACATTAGACATGCATGCCTCAGTTGATCAAATGATATTTCAGTTTAATCTCAATGCGCTTCAGAATGTTCTATGTATCCAGCAGAAAGTTTTCATTAATATATACATATATATAGGGTGTTCCAAAATTTGACCAACAAATTCAGAAGGGGATAGTAGGCATCGAGAGGATGAAAAATTATCATGGAACATGGGGTTGCAAACCACCCATTTAATCAAAAATACAGGCCTACTACCCTAATCTACCCTAACCCAACTTTGGTTGACAGTAATAACTTTCAGAAAACTGAAGTACAGTGAAACCTTCCTGTGCGACCACCTCCCTAAACGACCATTTTTTCATAGAACGAAATTTTTTTCCCATAAGCTCAATACTAATTTTGCCTCCATTCAGAGACCATCCCAGTTGAATTCCCTCCACGAGCGACCCATTTCTTTGAAGAAAATAAAACAAATTTCATTTTTTTCTTTCTTGCTTGAAGAAAGTTTTATTAGAAAAATAATTCCGGAGAATGCATTATTCATCAAACTTCTAAACCAAATTTAGATTTTTTTTTTTTTTTTTTTATGGCAACTGTTAAGCATTTAAATCTCTTTGTGCCTTTTTAGGCAATGAATTTAACTCTGATGACAAATTAAGAATGACAGTCAATAAACTCCCCTGCCCTATTCAGGAAACTCTCAAAGAAATAGATAAATTTATGAAATCGTCATTATTTGTCCCCATCCAAAAA
Source organism: Maratus speciosus (assembly GCA_963932465.1). Classification (NCBI taxonomy): domain Eukaryota; kingdom Metazoa; phylum Arthropoda; class Arachnida; order Araneae; family Salticidae; genus Maratus; species Maratus speciosus. Next base: position 22,649,461 of record OZ010799.1, on the reverse strand, counting down.
AAAAAAAAATTGCATTTATTTACTGAACTTCGAAAGGACTTAGAAATAAAAGCTATAAAAGATAAAACCGTAAAATCAAAGCAAACGTCAATGTATTCATTTTTTAAACTGTGCAGTAATTAACTTATGTAATTAACTTTTGTTTTGATACTTAGATATTCGTATTTTTTCTTAATGTGAAAAATAAATTTTAATAACATTAATTATTACCTTTTTTCAAGAATTAAAATCTAGATTTAAACATGACCTCCATTAAGAGACCACCTCTCAGAGTGACCAATTTTTATTGAAATGGAACGTGGTCGCTTTAGGGAGATTTTACTGTATATTATAACGAAACTTTTAATAGACATGCTCACCTTTGCTACAAAATCATAAATAGACATGCTCACCTTTGTTATAAATATCATAACCCCCCCCCCCCCCCCCCAAAAAAAAAATGGTGATGTTTCCATTATTCGCGCCAGCAATATCCACTTGACTCTCCATATTTTAGACTGTGATTATCAGTTCATACGATATCATCGATTTTGCAAGCACCCTGTTTTTCCAGTTAATATCACATTTCATACAAAACAAGGTACATATCTTCACATTTTTATTACAATATTTTTATTTTTCGCAAAATTATTACCATCAAGCAGACTTCACTTAGGGTGAAACACCCTGTCTATGACTAAGTAAGTGGTTTATGAACTCGTGTTCTTTAGCAATTTTTCATTGTCTTGATGCTTACTATCAACCTTCTGAATTTGTCCATCAAATTTTGAAACACCCTATATATTGTGGTATGTATAATGCACACACAAAAAAAAGTTTACTTCTTTCATTAAGCTCAAAAGTCACATTAATACAGCTCTCCCTTTTTTAACACTTCCCAACATAGTTAAAAAGTATTCAGCAGGGGTGCAGAAAATGTTTCTACTTCCAACATTTCCCCCAATCCACATGAAAATTTCTCCAGAATTTTACAGTATGTTATAGGTATGCTACATTACCGTAGGTATAGAAAATTAATTTTTCCAATATTTCTCAACTTGTGAGCGAGTATATATGGCGAGGGTGAATCTGAGGGAAAAATGTTTTTAAAATTCACAGCAGATTTTCTGAAAGGCTACAGCAGAGTAGGGGAAAGGGGGGAGGAATCCACTCCCAGCACAATGTTTTTTTCGCGGCCCTTTCACGAAATTTGTGTGTTTTTTTTTGCGATCTTTTAACGAAATTTGCGGTTATTTCGCCCCTTTTGACGAAGTGCGCGGTTGTTTTGCGATCTTTTGACGAAACTTGCAGTTGTTTCATATTCTTTTTATGAAATTCACGGTTGTTTTGCGATCTTTTGACAAAATTTGTGGGTGTTTTGAAATCTTTTTTCAAAATTTGTGCTTTTTTCATGATCTTTTGAAGAAAGGTGTGTTTATTTCGCGATCTTTTGACAAAATTGCATTCATTTTGCAATCTTTCGACGAAACTTGTGGTTCTTTCCTGATATTTTGACCAAAATTGCATTCATTTTGCGATCTTTTGACAAAACTTGCGGTTCTTTTGCGATCTTTTGACGAAACTTGCGGCTCTTTTGATGAAATTCATGTGTTTTTTTCACGATCCTTTGATGAAATTCATGTGTTTTTTCGTGATCTTTTGACAAAAATTGCGTTAATTTTGCGATCTTTAGACAAAACTTCCTGTTCTTTCGTGATCTTTTGACAAAAATTGCATTAATTTTGCGATCTTTAGACAAAACTTCCTGTTCTTTCGTGATCTTTTGACAAAAATTGCGTTAATTTTGCGATCTTTAGACAAAACTTCCTGTTCTTTTGTGATCTTTTGACAAAAATTGCGTTCATTTTGCGATCTTTAGACAAAACTTCCAGTTCTTTCGTGATCTTTTGACGAAATTTGCGGTTATCTCGCGATCGACAAAATTTGTGATTCTTTCGCAATCTTTTGACAAAATTTGCAGTTTTGTTTCATGTTCCTTTGACGAAATTTGCAGTTATATTGCGATCTTGTGGCAAAATTCGCGTTTTTCTGTAAGTCTTGGACAAAATTCGCGACATTTTTATGCCCGAATTTCAAGATTGATGACCGATTTTTTTTTTTTTTAAATTTTTGGAACCGAATGTCTTAAATTTTCGGATCAGAATCACCCCTGATATACATTACATATTATTCTGAGATCGATTTTCTGAAGGTGCCATACGGATATTTTTATTTGCAGTGAAATTTTTCTATCTGAGGGAATTATGGAATTCGTTGTTAAAATCGAAATCAATTGTGTATGTTTCTGCAAAATTTCCCCATGTGGTTAAAATTTCCCCCGACCCTAGATCGCCGGATCGGACATATTCTGCACCCCTGGTATTCAGTACTTCAGTTTGTCTGCCGAATATTTGTGCTGTAACTCTTCTAAATATACTTGGATTTTAATGCAATTGGTACATGTTATTGAGATTTACTATGGGACATTCCCTACTGAAAATAGAATGTGTAGCATTTATAGTTCACGGGCACACACAAAAGTGTTACATACATTATGGTCTATGGGGAAAAATCATTTGTTGTGCATTTTAATAATTTTACAATATTTCAAATATAATGAAACTGAGCATAACTGAGTTGGAGTACAAAATGTGTGGTATAGAATATGGAGTAAATAGCATTTATAGTTTTTTATGGGAGGTATAAAAAAATTCTGTTATATTATGATCTAAAAGGATATTTTTTTTTTTTTTTTGCAGAGTATTTCAATCAACACTATGCACCGAATAGCGATTTTGGCCGAATACCGAATATTCGGCCTACAGGCGAACCGAATACCAAATATTAGTAACTGTTAGGCCAAATACCAAATATTCAACCTGTTGAATACTTTTATATTTTACAGTTTAAAGGTATTAAAATGTTAAATTTTAAAACAATTTTACATAATATTTAAAACAAACTTTCATTTTGGTAAACAAGAGCTTTTTTTTCAAGTAAACTTTATGCTGAAAAAAAACTGCTTTGAATTACTTAAGAGGACAGCTATAAAACTTTTTTAATTAATAAAATTTTAAATTTCATGGCTTCTTCTGTGAATTAAAACAAATGAATAAAATGTTCTTAAATTCTAAAACAAACATTTTAAAATCAAAGAGAAATTGTGAAAAAATTGTACAGGATCATATATATTATTTGTTTGTCAGGAAGAAACTAAACTAAAAGCAAATAAATAATACAATCGATTCAAACAATCGATACAATCGATTCAAAACTCAGCAAGAATAACTGTTCTACTCTCTTTGATTAAGCAAGGAAGTTTTTAAATGCATCCTAGATCGGTGTCTAGAGTGGGCGATCATTTTCAGAGATTGTAAACCTTGTTCTTAAAATCTTAGCAAGAAACAGGTTATTTATTGGACAATGTTCAGGAACTTGCATTTGTACATAATTAATTCCTATGAAAATCCTTGTGATTGGTTAATTTTCTTAAATAATACTTAACAAACAGCCAATAAATAATGTAAAAACATTCTCTTTTATTTAAATATGATTCTGTTTCTAATTATTCTGAATATCTTTATAAATTGGCTGTTAAACGTAGAAGTTGTATAAGGTTTTTAAAAATATGTTTTAAGAGTTTTTTTTTTTTTTTTTTTTTTTTTTTAAGTATTCAGTTCGGCCGAATACTCGGTAACATGGCCAAATAGTGAATAGACACCAAATATTCGGCGCATCCCTAATTTCAAGCATAATGAAATTAACATGCATCACTGAAGTGCACAGTAACATGTTTTCTATACATTAAGGGGTGCATAGCATTTATTATTCCTTTACAGGGACATAAAAGCAATTCGGTTACAGAGTTGACTATGAACGATAATTGTTAAAAAAGCATTTTCAGCTGTGATATGCATTGTTAAATGTAACTAATTTTTAGTGTATTATGTAGTGTATATAAATTCTATCGATCATATAGAGGGCTGCATGAAAAAATTCTCATACATTAGCAGATATGGACAGCAATTTCTCGAAATGGATTTTCATTGTGTTATATACAGTAGAAGATCTTTATAACGCAAACCTAAAAACGCAAGGTTGTGCGTTATATAGAATTTTGCGTTATATGGATCACATTTCACATATCATTAAATTTACCTTGTAAACATGGGCAAATATGTCTGAAATATATCAAAATACATTAGAGTATCTTTATACTGCTTTCCTTGTTACCAGATGTTATCCAATCCAGATAATAATTTTTAGCATAATATAGATCATTCCACACATTCTTAAATTTACTTTATAAGATCCAAGTATACCTGGACCAAATCATTCATTATATTACTACTCATTTTCAAAACTATTTATTGTAATAATAGCAAATTTTACATTAAAAAGCCCTGAATTAAGGATATAAAGTTGAAATAATGAATTAAATTTAGTTCTGTAGAAAGTCACAATTTTTTATAATATGGGAATATAGGTGCTTCTGAATTGAAAAATTCATTGTTTACATCTGAAGAAGTTGTGCGTTATATGGAGAATTGCGTTATATGGAATTGCGTTATAAAGATCTTCTACTGTATATCTAAAATTCTTTATTTGAATATCTCATTTCATCATATGTAATAATGAAATTTCTTAACAGTAGTCTGATAGTGTTTTATAATCTATACCTGGTGTACATTTTTTTTTTCGTTATACATTCTGAAAGTACTTAAATTTGGACTAGAAGATCATTTCAACAAACTGCAAGCATCGAAACAGTACACATAAAAATATGTTTGAGTTTTAAAAAATGAATTTAATATGTATTACGTATTTAAATATCATGTGAGTTGTTATTTAGGCAAAAAATAGAATAATGGAATTCTATAAATTTTTTATGGATATCTTGTATTTCAAAATACAGGGTTTGTAAGTTTTTGAAAGAAAAATAAATAGCCAATGTCTGAAAAAATTGCTAATCAAATTTTAAAGCATGTCATTAATAAAAAACTGAACTGAAAAGCAATCATAAAACCTTTAAACAAATAAACAAACAAAGAGAAGTATATTTTATAATTGGTAAATTCTATAATATATAAAATTAGATTATTTTGTAAAAATTCTGAAATAAAGAAATTTTCTTTCAATATCTTTTTAAAATAATATCAACCTATTTTAATACAATATACTAAGAGAGTATACTGTTAAAACTATCCTACTATGTTATTATACTGTTATATTAATTACTTGATATACTGGATAATATTGTGACACTGGTCTATTTCCCTGTTAAAAGTACTTCAATGAGAAAGATAACTTGTAAAATTGTTATATGTATTAGTGAGAATATTGATATCAAAACTTTTCTTTTTATAATTTTTACTATAATTTAATATATACAAAGTCCATAGAGATTCAAGACAAAATAATCTAAGGAGTCCAATAATGTTTAAGAAATCACATTAAAACCACTAAGCACAATCAATGTGCAATAACTCTTTTTTATAGGTCCAGAAACTTTAAATCTGTTAAGTTCAAAAGAGATCTATTCACAGGTTGAATTTAAAGAAAACACTGAAATGAAATAAAATATTTTTTTGATTTTTTAATATAATAAAATAAAATTACTTTAACTTCTCTCTCTCTCTGCCCTTTATTTTTATTTATTTTAGAATGACAGTAATCACTTGAACTTTACTTTTCTAAAGATAAGAAAAAAATGTACTTTACTTCCTTGGAAGAGGAATCTCTTTCATGCTAATAAATACTATGACATACTAAAAGGTTTTAAAATCCCAATGTATCGGATTTTATTTTATTATTTTTGTTTTTAGCAATAATACAATCAAATAGTTCAAAGACACTAACATTTTACCTCACACTAATTTAAAGCATTTTCAAGAAGCATTTTATTTTTTAATGAATTTTAAGCACCTTCAAAACTGCTTTTTTATTTAAAGAATCAGTATACACCCTATAAATTAAATTTTGAATGCTTTAGATACCATACAAACCCTGCTAATAGTCATAAGTACACGAGACAACTGTAGACTCAAAATATAACAATAGAATTTATATGTTATTCTTTCGTTCATTTATGTTAACATATATGTGTATAGACACTACTTTTTGAATGACCCCTTACAAAAGAGAAAAAAAATCACCAGGACAGAATGTCTTTAAAAAAGCTATCCATGGTCAACATGAACAGTTGTCTAAAAGAGTGATCACAGATCAGAACCTGGACTCTACAGTTCCAGAAAAAGGATATAGTTCTATGCTACATACAATCTATGAGCAACCTAACTTGCCAATGTCCTACTTGATGGAGGCGAAAGCTTGTCCATTGCTTCCTGAATTTTTTCCTGGAGAATCCTGTACTTTAGCCTAACTTGGTTCAGGTACTCCTCTTCTTCTAGATCCAGAATTTTCAAAAAGTTATTCAGTTCTGGAACGGCAAACTGCTCCCACTGTCGATTAAGAAAGTATAAAATGAGTGAAATACTGTGATAAGTCTAGAAATTTAGCTTCAAAAAATTCAACAAGTATTGCATTACAGATGAAACGGGTGTCAATTTAGCTGGATATTCAAGATAATTTGCAGCTGGATATACAACCGCAGCATATTTCAATCGCTCTCCTCTTTTTTTTAGGTGCGTTCATAATTATATAAATACGTAGCACCTATAGTCGTCGTTCAGTCCGTCTGTCTGTCCGTCCGTCTGCATATAATAGAGCAAAAACTACCCAACCGAATGGTCTGAAATTTTAAATATATGACTGTTGTAAAATTTTGTCGAGCCATTTCAAATTTTATGAAAATCGGATGTATAGTTAAATGACAGGGACAGTCAAAAGTTTTTCTTTACATGACGGCCAATGGGAAAAATTATTGCACGTGCATTTTAATGATGTTAAAGCTTTCCGAATGGTCTCAAATTTTAAACATATAATTATTGTGACATTTTGTCGAGCCATTTCAAATTTTAGGAAAATCGGATGTATAGTTTAATGACAGGGACAGTCAAAAGTTTTTCTTTACATTAAAGCCAATGGGAAAAATTATTGCAAGTGCATTTTAATGATGTTACAGCTTTCCGAATGGGCTGAAATTTTAAATATATAATTGCTGCAAAATTTTGTCAAGCCATTTCAAATTTCATGAAAATCGGATGTATAGCTTAATGACAGGGACAGTCAAAAGTGATCCGTTACATTAAGGGGAATGGGAAAAAATTATTGCAAGTGCACTTTAATGATGTTACAGACTATGTACGTATGAATTGCAAATAAATACACATTCAGTACAATATGGGGTGCAAAAAATAATTATAAAACTAGTTATAGTACGAACGCACCTCATTTGCCACGTTTGACGAGCAATTTCCAACTTGTTTTTTTTTTGGTAAAAGGAATCTGGTGCAGGTTTAAGTTAATCAGCAAATGCTATATATTTTCCTTTTTGATCTTATTGTTAACAGACATTTTTATGATTATTTCAGTTTCAGTATCAATATTATAATAACATAATTTTAAATCATTAGTTATATCAGCATCAGCTATTTAGTTTAGTAATAATAATTTATTTCTATGAAAAAACTTACAACTGAATACATTTTAAAGAGATTGTTTAGTGCTCATATCTTTTCCCCCCTTTTGACAAAGTATGCTCAGACTCTAACTCTTCTCATTACCTCTTACTACTTTACCATTTAAAAACAAGTTTTGTGCTGTGATAACAGAAATTTTTTTCTTACTAACATAGCAAATAAGAAATATAACAGCAATTTATGATATTAATTTAATAACCGTAGAATATTTTCATGAGGGGTAAAAAAAGAACCTTAAAACTGAGCACATTTATTAACCATTTGGAAAAATGGTTATTGTCCTCGTCAGGGTAGGAAATAAAAGCATATCTAAAGGTTTTTATTGGCTTAATCATCATTTTATTCGTTTTCTGATGGGTCTATACAGTAATCTGTATTTCCCTTTACTTTCAACAGAGATGGATACCTTCTGTTGCCACTATGACAAAAAAGTAATAAAAACTATGAAAAAAATTAATAACTCGGAAACAAATTGAGATACAGCTTTCAAGCAAATTGCATTTAAAAGTACTTTTTTTTCTCTATACGACGATATAAAAAGTAATATTGTGGGATGTTTAGAAGTTTAAGAATGAAATTTCATTTAAAATGGGCCATCAGATTTCTTGGAAATCTGACGATGGAAAACCTTTTCCGAACAGCCAATGAAATGTTTGGATAATACATAAGTTTCAGGTGGATAATACGTACGAGTCGCAAGCGATTTTTGTCGCTTGGAACTTTTACGTGTAATAACACTATTAATGTTTAATTCACGGCGTATGTAATGTATGATCAACTCCGTGCGATTTTTGTCTTAAATTTTAGTCTTTGAAAAAATAATTTTCTAAATGGTCGTTGTAATTTAATAAATTGCTTTTTTTTTTTATCAGAATGTTTTACAGCATGGAACCATTTATTTGGAAACCAGTTATCCAGAATGCTATTTCTAATAGACTGATTTCAGAATCTTTGCAGAAAAAGTATCATACACTGCCAGTTTGACATATGCAGTGCTAGAAACAATTGTATAATTTGATGACAACATTAAGTATTTGAAATAGAAACATATTTAGTTGTATTTTAGATGTTTTAATTTTTATGCAGACGAAACAGAAGAATTTTTGTTCCCAATGGATTCCCATAAATTACCTTCTTTCAAACTGTGATTAACTTTTGATCTTTCTTGCATCTGATTTTTTATCCAAGTAATCTAATAATTTAAAATCAGAAATAGTGCAACAACCACGTATATTCCACAAAACTTATCAAATGTATGCTGCTTTAATGCCCAACTAGTTAACCAGAAAATCCAGTTATCCGGAATACATCTGACCGAACCATTCCGGATAAATGGTTCTGTACTGTATTTGTTATTTATTACTGTACTATTTCTGTTGCCAATCCATCCCCTTTTCTATGCATTTACAAAACACAAAATAATGAATGAGGTATCATTTAAAAAGTTTTTGAACTGGATTCTGACATAGTGCACTCATATATCGTTAAAGCAAGTTTTTGATTAAAAATTAAATCAACATTATTTTCATAAATGAAATGAAAGCTTTTTCTCGAATCCATGATGCCCCAACAATAGAATGTTGCATTATACTATGCTCAGGAATGATTATATATAAAAAATATATACAAAAAAGATAAAGTATGATGTCTCTGGCAAGGGTCTGTCCCTTTGAGATACTATATTTTATCCCACCTAATTTTAATCAAGATTTGCACCAGAAACTTTAAATTAAATTTTACTTTTATAACTTTGGTGGAAAAAAAGTAGTAAATTTGCTTTTCTTTATTTTGAAAATATTTTTTTTTTTTTTTTTCGAAAATTCCGGTATGAATTCAACATTACAGAAACACAATTACTTGCTTCTGAAAGGGTTAATTTATATTTATGATTAAAACGCAAAATTGAAGTTGAATCTTTAGAACACTACATATCATTGATTGACAGAAGCAGTAATATTTCGTGTGTAGCTTAAAAGCTATGCTTTGTTATATTAGATTAAATTGTATTTTATATGTATTCAATTTATTTTTCTTTGCCCTATGTTTTTCCAAAGCAAAGACATCATCCTTTAATGCAGTTAAAATATGACTTAATTTTTTCTCGCGTGTCTACCTTTGATATTTTTTTTTTTTTTGTAACTGTGATGGAATAAATGAGATGATATTCTAGCTTAATTAACTCTCGGCCTACCAAATGGGTCCAATGGATCTGGGAGGTACATTCAAAATGATTTTTCTCATGAAAAAATAAGACTGAAAATTAACTGGAATTAACTACTTAAACTGTAACTATTAATTATAACTATTAGGAATAAACTATTTTTCTGGAATACTCTACTCTTTTTTATAAAAAGAGTGGAACGTTCTAGAAAAAGTCACATACAGTTGGACCACTATTTTGCTAACTTTTACTTGGAACGAAAAACGTTTTGCAAATTTCTTCATAAAATAACCTCCAAATAGCGAAGTGCATTCTCTATTTAACGAACTTTTTCTTGGGATCTAAACTTTTTTTTCTCCCTATTTTGCAAAATATTACTGGACATTTCAAACACATTTTATGATGATCAATGACCAAGACCAGGTCTTACCAGGCACCTAACGCACCGAGAACAGTAAAATCGCTGTGATTCTTTGCTTTTCATCCAAGAAGTGCAAACTTTCAATAAACTTTTAAAAAAATATACTCTTGATGAGGTGGATATAGGCGTGAAGAAAAAGAATACTGCTTTAAAATTTGGTATTCCTCCAAACAGCTTATCAACCATAATAAAAAATCGTGATTTTAATGTAAGATCATTTTTTTAAACTGAAAATACAATGTATTTCCAGACAATGTTTTGTTTCATTCTTATTTCCCTTGCAGATTTCTTTTTGATGGGTAAAATAAATAAAACAAATAAATATAATTTATAAAAAAAGTGGGATTAATTACTTTTTTAAATTATATTTAGTGTTTATGGACATGTTTATGTAGTTTAAAGTGTTCTAAAAGGTGACTCTCTATTCCATATAATATAACGAACTTTTTGGGGGGGATTTAGCGACTTCGTTAAATAGAGGTCCGACTGTATGTACAGAATTTTCAGTCTTTTTTTTTTTTTTTTTGAAGAGAAAAAAAGATATTTCAAAAGAAAATCAAATTTCAAATTACAAAGTAATTGCTTAAAAGGCGCAAAGGCCAACATAGTGAAAAAGATTCCAAGCCGGGACTCGAACCCGGGCCATCAGTATAGCGCACTGACGTTCTACTGACTAAACCACTTGGAACGATACCTAGCTCGGAAAATTTCTCACTATTATATGTTGGCAAGGCTACAAACGCAGCACAAGATGGAATAATTATCGTGAGTCACCGACCTGGGACAAACACGAGACGACTCTGGAATAATTTCCATGTATTAATAGAGAAAAAAAGAGTAGAACATTCCAGAAAAAGTCATATACTTAGAAAATTTTCAGTCTCTTTTTTTCATGAGAAAATTCATTTTAAATGTACCTGTTGGATCCATTGGACCCACCTGATAGGCAGAGGGTTAATACTGTTTGCCGATATTTTTATCCTTAATTTTTCTTCTAAAGATTGAACCTGCATCTAAAAAACATTAGATATTGTTAATAAATATTAGACTGAATTGCGAAGGCCTCACGTGGGTCCACAGATATATTTCATCTTGGATGACAACTTCCTTTTTTCTATGCACACATAAAACACGCAACAATGAATGAGATATCATATATGTTTATGAGCAATTTTTATATATAGTACACTCAAATTTTGTTACAACAAGTAGTTCAATTTTGAAAAAATACTCACAATAATGTCTTCTGTTTCATTTTCTTGTAGAACAAATTGTTTGTCCTCATCGCAGTTTAATAGAGCTAACATCAGTGGATATTCATTGTCCTGTATTCTCCTCAATTTAGCTAAATAATTACAAAAATGAAATTATTACATAAAAACATTCTAAAATTTTAGGTAAAATTTAAACTTTTTCAAGAAAATATGAATTTAACATTTAATATGAATTAATCATACATAACATTAAATGATACAAACTGCTGTCAATATTATAAAATATCATATTCAGCTTTATTAAAAACGCATATTTATATGTCTATAGACCAGAAATTATTTGTTGTTATTTAATATTATTTACAGTTATTTCAATGAATATCTACAATTTTTAACAGAGAAATAAAGTAAGTGAACAAATATATTATTTTCATTTTGTTTCCTCATTCAAATACTTCAAATAGTTCATGGTTTATTAAAAATATGCTTTTGTATTTTTAATATGATTTTTAAAGTCTGGGATTCATGATTTTTAATTAGAATAAGTGACAATGTAGTAATTTCTTTCAGAAATCAATTTTTCTTTCTTGTTTAATATTTTTATATAATGCAGTTTTATTATATAAATACAATTTTAAATGTGAATCTTTGGATGCTTATATATATAATGAAAAGTAAAGATAAAATAAATAAATATAAACTGCAAGTCGATGAATTTGGATTTTAAATATAAAACTTTATTCTTATTTTTTTTAATCATATAAAGGCTGAATGAATTTCAGGAAAACAATCTTTTGAAACTATGAAGGATTCTACTTTAAAACATTTTAATTAATTATTAATTACAGAATATTGGAAAATAAAAAATACATATTGCAATATTACTCAAATGTGTGACAACTTAATTTTTCATCAAAAGATTGCATTAGCATATTAATTGGAATTCGATGAATTTGGATTTTAAGATTTAAACATTACTTTTTCCTTTCAACTTTTCACTATATAAGTTCTTAATTTCTGAAAAATATACATTCCAATCTCATAAACTCTGAATCTTGTTTACAAAATAAATAAATAAATATCAATTTTTACTTAAATGATCGTTTTCTTAAATCACCCTTTTCTTAAATCAGAGAGGATTGAGGCTTGATGTTTTTTTAAAATTGGATCCTGCTAAATCGATTTAACACAAGCTTGCCTTATTTTTCTTAAATCGGAAAGCATTGAGGCTTGCGATGTTTGCTTAAATCGGATCCTCCTAAATCGATTTAACACCAGCTTGTCATCTAAGTGTAGATACATCAAAGTAGATAAATCGTTTTTCCGATGTTAGCTCTGAATCAGTATTTTGTTTTAAATTGATTTAAAGCCAATGGCTAAATCGCGATTTAAGACAAGGGCTAAATCGCGATTTAAGACATTGGCTAAATCGCGATTTCTGATTTTAGCTTAAATCGATTTAAGACCAATGGTTAAATCGGATTTCCGATGTAAGCTTTAAATCGATTTAAGAGTTAAATCGATTTAAAGCCCAGGCCTAAAATAACAAACTAAAAAAAAGTCCATTGGAACTTTTATAGATCATAAAATTAAGCTAATTATACAATTTATTCACTGTTCTTTACATAAATAAGCTACTGTTTTTCACAGTGAAATAAATATATCGATTTTCACCAACTAGCTTTTTAACTTTTGCATTTTTAAAATCTTGGATTCTTATGATTATAGTAGGATGTCAATGATTTTAATCAGTTGATTTAAATCAGCAATTAAATTGTAATTTTAATCAACCGATTAAAAAAAAAAAATCATTGATTAAAATCAAAAATTTTCTAAATGTTTAAAATGTCAAAAAAAATTATTAAAATCTAAGATAAACATAATTGGAAAGTTTCTACAGGTATTTTGACTTATGAATGAACAAAAAAAGAGCTTTAAACAATTGTTTCCAAGCTTAATTCCTGAGTATTGTAAAAAATTAAAAACCGTTAAGTTTGTGAAAAGAATTCTTTTTATCCAACATAAAACAGTTTCATTTTAAAAATGATATTTAAATCTAATATAATTTGCAATGTCATCATTTCCTGTAGGAAATCAATTTATGAATTATTTTATATAAAATAAACATAGCAACTGTAACTGCAAGTAAAAGCATAAATAGTCAGTGTCTTACTTGTTCGTTCTACTTTTGTAATAATAAATTAATAGCAATCTCGAGTTAAAGAAGAATGAAAGAGTGACTCAACAACTAAATTGTAAACGAAGGCATAAGAAAAAAAGTCCTTCCGGCCAGTGCCGGGAGGAAGAGGTAGCTTTCATATTCCTTATTTTAAAAAAGCCAACTTATATCATTCAAACACACGAAGCTCAATTAAGTGGAAATCGAATGTAGGAGATTCAATACTAATTTTTATCAATACTAAATCATTATGAATGAGAATTTCGCGAAATTAGTCAGCTTTATCCAAGCTGCTTTTATTTAAAGTAACTTACATTTGGTTGCCAAATTCGGCGATTTCTTAAAGTGCCTGCCATTTTAAGACAAGATGGTGGATGAGGCTAACCAGTGAACTTGGTCGAGACCTTAGTAATTGCTGTGAACATGCTCACTCACATCGGAATCGGTTGATATATACGAGTGCTGTCGCAGGCAAAAAATCAGATTTTTCAAAATGTCACCCACGTTAGAAATTTAAACTGCTATATCTGAGCCATTTTTTAAGATAAAGACAAACAAAAAAAGCTCCTGAATCCTTATATCAAGATCAAGTACTTAAGAAAGAAACCTTTTTCAATTTCTAATTTTTTTGCACCCCACTTTAAATATAATTTTTTTTTAATTTAATGGCCGCCATTTTGAAACAAGATGGCTGATGAAGCTGGCCAGCGAACTTGGTCGAGATATTGATGTATACTATCCACATGCCTTCTTTCATCGAAATAGGCGAATACGTGTGGTATCGCGTGACAAATACAAGATCGTTTCAAAGTGTTAGCCATGATAGAAATTCAAAGTGCTATAACTCAACCACTTTTTAAGATATAAACAAAAGAACAAATTTTCAGAAACAAAAACTGCTCCAGAATCTTTGTATCAAGGCCAAACACATAAAGAAAATCTTTTTCATTTTCCAATTTTTTAATACCTCATTTTAAATTTTAAATTACATTTTTTTAAATGGCAACCCTTTTGAAACAAGATGGCGAATGAAGCTGGCCAACGAACTCGGTCGAGACATTGGTATGTACTATGTACAGACCAAATTACATTCAAATCGGTTCATAAATACGCCTGTTATCGCGTGACAAATATCAGGTCGTTTTAAAATGTCAGCCACAATAGAAATTCAAAATGTTATAACTCAGCCATTTTTTTAGATATAGACGAAACAAAACCTGTTCCGGAATCTTTGTATTAAGATGAAACACATACGAAAAAAATATTTTTCATTTTCCAATTTTTTGGTATCTCATTTTAAATTTAATTTTTTTTAATTTTTTTTAAATGGCCGCCATTTTGAAACAAGATGGCGGATGAAGCTGGCCAACGAACTCGGTTGAGTTATTTGTATGTACTATGTACACACCAAGGTACATCCAAATCGGTTCATAAATACGTCTGTTATCACATGGCAAAAATCAAGGCGTTTCAAAATGTCAGTTACGCTAGAAATTCAAAATGCTATAACTCAGCCATTTTTTAAGATATAGACAAAACAAAAACTGCTCCCGAATCTTTTTATCAAGGTCAAACACATAAGAAAAAAATATTTTTTCAATTTTCCATTTTTTGGTACCACATTTCAAATTTAAATTTTTCTTAAAATTTTAAATGGCCGCCATTTTTAAACAAAATGGCGGATGAAGCTGGCCAACGAACTTGGTCGAGACATTGGTCTGTACTATGTATAAACGAAGTTACATCCAAATCGGTTCATAAATACGCCTTTTATCGCGTGACAAAATTCAGGACGTTTCAAAATGTCAGCTTCGCTAGAAATTCAAAATGCTATAACTCAGCCATTTTTTAAGATATAGACGAAACAAAAACTGCTGCGGAGTCTTTGTATAAAGCTCAAATACATAAGAAAAAAATATTTTTTCAATTTTCAATTTTTTGGTACCACATTTCAAATTTTAAATTTTTTAAAAATTTTTAAATGGCCGCCATTTTGAAACAAAATGGCGGATGAAGCTGGACAAGGAACTCGGTCGAGACATTGATATGTACTATGTACACACCGAATTACATCCAAATCGGTTCATAAATACGAGAGTTACAGTGTGACATAGGTCATATATATATATATATATATATATATATATATATATATATATATATATAAATTTTGAACGGAGGGTGGTTTCAGGGTCTGGGAGTCATGATCGATGAAAATATACCAAAATTTTTTGAAATCGCTTTCCTCCGAACGGCTGCAATAGGTAGCTTTTTGTAAAGAAAGCTACCTAAAAGAACTAATTCGTAAAAAAATGTTTAACACAGCAAGAGCTTCTTCGGTATAGGTTGAATAGTTCATTTTGTAACTCACTAGGGGGCTCTGGCCCCCTGCTCGCTATGCTCACCCCGGTAGCAGAAAGTTCGAGACGGGCGTTGCAGATTTTATTTTTCTCGTTTGCAGATTATTTTTCTATCGAACCTTTATTTCGCTTTATATCATGTTTAGCTCTTTATTACTTAATACAAGACCTTAAGATTATTATTAGTAAAACTAATAAAATGCATAATAACAAAGGTAAGTGATCGTTTGATTAATTAATGCTTCAATTCTAAAATATTTTACCTGCAGACTATTTTCTGCCCCTGAAGTATCTGTTGCAGACACTTGGAGAATTTTTTGCTACTGGGACGCTCACCAACCACCCGCGTAATCGCTTCACGATTCCATTCGGTATTGCGAAGCAATCCCTATTTCCTAACCAACCGAGACGTAATTGTTTTGTGTTTCAATTCTGGATCGCTTCGCGATTCCTTATTTTCTATGCATTCAATTTTTAGATTCCACTTGGTAAAAACGCGCTCTTCACCAACTCCTGATAATTTTATTTCCTTATCTACAAGCACATAATCATTAGAGCTTAAAGAGTTTTTATAATTATAAGAATTATTAATATAAAATTATACATACAGTGTTACGAATATTGTAAGCAGTTAGTGTTTGTGCTTAAAAATAATGTAAATAGTTCAATTAAGCTCTATTCATAAGCTAATATAAGTTTTAGTTACATTGAAATATCTCAATTTGTCGATTTTCTACAAGCAAGTAAACCTTATTGGATTTCAATGGGAGTCTATGGAAATTTGGCGAAATACTGGAAAAATCTCCAAGTTGGCTTCACTTTTGGAGACTAATTTGGTCGCCAAATTTGGCGAGATATCGCTAGGTTGGCGACAGAGCAGTCCCCTCCTTGGTAACACCCTTATTGCGTCAGAAAGATCTGACCAATCAAATGCGTTTCGCAGTATCTACGCAGATTTTCATTGGTCCATTTCCAAATCGTTACTTTTTTTTATATATAGAAGGATATATACTAAATAAAAAAATTAATTGGGTATTGAAAAGGCAGCACAACTTTTCTTAAAAAGAAAAAAAAAAATGGACCATTGAAAGCTAATAATCCTCACTGAGAGGTAATAATGCTGTTATTTAAATATTTTGAGGATTTCAGATATATAACTGGCTATCCTTATGTTTATTCTGTATGTATGTACGAATGGATTTAACTCATGTTCATAATTTTATTGGTCTGCATACACATACATGTGTGCAAGTTTAGATTTTGGTGATTAGCAGTAATTTTTTAAGTACAAATGCAAAACAAGTTGCAAATAATATTTGTTTGTTTTGTTACTTTTGCTACTAACTAATGAAATTACTTATTTGTAGTTTTGATTAATCCTAGGATTATTGCACAAAATGCACCCTGACTTAAAAAAGTTAAATTCACCAGTAATTGTAGCCAGATTTCTTGTAAAAAAATTCCTCATTCAACAGTATTTCTAGATTCATGTGCCCAAAATCTTGCAAAAATAATAGAACTTTATTTCTTTAGAAAAAACAGGATATTATTAAAATTGAAACATGTTGTTATTTAATTGTATTTTTCAATTTGTGATTCATAAAGATATTAAAAATTAAGGAAACTTTATTTATCATATACTAAAAATTATTCTTTTTTTTTTCTTATATCATTACTAGACACATTACTAAAATATTATCTCACGAAATAGTTTCTTTTTTTTTTTTTTTTTTTGGAACTACAGTTGCGCCCAAAAGTATTTTGACAACCTTATATTCTCTCTTATTTTATTTAATATAAAAATGTAAAAGAAAATATATTCGCTATAATTGAGAACACTATGTCTGCAGTTATTCAAATGTATCAAGTTTCAATTTGTTTGTTTACATTCGGCGCCACCGAAGAAATGTGACTCCTTCTTAGCTCAAAAGTATTTTGACAATTAGTTTGCATACAATTTTTGCAGGTGTCAGTGGCACTATAGCTTCGATTAGTGCTTATATTGGCTTATTGTGATTAATTTTAAGGATCAGGAATGCCGAAATGTAAAAAATATTGAAGTGATTCCAGAACAGCCATTGTAAATGCACTTAAGAAAGGTAGACTGCAAGCAGAATTAGCTCGTTCTTTTAACATGTCTCGGCAACTTGTTATTACATGGAATAAAGTTTTTAATAAACAGAAATACATCGAAAATAAGTCTTAAAGTGACCATCCGAAAAAAACAACTTGCAATGTTGACTGTATTATAAAAATGATATCTACAAGTGATTGTCGTAAGTCAGCTTTAATAATAAAAAATTAATTGAAAGGAAATTATGGCATAGACATACACGTTTCATCAGTCAAACTACGCCTAAACCTCTATGGTTTACATGGCAGAAGACCAGCAAAAAGACGTTTCTAATCTACTAAGAATAGGAAGGCTAGAGTTGCATTTGTAAAACGGCATAGCCCTTTCAGGTGCAAAGCAATGCTATTGCTGAAGTGTTGAAATTAATGACTGACACTAGAATTTTGGTTAAAAAAAGTTCGGTTTATTATGCATGTGAAATATAGCTTTTTTTTTTATTTAAAAATAAATTTGTTTTCACATTCCGGTGTCAATCATTAATTTCAACACTTTAGCAATGGAATTGCTTTGCCCCTGAAAGGGTTATGCCGATTTACAAATGCAACTCTAGCCTTTCTGTTCTTAGTAGATAACAAACGTGTTTTTGCTGGTCTTCTACCATGTAAACTGTAGAAGTTTAGGCATCGTTTGACTGATGAAACATGTATGTCTATGCCGTAATTTTCTTTCAATTAATTTTTTATTATTACAGAGAACTTACGACAATCACTTGTAGACATCATTTTTATAATATAGTCAACATTTCAAGTTGTTTTTTTCGGATGGCCACTTTGAGGCTTATTTTCGATGTATTTCTGTTTATTAAAAACTTTATTCCATGTAATAACAAGTTGCCAAGACACGTTAAAAGAACGAGCTAGTTTTGCTTGCAGTCTACCTTTCTTAAGAGCATTTACAGCAGCTTTTCTAGAATCACTTCAATATTTTTTACTTTTCGGCATTCCTGATCCTTAAAAATAATCACAATAAGCCAATATAAACACTAATCGAAGCTATAGCGCCACTGACATCTTCAAAAATTAAATGCAAACTAATTGTCAAAATACTTTTGAGCTAAGGAGGAGTCATATTTCTTCGGTGGCGCCGATTGTAAACAAACAAGTTGAAACTTGATACATTTAAATAACTGCAGACATAGTGCTCTCAATTATAGGGAATATATTTTCTTTTACATTTTTATATTAAATAAAATAAAAGAGAATATAAGGTTGTCAAAATACTTTTGACCACTACTGTAGCATCCTGCCCTTTTTTCTTTCTAAAATGAATACTACATTATTAATTATCACTTTAATAATTAAATCTTAAAAATGTATAATATGTTCCTAATTAGAGAGTTAATTGTTTAATATTTATTAATTTGAAGTAGTGTTAACTATTTAATAGTAAATGCAGTTAATAATTTTAATAAAATGTTAAATATCTCTAGTATTTAATAAAGTTTTATATAATTATTACAATATTAATGCATATAACATTATTGTATGATACTACCTAATGAAACTACTAATTTGCAGTTTTTATAATTTTTGTAATTACTAACTAATAATTATAATTTTATTAATTAAAGTGTAAAAACATAGATTATGTTAGCAATTAGTGGTTTAATTGTTTTGGAAACCAAAAACTCTTGGTAGCTGTTCAGTATTTGAACGCTGGGGAAAAAATCATAAAAATTTGATTTAAATAAAAAAAATCAGATTTTTTTGATTAAAAAAAAAAAAAAAAAAAACATTATTTTTTACACCCTAGATTATAGTTAGAATAACTGTCTTTGTACTTAAAAATAAGTTCTAAGAAGATATTGAACTGTTGAAAATAGTTATTACGTAGGAAATTACAAAACAAAAATCCAAAATAAAAAGTCACATTAAGAATTTTAAAAAGTGTATTAAAAAAATCATCAAATATTCAAAATTCAAAATGCTTTCATATAGTAACAAAATTTAAATAATATAATTATTTACTCATTTATATCACATGTTTTAAATTATTTCTCTATTAGCCCAGAGGGGTAAATATAAGACTTTTTCAAAATTTTATGATTTGACGTTTGACGTGAGGTGTTCAGCTATAAGTTTGCAAAATTTCAAGTCTCCAATACATATAGTTTCCGAGAACGGGCTCTGTGACAGACAGACAGAGACATGAGACGAATAGGGCTTTATCAGATGAACAAAAACCTAAAAAGAAGTGACATCACTGTAAAAGCAGAAGCAATGTCTCAAATGATTTTTTTTTTTTTTTTAATACTGCACTTTTACCAGTAATTGGTTGTAAAAAAAAATTACTTTAAAATTAAAAGTAAGCTAAATGAATGTTTCTCCTTATTAAACATTATTGTTACTTACCATTTATCATAATAATATTAAGAAAATACTAAAACGAAAAAAAAAAGTTGAATGTTTCCTTTAATACTTTTTTTACTTCACTTGGTAGCAAAAAATGGTGATAAGGCCATTAAATTTCATTTTAAAATTCAATGACTATTATCAGATATTTTTATAAATGACAATTTAGTTAAATATTCAGAAACTGTAGTAGTATTTGTTAAAACTACCAATAAATAAATGAAGAGCTCACACAATAAAGGTAGTAAGCTACCCAATTAACATTTTGCGAAAATGAGCTGTAAAGTTCCAAATATCTATTTACGTTTATTGTCAAATGTCTTTTTTATGAATTAAAATCTCTGTAGCTTATTTAAATCGGTTTCGTATTCCCTGAGATAGTGTAAAATTGCAATTTAGAATTTTTTAGAACACTTTTCGTGCATTTTCACCCTTTTTAAATTTTGAATTTTTTTAGGAACTGTTCAGACATAATTTATATCTTATAAATAACTCACATACCAAATTTTCAGTTTTTAGGGCTTCCAGTAACACAAAAATTGCATTTTTAGAACGTTTTTTGCTTCTGCACCCCCTTGGGGATAGTGGCACAGATGTAAAATATAATTTATGTTGGAATAGGGACTATCACACTATTATTTTACCATCATTACTTTTAAAATTGGTTCGGTAATTCCAGATATTACCCCCTATAAATAAACACACAAACTTTATTTTTTTATAATATGAGTATATATTAATAACAATTCAGTTTACTTTCAGTTTTTAAAGGATTGCAAAACACTGTAAGAAACTTAGGCTACATTCTTGTTTCTTAAACAGCGAGAGTTTCTTACAAAAAATTTAAGACGAAATATTAGACAAAAAATAATGAATAAAATTTAGTGGTGAGAGATTGCCTGCTGGCGCCTAGATTTTTACACCCGTGCAAATAAAATTTTTATCATGGCCCTGAGCTCAAAGACCGGATAGAAATAGATCCCAAGCTGCTTTCAGGTACGAATTTAGCCCGAAAGCCGAGATTAATCTCTTTTTTCCAGATTACCACAATCGTAATGGAAATTAGTATTTGTTTCAATCAATTTCCAGGTTTAGTTTGAATTTCCCTGAGATTTCCATGATTTTTCCAGGTCAACCAAATTCCCTGATATTTCCATATTTTCCAGGTCACTGACCACCCTGATTGATTTAATGGTGATTTTTACAAAGTTTTATTATTTTAATTCAAAGAAGAACTAGTTTTCTAATATGAAAGCAAAAAGATTATTTTAGAAATAATTTACAATAACAATTATTGTACCACTATAAATCTTTAAAAATCCCAAGATAGAGCATAAAATATTATTTCTAATCTTAAAATCTATACTAAAAAATTAAAATAGAGAAATAAAAAAGACATACCTTGATTGGTACCTTTAGTATATGTCCGCTCATATAGAGCAAATTTATGCGAGTTGTCAGCAACTTTAAATTTTTTTAGTAATGCATTAATTACTTCTCTAGCAGAAAATTCACTAAAAAATATAAGGAGAATAATGACAATAGGTAGTGCACCAATAAAAAAAAAAAAATGTTTAAAATAATAAATAAAATCATATTGCAAATATAGAGAGAGGCAAAGGGCATTTCTCAATTCCAAAAATTACTGCACAAATGTGGTTACAATATTTATTTATGAGATACAGTAACCCCTTGTTATATTGCACATTCGGCTGATCCGCTCTTTTTTAGCTGTCCCCCGATAAATTTCCAGTTTGCTGATAAAAGAAAATACAAAACAGCCAGCAGCATTTCTCCCCTTCAGAATTTGAATGGAATAACCCAGCGTCTGGGCCAGGGATGGCGAACCTTTTTGAGTATGCGTGCCAAAAATTTCAAAATTATTATGTACCAACATTCTAACATGCCAAAAATATTTTAATTTGGATAAAATCCAATAATTAATTTTTATAGAATTTTTACTTAAATATTTTTTACACTTATATTAAATTCGATTCCTAACTTATTTATTATGCTGTATTTACTCAATAATATAGCCGTGTTGCATTCCATATTAATAATCTATATTTCTTTTATTGTATACCTCCGAATGAGATCATCTTTAGATCTTCAGGTAGAAGCAGGTTCAATCGTTCAATAGATGCATAATTATTTACACTAACAGTTAAAATTCAATTTTCAAAATTAAAACCTAAATATAATAAAACCTAAAATAAATTAAAACCTTAAAACTAAATAAAATGAAACCTAATCTGAAGTAGAAAGCGTGTCAATTAGGCATATTACTATGCAAACTATCTCTTAAAATTCAATTTTCAAAATAAATCCTTTGAAATTTGATAGGGAAGCAAAATAATTTGGAAAACACGTTGAATGGTTTGGGAAGAAAATGACACTACAAGGTGCTTTCATTGAAGTTTATAATACCTTAAGTCTAGGGATGCACCGGATATTGATTTTGCCGGATATCGGATACCGGATATCCGAAGCTCCTTTTCCTGCCGGATTCGGATATCCGGCCGGATATCCGATCGGATATCCGGCACTAGATATATTTTTAGTTATATGGTGAATTATTTCTTTATATAACGCAATCTCAGAACAATAAATTACAAACATGTTTCATACATCATTAAAACATTTTAAATGTATTGAAATATAATTTACAAAAACTATATCTCTTTGAACATGAGGGCTTGAAATTCAAGTTTTCCCCAGAAGGGGAGTTTCCCAGGCAACATTTAAAAAGACAGGGGGGTTGAACTGTTAGAAAAAAAAAAAATCTTTAAACCCCATTATTTTTTATGTGCCACTTAAAGAATTACATTTATACAGACATGACAAAATACCTTTGAAATAATTTAAATTAACAACTCAAGATAATTTATTATCAAAAATGTTTATTTTTATTAAAACAAAGGAACGGAATCAAGTTTTATATATAACATGTCTATTTTTCAACTTTCACCTAATGTTATGGGCAATTAACAATTGGGTTGCTAAATGAATTTCTAAATTTAGAATTTATTCCATTTTGCATGTTTTAGCCTCTTTCACAAGTTACACTTTTGACAAACAGCACAGACCAACTTTTATAACTTTAGAAATTATCGGAAACGCATGGTTATGCTCTGTTAAAAAATTTTAGAAAACTTTGCAAAATTTGATGTGCATTATTTTTTAACTTACTTGCATGAATAATGCATATCGGTGATTCTATTGTCAATATCCTATGGTGTTTGTATGTCACTTCTGAACAAACTTGTTTTATTATATCCTTAATGGAATAGTCAAAACTCTAATCACTGGTATTTTCGTTAAAATTGAACTATGGGATTTTAAATGCATTCAACATGTCCAAAAACACTTCAGTGTATATATTGTCATCATTTCTGTCCACAATTCCAATGACATCAGTTTCTGCCGACTGCAACTGTGCTTCAAAGACTAGCAACTGAACGTTAGGCCATAACTTATGTAAAAAAAGTTACTAACGTTTTAATTTTAATTCACTTTCATTCACTCCCATCAAGAATCTAACCAGTAGTCAACTTTCTTCATATCCACAAGTTGTAAGTTTTCAACAACTTCTGCTCCATCAGTCAGTCCTTCAATCAAAAACTGTATCAACCTTTTCCTGTAATGTCTCTTAATTTTCTCAAGGAGCCGTTCTCTACTCCAGAAGCTAATGTGTAGCTTGGCAATATTTCATTATTCAAATCTGTTTCATTGCAATTATAGATTGGGGGGGGGGGGAGAAGGCTGAGTAGTGGCATCTGGTAGGGTAAATAAGAAAGCTTCCCATTTATCTGAAAATTCTTATGGAACCCCAGTCAACAAAAATGTTTTGGTCCCTTGCTTTTCAGATAACCGGAGTTTTACTGTACTTGAAAGATTAATGAATAAATGTTATGCTTATATTGAAATTTTTTCAATCTATTGAGTATGAATTAATAATATTAAATAAACTCCTTGTGAATCCTTCCTATTTATTTATTTATTTTTGTTAAGAAATACTTTATTTTTGTAAGATTTTAAGAAACATTTATTTCCTCAAAGTAATTTCTTTTGTTAAGGGGACATTCCAGTGAAACTGGTTTTCCCTTCTCAAATCATGAAATTCTATATTAACCCATGGGAAATTTTAGCAAGCACAAAAAATCACGCATTAGTCATACATTATAAAACACTTTCTAACACTATCATAATATTGTTACCAAATTTAATTTTTTTTTTCATTTACATCACACAATTAAACACTTAAGGGGACCCTTCACTAGCTTGAAAATGGCCATTCCGTAATGTTAAACCAATGGGCAGGTTTTTTTTTTTAATTGTTTAAATTTGAAAAGTTTTAAAAGATTCTTTTTGCATAAGATAGCTGAGCTCGATCTTTCATACAGCTGTTTTTTACTTTTTTGATTTCTGTTGCAGATTTTTTTTGCATGAATTGCAAATGCATTGGAATTTTAAATCCATATCCAAAGTTTGAAAAGGAAATAGTCAATTGATTTCTTCTATTATACGATAAAAGGTTGGTTTTAAAAGGCATGTCCTAATTTCTGTGAATTGCAAAAATCAACTAGCTTGTTATTTCTAAACATGTTTTTTTAAGTTCACCAATTTTTTTTTCTTCATGTGTGCCACAAGTGTAATCTCATTTTGTTTAGTGCTGACTATTGGCCAATTTGGCAGGGCTCAGTCTCCGGTGGCCATTACTGCCCTTTTAGTTATCTCCTATTTTGGGCACAGGGGAAAAACATCGCGAAATACATAAATCGGTCATAAAAAAAATATCGCCGATTTCGTCAATTAGGATGAAAATAAATAACAAAATTTGTCGACCGGTCGCAAGAAGAAAACTGAAGTTCATGGGAAATCGGCAGCGGGAAAATATCACAAAATTCGTCAATCGATCATGGAAAAATATCGTGAAATTTACCAGTCTGTCACGAGTAAATATCGTGAAATTCCTCAGCCGGTCGCAGAGAAATGACGCGAAATTTTTCAATCGGATGCAAAAAAACAATCGTTATTTTCATCAGTATGTCGCAAGAACAAACAGGGAAATTTGCCAATCGGTCACAGAATAAAATTGCTATATTTTGTCAATTGATCTCGAGAAAAAAAATTATGAAATTCACCGATCGGTCTCTAGAAAAAAATCATGGAATTCGTCAGTCGGTCGTGGAGAAAAAGCACAAAATTTTTCAGTCAGATGCAGAAAAACAACTATGAATTTTGTCAATCTGTCGTAAGAAGAACCTGTGAAATCTGCTAATTGATAGTAGAAAATATCACGAAATTTGTCGGTCAGTCCTAAGACTTGATCGTTGTTTTACAAAGAAACATTTTTGGAAAATGCTTTTTTGGAAGCAGGAGCCGCCCGCCCACAAGTGGGTATAATAAATAGGACACAATAATAATCTTTAGGGCACGAATCCTGCCATCCCGTCTCGAAATTCAAGCCCTGTATCTGCCATTCAAGCCCTGTAATGTATATTAATAATATTGCATAAAAAATGTAATTTAAACATTAAAATATTCTGTTTATTTGTACAATGAAATACTGATAATTGCTACTGGATTTGGATATGGGATTGACTATATGGGTAATTGCTGATAATTGCTAATAATTAATTTGTACAATGAAATGCTGATAATTTGTATAGTAAATTTTAACCAATTAATATGCATATAATTGTAGAGTATTTTCACAAAGAAACGCTACATACATTCTTTTTATAATTTAAACATAAAATATCTACTAATATACCCATGATTAAAGAGTTATTTTCTCCAAACATAGATTTAATTGATGCCCTTTTTCTGTTTTAATTATTTAATATTGTTTTTGCTCTAAGTCACGTTTAGTTTTATTTTAAGTTAAATTTTTTTGATATTTATAAGTAAAAAGAAAATTACTTTTAATTTTAAATATTTATAAGGAAGATACAAAAATAACTAGTTGGATTTGCCAATCCCAAAACTTTCTTCTATCTCATACATCTTAATATTTCAAAAAGTACAGTAGAGGATCTTTATAACGCAATTCTATATAATGCAATTCTCCATATAACGCACAACTTCTCAGATGTAAACAATGAATTTTGCAGTTAAAAAGCACCTGCATTTTTACACTGTAAAATATTGCTACTCTCTAGAGGACTAAATTTGATACATTAGTTCAACTTTATCGTCTAATTTAAGATCTTTTTACTGAAAAAAAATGCTATTATCACAATAAACATTTTTGAAAATGTCTAATATAAGGGATGATTGTGTCAGTTATATTTGGATCATGTTTATAAAGTAGTTAACAATGTCTGACCTATATTATGCAAAAATTTATAATTTGGATAACTCTTGATAACTAGGAATGCAGTATAATGATATTCTAATGTATTTTGATATGTTTCAGACTTATTTGGCCATGTTTACAAGGTGAATTTAACGATGTGATCCATATAACGCACAACCTTACGTTTTTAGGTTTGCGTTGTAAAGATCTTCTACTGTAGTTCCAAATGTTACCGTACTTTAATATTATTAGTTCAATATTATACCAACTTTGATTTTGATCTAAAATTTCTGCTCCAGTCAATTAATCAGAATAAGTTAACTCGATCATGATATTTATTAACACTTTCACGCCGGCGAGGTGGGTCACACTCGACTGACTCAGAGCTGGCAAGTCTCTGGCCTTTTGGATACCAGTATTTTAATACAGAAAATGTTTTATTTAATTAGAACAATTGGGCGATTTAAAGGAACAACATTTTCTCTAAAATAACAGTGGTGCGCAAAAAGCCGGAGACTTGACAACTCTGAGACAGTCGAGTGTGACCCACTGCGCCGGTGTGAACGTGTTAAAATCAATAATTTTTTCGTTATTCTGTTGTACATCAGCTATTTGTGAATAGCCAGCTTAGCAGGATGCGAAGTTCCCTTCGTTTCATGAGCCGCCAATATACAGCACAAAAAAAAAAAAAAAAAAAAAAAAAAAAAAAAAGAGAAAAATTGAGAAAATTTTACAAAAATCTCTGTTACAGTGCCACCTTCTGGCGGAATATTTCCAAATGCAAGGAGAAACTGCTGGCCATAGCTAAAAATATACACACAAAATTGGTTCAATTCTATGCTTAGCTTCATACACTTTTCAATGGTAAAATAATGAAAATAACACAAAAATCCGTATTATAGCGCTCCCTTCCAGCAGAATATTTTCAAATTGAAGGAAGACCTGCTAGAGCCAAAAATATACCCCCAAAACTTGGTTCAATTCTATGCATAACTTCATACACTTTTCGATGGTACAAGAATGAAAGTGGTACAAAAATCGCTATTATGGCACCCCATTTTGGCAGAATATTTCCAATTTAAAGGAGAACCTGCTGGACATAGCCAAAAACAAATACAAAAAATTTTGTTCAATTATATGGATAACTTCATACACTTTTCGGTGGTACAATAATGAAAATGGCACAAAAATTGCGATTACATGGTCCTCTCCTTCCAGTGGAACATATTGAAGGAGGCTGACCTCTAAAACATCTAAATCCGTCGAAAACCAGAAATCGAAAAAATTTCTATTAAAATACTTTCTTCTAAAAATTGGCCTGTTTAATTGTTAAACTTAAAAAAAAGAAAGAAAATTAATAAAGTCATACTTTAATAAACAACTTCAAATTTTATTTTGCATTCTGAAAGTAAAGGTACAATTTTCTGAAAGAAGTAAACATAAATTCTTAAATTTATTATAAAGAGTTCAAATATCAATGTTAGGAAAGCTGGCAATTCTTTAAACTTTTGAGAATTACCTTTTACTCATGTATAGTGAACTTACTTTCATATTTTGCATTATAAACAAAATTGTTCGGCATTGTTTGGGGTCAAACTATTTCTGTTATCCTTATATATTCACTTCGCTACGCTATGCCGGATATCCGGCAGAGAAGTCGGATATCCGGTGATTGTGATCCGGATATCCGACGGTATTTCGGATATTGAAAAATCAGCCGGATATGCCGGATATCGGATATTTGCCGGATATCCGTTGCATCCCTACTTAAGTCATTAAAAAGTAACGGATTATTTTAAAATAAATTATATACCTGTTAAACAAGACTATACTTTATGTAAAAAAACATAAAATGGATTGTTTTTCATAAATTGAATATAATCTATAAGTTTTTTCGCGTGCCAGAGAAGTATTCTTACGTGCCAAGTTCGGCACGTGTGCCATAGGTTCGCCATCCCTGGTCTAGGCATTCAACATTCCAACCAAAGAAAAAGGAGTTGACCTTGTAATAAAACCAGTACATGAACTGATGGGAACACATGTAGAGTTGTTTGCGGACTCTTGATTTCTCCCAAACTAAAATCCTGTATTCTTGCTATTCATTCAGACATTTGTTCGTAAAGGCGACTAAACTCATGTCAGTGGATTAAAGAAAAATTGGAAGCTATCGATAAAATTAAAAAAAGGTCGAAACATATCAATTTAGTGAAAGAACTCAGTGTGGGTTCAACAACTGTTCGTAGATGGTTAAAAGATTTTTTGCCAAGCCATGAATGAAAAGCTTGGATGAGAAAAAGAACAAGAGTCAGTGATGAATAAGAAATTGACGAAGTATTGTTTTTGTGGTTTATGGAATGAAGAGCCATTGGAACTCCTTTATCTGAACATATCATCAAAATTAAAGCAAAACTTTTGGCTAAAATGATAAAAGATGATCCACACTAAAAATTTACAGCAAGTAATGTGTAGTTTTCGAGGTGGCAGAAACAGCATGGAATAGGACAACTTTCAATACACTGAGAAAATCGATCTGCTGATTATGATTCCGTAGAAAAATTTTCTGTTGATTTGAGAAGCATTATAAATAAGGAAGGCTACGTACATGAACAGATTTATAATGATGATTAATCAGATTTATTTTGGAAATGTTTGCCAAAGAAAACGCTCAAAGTGAAAAGTGCGCTTGGAGCTACAGGTTACAAAGAAGTAAAGGACTCTCTTATTTACTACTAATAAGACTAGAACTCACAAACTAAAGTTCTTTTAATTTGCAAAAGTAAGAAAACCAAGAATTTTGATAAATGTGAATCAGAAGATCTTACTAGTTTTGTATGACTTCTCACAAAACTGATGCAAAAAATAGTTAAGTGGCAGTTTGATGATGTGTTTGTTCCTTCAGTTTGGTTACACCTTAGAAACAAATAACAACAGATTAGAACAAAAAGCTTTGCTCCTTCTGGACAATTGCAAAGCCCATCCCGATGACACAGAGCTCCTTTCCAGAGATAAAAAATTCCCAGCTATTTTCTTACTAGGGAACACAACAAGCATTTTACAACCACTAGATTAAGGTGCCATCTCAATTTAAAAAAAAAAAAAAAAAAAACTGTCACCAAGAATTATTAACAAGACACTTTTAGAAGATGAAGAAAAGCCTTTTTATCATATGCACAAAAATCTCATTATTAAAGATACAATGTTTTTTGATGCAAAAGCATGGTCCAAAATTCAATCAAACGTCATCAAAAAATGCTGGTTGAAAGGCTTACAAACAGTTTTCATCCCATAAGATAAACCTAAGAAAATAAAGAACGATGAAATGGACACTGAAACACAAAGTTACTCAAATGAGGAAAATCTACAAGACATCCTTGAAGTTACCAAGCAATTAGGCATGGAAATTTCTGTAAACAATGCAAATGAATGGATAAATTGGGATGACAATGAACTCATATATCAAAATTTGACTGACATAGAAATTATTTCTGCAGTTCTAGGAGATAAATAGTTCTATGGCCCAAGAAGAGAAGGATGACAAGGATTTAGTAGCTCCGATGACTGAAGTTTGTCTAAAAAGCATATAAAACTTTTGAAACATCGAAATCTAAGCATATAACTGAAATGCAATTAGTTCCCTTTCATTCTTTAAATTTCAGTGGCAAGCAGATAATCAAAGAAAATAAAAGACAAACAACTCTGAATTCTTATTCTCAGAAAATATAAAATGCAAGTAAAAATGTATGCTGTACATGTACGGTTTTGTATTTTTTAACGTTTTACCATCTCTTTTGCGTTGAACTTGTAGCTTTTTTTAAGATATCAAGGATCTGTTTATGAAGAAATTGGATCCTTTAAAGTACTCTTCACAATTTTTTTTTTCTTTTCAAAACAGGACCCTTCACAAAATATTTCATCTCAAAAAAGCACAAAACTTTTCACATTAAAACAGGACACTTCATAAAATTCTTTGTCTTGAAAATAAATCATTCACAAAACTTTTCATCTTTAAACTGAACCTTTCACAAATTTAATTATTTAGAAGTAAAACCTGGCCTGTCACTTTTACATGCATAAAGAAAAAATACAAATATTATAACAAATATTATAATTCTTAACATAGATACCTTGCATACAAAAATCTGCTTAAAAATGTATAAACAAGAACCTGAATATAATGATAATTTCAAATTCAAAGAATATAATGATCATTTCAATAATTTAAAATTCACAGAATTAAATTGGAATTTAAAGTAACCCTTTTATTAGAAGTCAATAGAAAATTTTAAAAATAAACACTTTTACATAATAAAAAGAGAAATAATCAGCATAAAATACAAAGACATTCAGCACCAAACATTCACTGTTAATATCAATCTAAGTTCTTTACCTGGTAATATGCAAGGCCTTTACAGTGTCTCGAGGTAAGTAGAAGGACGTCAAAGTTTTACGTCCACCATCATCTTCCTCTTTCAAAATATCGTAAATGGACGGGGGGCGAGTCCCAGCAATCACATTTATAGGTCTCGTTAAATTCATGTGAACACGAATAAATCCATGAAGCGTTTCACCATCTTCTTGCTAAAATGCACAAACATGCTTTTGTAAATGCAATTGAATTTTGTAACTCACCAAATGGAATGAACTAATAAAGAATTTTAATCAAATATCAATAATACTATATACAAATAGGTAAGTTATACAAATAAAATAAAAAGTTTTATTTTCATTGAATTCCTTATTTCAGAAACAACATAACTGACAAAAAATTAAAAAATTAAGTGGATTGATAGACTATTTGTTTAGAGCAGAAACCAGAGTTCATGAAAATCACATTTTTGAAATTATAAAGAATACCCGACATTTTCAAAGTAGTAAATTTACTGATGATTATAAATATTTTTAGACTTAACATAAATTAGAAACTAAAACCTACTGCACTTGAAATGTAATAAAACAATATTCTAAATGTCTTTTTTTTCTGCCTTCAAAATTAAAGATCAACAATATTGAAAACAGATTCAACTGGCTTTCATAACTTGCCTTATACAGAAAATTAAAATTTTCAGAAATCGTGAAAAATCCCTGATTACGTCCATTGGTTTTTATTGTAAATCAAGATTTTACAGTGCCAGAAATACACGATAAAACTAATTTTTTTGGCAAATTGTAAAGTTTTTTCGATGTAGGTTAACCGATACAACAGATTGTTAGAGAAAACTCAATTTTTTAAATTTTGCATAAGGTGAGTTTTGAAACTCACACCCTCATATATATACATACAGTAGAACCTCGATTATCCGACATAATTGCAGGGTTGGCTTTTTGTCGGCAGAAACTGGCTTTTGTCCTGCAAGTGGCAACAACTGGTTATAACTGGTAAAAACCAGCAGAAACTAGAAAATGTCTTTAATAGTTCTAGTAATTACTAAATGGCATATGTTTAAATAAACTAAAAAATATAACTCCATTTCATCATTGTAAAATCTTGCTATAATAATTAATATTCAATAATTTAATGTAAAAAAATTGTTAAATTATAGGACTGAAATTTTTGTTGCAAAGCAATTGAATTGATCATTGTTGAAATTGCTCTGCATTAGAAATTTTAGCCTTGTAATCTTCTTGTAACTTTAACAAACTTTTCAGTTCATTGTTAGTAAATCTATATTATTATGAACCTGAAATTTATATTAGTCGAGAGGGTGGGGGGTTTAAGTAAAAATTTAAGATATTTGATAAAATGACTATTCGAAAATAGTGGTAAATAAACTTTAGAAATTTTTAAACTAAATAAATAACTCTAATCTTAACAAAACTGTATCTGAATAAAACTCCATTCAAAAACCTATCCATAGATATATTAGTCGACAGATGTGGTTTAATTCCCCCCCCCCCCTCCTACCCCCTCCAAATTCGATGCCACTACCTTTGAAAATTTTTTTAAAATTGTTTAGGTTTAGAAACCACATCAAAACTTGTCTTTTGTTATAGACTACTGCAAAGTGCAAACAATGTACTAATATTTGATTTTGAATGGTAATAATATTGTAAATAAATTGTATTTTGGTTAATATTTTATTGTTTTTCCTATGCATTATCTATTGTATGTCAGTAATCACTCTTATGTCATTTTCTGAGTTTCTGCCATGTGGTGACAGAAAGGAGTTTTTGCCATGCCAGTTTTAACTGGTTTCTTCCAGCAGTTTTAACCACCTCAGCAGAAACTTGCCAACCCTGCATAACTGGGACTTGAACCTACATCAGATAATCAAGAATTTATCAATAATCATCTACTTCAGGGTTGGTGAACCCATGGCATGCGTGCCAGAGTTGGCACGTAAGCTAATTTTTCTGGCATGCAAAAATTTCTCAATTTGATAATCATTATACAAATAAAATACATTTTTTATTTTTGTTTAAAAAACAAAAAAAAAGCATTTTGTTCCATGCAGGTAGATCACAAATAACACAATTATTTTACGCATTAATTAACACATCAGAATAATTTTCTTTTCCTGTCATGTTATGCAGCGTTTTCGACATGTATTTTGCCTTTCTACAGTAATTTAAAAAGCTGTAACTTTCAAATGAATTTCGTTTGGCAGTCACTGCAATAAAATAGCAAAGGGATCCAATTTAGGTATGTATATTTGTAAATGTAACAAAATATGAACCATATATAAAGCATTTTTCATCGAACGTACAACAGCAAAATTTTCATCAATACATTATTAGTACATTGTTTAATGCAACCTGAAAAATTATAACAGAGATGTTGCATTAATAATGAGTTAAAAATTAATTAAATATAACTCGTATTTTTTTTCCTTAGCGTAAATGAATTCTATTTACGAATTAAAAATTCCTTCATTTAATGGCTGATTTCAGTATACAGAAAATCGCATTTTGATTTTTAATATTTTTTAATTATTAATGCATGAAAGCAGCTGATTTTATAACA
This sequence comes from Maratus speciosus, assembly GCA_963932465.1. Taxonomy (NCBI): domain Eukaryota; kingdom Metazoa; phylum Arthropoda; class Arachnida; order Araneae; family Salticidae; genus Maratus; species Maratus speciosus. The sequence goes on along the minus strand of OZ010799.1, from coordinate 22,615,799 downwards.
CATGTTTCATGTAAACACCGTACTCTTCGAAATTATTTTTATGTATGTTTGGCACGTTACATTGTTGACAGATATTGTTTGTGAATTTTCGGTACGCGTACGTGAAAAGGTTCGCCGAGCCTGATCTAGTTTAATATGTACCATCATCATCGAACTGCTATTATGACTATTTAAACTACTAAATAAATATCTAAATTAAAATTATACATGAAAATAAATTTATTTTGAAATAAAAAACTTGCCTAGCGAAAATATGACATTGATTTCTCCTCCCTCTTTTGAAATTCTACAGCTATGAAAATTTCTATTCGTAAAAAGATGACAAAAGAGGTTTTGTTCCCTGTGCTTGCTTACAATCAGAGGGTGTAACAATAGTTGAATGTTGTAGCACTTGGCAGTTGTAAATTTCAAAATGGTTGGTGTTTCTGTTTAGAACAGGGGTTGGGGGGGGGGGGGGGGGGGAGTACATTTATACCGGGATCGGAGCTTGGGTTGCTCTTCCCAATTTCAAAAGGATTCTAAAAAGGGGGGATCAAAATATTTATCTTCTATATATTTTTTTCTTCCGTTAGTTTTCTTAGTTTGGAAAGGATCGCTTGCATACAAAGGAATGTGAGAGTAAAAAAAAAAAAAATTGGTCATGAAACTGACGTCTGTGTACGGAGAGTTCCAGTTAAATGAGGGTTGGATAATCGAGGTTCTATTGTATATACATATATATATCCTTATAATATTATAAATGTCAATGTGTATCCGAAAGTTTGAATGAAGTCAGCGTCTAAACGGATGAATTAATGCTTTTGTATTTTTGGATATAGATGGATTATAACCGGGAAATGAACATAGGCTATGTTTAATTTATTTTATTCAAATATTTTTCTTAATAATCCAAAATTTCATTATTTTTCATACGCAATAAATTGACAATTTTCCGGCAACATTTAACCATATTTCTTTAATGTTGCCAAGAAAATAGAAACTCAGAATAATACTTTCTCCTCAACAATTAATTTTCTGAACAATTTTCACGTGAAAAATTTAAATACAAAGTATTCGAAAGAAAATAAATATCACGTCATATTTGAAAAAAAAAAAAAAAAAAAAAAAGGGATATTTTTTATTATACTTAAACATGAATATCTTTTACGTTAGTAAGAGGTTTTCTGTCAAAAATGGCGTAATAATTAAAAGAAATAATAATGAAAAAGATTTATATTATTTAGAAAATATTTAGCTTGAAAAAAATATGACGTCATATTTGAAATAAAACAGGCATTTTCAAGTATGCGTTAAAAATACAAGGCGCGTGAACATCGGTAACTAATGGAAAGGGATAAATAATGACATTTAAAATGAACAACAGAAAGACTTTTTACTAATATTGATTAAAAAGTGTGAATATAATAAGTTACACACAAATGGGAGCTTCATTCAAAATTCACTTTATGATTATCAGAAGACGACATTTTTTGTTGAAAAAAGGGGAAATAAAACGGATTAATATATTTTTTGAGGATATTTTCTCTTTAAAATGGAAAAAGAAAGAAAATTTTCCAAAAACTAAAAACATATTTTCAAACATTGAAGCTTCATGAATGAATTTATCCCACAGAGACAAATAAAAAGCGAAAATTGTCTGACAACGTATTGAGATTTACAACCAAGGATATAAATATAACTTCCGTGCATAGAAGTGGATAGTTATTTGAATTTTAAAAAAGTACATACCGGAGGTGCAGAATATGTCCGATTCGGCGACCTAGGATCGGGGGAAATTTTAACCACCTGGGGAAATTTTGCAGAAACATATAAAATTGATTTCGATTTTAACAACGAATTCCATAATTCCCTGAGATAGAAAAATTTCACTACAAATAAAAAGATCCGTATGGTAACCATCACGAAATCGATCTCAGAATAATATGTACTGTATATCAGGGGTGATTCTTTTCCGAAATTTAAAAAAAAATCGGTCATCAATCTGAAAATTCGGACATAAAAATACCACGAATTTTGTCCAAGAATTACAGAAAAAACGCGAATTTCATCACAAGATTGCAAAATAACCACAAGTTTCATCAAAAGATCGCAAAATGAACGCAAATTTTGTCAAAAGATCACGAAATAAACGCACATTTCATCAGAAGATCGTGAAAGAACCGCAAATTTTTACAAAAGATCGCAAAACAACCGCAAATTTTATCAAAAGATCGCAAAACAACTGCAAATTTCATCAAAAGATCGCAAAACAACCACTAATTTCGTCAAAAGATCGTGGAACAACGACAAATTTCGTTAAAAGGGCCGAAATAACCACACATTTCGTCAAAAGGGGCAAAATAACTGCAAATTTCGTTAAAAGATTGTAAAATGACGCAAATTTCGTCAAAGATCACAAAACAACCTCGAATTTCATCAAAAGATGGCAAAACAACCTCGAATTTTGTCAAAAGATCACCCAAAAACCGCGAGTTTCGTCAAAAAATCGCAAAATAACCACTAATTTTGTCAAGCGATCGCGAAACAACTGCAAATTTCGTCAAACGATCGCGAAACAACCACAAATTTCACGAAAAGACTGCGAAACAACGCCGAATTTCGTCAAAAAGGGGCGAAATAACCGCGAATTTCGTCAAAGAAACTCGAAAAAACATGCAAATTTCGTTAAAAGATTGCGAAATGAACGCAAATTTCATCAAAAAATCGCGAAACAACAACAAATTTCGTCAAAAGATTGCGAAATAACTGCAAATTTCGTCAAAAGATCGCGAAACAAACGAGCTTTCCGTCAAAAGGGGCGAAATAACCACAAATTTCGTTAAAAGATCGCAAATTTCATCGAAGATCATGAAAGAACTGCAAATTTCGTCAAACGATCCCAAAACAACCTCGAATTTCATCAAAAGAGGACAAATTCCAAAGATTGACAACCGCCAATTTCATCAAAAGGAAGGTGAAATAACCGCAAAATTCGTCAAAAGATCACAAAATAACACAAATTCCACCGAAGAGCCGCGAAAAAAACATAGTTAGTGCTAGGAGTGGATTTCCCCCCCTTCCGCTGCTCTGCTGCAACCTTTCAGAAAATTTGCGGTGAATTTCAGAATTTTTTTTTTTTTTTTTTTTCACTCAGAATCACCCCTGTCATATATACTCACACATAAGTTGACAAATATTGGAAATATAAATTTTCTTTACCTACGGTAATACAGCATTTACCTACAACATACTGTAAAATTTTGGGGAAATTTTCATGTGGATTATGGGAAATGTTGGGAGTAGAAACATTTTTTGCACCCCTGGTACATACTACTTTAATTAATTTTTTTTTAAATGATGGCAGATTAAATGTTTCACAAAGGCGTTTTTAGTAAAACGTTTTATGTTATAAAAATGATGTAATATTTTTTCATGTAAAGCATTCATTTTAATCAGAAAATATTAATATATATTTATTTTAATTTCGTCAAAGTGATGTCATTTTCATTTCACCAGCTTTGAAATAAAAAACGGAATCTTAAAATAACAATATACTTTTCAGAAATAATGTTTTACATTAAAAGTCACAGAATTTCAAAATGCAATTTTAGCTTACATTTTAAACAGAATTTCTTACTTGAAACTAAGTATTTAATAAAATTAATGTTTCAGAGTTTTTCTAAATGTACAATAATATTAGATTTCATAAAGCGATTTCAAGTTTTTAATTAATTAAAATACATATTTTTGCATGATTCATCAAGAGAATGATTTTTTTTTAATCTCGAGAAGTATTAATCCGTAGGAGAAAATAACCTGGTGAAAGCGTCGTCATTTTTTAAACCATTAGCCGGTTTTCATATAGAAAATATATTAACATTTTATAGCAGTTACACAAAATGGTGTGATTTCCACAGAATTTATCATCCGCAAAAGCATAAGTTTACCATACTTTTGCCATAGAATCTCCAATAATGCCGGTTTCAATAAAATTTTAAGAAATAGTATATGAGAGTCGATGTAACAAATGTTTAGGAAGTAATTTTAATTGGAGACTAGGCTTTACATGTGACATCATTTACATGCAAAGAGCCTATGCCACGAATTAAGCAATAAATTCGTCTGTCACCTCACCCCCTCTAATTTTAAATGGTATTTTGATTATCGAAAAGCACAAAAGAAAAGCCTTAAAAAATCTGCGTAATAATCAGGTATTGTTTTCTGAAATTTCTTTCGATTTTAAAATATCTAAATCTACAATTAAAAATATCTGTGAAAGATCATCTTTATCCCCCATTGAAGCATATTCCTGCAAATTTTGAAGCTTCTATAATCCTAAATTACAACACAACAATCAATACGAAAATGTTTATCCGTAATTGTTTGTTTTTTTTCCGCTGTTTAAAGCAATAAGCAACTCTATTGCTTAAGCTCACGAAAAAAAAAAAAATTAAATGATCCTATATATGTGTATAAATATGCAAATTTGGATCATCAGAAGTATTTCTACTATAAAATGTGATAAAAGGGTTAATTGTATATGCTTTAATTTATCGAATTTTTTGCTTGATGCATTTATACTTCTTTAAACGTTACGTGAACGGAGCCACGGGTAACAGCTAGTATTACATAGAATTTAGTATCAAATACTAAGAAAATTTTATGCTTTATGCAACAAAATTTTCAATACAAAATAATTTGTTTTTATTAAAAATTTGAACACAAATTTTGTCTGCTTTTGTAGATAGAATGGTTTATGGAAGTGTTTGTTTGTAAAAATGCACTTTTCTATAGAGAAGTTGCAATCACCTTGCCTTTTTATACACCAATCACAAACTTCCCCGTTGACCTCGAACCACGCCCACAAGTCTTGTTTCAGCTACCAATCACAATAGCCCTCCAAAGTTTGTTTGACCTCCAAATGTTGATTTTATGATGTCATTTGAAACTACCTTAATGTTAATGGAAATTTTTTGTATTTTTCATAAAGTACAAAAGGTGCTTTGGGGGCCATTGAAACTGGAGACTAAGGGTACATGTCCCTGCGATAATCAGGCCCTCCCAAAAATACAGGGTGTCCATAAAAGAATGTCCCAGTTATAAATTTTAATAGTATCAACCAGTGACCCGGAGCAGAAAAATTTTTGATGTTCCAGCTCCGCTCCCAGATAAAATACTGAGGCTCTGCCTCCGGCCACTGCTCCAACTCGGCTCCGACTTCGCGCTTTTGAGTTGCAGATTTTAATTTACACAGTTAATTTTTTGCTCACAAATTCTTCCGTTACCTTCAGAAAAGGTCTGACAAAATGCATTTTTCTTCTCATCAAACTTGAAATGCTTGTTCAAACAATCTGACATCTTTTAGCTTTTACTTTTGAAAAGGAAAGTTTGGTGGAATTTTAAACACAAAAATCTCAAATTTCTTCTACACTTTTCAAACAACCAAAATTGTAGAACTACACATGTAACAACAGGCTGACATATTTGTTTTAAAATAGTGTGCCACTTAGCTCAAGTAGAAAGTAGAAGAGAAGTAGTGTTACCATGTTTTTGTGAGAAGTTTTCCATCTCTAATAAAAAGAAACTTAAAAAATGATATAATTAAAATACTGAATAATGATGTAATTAAAATATTTTAAGCCTGGAAATTTAAATGACTGAAAAAAATTTTTTTTAAAGAATATTAAAAACTAAAGGAGCCCTGTAGCAGGGGGAAATTTAGAGCTCCAGATCTGGCTCTAGCTCCAGGGAAAACACCTCTCCGGGTCTCTGGTATCAACTGTAAGTGTTATAGAGTATTGGTTAAGGTCACAAATAAAGAGTAACTCAGACAGTTTTAGATAAGCGCATTCACGAGTACTGCTTTGTTATTTATTTGCAAGCAGTGCATATATACAAAATGGTGACTTCTGAGCGTAACGCATTATTGCTGGGCTGAAGATTTAAAAGGATTTAGATCCATGTGATTTTTTCCTTTGGGTCTTTATAAAAGATTGTGTCTACATTCCGCAGCTACCTAATGATTTGCCAGAGTTGAGAAACAGAATTGAAGAGACAATTGCTTCCATTACTCTAGACTTGTGAACTGAAGAGTGGGAAGAATTGGATGTTAGGTTGGATGTGTGCCGTTGAACATTTGTAAGAAAAACTAGGTTAGTTCAGGGGTGCAGAATATGTCCGATCCAGCGATCTAGGATTGGGGGAAATTTTAGTCATTTGGGGAAATTATTCAGAAAAATATTCCATGAGACAGAAAAAATTTCACTACAAATAGAATGATCTGCATGGCGACCTACACAAAATTGATCTAAGAATAATATGTACCATATATACTCGTGCATGAATTTTGGAAAAATATTGAGAAATTTTGTTTTAAAAAAAAATATATATATATGCCTACGGTAATACAGAATTTATGCAAGCATATAACATACTATGAAATTTTGGGGACATTTTCATATGGATTGGGAGAAATGTTGGGAATAAAAACATTTTCTGCACCCCTGGGTTAGTTTACCTTCAATTTGATTTATGATTTGTTATAAATAGTCTAAGTCAAACTATTATAATATAACCACTGAAACTGGGAAATTCTTTTATGTATACTCTATATTATGCTTTTGTTGAGATTTAACTGTTATATTAACGTTTTAAATTAGGTTAGCAGGTACTAAGCAGAATATAGTATGATTAACCCGAGAGTAGTCGCGACATTTTTTAGAACGTTAGTAGTCGCGTTCGGTCCAATTGCCGCCGTTACCAGCAGGCCGAAAACGAAGGGGAAACTTGTCGGTGTTATCAGATGATCGAAAACGGATAACGTAGGGTGAAAATATTGACTGAACGTTAAAAGATTACAGCAATTATTCATTTTACAACCTTTTACAGCAATTATTTATTTTGCTTAAGTATATATTCAGTTGGCATCTAGATAAATGTTTTTAATATCTATTTCTTTGTTTTGCATAAATACTTAAAAGTAAATAGTAAATGATTTCATTAAATTTCTGATGTTACTATGAATCAATAATTAGTAGGAAAACATTTACTAATATGAATCTAAATTCATGATAGGGGTATTTTTTTTTAGAATTATTTATTTAGAATTATTTATTTAGAATATTTTTTTAGGGGTATCAGAACCAGAGTCAGGTTTTTTGATACTCCGGCACTCTATATCCATTTAATAAAATAAAATTAATAAATTTAGCATCAATATATTACACTGACATTAAATTGAACAATTAAACTGAAAATAAAAATGGAACCTATGACCTGCAACAGAAAATCAAATACAATACCACTAATTCACCAGCATATTGCGGACGATTAATTCATTTAAAACATATGAAAAACCATCAAATTTGATGCCATAAACAATTAAAGACAATATATATATATATAAACTTTCTGTACATTGAAAAATAAGGAAAATGACTAATAATTATGAATCACAAATACCACATAAACCAAATATTATTAAAAATGTATAATTATATATATATATATATATATATATATATATTACCATTAATTAAACATAACCTACCACCGTCAATTATTATGAATTAAAGCTGTAAGTATTAAAAAAAAAAAAAAATATTATAAGAATTATTATGGAAGAAAAAAGTGGACACCGACAAAAATTGAAAAGCTTATACATTGAATTACGTTATCAAGGGCACAGAATTCAATGATATAAGCAAAATGGTTGTTTTCTGTGGGAAAAATAAGCTAAAGCTAAAATTAATTTTCCCCTGTGCCCGAACAACCACTAAAATCAAGTGAATTGATTAAAAATGAAAGCAGAATAGAAACAAATAATATGAAATGGAAAAATCAATAAAACGTATTTAAATATTTATAGGATATAAAATATAAATAATAAACACCATACTGATTAATATTTCAGTATTTTACAAAAATCCATGTGCACATGTCTACCAGTATATCAAAAAGATTAAGGTGAATAAAACAGTTAAGAAATCACAGTAAATGATACCAAAGGATGCAGTTAATACATTTTGAAATAAAATTTGAAATACCTTGTAAAACAATTTTAATCTAATATAAAATAAATAGATATTAATTACATTATTTAAAATGCACTATTAAATTAATAGATAACAGTTTAACAATATCGTCAAAATTTAGCTAAAAATACCCCCTGGTGTATAAATTATAACTGAAATGGAGCTAGAAAAATTAAAAATTAGAGCAATCTGAAAGAGACAAATTTGGTGCTGCCATCTATTATTACTTATATTAAACATCTATCGCAAGATAAATATTTGTAAGCATTTGAATGTAAATAACTGTTTAAACAGCAAAACCAAACAAATCCTTATATATAGAGAATTATAAACCTAATATAAATCACACAATGTATTTAAAAACTATTGTTAATAAAATTTAAAAGCATACAATATATTCTATTAGCTAACTTATTTAAACTAAACTAAGAGTTTAAATAATGCTAGAACATTGATAATATATAGCATATAGCTATATGCTATAAAACAAAATAAATTCAGTAATAATTAATATAAATAATTATTAAAAATAATATAAAAATTATTTTTTAATGAATTATATATAAGATATTTATAAAATGAATAGGAAATAAAAAACATGTGGAAGTATATAGAAGGTTAAATAATACTTAAAATCCCATTACTTAAAAAGCACAAATATAGAATGTGGATTATTTTCAGACATCCATAAAAATCCATAAAGTATGAATGTGGGACATTCAAAAACATTAAACCGATAATAAATATTAAAAAGAATAGAGGAATAATAATAAAAATAATTACCCAATTTTAATGCATACAGTATAACTATATTTATATTAAAACTACTTATATGTATATTATTCACTATAAGAATGGCATACTATTAGTAATTAATATGATATTGTCCTTAGTAAATTAAAATTTAATAACAAATAATTGTAAATTAGATTAATGAATAATTAAGCTAATTATAATATTAATGAAAATCTCCAATTTACATATAAAATATCAAATCAACATCCATATAAAATACATAACAAAAATATAGTAATAATACAAAAGCCCCGCTTTTTTTTTTTTTTTTTTTTTTATAAATAATTAACCATTGCGTATTATCCAGACAACACCACCCTCCTCAATATTTATTATCGGTTTAATGTTTTTGAATGTCCCACATTCATACTTTATGGATTTTTATGGATGTCTGAAAATAATCCACATTCTATATTTGTGCTTTTTAAGTAATGAGATTTTAAGTATTATTTAACCTTCTATATACTTCCACATGTTTTTTATTTCCTGTTCATTTTATAAATATCTTATATATAATTCATTAAAAAATAATTTTTATATTATTTTTAATAATTATTTATATTAATTACTATTGAATTTATTTTGTTTTATAGCATATAGCTATATGCTATATATTATCAATGTTCTAGCATTATTTAAACTCTTAGTTTAGTTTAAATAAGTTAGCTAATAGAATATATTGTATGCTTTTAAATTTTATTAACAATAGTTTTTAAATACATTGTGTGATTTATATTAGGTTTATAATTCTCTATATATAAGGATTTGTTTGGTTTTGCTGTTTAAACAGTTATTTACATTCAAATGCTTACAAATATTTATCTTGCGATAGATGTTTAATATAAGTAATAATAGATGGCAGCACCAAATTTGTCTCTTTCAGATTGCTCTAATTTTTAATTTTTCTAGCTCCATTTCAGTTATAATTTATACACCAGGGGGTATTTTTAGCTAAATTTTGACGATATTGTTAAACTGTTATCTATTAATTTAATAGTGCATTTTAAATAATGTAATTAATATCTATTTATTTTATATTAGATTAAAATTGTTTTACAAGGTATTTCAAATTTTATTTCAAAATGTATTAACTGCATCCTTTGGTATCATTTACTGTGATTTCTTAACTGTTTTATTCACCTTAATCTTTTTGATATACTGGTAGACATGTGCACATGGATTTTTGTAAAATACTGAAATATTAATCGGTATGGTGTTTATTATTTATATTTTATATCCTATAAATATTTAAATACGTTTTATTGATTCTTCCATTTCATATTATTTGTTTCTATTCTGCTTTCATTTTTAATCAATTCACTTGATTTTAGTGATTGTTCGGGCACAGGGGAAAATTAATTTTAGCTTTAGCTTATTTTTCCCACAGAAAACAACCATTTTGCTTATATCATTGAATTCTGTGCCCTTGATAATGTAATTCAATGTATAAGCTTTTCAATTTTTGTCGGTGTCCACTTTTTTCTTTTTTCTTCCATAATAATTCTTATAATATTTTTTTTTTTTTTTAATACTTACAGCTTTAATTCATAATAATTGATGGTGGTAGGTTATGTTTAATTAATGGTAATATATTAGCATTCAAATTACTATGATGCATTTGCGCAAGTAATTATGAATGTATGCTTTTTACGATATTTTAAATATCTTTTCATTTTGAATGTCAACAATTCATTTTGATGTATTTTTTCCTTAAGGTATCTTATATATATATTTTTATATATTCCCAGGTCGCTAAATTATTTAGCAATCTTTTAAATATATATATATATATATATATATATATATATATAATAAAGAAAAAGGTAAAAAATACTTAACTTCGAAATTATAAATGTAAAATGTTGTAACTACGTTTTATTTATTTATTTTGTGGGGTGTCTGTGTGTGTATGAGGGGAGAGAGGAGGGGGGGGGGGGGGCTCTCGAGATTTTGTGATTAAATCCATTTTTCAAATGAAAATGCACGATTTGTAGTTTTTCTACGTATTTCAGGGTGGGAGCAGCGCCCTTGAATAAAAACTATGGATACGAACTTCGCTTATACAAAGTAAATAATAAATAAGTTATTGAAATTATATATTTAATTTAAATACATTTGCAATTGTAAATTTAAATCCTAAGATGGATAAATTATTTTAATTAATAGAATCACTGAAAGGTTCATCTTAATAGGGATGTATTTTACAGAAACTATTTAATTAAAATAAATATTCAATTGCAATAAATATTCAATTGCACATTTCATAATAAGGTATTAATGTTATAATTTATTGTTTTATAATAACGTTCATTAAAATAATAAAAACAATAAGAAAATTTTCTCCGAAATTATAAATATGCAGCAATAATTTAATGTAAATGAATTTTCTCTCATATTCTGGAAAACATTATTCTGAAAAATAGTTTAATCAATTGATGAAGGACAACAAATTTAAATTTGTTAGATACTGCCCCCAAGCCTCTATTGGATTTTAATAATAATAATAATAAAACATTTTCTGCGGCATTGTTAAAAAAAATGTGTTTTTACTTACAGTATGAAAATTTAAAAATAGATAAATTTTAGAAAAATACTTTAAATATTTTTTTAAAATCATAGTATAAACATTCACTGAATTATCCAAAAGAGATTTTTATTTGCGTAATTTCTAACCCACATTATAAAATTCTCATTTATTTTTCTTATTGTACAAATAAATTATATGTATGTTCTTCGCAAATATACACACTACATTTCTGAGAAAATTGTTTTATCTTTCGAATTTGTTTTATTGTACAAAAACGATACTTTTCAGATTTTGGAGATACGGCAATTTTTTTTACTGATTCCCACAAAATTCCCTTCTCTTTTTTTTTTAATGGTTTGGCATTGTTATTGTCTGTTTTCTTTCATTTATATGTTCCGGTAATAAATGGAAAGAAAGTTCTTTCAAATAATGATGATGAATTTCCCTTTTTTCCATATTTAAATGATTATCAATTTGAGAATTTATTCCCGCAATATTTGACAAGGAAAAAAAAAATGTAAGTGACCATCCATCAGTTTTTTGTGCGAACGGACTTCACAACTAATATAATAAATCAATTTTAAGTCACATTCTAAAAGTAAAAAAAGTATTCTATGAACGGGTAAAATAGTAGAAAGAAAGAAATACGAAATAACAACAGATAGAGAGTCCGTACTTCGAAGAAACTTTCCCCCACAGATTTCGCGGAAATGGGAAAGGATGAACACGAGGGGGAAAAAATTCAACTAACGTAAGTGGTCGCAACGCGGTCATTTAGACCGATTGAAACTTAAGAATGCTATAAAATGCTAAGAAATAGCAGGGATGACTTGCAATTTTACTACACAAGAGTGTGAACACTCAAGGTCAGCTACACGGAATTTGGCTATCGTAACTTTCACGGGAAATGAGTTACAGGAAGATAACGAATTTCGGGCGGGGAAAAGACCAACGCGCGACTATTAACGGGTTAAGAAAGTTGTAGAAAGTGATAATAAATCGCATAAACTGCTTCACTAATTCATAGCTACTCAAAATTGCAATAAATTATTTTTTATGTTAATAACTAAAATAAACAAACTTTTCATTCAAAATCTTAAATTTTCAATTTATTTTGGTATTGTTCTAATTTAAAAGGATAAAAAAGGCCAAGAAAAATATTCAGAATAAATTCTAATTTTTATCTCTATATTTAATTTTAGTAACTAGGAGAATTTTTGTTTATAGTCTGTTAACCTCAGAGAACTAAATATTTAGCATCATAAACATTGAAAAATTGTCAACCATCTATAACAGAAAGATAAGAGTTCAAGCAAACATTACATTTGTCTGAACAAACCATTTGCTTACAAAAAGAAATATATTTTTCCAAAGATGTGCTTTTATTGTAGAAAGATACATGTTATGAAATATCTTTATCAATTTTATGTTTTGACGTCCTTTGTTTGAAGAAAAGAATGCATACATACATGAATAAAGAATAAATGACAAAACAAAGGAAATGTATAATTTTCTATTAACCTGCATGTATCAATATCATGCTTTTCCTTATTGAATTAATTCAGGTTCTCAATTTCTTGTACTCTTGTTAAAACAATATAAGAAATTAAAACCTGAACGCTTCTGAATAAAAAGAGCCTCAGGTAACAATTTATTATAAAGTTATTTACCAATGATGATGTATATACATCTTGAAAATAAAAGATCATAACATAAAAAGGAGGCTACATCTTCATAAATATACACAAGGAAATCATTAGAAGAAAAGACTCGTTCTTTGACTTTTCATATGTATACACCGTATTTTTTAGTTTTAATTATTTTTTTTTTACTACTTTACTGTTTGATATGCAGAGTTGCCCTAAACATTTGGGAGATTTTTCACTTAAAAAAATATTTATGTTTAACTTTGTTAAAATTGAAACTTGAAATTCTACATTTATAGAGTTTCTGAAATACATAATTCAAGTCCTATATAAGTCCTGAGAAAAAAAAAAAAAATTAAGTTTATTATTATTATTATTATTTTTTTTTTGCTTGTAATCAGAATTAGTAAGTTGCATAAAATTCTATGTTGAATGAAACTATAGTTTAAAAAGATTTTTCTGATAGAATCTAATAATCATGAAAATTATATATATATATATATATATATATATATATATATATATATAGATAGATAGATCATACATCCCTGATTGGGTATATAGTCAGGCACTCTGTGGCAGAATTTTTGTATGCTTTCTGTGACAAGCCCAAATTTACTGTATTGGGGTAAAAAATTGAAACCGGATTCTTTACATTAATGTAGAAAAATTGCCTCAAAACATAAGTAAAATAGCTTGCATAAAAAATTAAACAGAAAATGAGATATAAAGATATATGCAAGAATATGAACAGCACAAATGCAAGAATATGAGTTTTCCTTGCCTGTTCTGCAGTGTTAGATGAAAATAACACATTTTAAAAACATAACACAATTATGAAAAATTATCTGTATAATGAATACACAAAAATTGCAATTTAAGTATAAATTAAAATTTGGTTACAAAACTTCAGGACATATGATTTTTTTTTTTTTTTTTTTTTGTAAAAACTCTTTCATTATTTAAAAACTGACCTTGCTCTTCAGTATCTTTGACATAAATGTTTAACTGTCCTTCCTCTTTACATGTTGAAATACTTACATATTATTGCCCACGAGAAAAAAAAAAAAACGGTTCTTTTAAATACAGTCCAATTGTAGAAAATGTTTGTCCTTGTGGCTTATTTATTGTTATTGCAAATAACAGTTATATATAACTATACAATTAATAGAAGTAATTTATATTTACCAGAACCATATCTGAACTCTGATGGAGGGAATTATATTTTTCAATGCGACGGCGTAGTTCTTCATTGTCTAACCGCTCAAAAAATAAAGGTGATAGTCTTTCCTATAAGAATTTTAAAAAATTACATTAAACACATAACCTCATATTAGCAATTTTACATCATAAAACTTAGAGTTCAAATTATAAAAAAGATAAATTTTGTAGGAAATATACAACTATTTTTTAATAAAATAAAGATATAAAAGTAATACTTTTCTTAAAAACATATAAAAAATATACATATATCCCCACTCTTAGATATTCAAGTCATATTTTAATCTGACATAAATGTGACATGTGAGTATTTGTTAACATAATTTATGTTTAAAATATAAGTACAGTAAAAAATAAAATAAAAAAGTATTTTATGTTTCTACAAAATAAATTGTAAAATTTACAAAATACAATTTTTTTTTTTTTTTATGTGCATGAATTTTTAATAATTATCATTTTTTGGCATAACAATTATATACATATCTTAATTGATGGTTAGAACTTTAAGGGTAATAATTAGTGTTAAACCGAAACAGGTTTTTAAGACTGAAACCGAATTTCAGTAATCCTTCTAGTTTCGGCTGAAAATGAAAAAGTACAAAAGATTTTTTAAGTAATTAATACGTATATAAATATATATAATTATTAATTAGCTTCTATTATTAGAGATGAAAGAAGTGCATTTTAAATTAGTTTGATATATGTGTTTTAAATGAAAATTATGTATTTTAAATGAAATGAGTCATAAGTTTATATTTTAAATGAAATGATGGCGATGGAACAATATTTGGCGATTTATCACCTGCGCCCTGTTAACATAAAAGTACCAAAATGGCCGCTTGGCATATAAGAAGTGAAGCGGTCATCCCAAAAATGTTGATGACAGTTAAAAGCTTTGCACTTTTATTATATAGATTATAGGTATAAAGAAACACATTTCTGACAAACAAACATACATATATATTTGTATGTATGTGTGTGTATAAGTTTCAAACAAAACATAAATAATAATGCAACTTTTTATATTTTATTAATTTATGACAACCAATAATCATATGAGGACATGAGTTTCAGAACTGGCCTTATCCAGAAAATCAAATTTTGGTAAATCGCAAAAACCTCTGGCTGCATCAATTGGTTTTCATCGTAAAATTTTACAACAGCAGAAATACAGGATAAAACTAGTTTTTTTCAGATTAGTGTTTATTTAGTACAGGTTTACCAATAGAATAGATTGATAAAGTAAACACAATTTTTTAAATTTTGGATAATGCGAGTTTCAAAACTCATGTCCTCATATGCATATATCATAATCAATAATCACTGTTTCAGCTGAGTTTCAGTCCTGGCCGAATTTTTGCTGAAAACAAATGTTTGACGAAACTCAGATATATTCATCTGAAAACGAAAATGAATATTCGGTTGATCTCTAGCGATAATACTTGTCATGACAACTAATTTTTGTACAGAAAAATGGGATTACAGTCCACATATTCAATCAAAAATACTGACTGTCTCATACCAATCCGAGCCCAGATTTTTGTTCCTAACTGTAACAATAATGAAGCTAATTAAGCGAAGTCTTCAACACACTTAATTTGCTTTCTGTGAAAGGTCATGACGTCAAGGGAAGAGGTTGAATTGTACTGTAATCCAGTAAGTAACACTGTAAGCTACTTTCTGAATTTTGAAGCATTGACCATGAATGACAAATCATTTTACATGGACATGCCAAAAATGCGTGAGAAGGGAGAGGGAGGGCAAAAGCAATAAATAGAATTCTGCTATTATATGTGTATTCAAGTAACACAATGGCATAGCTATAATATGTCTTCGGAGTGAGGGGAAGGGAAAAAAATATCTGATGATGTTTTTAAAAACGGATCATAATAATAAATTAATTTTAAACTAAAATTTGACAGAAAAAGGATTTTTTTTCTAATTTTTTAATAGGGGGAGGGAGCTTCACATTCTTCCACCACTAAAGTAACATATTTTAGTGGTTACACATTGAAACAATGGACTAAAAAAATAAAAATCAGGAATCTGTAAAATTTTCGAAAAATTTCAGCAATTGTAAAATTTTAGTAAATATTTTCAAATTTAGGAAATTATGAATAACATTTTTTTTCTGGATTTTGGGTTTTTCTGGATTTTGGAATTCCGGATAATGGGTCCTATACAGTATCACATTTACAACAAAGGTGAGAATGTCTATTAAAATAAAGCTTTTATTATAATATACTTCAGTTTTCTGAAAGTTATTACCATCAACCCAAATCGAGTTAGGGTAGAACATAGATTAACATACAAGATGGGACATTTTCATAGAGCACAATGGTAATGCGACTGCAATTATAGCGCCTTTAGTGACAATGGGGAAGAAAACTCCCATCCTTGAAATATTTTTATTATGGAGTGTCTACCTTATTGTCTTCTTTTTTTAATATTGATGTTTATATTTTGAATAGAATCTTACACCGATACAAGAACATAGAATAGATATTCTATTTTATATATCTAATATCTATTCTATGTTCATGCACGGATATATGCTTTTTTTTTTTTTTTTTTTTTTTTTTTACAATGAGTGTATGATTTAAGTGCAACAAAAAACAAGGTAAAAATTTCGTCTTGAATGCTATATATGAAGTAAATATGATATAATTGGATTTAAAGCTACATAAAGTAATGGTTAATATAAAAATATATGAAGTATTGCACTTTACAAATCCTAGAAAATTTCATAAATATTCCCATTTGGTAGGAAATTTTTTATAGCCGATGTTTAACTAATTTATGAAGTTTAACGTATAAAACAATTGTTACAATAATCTTTTAAAATTTACGCATTTTCAATTTCTGACAGATAAAATAAAAATGTTGTTTTTAATGTAAATAACGCATAATCAATTCAATAATATTTATAATATAAGCAACTAAGAAGTAATAATAAAATTACTGATGGGGAAAAATTCCTTTCGACAATTTTTTAGAATTATATAAATCTAACAGTTAAAAATAAATAGAGGTACTGACATTACACTCAATAACGTTTTATTCGATGTGAATAAATTAACACAATACCTGAATTTGATTTTTTACAATTTAATCTCATAAACTTACATATTTACATTCTTAACAGAATTTTCTAGGGTTTTTTTTTATATTATTACTCTAATTATCACTTTGTAAGTTAAACGTGAACAATACAAGTATGATTAAAAAAAAAAAAAAGCAGCTAAATAAATAAAGCATAAATACAATATCGTCTGCCTACTTCGTTTTAGGAAAGAAGAGGTATTCAAAACATGGAGCGTAAACATATTTCTTCAACATAGGTCAATTTTGGGGCTTGTTAATTCTTGCCCCTTGTCGGTAGTGACACTAGTACTGTTGCCATTACAGATTTTGCTGTAAATGTCCCATCTATATAATAAATGCCTAAGTCATGTGACTGTCATCAACAGTTCCGGGTTGACCTCTTCGCTTTTTGTATGCCAGGCGGCTATTTCAGTAATTTAATGTTAGCCGGGTGCAGGTGATAAATCGCCAAATATTGTTCCATAGCCATTATGTCATCAGTATTATAATAGTCCATTTCATTTGACTGTCATGAACAATTTTTTAGCATGGTAAATTAAAACAATGTTTTGATGTTGAAATTAAATGTCATGGTTTATGGTATTATTTATTACATTTCTTTTTTTCAAAGCAATAATTAGGAGTCATAAATTTTAAATAGTTTAGTTTTAAAATTATGCATTTTAAATAAAATGAGTGAAAGTACTATATTTTAAATAAAATTAATGAAATACGAAAAAATACGACGAGTACAATGTTTGGCGATTTATCACCTGCACCCGCTAACATAAAATGCCAAGTTCATGATTTCTGCATCAGAATCTTCGGATTTGGCAAAGGATTGAGCAAGTACATTAAATTATGTATAAAAGTAGCATGACACAATGCTTAGCATACATTTAAGGGAGACCAAACTGGTTGCCTAGGTCGGCTAGTCTCGTATATTAATCTATTGGGTAGAACACCTTGTATTTTTGATTAAATACGTTGTTTGTAATCCCATGTTCTATA
The DNA here is from genome assembly GCA_963932465.1 of Maratus speciosus. Taxonomy (NCBI): domain Eukaryota; kingdom Metazoa; phylum Arthropoda; class Arachnida; order Araneae; family Salticidae; genus Maratus; species Maratus speciosus. The sequence goes on along the minus strand of OZ010799.1, from coordinate 22,597,503 downwards.
TAATTTTCCATGCTCTTGATGCCTACTATCACACCTCTGACTTTGTCGGTCGAATTCAGCAACACATTAAACAAAAACCTAATTTGAAGAATAAATTAAAAAAACAAAATTTACTTCCCACATTGTTTAAGCCCGAGAAGGGACATATATTAAGATATTTCATTCAATTAGTTCTACATTTAATGTTAAATTTTTGTAACAAATAAGTTAAACCAATTGAGGATTAAAATGGGAAAAAAAAAATTTCATACAACATGATACTTTAAACATCCTAAAAACTTAGATTCCGTTAAAATGAAATCGAAATAAATCTTAGACTTTTTCCATTTTTAATTTGTAAATATATGTATTGCGTAATATGTTTATGACGATTGTACATAAAATGATAAGATACATGAATATACATAACTTTAAAAAAGTCTAAGATTTATTTCGATTTCATTTGAACGGAATCTAAGTTTTTAGGGTGTTTAAAGTATCATATTGTATAAATTTTATTATTATAATGTTCAATTGGTTTAACTTATTTGTTACAAAAATTTAACAATAAATGTAGAACGAATTGAATGAAATATCTTAATATGTGTCTCTTCTCGGGCTTAAATAATGTGGGAAATAAATTTTGTTTTTTTAATTTGTTCTTCAAATTAAGTTTTTGTTTAATATGTCAAGTTTTTTTAATAACTACTGCATTCAGACGAACACATTTCAAAATTAATGGAGGGTACCATAATCAGGTTTTGATTCAAGCGGTATTGTATCACAATTTGTGACACAATTTACCTATATATAATTCAAAATGCTTGACCAGTGCAGTAATGCAAGTTGCTGTACTTTGGGCAAAAACTTCCAATCTGAATGTAAAAAATCTGTTTGAAAATGTCATTTTTATCTCCACTATGACGTCACATAGAACTTCTTTTTAATTCTTAAAAAAAACTATTTCAGTTTAATTTTTCACGTGAAAATCATTCAACTAAAAATAGACAAATTATTAATACGGCTTTTCAATTATAGGCAACAATGAAAAAAAAAATGTTAAATTTTATTGGAAAAATGTTCGTTGATTCTCAATGAAAAAAGCAAAATTTGGAATTATTAAGAAAAATATTTGAATAATGTAAATAAAAATTAGCTCATGTTACTCTCTGGGTTATAATTCACCCATATGCAAAGGCATTTTATTATCTGTTTTGACCCTCACGTCAGGCAAACATTTTCACATTTCAAATTTATAATATTATTAGAACTAGCAAAAAATAAAAAAATGAGTGGCATCAGGGACAAAAAGGTGGGAAAAAAAATGAAAAAGTTACGATCTCCATAGGCTTTTCTATGTTAAATTAACATTGAGAAGGGACAATGGAAATAAATAAGTGTTGCGCAATACTTAAATATAGTTAAGGAACACAAATAATGTGAAAATGAATAACTTTTACACTCATTCAAGAATGACCTTAAAATTTTTTTTTAGAATAAAATGAAAACTTCAAGAGCATCTATTTGTACAAATGACATTTCACTATTTCATTTATCACAAACATGTAAAGATGCAAACAGAAAACTTACTTTTTCAAGAGAGTTGTTTTTCACAGATTTGCCGATTAATTCACTAAGGTCTGTAGTTTGTGTGTCACCAGGTCCTTTACAATCAAGAGTCACTAAATGCTGGCAACGCTGATGACAAGTATAATGGCAGTCTGAAACAAAATTGAAATTATTTTAATGCATGTACAATAGAACATTGATTATCTAAAAATCAAACAAAGTTTATGTGCTGATTCGATGTAAAATGCAAAACAGTGAAAAGAACTTTCTTCACTTTTTATAGTATACAGTTGAGCCCCGATTTAACGAATTTCTCGATTTACTGAAATTTTTTATGGTCATGGCAAAAATGGAGCAAAAATATTTTGATTTAACAAATAACTTTAAACGTAAAAAATTTAAATTTTAAGAAATTTTCTACTATTTATAAAAAAATTTCCAATGTCCCTGATTGTTAATTTTCTGAATATGTATCTTGTGATGCAGAACTAACTACAATGTGAAAATGTGCATTACACAGAGGTTATAATGGGCAGTTGGATGTCAAATTCGTCAAAAAAGTTATTTTTTTAATATTTTGAATCCTTTATTTTCTCCCTTTCAAATGGTGTATTACTTTTGTTCCTACAACAACCAGAAGTAAATATTTTTAAGGAATTCAATTTGTTTATATCATACATAAGCATTACCTATATAAACTTTAAACTCAATTTTCTGAAAATGTTGCTTTTTGAACTTCGATGTACTTTTCTATAGAAACTACTACATACTATTGTTTGAAATCTTGCCAGAATATTTCACACATATCCCTGATCAATCTGAAGTGGACTTTAGTTACAAACATTTGTACAAAAGTTTTATAAAAAAGTTTTTTTTTTGAAAAAAATGCTAGTTTTTCGTTATTTAAAAGTGGTTTTTATTCCAGATTTAAAAAAAAAATAATAACTAAAGAGCATCTCTTTATAAAGTGGACTTCACTTTATGAGGAATTAGTCATATTATGTATTTAAAAAATTCAAGTGAATATCTTTGGTAGTTTCTGAGAAATGGTACATTAATTTAACATGATAGATATATAGGGATTTCCAACTGCCCTTAACAGCAGTAGTAGAAGATCCAATGAAGATGATGAAATAGTGATGAAGCATGCAACATTCAAAGAAGCAATTAGCAGTTTGAATATTTTGAAATGGTATTCGATGTGCGGCTCATGATGTTGATGACACTGTTCAGGGTTCGAAATCCTTGGTGGTCCGCTGGTCTGAGACCACCAAAAATTCAATCGGACCACTGATTTGAAAAATTTAATGGTCTGTAGGACCAGTAACTTTCCCCCCTCACTGACAGGTAAACATAAACTTTCCCGTCTCTGAGAAAACTTCAATAAACACAAATCACATAATTTTATTTATTTAAAAAAATTAATTTTAAATAATAATTTTTTAAAATAAATTGCATTAAACCTTAGTCAGTTGAAATAGATAATCTGAAATGAAATATTTAATTAATAATTTTATAGTTTTTCTTTATGTACTGTTTAACTTTTAGCAAATTATAATTTTACATTTTATTATGATGAAAATTTTGGATAACTGCAAAAAGGAAGTTTGATTTATATTCTAGGAGGGGGAGGGGGGGGGGTCACTCAAAGGGTTAAAGGGACTTAATAGAATTGTATGTAGCAGGCCAGTGATGATTACTGCGGACCAGTAAATTCTTATGCTTACTGGTCCTTGGGACCAGTGACTTTTTTATATGAATTCTACCGCTGCTGTTTTCATAGCTTCAGGAAAAAAAAAAACCAATAAAAGAAGATTGGAATACAAACTAGAAACAAGGCAAAGAAACATCTATAAAAGGCATTTTATAATTTATCTATAAAATTTGAATAAATGAGATTTTTTTCTTGTGATTTATAGTAGAAGATAAAAAAAGAATCAATTTTTATACAGTGTATTTTCTTAAAGCAATAAATATTTAACATCATTATTAAGATAAGTGAGCATTATTCTTTTTTATTTGTAGCCATTTTTTAACTTGCTCTGTTGTATAAAAACATTCCTTTGATTATCCTGATTTCATGAAGAACATTGCTAGTCCTGAATGATTCATTAAATTGGGGTTCGACTGCACTTACAAATTATTTTTTTTATCATTTAGCTACCTTTAATCCTTATCACTTTTCTCGAAATGTTTGAAACATAAACTAAGGATTTGTTCAGGAGAAATCTGGGTCCTTTATAGGACCTTTCACAAATTTTTTCATCTTAAAATAGGACTCTTTACAAAACTTTTTCCCTTTAAACAGGACTCTTTACAAACATTTTCCCAATAAAACAGGACCTTTCATAAAATTCTAGTCTTACATGTAGACTATTCATAAAACTCTTTTTTCAAATAAGCTTTTCACAAATAGAATCATTTTTAAATAAAATCTGATCTTTACAAAACAACTGAAGTTGCCAAATAAACTATTTAGCTTTTTTACACATAAAGAATCGTATTAAAAACAGATAAACAGGAACGTGATAATTTAAAATTCCCAAAATTATGACTTTTGTGTTTCACAAATATAAGACACATTTCACAATTCCCAAAAACATGACTCTGTAAACAGAATTTTAATCCTGTAATGCGATTCATTTGATACTTCGGTATTAAAAAGGATAATCGCCAAAAGCATGCAAAATTTTCAGTTACGGCAACATTGTTGAGATTTATAGGGTTAATAATTTTCTTGTTTTGTTCACTTTTTCCACTGTGACAAATTTTTGGAAACACTTCCAGAAAAAAGTGGCAATTTTTTCCAGATGCAGATTTCAAACCAAAATGCTAATGAAAGCAACTGGAATCAGGTAATGGTTCTGTTTACTTAGCCATTTTATACAAGCTGATTTTCAAACATTTACAGTATATTTCTGTGTATAAGCTGAGTATACGGCTTTTCAGTGAAAATTGTCCAAAATCGGAAACCTGTATATAAGCTGATGTTAAACAAACGGGATAAAAAATTCAGCGAAAGAAAACTTAGCACTATTTTTTTTTTTTTTTTTTTGTCTATCTAATAGGAAAAAAATGCTCTCTCTGAAATTATTGATATCTCCTAGAGATCTTTGGTAGATCCCTCGTGGCCTTACTTTATTTCTTCAACACTCAGACGTTTTTCTAAATGAGTCATTTAAAAACAGGCTTCGTTCGAAATGGATGTCATCTGGAGATGCAAATGTAACAAATGGCGGTAATTTAAAAAAAAGTTGCCACCGTTACTATCTCTGAATGGGTGAAGGAAGCTTGGCATGAATTACCACAAGAAATGATAGTCCGATCTTTCAAAAAATGTTGTATCAGTAATACGATAGGTTGAGTATGATGCCATTTTTGAAGAAGATAGTGATGGTGATGAACTAGATACTGACGATATTCATCCTGATGTACCACTGAGCTTAAAAATTCTGATAATGACTCAAATAGTAAAAAACATAATTGGTAACTTGTTTCATTATAAAAGAATGGAGTGTTAAAGTACTTTTAGAAATTTATAGGTATCTTTTAAGTTTTTTATACTTACAATCCTTTTTATTTTAGAATATGCAATTTGGAAATTGTCTTGGACTCGTGTATAAGCTGGCCTCCTCCTACTTTCGAACAAAAAGAAAGTTAAAAATTTTTTGGCTGATACACGGAAATATACAGTAATGGATGCTATTTAATCAATCTCAAAAACAATCATTAGCTATCGTGACAGCAGCTGATTCAGCCTTAAAATCCTCCACTCAAAGGGAGATAAAAGGATATCAGATTACAGAAGATCATCAATGGTTGTTTAATTATAATTCAATTTTTCATAATCTTTTTTAAAATGAGCAAATTAGCATGTTTAAAAAAAAAAAATTATTTTCTAAATCATTCTAAAACTCACTTTCTATTTCAATTTAAAAAATATTTCTATCATAAGAGTATAAGCTAACATTTCAGATACAAATATATAACATTTTCTTGAAGGTTGCAATTTCTCTTAAATTTTTTTAATGTCCTCAATACTATTGTGCATTATTCTTATCTCTCAATATGTACAATATAACAAGCCAGGAATCCACCTGTTTATGGAACAATCAGGTTCTTTAAAGGACCCTTCACAAAATATTTCATGTCAAAACAGGACCATTCACAAAATTATTCATCTTAAAATGGGACCCTTCATAAAATTATTCATCTTAAAACGGGACCCTTCATAAAATTATTCATCTTAGAACGGGACCCTTCACAAAACTTTTCACCTAAAAGCAGGACCCTTCACAAAATTTTTTGTCCCAGAAATAGGCCTTTCACAAAAGTTTTCCATCTCTAAACTAAACATTTCACAATCTTAATTATTTAAAAGTAAAATCTGACCTGTCACTTCTATATCTATAAAGAAAATGTATGTATTTTACATACATACAACTTTAAAAGTATAAACAAGAATCTGAATATAATGATAATTTCAAATTCACAAAATTATGACTACATTTCTCACAAATATAAAAAGCTGTTTACAATTTTACAAAAACAGGAGCCTGGAAGTACAGTCTGGACAGATGACACATGCATTTTAAAATTTAAAAAAACATGGTGACCAAATAATAATAATGAGGGGAAAAGCCTGCTATCAAAGAAGTATCTTATGAGAGGAAAGAAAAATAGTAACTTAAAATGGATAAAAGCGCGAATCCGGAAATGTTACTTGTGAATTATGTTATCGATAGAGTCTCGGCTATAAACAAATATCACTTATTCTTAATGAAGTACTAAAATCCATTATAAAATGTATCAATTCTATCAGATGTAATACAAAATATGAGAGAGATTTCAAGAAATTTTACGAAAATAAAAATTAGACTATTTATCACCTTTAAATTTGGAAAAAAAATCAAAAAATAATAAAACTTTTATAGATGTAAATGAAAAGATCCATGGCATCATTGCATTCATGGAGCTAGGTTAAAAGCATACTTGTAATTAACAAAAATAGGATTTTGATAAATTAAAGAATGTGAAATCACTTAACAGAGTTAATGCTATTTTCAGATCCATCCGGGAAAATGGAAGTTTATTTTTTATGTGACAATATTTATATGATATAGAAGGAAGGGGGAGGGACATCATGATTTTAGAGATGCTTAGGTGGGGCGTGGCCAAAAAAAGGTTGGGAACCACTGCTGTACACTGTATTTACAGGGATTGAAATGCTTATTTCAGAACCACAAAAATTGCAAGATAAATATAAAGCTAAGTAAAAAGATATAGAAAGAAATATCATTTTCAATTTTTAAGAAAAAAATCTACTATAAAAACAGAATTAATTAAAAAATATATATGGGTTATTCTCTGCAATAGTGCAAAAAGTGCTTCCCAGCCATATAAATGCTCTTAATTTTATTACATTTTTATTTATTTTTATTTTTATTAGAAGATCTAAACATAGTTTATTAGGGGCAGAAAGTAAAATTTAAAAATAAATAAATTTAGTATTTAAAAATATAATATATATCATGCAAACATCATTCCCTCACCTTTCCCCCACCTGTACTACCATATTTTATTGCCTATTTCTTTCCATCCAGAAATAAAAATAATTAAAAATACCCTAAGCAAAATAAAGTTCTTATTTGATACATTACAAAAAATAATAAAAATATTAATTTTTAGTATTATTATATAGTCTACTCAATCAATTATATGTTTCCCCATGTTAGACCATCATTCCCTCACCCATTGCTATTAACTCAAATATCTACCACTAATGAGCAGTAGCAGTCTAGCATCCTTCACGGAGAAGAAGCTATTTTGAGCACTTGTCAGTCCAGCAACATAAATTGGTGGTGTAAGATTTTGTTAATTTTACAGAATTTTTTTTAAGTCAGTATATCCGGAAGCGTTTTTATTAGCAGTCATTCCCTCACACAGAATATTAATTTTTTTGTAAATATCAAAAATTTTAATTTTATCATACAGTATATATTAAGTGTTTCTCTTAAAGGAAACAGTTTGGATTTCTTCATAATTTTGCATTTTTCCCCTACAACTAGTAAAAATGTCTTATTTCATCATTCCCTCACATTTTTTATTTTATTTTTTCCACAAATTTTTATTTTATTTTTTTTGTTAAGTCAAATTTTTAAAACAATTTCTGTTGCTATTAAAATTTTCAATAATTGACTGATTTCTTACCATTTATCTAGTTTTTATGAAAATTTACATATGCATCATTCAAGTCAGACTGCTGGCCAAATTTGCAAGTATTGTAGAGAACAACCCATATAAAAATGAAACACTCACTAAGGCATCTTAAGCAGTCAGTGGAATTATATAATCCCCATATGAAGTCACCGCAGCAGTCACACCAAGTGGGATTTTTCAAATTTGAAACTTGAAAACGATGACCAATTCCTCGTTCGGCTGGTTCTAATTCTACTACTCCAAAACTTGCAAGTTCAATCAACTCTCTAGGTCTCAATGAGCCAGTCATATCACTTTCAGAATACCTATCCTGGAAAAATAAAACAAGAACAAAAAATGTAGAGCTGTAATTTCACTTATAGGAGATACAAAAGAATAACAACTATAAAATTTTTCAAAAGTAAAAGATATTATTTCAGTTTTTAAATCAGAAGTGATTGTGCTTCCAGATGTTACTAACCATTAATATTTTATAATATTTGTCTTATTTAATCTCAGAATTTATAAGACGAATATTACACTGTTAAATAAAGTGGTTCCAAAAATTACTACCTCTGTTATTATTATTTTTTTTAAATGAAAGATTATAAAATTTAACTGAAAATTACAGTAGTAAATATTTCTTAACCCCTTGACTGCCAGGCTTAATTTCGCTGGTAAAGGGCCCTCTAGAGATATCCTTGTAGTAGAATCAAGCAGGGTTGCCGGCTTTTAGCCAGGCCAAAAAAAGCCGGCCGGCTTTTTTTGGTTTTAACCGCTTAAAAAAGCCGGCTTTTATTTTTAAAAGTTGGTTTACAGTTAATTCATTTTAAATTTGGACCAATTAATTTTTAATACACTTATAAATATTTCCAGTACTTCTATTTTTCTAAATTTGGTATATTTTCTAAAAAAAAATTATAGATTTCTATTAAATTTTGTCAAATAAATAAATACGTCTTCTAGAAGGCAACTGTGAAGGCATTATGTCTGAAAAAAGAAAAATCATAAACATTGAAAAAAATATCAGGTTCCAAACTCGTGTTTTGAAATTCTATATTAGATAGCTCCACATATACTACACATTTTAAAGATTATATTTAATTAAACAATGACAAAACATAGCACATCAAAATGGAAACATTCTCATGTGTCTATATCGAGAGACTAAGTTATAAATATTAAAAGAGAAATTAGAAAGGATATAATATTTGAGGAGAGTGGTACATAAGTGTATAAAAAATAGAGCATTTAAACAAGAAAAGAAAAACAATTCTCTAAATAAAATTTTGAAAAGCTTGTTGCTAAGCATATTCATGCATATGCTATTCATAATGCTTTTAATAGTGAGAAATTGTGTTTTATTAATATGACTATGTATAATTTTAAATGTTTACTAGAAATAAAATAAGACTTGTATATTAATAGCTCTTAAAATTAATTAAGAAATAAAACATGTAACTAAGTAGCCATTGTCCTCTTTAATTTTATAAAGCAGTAAAAATGAAAAAATTGGCAGTTGGCACGGCCCTTTCAAAATTTAGCTGACATATTTGCAATTCTGACTACAAATCACCAGCAGTGAGTCTAAGTTTTATTCCAGTATTAATGTCCTCATTATTGAGAAATTTGGCTACTTATTAAACTCTAAATCAATTAAATGTCATTAAAACTAATTAAAAACACTTTAAAATGTGTAATTTATAATTACAATGCTTCATTGTATAAAAGCCAATTATGGCCAAAAAAAGCCGGTTAAAACCAATAAAAGCCGCCGGCCCGGCTTTTTTTAAAATTTTAGCCGACTTTTTTGCAACCCTGGAATCAAGGTCATTACTACTCACCTCCGACCAATTCTGTTCAAATATGCAACCATTACTGTGTAGTGAACGACGTACGGGGTGTACATAATGGTTGTTGATTAGTGAAATGAGAGAACGTACACAGCATACATCCTGACAGTCAAGGAGTTAATAGTCCAATGCTGTATTTTTAAGCACATTCAGATTTTAGATCCAGAGAAAGAATTTTTTGAAGATTTGAGAAAAATGAAAAAATTTGAGCCCCCATCTCACAAACTATCAGGTCTAGGAAGGAAAAATTTCTCATTGATTCATTTCAAGGTAGAGTTAATATGTACACAAAGTTTCGTCCAACCAAATCACTGCCGATTGGGTTACAAACCATAACAAATTTGGTTGAATTGACATGGAATGACACAGCAAGATAAAAAGTTTTTCATCTACAAAATAACAGTCATATACAGTCAATAATAGTTGAAAAATTCCTTTACATTGTTTTGAGTGCAAATATAAAAAACATACACAACGTTACTTTAAAATAAATATCAAATAAGTCAAACTATCAAGATATTTTGAAAATAAATAGATCTATACTATGATACATATCACCAAATCTTGCCTATTGTACATATATATATAAATTTAGTACCAGGTATATAGAGTATCACAAGAAAGAGTATTAGAATTTTAAGAGAGGACAGGATAAACTCATTTATATTTTTTATATAGAAATATATGGGCTCATGTGTAACTTTGCAGTGTAAAAACACATATTATAGTAACTCTTGGCTACTTGTCATAATATCAGAAAATTAGAAAAGAGCCAAACTCCCTTCCTAAATCTTTGACAATGTAAGAATTTCAGTCACTTTTAACCATTTGGCACCCTTTTAACAAAAATCTTGACTGCCTATGGGAGAGCCCCTTCAAATGATGCCCCTCATGCCCTTGTTTATTTGGAGGTACTTTGAGGGTTGCTAGCAACATCCAAATTGGTTTAAATATGACTATTACTGCACAACAAAAATAATATATATATATATATATATATATATATATATATATATATATATATATGAATTTTGGTCACTTTTGTTTAAGTTTAAACATTTGGCATCTTTTAATGAAAATCCTGACTACTCTCATGGGGGCCCCCTAAAAAGGGGGGCCCATGGCAGCTGCCCCGCATAAGTCATGCCCTGTATATATAATAGTATTCACATTTCTTTTAAAAAGGGCAGAGCGGATTTGCTGAAAAGGGCTCTTATATCGAGTAAAGGGGCGCATTTTGTTGAATGAAAAAACACTCTCATTGGATTATCATTTGTCAGTTCTGAAGAGTTCGAATTTCAACTCTAAACCTTTAATTACTATTAAGTCCTAAATTTCCTGAGGGCATTTCAAAAAGGGGAGGGGAAGAGGCACACTCTGGATTCACTGGCATATATTATAAAGGTAAACTGAAATCGTGCAGTATTTTTAAGAATATCATAAAATAAACTGATTAAAATAACTCCATTTTTCGAATATTGTACTTATGGAAACATGCGCCATTCTGGAACGATTTTGAAATGGAAAATGCATTCGGATTTGAAAATACAATACAATATACAGCTGCTGCATGTTTTTTTACATTGATTTAGAACTTACAACACGTGAGTCAATCAGAGCAGCAAAACTTCTGTTTTCAAAAGTTAGGGAGGGGAGGGGAGGAGGCAGAGGAGAGGAAAAAGCCAAAAAAAAAAAAAAAAAAAAAAAATAGAGGACACAAAGAAGATAGTGGGAAACAGGGCAAGGTGCATCAGCAGTTTAAACGAAAAGGTCAGGGTGCAATGCCCTTTGAAAAACATCAAATCGGAACATTAATATATAATATAAATCAACATTTGGACAGAGTATAATTTTGGAGTTAGGGGTCATGATCGGTGAAAACATAACATGTCAAAGGTTTCTGAAATTGTTTCCCTCTGGAGAGCTGCAATAGGTAGCTTTTTAGTTTTTGTAATGGAAGATACCTTATACAAAAATGAAGTCTGGAAGCTTAGGTGTGCAATATAAGCCAGAATATAAAGTAATTACAGCAGGAAGCAGTCATTTTCCTACAAAGTATAACACATAAATTATGTCTAAAAACAGTTTTGATAAGTATGAGAAATTACCCTTGATTTATTTCTTCTTCGGAATGGTCTTGGAAGTGCAAAATTCTGAAGGATACCAGATGGGCTGAAATTCATTTTTATACGAACATCACTATCGCTACCAGATATTGGTCTTGGTCTCCTTCCCCCAATAGGCGTAACTGGTGGTGTGTAAGCTCTACGAATGCTTTTGTAGTCGGAAAACATAATTGCAACACAGTGACTTCACATTAAATAGTTCATCATAGTAAAACTGATTGGCAAAAAAATATTTCCACATCCTATAATAGAAAAAAATATATTTTACTATGAGTAAATATATAAGAAATAATTTCTCATCTTATTACAATATCTTTAATTATTTTAAAGCAATAAAATTTCAATAAAGAATAAAGGGTAAAATTAATACATTAATGCTGGCATGAACTCGAATGTTACTGCAATATGCAACTGCATGCAGGACCTGATCGAAAGAAAATAGCACTCTGAGACTAAAAGTGCTATTACACAAAAATTGCCTGTGACTTGTTACTTCTCCTGCAACTAATGTAACACTTTTTTCGTTTCTCAAGCATTCCATTGGCTGTTCAGGAAAAGGATTTTTCATCATCAGTTTTCCAAGCATTTGTTTGGCTGTAAATGGAAACTCGCTTCGTTTACAGGGGTCAAAAATGCTCTGACACAAGATAGTTGCTTGCTTTCCGAGCGACTTTCTTGAAACCATAGGTTAACATTGAGTCATTAGGAAATAGAAGCAACTATGACGCCTTGTGTAATAGCACTTTAACATTCGTTTCGTGTGTAGTCTCCCCACCCCTCCCTCTTCCTATGTTCTAGCAACATCACTAACAATGTTTGCCTTGTTAACAATGACAATGCATACTGAATGAAATAATCATATTTGTGACTAACTCAAGAATTTACACAATTTCAGGTTACTTTTCTGTTATACCAACAGCATGCTAAAATGTATGCTTATGTGCTACCATGGTTTGGTGATACATATCAATCAGTGTTCAAAATCTTTGGTAATCCGCTGCTCCGAGGCCACCAAAAATTCAATCAGGCCACTAATTTGAAAAATTTAGTGGTCTGCAAGACAAGTAACTTTTTTCCCCTCTCTGACAGGTAGACACAGATAAAATGTAAAACTGTCTGCAAATTCAAATAAAATTTTCTGCAAAAAAATGCTGCGTCCCTCCCGAGTCCTATATTGCCACTAACAGCAAAAATGAAAAAGCCCTCTTTCCAATCCATTGCATTACGTTACACGCACTTAACCCCACTCCCCCTCCAGTTTTCTGAATTAGACTTTATTGAAAAGAGGATAATATTTACTAAGATATTAAAACTGAATTCTCATTTTGAATGTAAAAAAATTGCCGCAAATCGTGAAAAAACACTAAACAAGCACATAAACATTCAATAAAATTTCCAACCAGGCCCCGATCATGACTAATTGGGACCCTGGGCAAAGATAAATTAGGGGGCCCATTCGAAAGAAGAAAATTCTTAGCTCCGTCAATACTAAATTAAATACAGTAAATTCTGTCTAAGGCGGACTCTGTATAAGCCGGAAATCTGACTACCGCGGAAATGTTTTCAAGTCCCGGCGAACCCATAGAAAATTACATTAATTCAAGCTGCATAAGGCGGAATCTATCTAACGCGGAAACGGAAACGATTTTAAGGTCCCACCGAAACCAAAATTTTGAATGAGGCAGAAGAAAGGAATATTTTTAAAATGAAAGGCATTTTGTTTATTAAACTTTAAAACTGATAAGTCAAATACTCAATGTCGAGCATGTCAGTTAAATTCCGTAACACTTTGAAAAAGTTAATTCAAAAGAAAAACAGTTTAAATTTTATGGAATTTATACTTATGTCTTTTTTTTCATGTGCAAAATTGCATTTAAAAGTTAATATTTCTTGTAGAATGAACATTTATCAAAATATATATTTTTGAAAGTACAATATATTATACTTTAAGGTTGTACTCAAATTCAGAGTTATAGTGTTCTGTCTCATTCTCAAAGTTTTTTTTTTCTTTTTGTGTGTGTGTAAACTTCCATTTCGCATGCATTACAGCAGTACTAAGAAACTTGAATAGCGTTCTCATTTATCTATAAAGACATATAATCTTTCCGAATTTCAGTTTTCAACCGATTTTCGAGTCAGGAAAATCAATGAAAGATCTTCATCTTCGAGGGATTTTTTTTTTTTTTTTTTTTTTTTTTTGGGGGGGGGGGGGGGGGGGGCTATTTTGTATAAGCCGGAATATTGACTACCATGGAAAGTTTTCTCAGTCCCGATCGATTCCGCCTTAGACAGAGTTTACTGTACCTTATTTTCTAAAAATACTATTTTTTTTTCTTTAGTGTAGAACAAAACCCTTTTAAATAACTTCAGCAACTTGTTATATTACTTTAAGATGAATTTAATAACTGCAACTTATGGAAGATTGTCAAATGCTCTAACATATGAATTAGGGATGCACCGGATATTGATTTTGCCGGATATCGGATACCGGATATCCGAAGCTCCTTTGCCTGCCGGATTCGGATATCCGGCGCTAGACATGATTTTAGTTATATGGTGAATTATTTCTTTATATAACGCCATCTCAGAACAATAAATTACAAGCATGTTTCATACATCATTAAAACATTTTAAATGTATTGAAATATAAATTACAAAAACTATATCTCTTTGAACATGAGGGCTTGAAATTCGAGTTTTCCCCAGAAGGGGAGTTTCCCAGCCAACATTTAAAAATACAGGGCAGTTGAACTGTTAGAAAGGAAAAAAAAAAATCTTTAAACCCCGTTATTTTTTATATGCCACTTAAAGAATTACATTTATACAGACATGACAAAATGCCTTTGAAATAATTTAAATTAACAACTCAAGATAATTTATTATCAAAAATGTTTATTTTTATTAAAACAAAGGAACAGAATCAAGTTTTACATATACCATAACTTTCACCTAATGTTATTGGCAATTAACAATTGGGTTGCTAAATGAATTTCTTAATTTAGAATTTATTCCATTTTGCATGTTTTAGCCTCTTTCACAAATTACACTTTTGACAAACAGCACAGACCAACTTTAATAACCTTAGAAATTATCTGAAACGCATGGTTATGCTCTGTTAAAAAATTTTAGAAAACTTTGCAAAATATGATGTGCATTATTTTTTGACTTACTTTCATGAATAATGCATATCGGTGATTATATTGTCAATATCCTAAAGTGATTGTATGCCACTTCTGAACAAACTTGTTTTATTATATCCTTAATTGAATTATAGTCAAAACTGTAATCCCTGGTATTTTCGTTAAAATTGAGCTATTGAATTTTAAATGCATTCAACATGTCCAAAAACACTTCAGTGTTTATATTGTCATCATTTCTGTCCACAATTCCAATGACATCAGTCAGGGGCGTAGCTACAGATATTTTTTCGGGGGGGGGGAGAGAGAATTCGAAAATTTCCCAACTTGAAACAAATTGCTCCAATTTTCAACTAAAGTGATATGCACAACGTGTGTAATAATGATAAGGAAACTTATGCAGAAAAAATTTCTTTCCGAAGAAAAATTTTTAAGCTAGAAACATAAAAATTCCAATTATAAAGATAACCAATAAGAAAACCAATCAGCTTTTTACTTTCTTCTACCGGGTGTCCCATAAAGGACTGACTGATTTTAAAATTCAATAACTTCCAAACGGTGACAGATATTAAAAAAATTCTTGCAGGAGGGTTATGCATAAAGTCAAAAGTTTTATTACAGTGATTTTCGATTTTAGTTCGAATTACAAACAATAGATGGTGCTGTAAGCAATAGTCGTTAAATACAGGCTCGATTTTTGGTCCTTTCTGTTGTTCCATGCAGAAAAAGGAGATGGAAATGTATTATCCGGGTCACGAAGTACCAAAAATCGAGCCTGAATTGAGCCTCTATTGATCGAAGCGGCATCTATTGTTTGTAATTCGAACTAAAATCGAAAATCACTGTAAAAAAACTTTTGACCTTATGCATAACCCTCCTGCAAGAATTTTTTAAATATCTGTCACCGTTTACAAGTTATTGAATTTTAAAATCAGTCAGTCCTTTTTGGGACACCCGGTATCTTTACAAGAATAAAGTATTGAATTCGTAAAAAAAAATTCGACTTCCAGCTTTCGACAGATTGATATTATTGGTGCAGATTTACGATCACCAGTCGCCACGTGGCGACTGAATTTTTTGCTTTAGCGACTAATTTTCGGCATCTAAGCAGTAAGATTGTTCCTTTGGCGAATTTCGCGCTTTTTTTTCCAGTGATCCTTTGACAAAAATCACGTTTTTTTTTTCGCGATCCTTTTACGAAAATCACGGGTTTTTTGGCGATGCTTTGACAAAATTCGCGGGTTTTTTTGCAATCATTTGATAAAATTCGCATTTTTTCTGCAATCTGTTGACGAAATTCGCTTTTTTCTGCAATCTGTTGACGAAATTCACATTTTTCTGCAATCTTTTGCCGAAATTCACGTTGTCTGTTTTGCGACCCTTTGACAAAATTATCGTTTTCTCCGAGATGCTTACAGAATTGGTGTTTTTTTTTTTGTTGTTGTTATCCTTTGACAAAGTTGATGGTTTTTCTGCAAAGAATGGCAAAATTCGCATTTTTCCCGCAATTCTTTGACAAAAAGACGTGTGCTTTTTGGGATTCTTTGACAAAATTCGCATTTTTTTCCCCTGATCCTTTGACGTGCTTTTTCTTGCTAACGATTGATAAAATTGATTTTTTCGGCGTCCACTTGTCGAAATTCTTGATATTTTTCCTCACCCCTGTAATAATCTGTGATAAGATTGTTTTTTAAGATAATTTTTCTTGTGTATTCGTGAAAAACAAATGCTCGAATTCTGTTTTGACTTTTATAGTGCAAAATAATCTTACACTCTTATTTTTTTCTTTTATGAACTCTTGTATGGCAAAATGAAAACAAGAAATATTGTTTTCCTAATATTCCCCACTACCATGATTCCTTAGCTTATTCTTATAGATATACATTTTTTCACCTCTGTCTTGCCCAACTTTATCTTTTGACAGTACATAGCTTAAGATTTATATTATACTTAATTTATATCCAAATTAAAAGAATTGGGTGATTAAATGAACTATACAAATTTGATGTAATTAGTCTGTTTCTTTTGTACATTTGTAGATTATTTTTCACTTTGATTTCCTGAAATTTTTTAATTGCTATTGCTTTTATACATTTCTTTCACAATGTAGCCACTGGATTATTTGGGTTTAGGAGCCACTGGCTCCTTAAAAACTTTGAAAATGTGCACCTATAATTGATACGTTTTAGAACGATTTGACTGTTTTTAGAAAATGTCTGTCTGTGTGTATGTGACACAAATTTTGTGGGCGCTCTATCTCAAGAACTAATGCGCGGAATTTAATAAAACTTTAGATTCAATTATACCTTGATAAAAATTAATGCTGATTAGTTTTTGGTGTAAATCACCCAAAAGGTGGCGCTGCTATGCTGCATTTTTCACGATTTACATGATTTTAGCGATAGTTATATCTCAAAAACTGTTGCACGGAATTTGATCAAACTTCATATTCTGTTAAACCTTGACATAATTTGGTGCTTATTAGGCTTTTGTGTATATCATATAACAGGTTGCACTGCTGTGAAGCATTTTTCCCGATTTTTGCGTTAGCTATATCTGAAAAACTAATGTACGGAATTTGCCAAATTTCATATTCGGTTGCAATTCTTTATTGGGCTTGGGTGTATAACTGTCCAAAGGTATTGCTTTTGTGCTCTTTGGGTTTGGAATTTTGGTTGCAGACATCTAACAGGATGTGTGCCCAAATTCAATGATTTGTTGGAAAAATGCGATGCTTCTATCTCCTTTTTAAATTCACACAATTAAACGGATCTGTTCCTTTAGAATTCGTTTTGCATTGTGATTGCAAATTTTGAGGTATTAACATGTATTGGAAAGAATAAAATTTTGGGATTGGTACATCCAACTAGTTTTCCTTTAACATTAATTCTTCTGGTCTTCAAAGAAGCCAACTTGATGATAACATCGTCCAGTTTAATAAAATCCACTATTTCACTTTCACATTTTAAAATCATTAGGCTGTCATGTCTGTCATCCCTCTTTGTAGTTTGCAATATATATTTTTTAAATTTTTATTTGACTAAAGATTCTTTTATTAGATGCAATGCCATAAAGATAAGCTGTTGTGAATGTTAAGATACGAGTATGTAGTTTGACAGCGTGTTCAAATAGTCTTTGAATTTCAAGGCATGATAAAAAGGTTTTTTAAGTGGGTTGTAATTTGGTTTATTTCTATTTGACTCTGCAAGGCATGTACATCCGGTTTCTCATATCCAGGTGGAAACATTATTAACTTTCCTAAGTTAGTGATACTCAAATTTGCCTTGCACAATTGTAATTTAAATATGAAATGTATTGGTGCAATATTCTCCTGATATACGGAGCATTGTCATTTAAGCCCATTACTAAGTTTTTTTTTCTTATAATTCTTTCTTGTAAGACTTGTGTGTATCAATGTTCATTGCTGTACTATTATTTTTATCTATTCCCTTTGGTGAAACCATTTTCCTACGGTGCTTTCGGAAGTCAGCTTCTTCAGCATATTCATAACTGTTTGTGAACATGTCTATAGGGAAATCTTTATTGATTCTAAATTTTATTCATGTGCGACGTGTCAGTGTTACAATGCATGTCGATTTTTTCTTCAGTTGATGGACTGCTTTCATGATCATATTTCTGTTCCAAATTCAAATGGTCCACTTTTTACCTTTTTCATCCTCGAATGGATTTTTAGATGCTCCAAAACCTTGCACGAAAAATCTTTTCCTTATTATGAAGGGTTCTCTCGTGCTGAGATTTACAGTCATTTTTTAGTACAGTTTTAAAGACAACACTGGATTTTTGGTTTAAAATTTCATAACGAACAGGACTGATATATATTTGCACACACAAATAAAGGTAAAATGTGACAAATTTATCTAAACTAGCGACTTCTTGTATTCATATTTGCTCGTATAACGCTTTTTTTCTTGACAGCGAAGCGTTAACTAATTTTTGCGGGAAAAATCATGAGAATGAGTAAAAGATTGTCCAAAAATCACGCAATTAGCTCAAAAATTAGTGCAATTTGTGAAAACTCATCAAATCTTCTTGCCCAGCTATGTTTCAAGCAGGTAACTACATTCCTTTCTGTTGTCCATTCTGTCCATCTGTTGTCTTCCTGTCCATTCAAGTGATCTCCAATTTTCAAAAGAAGACGCAATCCCTTTGGATTAAAATAGCTGGATTCTTCTTCGGGACGAGAAGGGGGACTAAGGTGAAATTTTTGAGAAAGGAACAAAGTTTTGGAGGAAATAAAGGAACTGGATAGTCAGCTATTGATGGATAGGAGAACAGAAATTTAGGTCTGGTAGATGTATATTTTTGTAGAACTGAAAAACACAATGATAGGCTGAGTGTGGCTGATTTCTTTTTGCATTTCTTTTGATAATTTAACATGTTTACTGTTACAGTACTCAGAAACATAATCACCAAAACAAAAATTTCATAATTTTTTTACTAAAAAAGGAAATGTCTAAAAAATCTAGAATTTCCCAACTCTAAGCTCAAATTTCCCAACTTCACATATATTGGGGGGGAGGCTCCCCCCCCCAACCCCCCCATGGCGACGCCGCTGACATCAGTTTCTGCCGACTGCAACTGTGTTTCAAAGACTAGCAACTCAACCTTAGGCCATAACTTATATAAAAATGTTACTAACGTTTTAATTTTAATTTACTTTCATTCACTCCCATCAAGAATCTAACCAGTAGTCAACTTTCTTCATATCACAAGTTTTAAATTTTCAACAACTTCTGCTCCATCAGTCAGTCCTTCAATCAAAAACTGTATCAACTTTTTCCTGTAATGTCTCTTAATTTTCTCAAGGAGCCGTTCTCTGCTCCAGAAGCTAATGTGTAGCTTGGCAATATTTCATTATTCAAATCTGTTTCATTGCAATTATAGATTGGGGGGGGGGGGGGGTGAGAAGGCTGAGTAGTGACATCTGGAAGGGTAAATAAGAAAGCTTCCCATTTATCTGAAAATTCTTATGGAACCCCAGTCAACAAAAATGTTTTGGTCCCATGATTTTCAGATAACCGGAGTTTTACTGTACTTGAAAGATTAATGAATAAATGTTATGCTTATATTGAAATTTTTTCAATCTATTGAGTATGAATTAATAATATTAAATAAACTCCTTGTGAATCCTTCCTATTTATTTATTTATTTTTGTTAAGAAATACTTTATTTTTGTAAGATTTTAAGAAACATTTATTTCCTCAAAGTAATTTCTTTTGTTAAGGGGACATTCCAGTGAAACTGGTTTTCCCTTCTCAAATCATGAAATTCTATATTAATCCATGGGAAATTTTAGCAAGAACAAAAAATCTTACATTAGTCATACGTTATAAAACAGTTTCTAACACTATCATAATATTGTTACAAAATTTAATTTTTTTTTTTCATTCACATCACACAGTTAAACACTTAAGGGGACCCTTCACTAACTTGAAAATGGCCATTCCGTAATGTTAAAACAATAGGAATGTTTTTTTTTAATTGTTTAAATTTGAAAAGTTTTAAAAGATTCTTTTTGCATAAGTTAGCTGAGCTCGATCTTTCATACGGCTGTTTTTTACTTTTTCGATTTCGGTTGCAGATTTTTTTGCATGGAATTGCAATGCATTGGAATTTTAAATCCATATCCAAAGTTTGAAAAGGAAATAGCCAATTGATTTCTTCTATTACACGATAAAAGGTTGATTTTAAAAGCCATGTCCTAATTTCTGTGAATTGCAAAAATCAACTAGTTTGTTATTTCTAAACATGTTTTTTTAAGTTCACCAATTTTTTTTTCTTCATGTGTGCACAAGTGTCATCTCATTTTGTTTAGTGCTGACTATTGGCCAATTTGGAAGGGCTCAGTCTCCGGTGGCCATTACTGCCCTTTTAGTTATTTCCTATTTTGGGCACAGAGAAAAAACATCGCAAAATATATAAATCGGTCATAAAAAAAAAAAATATCGCCGATTTCGTCAATTATGGTGAAAATAAATAACAAAATTTGTCGACCATTCGCAAGAAGAAAACTGAAGCTCATGGGAAATCGGCAGCGGGAAAATATCACAAAATTCGTCAGTCGATCATGGAAAAATATTGTGAAATTTGCCAGTCCGTCACGAGTAAATATCGTGAAATTCCTCAGCCGGTTGCAGAGAAAAAACGTGAAAATTTTCAATCGGATGCAAAAAAACAATCGTTATTTTCATCAGTATGTCGCAAGGACAAACAGGGAAATTTGCCAATCGGTCACAGAATAAAATTGCTATACACTATATTGCCATTAATGAACGGCAACTTTCAATTTTAGATATTTTGTCGAATATTTAGAAATATACTTGACAGATTCGTCTGGAATTTCAGGATTGAAAAGAACAGGTATGACATCATATTCAGCAATGTCGATTTGTTAAGGGGAGCAATTAGGGGGCCAACAATAAATCAAAGGAAAAAAAATACTTGGGATCACCCTGTAAAATAAAATGCACGAAATGATCTATCGCAACTGAATATAAATAAACAGACATTGTGCAATATGTGTATTCTTTTGTGTAAGAATAGCATGTATATTAATAGAAATATAGCAATTTATTTAAAAAAATTTAAAAAAAATCTTGCATGTTTTTTGCTTATAACATGCAGGGTTTTCAACCAAATTTAACTCCGGTTTCAGAAAATTGACAAAATATAGTAAAAACAATATAGTGCAATTGGAATATAAATATATTAAATATTTTACGAAATATGAGCAGTTGTATGAAATAGAGATGCAACGAATATTCGGCCCATTCGGCCTGTCTGCCGAATATTCGGCTTCGGCCGAATATCAAGTCTATTATTCGGCCTCGGCCGAATAATACTGTAATAAATGTTTTTATATTTACACAGTATAACTTTTTAATTTGACAATTTATATTCATCATATATAATGAAAATTTTATTTGAAATTAACTAACACTTTTTTTTTCATTAACTTTCATACTCCGAATAAGTTTTATCTACCCATTTTTATATAACAGGCTAATTTAGGAATCATGTTAAGAAAATTTTATACTGTATCAGTAAGTACAAAAAGTATCTGTAATAAGCTAAAATACTCTGTTAAATTTAAAATTAATCTATTCAAAATTGTTTTAATACAGCTGTACAAGCTAATTCAATTTTTTCTTTTATTATTATCATAATGGGAAGTTTAACATTTAACCCTTGTGACATAAAAAAATATTTTTTTTCAATAATATTTTGAATTATACCTATAAAGAACATAAATATATGATTGATTAGATATAGATGTATTATATGTATAAGATATTTAAGTCGTATATGTTGCAATACTTAAGGGTTTTTTCTTTTAGTAAAATACGCTTAAAAGTTAAATATAATTCAAGTTATTTTTTTAAGTCTGTTACTATTTCTTATTAAATAATGAAAGAAATGTAAATACTAAATTCTTTTAATTAGTATGCATTTACGTTTTAGATATTTTTTTCAAGAATAGCATTGTAATACCTTAAAAAACAGTTAAAATGTTTTCGATAAACGTAGATTGTGATGTAGAAATAATAATAATAATTCAGCATTCTCAGGTGATAGTCTATTTCTTTTTTTTTTTTTTCGTAAATGTTACCTGCTTCTGAAAATAATCTCTCACTATATATGGTATTTCCTGGTGCAGAAAGGTACTTTTTGGCTAATTGTGAAAGGTTTGGAAAGTCTTCCGAATTTTTCGCCCACCACTCCAAAGGACACTGTTGTCTTTCTAGTAGCGGCTGGGAAAGAAAATTACTAATTTCTTTTACTTCTTCACATTGAGGAGCACTTTCTATAGAGGCTTCACTGCTGACAACAAAGAAAAAAAATAATAAAGATAAATAAAAATTTTGTTAATTGTGAGCTTTATAAAGTCTACAATGATTTCTTTCCGCCATTTTAGAGGATATTCCTTTCCCCCTTTCTATCAGTGGTTTTTCTTAAGATATTAAGATTTCTTATTTTTTATTTTATTTCATCTGAAAGCTGAAACTTATGTTTCCTAGTACTTTTAAAATTTTGTCATTATTTTAAAATGTAACAACAACACACATAATATCTATTAAAATGCAACTAGACAGTACCTGATGAGGAACTTTTGCTAAGAATTTTTTGGGGGGCGTCCGAATTATATTATTGAGGCAATTTTTAGGCCGAACATAGCCGAATATTTTTTTCAGAGTAAAATAATGCTTTAAAAATTAAAAATTAGTATATAAATAATTTTTTTAAAGAAAACAATACATTTTAATTGTGAAATATACAAGAATTGTGCATATAGTGCATACTATATTTTGTTTTTAAGCAAAAATAAGTTCATTATTCGGCCGGCCGAATAGGCCGAATATTCGGCTGTAACTTGGCCGAACATTCGGTATTCGGTTATTCGGCCAAACCACTATTCGTTGCATCACTAGTATGAAATAATTTTTATCTGCACATGCGCGAACGATAACAAGGATCATTTTACATAATTTAATAGTTAACTCTATAGAGCAACTTATTTAAAAAAACTAGTCAAATATCGTAAAAATTCAGAAAGATATCGGCGTTAGAGTGAGCAAATTTTTAGTTGTTCTCTAAAAGCAGCTGAATGATAAGGGATTTTCCACAAATTGTCATTTTTAAATTTTTTTAAATTTTCATTTTTTATTGATGCGTTAGTTCTTCTTGGATAACCACCAGAACGAGCCTATACCATGATCAAAAGAAGTGCCAAAATCGAAGCATTTTTTCCAAATCTACTCGTTGATACTCACTAAATACTAACTTTTTTCTGAAAGTCAGTCAATAAAAAATGACAATTTGTGTAAAATCCCTTATCATTCAGCTGCTTTTAGAGAATAACTAAAAATTTGTTCACTTTAACGCCGATATCTTTCAGAATTTTTACGATATTTGACTAGATTTTTTTTTTAATAAGTTGCTCCATAGAGTTGACTATTAAATTATGTAAAATGATCCTTGTTACCGTTCGCGCATGCACAGATAAAAATTATTTCATACAACTGATAATATTTCCTAAAACATTTAATATATTTATATTCCAATTGCACTATATTGTTTCTACTATATTTTGTCAATTTTTCTGAAACCGGAGTTAAATTTGGTTGAAAACCCTGCATGTTATAAGCAAAAAACACGCAAGAATTTTTTAATTTTTTTAAATAAATCGCTATCTCTCTTAATATACGTGCTATTCTTACACAAAAGAATACACATATTGTACAATGTCTGTTTATTTATATTCGGTAGCGGTAGATCATTTCATGCATTTTATTTTACAGGGTGATCCCAAGTATTATTTTTTTTCTTTGATTTATTGTTGGCCCCCTAATTGCTCCACTTAACAAATCGACATTGCTGAATATTATGTCATACCTGTTCTTTTTAAACCTGAAATTCCAGACGAATCTGTCAAGTATATTTCTAAATATTTGACAAAATGTCTAAAATTGAAAGTTGCCGATCATAATGGCAATATAGTGTATTTGTCAATTGATCTCGAGAAAAAAAGATTATGAAATTCACTGATTGGTCTATAGAAAAAATCGTGGAATTCATCAGTCGGTCGTGGTGAAAAAGCACAAAATTTTTTAGTCAGATGCAGAAAAACAACTATGAATTTTGTCAATCTGTCGTAAGAAGAACCTGTGAAATCTGCTAATCGATAGTAGAAAATATCACGAAATTTGTCGATCGGTTATGAGACTTGATTGTTGTTTTAGAAAGAAACATTTTCGGAAAATGATTTTTTGGAAACAGGAGCCGCCCTCCCACAATACGGCATAATAAATAGGACACAATAATAATCTTTAGGGCACGAATCCTGCCATCCCGTCTCGAAATTCAAGCCCTGTATCTGCCATTCAAGCCCTGCGTAATGCATATTAATAATATTGCATAAAAAATGTAATTTAAACATTAAAATATTCTGTTTATTTGTACAATGAAATGCTGATAATTGCTACTGGATTTGGATATGGGATTGACTATATTGATAATTGCTAATAATTAATTAATTTGTACAATGAAATGCTGATAATTTGTATAGTAAATTTTAACCAATTAATATGCATATAATTGTAGAGTATTTTCTCAAAGAAATACTACATACTTTCTTTTTATAATTTAAACATAAAATATCTACTAATATACCCATGATTACAGAGTTATTTTCTCCAAACATAGGTTTAATTGATGCCCTTTTTCTGTTTTAATTATTTAATATTGTTTTTGTTCTAAGTCACGTTTAGTTTTATTTTAAGTTAAATTATTTTTATATTTATTAGTAAAAAAGAAAATTACTTTTAATTTTAAATATTTATAAGGAAGTTACAAAAATAACTAGTTGGATTTGTCAATCCCAAAACTTTCTTCTATCTCATACATCTTAATATTTCAAAAAGTACTTCCAAATGTTACCATACTTTAATATTATTAGTTCAATACTATACCAACTTTGATTTTGATCTAAAATTTCTGCTCCAGTCAATTAATCAGAATAAGAATAAGTTAATCTCGATCATGATATTTATTAAAATCAATAATTTTTTCGTTATTCTGTTGTACATCAGCTGTTTGGGAATAACCAGTTTAGCAGGATGCGAAGTTCCCTTCGCTTCATGAGCCGCCAATAATACAGCACAAAAAAAAAAACTGCGAAAAATCAGGAAAATTTTACAAAAATCTCTGTTACAGTGCCACCTTCTGGCGGAATATTTCCAAATGCAAGGAGAAACTGCTGGCCAAAGCCAAAAGTATACACACAAAATTGGTTCAATTCTATGCTTAGCTTCATACACTTTTCAATGGTAAAATAATGAAAATAACACAAAAATCCGTATTATAGCTCCCCCTTCCAGCAGAATATTTTCAAATTGAAGGAGGACCTGCTGGCCATAGCCAAAAACATACCCCCAAAAATTGGTTCAATTCTATGCATAACTTCATACACTTTTCGATGGTATAAGAATGAAAGTGGCACAAAAATTGCTATTACAGCGCCCCATTTTGGCAGAATATTTCCAATTGAAAGGAGAACCTGCTGGACATAGCCAAAAACAAATACAAAAAATTTTGTTCAATTATATGGATAACTTCTTACACTTTTCGGTGGTACAATAATGAAAATGTCACAAAAATCGCGATTACGTGCCCCCCCCCCCCCTCCGTCCAGTAGAATGTTTCCATATTGAAGGAGGCTGACCTCTAAAACATCTAAATCCGTTGAAAACCGGAAATCAAAAAAATTTCTATTACAATACTTTCTTCTAAAAATTGGCCTGTTTAATTGTTAAAAAAAAAAAAAAAGAAAAAAAGAAAATTAATAAAGTCATACTTTAATAAACAACTTCAAATTTTATTTTGCATTCTGAAAGTAAAGGTACAATTTTCTGAAAGAAGTAAACATAAATTCTTAAATTTATTATAAAGAGTTCAAATATCAATGTTAGGAAAGCTGGCAATTCTTTAAACTTTTGAGAATTACCTTTTACTCATGTATAGAGAAATTACTTTCATATTTTGCATTATAAACAAAATTGTAAATATTATTTGGGTCAAACTATTTCTGTTATCCTTATATATTCACTTCGCTGCGCTTTGCCGGATATCCGGAAGAGAAGTCGGATATCCGGTGATTGTGATCCGGATATCTGACGGTATTTCGGATATTGAAAAATCAGCCGGATATCCGTTGCATCCCTAATATGAATATGAGTTAATCAAGTTACTTTCTTTACATCTTTTTAAGGTGTGCTACACACAACTTAATATCATATCAAATACAACATTCTATTTTACAAGTAGAAAATGTTTTTTCAATAAATCTAAAAAGATGGCAATTTTGAATTTGTTTTTCATATTTAATTCAAAGTTAAAAGAAAAAACTTCGAATACGGAAGAAAATTTATCTCATGACAATTAGAATTGATTATTTTCAACCACTAAAGTTTAGATATAATTTAAGTTTATTGCTAATATAGGTTATTAAAATCAAAATATTATTTCTTATTTAATAGTGGTTTGCGAAAGCATTGAGCTCTGTGAGTTCAAAATGAAAATTGTTTTCAGAAAGTTTAGTAGAATCTTTTAAATATGAAATTAGTGTTTTGTATTTGAAAATTTTCAGAGTTGGAATTGGGAATAAAAAGTAAATATTTTATAAATTAATGTATGGATTTTCTAAATTAATGTATGGCCCCCTTGAGGCCCCTGGGAAAAGTCCCAATTTGCCCATGCGATAATAAGGGCCTGTTTCCAACCAAATAAACTTCATTTAAAACAGACCAACATTTAACATTTATTTTTTAACACAAAATTTATTTTTAATCTGTTAAATTAATCTGCAAAGCCTAAAATAATCTGCAGCACCCGCTTCGGTGCTGCACTGTTTCTGCTACCGGCTCTGGCAGGAGAAAAAAAAAGCATTGCACCCGCCATTCCAGTATAAGCTGCTGAACTTACAATATTTTTAAGTTTTAAACTCGTATGCGCCACGGCGCTTCTTCCAAAACATACCGTACCATTATTAATAGTTATTATTTCTTCTTTTAAGAGGTCATTAGGCTTATTAATGGCAAAGATGAGAAATTTAAAATTAAAAAAAAAAGAATGCAGCAATTCATGCTGACACTATTCAGAAAGCTGCTGCCAAAATTTTATCAGTTGAAATGTCTTTTCAGTTTAAATAAATTTCTTTTCCTCAACAAACAATTCTATGCATATTGTATTGTAATTCAATTATTGAACTTTTCAGATCTATTTTTAGCTGTCTCAAGGTGGTACACCTTGGGACAAAGAACAAGTTTAATAAATATATATATTTAAAATTTTTCTATAATGGATATAAGATCAAAAGCTGTTTTATAATGCAGGCAAAGGTTAAAAGCACGAATACCAGGTAATGGAAGGCGGGGTACAATGAAACAAAATTTACTATTTTTTTTTTCTATCCACAATTTTGAATGCATAAAAACATATTTAATCCATACTTTTAATCTTGTATTTTTCCCATCTAAATAAATTTTTATTAGGTTCTAAATAATATCTTTATGTTTGAAAAATAACAAAAAGTAAATGTCTTACAGCGTTTTAATTGTACTCCGTAGCAGGGGTACAATGAAACTCATACTGGGGTACACTCCAAATGACAGAAGCAATTTTCACCCAGTACAGTTTATTTTATGAACAATGAGATAAATACAAAAACAAAACTTGATTAATAAAATACAAAAAAGGAACTTGATAAAAATATTATAGTCCAAGATGAAAAATAAGAAAATTCTATTAGTTTAAGATACCTTTCATATTTTATATTAAATTGGCTCAAGTCAGTTCCAAAAATTAGCATTTCTGCTTTTCCTTCGTTGTTCCTGAAGGAATAGGTGGTGGTAGTTTCAACACAATGAGCTTTTTTTTTCTTTATGTAAGTGTCTGAAGAACGCACAAATTTAAAACTAGGTTGGAGTCTTTTTATATCAAGTATTTCACATTTGACTTCATTTAAATCTATGGTTTATCCAACGGAATATATTTCCTTTATGTTTCTATTTATACGGATACTGCTTGTGCCATAAATGTTGTGTGTGGATACCACATTCTTAGTACCTCAATGATCAGCTGGAGCTAAAAAAAAATCTAGATCATTGTAATCTTCATCAGAGTCTGTAGCAGACAGTGTTTGTTTTAAAAACAGCCCCTTCTTAGCTTTTTTTCTCTTTCTATTTTTAATTGCTTAACAAGAGCCTTTTTTAATGGCCTGGTTAGAGCAAAACTCTTTTTTTTTCTTCTGTTTTCCTACTCTTATTTCTAATATATTCTATTTACTACTTTTATTACTTAATGAAATATGTTTCATTGTACCCTGTCTTTAAGTGTTTCATTGTACCCCACACTAAGGTTACTAAGTAAAAATTTATTTTCAGGCTTCTAATATTTATTTTTTTAAATTTTGGTTTTGGAGGTATGAAGACAACAACCCAAATATAACAATGTATAGAAGAAATAATTATTACATATAAGAGCAAGGAAGAAGAAACAAAATTACTTTTAGTAAAGAAAGTTACTTTCAATGGTATAGAAGCAATAATCTTCTATTGCTACTGTTATAGAAGTGTGAATGCATCCAAATCACATCAGTAATTGGAAAATATAATTGTATAACATATATATACTATAAACTGCAACTCTCTGTGACAAATTTGACTGATTTTACAAGCAGGGCTTGAAATTCAATTTTTCATAGGAGGGGAGTCTCCCTACCAACAGTTATAAATGGAGGGGAGTTGAGCTATTTGGGGAGGGAGAAAAATATATTTAAAATCCACTGTTATTTTGTGTGCTATTTAAAGAATTTTATTAATACAGACATGGCAAAATACCATTGAAGCGAAATTTGTGTTTGTACGCGATCCTTTGATGAAATTTGCATTTTCTTGCAATTCTTTGGTGAATTCTGGCGATCCCTTGACGAAATTCGCTTTTTCCTCGCGATATTTGGTCGAATTTCACGCTTTTTTCCACGATCCTTTGACACAATTCGCTTTTTTCGCGATCCTTTGGCAAAATTCGCGTTTTTTGCAATCCTCTGACGAAATTTGCGTCTTTGCCGCGATCCTCAGACGAAATTCACGTTTTTTTCACTGATCTTTTGATGAAATTGCGTTTTTTCGCGATCCTTTGAAGAAATTCTCATTTTTTTGTGATCCTTTGCCAAAATTCGCCTTTTTTCTGCGATCCTTTGCCAAAATTCGCCTTTTTTCTGCGATCGTTTGACGAAATTCACGATTTTACCACGACCCTTTGACGAAATTCACATTTTTCCGCTATCCTTTACGATGAAATTGACAATTTTTTCTGTGAACGATTGACGAAATTTACTTTTTCTGCAATCATTTGTCAAAATTTGCAATATTTTTCTGTTATTTTTTTATCTCCAAATTTTCGAATTGATGATCGATTTTTCATAATTTTCGGAACCGAATGCCTTACATTTTTGGAAAATTCGGAACAGAATTACCTCTGAATTCGCCAATCAGTCACGGAAAATAACACGAAACTTGTCAACTGATATCAGGAAAAAATAGTGAAATTTGTCTACTGATCGCTTGAAAAAAAATCACAAATTTCAACGATCTTTCGCAGTAAAAAACTCGCAAAATGTGTCAATCGGTCGTGCGCAAATACCACGAAATTCGCTAGAGTTGACCGTAGTTAAAAAATGCAAACTTTCAGGAAAAAGGGGGAATTTTTTTGGACGGCAGCCTCCCGCTCACGATATTCTTTTGGACGGGATTTTAAAATTTTGGGCGTGAATCCCACCATCCCACCCTGAAAGTAATGTTTCATTTGTACCCCGTCTTCCCCCGACAATTTTCACAATTGATGAATATAAAAAAAAAATGAAAAAAGAAAGAAAACAAGCGTTCCAAGGTGAGTCACTCTCCCCTATATAAAATTTAAATTTTACAATAATGAGTATAAAAATTGTTATCGGGACCTATGTCATAGCAATTTACAGCACTAATTAGCTATCCTGTTGACCAAAAATTTATCGCCAAACTATAAGATTAAATGCCAATAATGGTTGATCGTAAATGTCACATTCACTTGACTTTAAGCAAGTTACACATGTTTACGTCAGCAAGTGATTTTTGTTTCGACGTTTTATTTGTATTTTTATTAATGCTATACTAATTTATTTGTTCTTTCGTTATTTAAATAAAAAATTATGTCAATTTGTATAATTTGGCGAAATTGGTCGATGGGATAACTAACAAGTATATACCCGATTTACTTTCCCTTCTGTTTTATCTCAAACATTAAAAAGAAAAAAAAACAATTGGTTGCATTTGTACCTATTTTAAAACAATCGGCGTTAAAATAATCGTTTGCCACAAATTTCACCAAAATGAAATTTTTATTGACATTTTTTAGATTTATTTGCATTTAGCCAGCTGGCGAATAGTTAATGCGGTTCCTGGGTATCTATTATTGTTAAGCATACAGTAGTAAATTAAACACATTTTTTACATCTGTAAAATAAATATTTTTCACTTA
Source organism: Maratus speciosus (assembly GCA_963932465.1). Classification (NCBI taxonomy): domain Eukaryota; kingdom Metazoa; phylum Arthropoda; class Arachnida; order Araneae; family Salticidae; genus Maratus; species Maratus speciosus. The sequence goes on along the minus strand of OZ010799.1, from coordinate 22,566,546 downwards.
GTACCTATTACAAATAAAAATAACAAAAGATGTAAAGTTATACAGTAGGGGAGATTTGGGAGAGTTGATCCCTAGGTCTAAAACCAGAGAAAAAATGCTATTAAGTCTCTGAAACTGGAAACATTAATAAAGTGATTCCTTATCATAGATCTAGCAACATAATTTCATTCAGCCATTTTTATTTTTGTTGTAAGAAAGGAATCTCTGTTTTCTTACAATCAAACTTCTTTTTGAGTAGGTAGTTTGTGTTTCATATTTTTTGCTAAATATAACTAAATTATTTAATGTTATTGATATAATATACTAACATTCCTTACTGCTTAAATGTTGTTATTTAAATCTAGTACAGTTTCTTTATTTTTGATTTAGCCACTTTTTTCCCCAAACATGCACTTAGGGACACTTGATCCCTGTTGTATGGGGAGACTTGATCCTGGGTATTGATTGTCCCCAAACCAAAGTTAAGCTAAATTAATGTTAAATTTTATTAACCCCCCACTTCTCATTGTGACATTTAGATATTATCTGTATTAGTTAGAATGTAGTTGCTTTGATTTTAGATAGTTGACAAAGATAAAAAGTTAATTGTGGCTGCATATGATGTTTAGCAAGCACATAGTGGATTATTGCGCTTGTGAAACATACGTCTAACTTTGCAAAATTTTTACAGCACTTCGTAAAGAATGCAAGATATTATAATCAAAACAGTAAAGTGTTAATCATAATGAATAATCATGATAACCATATAAGCATTGAGAGTTTGAATTATGCCAAAGAAAATGGAATAATTTTGTTAAAAATATCATTGCACATTTCTCACCAAACTGCAGCCTCTGGATCATACTATATATGGACCACTTAAAAGATATTTTAATATGGCTGCTCAAGGCTGAATGACTAATCATCCTGCTCAAAGGACAACAATTTATCAAATTGCTGAACTGGTCGGAATTGCTTATCCTAAAGCCATGATGACAATTAACATACTAAATGGCTTTTAAATCACTGGAATATATCCCTTAAATAGGAATTTCTGAAGATGATTTTTTATCATCTTTCGTCTCAAATCAACCATTAACTCCAACAAGCAGTAAAAAAATTACAGTTAAACCAGAAGACAAACAAGTCTTCCCTCAAGTTTCTTTGCCAAAAATGGGAAAATCTAAAGAAGTGAAAACAGGGTCTTCAAAAATTTTGACAAGCACACTAACTAAAAGACAGAATGAAGAAGAAATACAAAATCGTGAACTGCATAAAAAACAAAAATCAGGAAAAATTAATTTCATCTCAAGAAAAAGTAAAAACACTAAAAATGAAAGACTCGAATCTTCAGAAAGTTATGAAAGTAGTTATAGTGTTTACTATTCAATCAACCCAGATCCAGTTGATGAATATTCTGATGAAATCATTTAAGATACAAAAAATTTGTCGATTGATGAAAATGACTTTGTCATTGTGCAATTTCTGGAAAAGAAGAAAATTAGTCATTTTGTAGGAAAAGTTTGAAAGAAGATTTTATCATCTGAATGTGAAATTAATTTTCTAACAAATTGAGGACTTAATTTCGACCAATTTATTTATTTAGAAAATGTTGACAATAGTGTTGTGGACAATGATGACATTGCCAAAAAACTACCCAAACCAACTATGCTTGGTGAAATTATTCAAGCTGCAATAATTTTAATATTTACAATTTATTTTTCAAACTTTAAAAATGTTTTTGATCATTATTTGTATTTTTCTCCCTTTTTAGATGTTAGTCAACAATAAATTTAATTTCTACTACTTAATTTGAATTATTTCAATGCATCTGTTTCAAGGATCAAGTCTCCCTTGGCAAGGGATCAAGTCTCCCTACAACTGGGGAGACTTGATCCTTTTTTTTTTTTTTGGAAAACAATTTATCTTTATTTTGAAAATGGTTTTTCAAAAAAAAAAAAAAAATACTACAACAAGAAAGACACATGAGCCTTTAATAATAACGGGAAACATTTAAAAAAATTTTTGTTTTCTCCAAAATAAAAATTAAAAACGGAAAAAGGGATCAAGTCTCCCCTAAGTGCTAAAAAAAAAAAAAAAAATCTTGGTATGCTTATGTATATACATAGCAGACAATATATAAACAAACAAACAATAAAGTTTACTAAATCTCATATAAAAACAATATAGGATATTTAAAGTTGGGAATAATTTCTTGAAAACTCACTGAGAATAATTTTTAATTTTTCCATCTAGGTGTTATCAGAATGGTCTGGAAATTTGTGCATTACTACATGATTGTAGTATTATAGATGATAATAAAAATTCAAAAGATCTATTGAATTTTTAGCTGTTTCGCGAAATGCTTTTAAATTCTGATGGTTTTGAGAGAATATATATGTAACTGCACACAGGCACATAAATAAATTAAGTAAACACAAGTAAAATTGTAGAGCTAATATTTGAAACAGGACACAAATTTTCTGTTCTCTTACCTTAACATGTTGTATTAATACCTTTTGATCAAAATTTTATAGTGATCGTAAAATACACTGCGGAAAAAATAAGTAATTACAATTATGGATAAATATTTTCAAAGGTATCCACTTATGCTGAGTTCTTAAAGGAAGCAAAATTGCAAATAACTACGGATTAAAATAATTTTACGTTTTGCCAGTGAAATGGAAGGGGAAAAAAATTGATTAATCAAATTAACGTAAAAATCTATTAGCTGTACATATACTGATCTATCAGTAAACTACTTCAAATAAAACAAAAAAAAAATCTAAATTAAAAAGGAACAACTGCTTAAATCTTTTAATTAGTACAAAATATAGACCAAAATCCATACAATACGATGTAAAAGATTAAAGTGTAAACAAAAAAATTATAAGGAAAACTTACAAGTTCCTTCGCAGAAAATGCGAAATGCAAGTAATTTATTCTTCCTAAACACAGTTACTGGCATTTTAAAGGTACGGATTTTTAAAAAATACGTAAACGTCAAACAACAATCAATATTGCAACATAAACAAATATAAATAGTTAACGGATACGATCACATTAACAGTCACACATGGGAAACAAGAACTAATAAATTTTACAGACACAGACAAAATCTTTCGACCGTAACTGTGAAGGAGAAATCCACGTGATTCAACCCATATTTCCAGGATCCATGGTCTAATGATGATCGATCAGTTTCAACTGACGTCACATCCTAGCAACCAGTCAATTTTGATTAATCTCGTAATTGATTGGATACAAATGAAAGGATGGTGACGTTCAGGGGTTCTCCCATGAAATGAAATCTGCTTGTGAAAAAGCTGTTTCTAACAAAGAAATTTCTAAGAAATAAGTTGGTGCGGATCATTATTATTAAAATTCCTATTATTATTCATTATTGGAGAGTTAAAGGCAAGGCCGAAATTAAAGAGGGGGGGTGCAAAGGGGCGTGTCATTTTATAATATAAATGTGTAATGTTAAGGCATTTATTTTATAATATAAACGCGTAATGAAAGTAATCACAATTTTAATTTAGTATTATATCTAACATATTCTTGTTATTTTAGCATTGTTTTTTCATACATTAGATGAGGGAAAACCCAAACCGAAAATTCAGTTTGAAGTTTTGGCGCGAGTGGCGCCGATGGGATACGAACCACGGATCCCATGATCAGGAGGCGAGAACGCTAGCGTCGAGCAAAAGGCCAAGCCAGTTACCCTAATCTAGTAACTCGCTTTATACTGATCATGTGAGATGAGATCGCTACACACTCCCTCCGCAGTGAAAAAGACATCTTAAAAATAGCAAATAAAGCCTTTGTGCAACAATATTAAAAAGCAGAAAAACCAACGTTTAAAATGCACAAATAATATATGAAAAGCAGCAAACAGCTGTTTCGAATCTACTAGCGAGATTCTTCTTCAGTGCAAAAGGAACAGCGTGCTAGAAAAAGCAAGGCTGAGCCAAGAACTAATAAATTCTAATTATTAATCTATAAATCTTATTATCTAAATATTATTTGTGCATTTTAAACGTTGGTTTTTCTGCTTTTTAATAAAGACATCTTGTTGATGTCTGACGAGCGATATGCACTCGTGAGTTGTGAGTTATGCGCAGCATACCAGGCTTAGTGCTATGAGCGTTTAACCAGTTGGCTTCACATGTTTATTGCTGGAGATGATTTCTTTGGTGCTGCCATCTGATGGTTGTGAGAGGAGATGATTATTGTTGAAGGTTGCGTGTTTTCTCCGGGTCACCACTTTGGCGCGAGTGGCGCCAATGGGATACGAACCACGGATCACGGATACTGATCATGTGAGCAGGGCCGTAGCAAGGTCTTCAGAGGTCCCCCCCCAAAACATAATTTTTGCCCCCCCCCCCCCTAAGATTTCAGAGAAATATCTATATTTAATTTCCCACCCGAGTTCCATTTTATAACAACACCAGCGGAGTTTCGCTGGTCGGATTTTCCAAAACGAACTCCAAATTGAACGAATTTGTAGTTGCGCTGCATTGCTTTCGGCAACGTACACCCATAGGGGCTATGTCTTCTCCGATCTCGAATCATACGAAACTAGAATTATTGTAATTTTTTTTATTTCGATCCAGATTAAATTCAAATTTTAAACATTTCGTTCACGTTCGTCACGGAACAGATTTAATATTCTTACAAAGTGAATTTAATCAAAGGACTTGCAAAATTTAGCTGAGAATTCTTCCATTTAGGAAAAAAATGTAAAAAAAAATCGCCGAAGAACGCGAATGAACGCCAAAACTTGCATAAAAAAATTCGAAGTTCATAGAGATAAAACTTTACTTATATTGGGCTAAAAGATTGAAACCGAGTTTATATTTTTTACGAATATTAAAAAAACTACCAGAAAAGGGAAAAAAAAGCTAAAAATCACATAAAAATTCTCGAAAATTTTAAAAACAGCAGACGACAAAATTTGGCAAAAAAGTTTGAAACTGAATTCCTTTTACAAATGTTATAAACCGCTAAGTATTGCTCATAAACAAAATAAATAAATAAAAAATATGGAAGTTGTTTTCGTATTTTCAATTTTCTCTTCAGTTTGACAATGCCGTGGCACAGACAGATTTTCTTTAAGCAGAAAATATTCACTAATAACAATTTTTTTCCTGCTCGGATTGGTGCCTTTTATTAAATACATATATATGTACATATTTTATTATATGTACATATGGCGACTTTTTAACATTCCAGTTTCAATCTTTTGGCTTGATATAATCAATTTTCTCTCAGCGATTTTTGAATTTTTGCCCAATTTTTTTATAAGATTTTTACATTTTTTTTCGCGTTTTGCAGAGTTTTTTTGACATTTTTTTTCTGTAACCGCAGAATTATCCAGTAGATTTTGCTGCTGTAATAATTAAGCTGATGTGGAAAAATAACAAATTTGTTCCTGTAGCGACGTGAGCTACGATGCTGGAAAATTTCACCTTTATCTGGAAACTATCACTTTTATAGAAAAAAAAATACAATAATTAAATGATTGTTTGATTTAAGATCGGAGCGGGAATATCCGGAACAGGTTTACGCTGGGGAAGGCAGTGAAGGCCCCCAATGGAGAACTCCAAAAATTGGGTTCTTTTTTTAAAAAAGCAATCAGCGAAGTGGGCGAAGCTCTGCTAGTAGATTAAATAAATACACAATATAATTTATGTATAATTAACATAAGTAATTTATCAAGACAAGAGAAATGAAATGTTAAAAACGAAACAGGTCGAACATAAGGGGATAGGCGGCATATGCAATGCATATAGATGCCCGCTTATTGAGGTCCCCAACGAGAGTAAGAAGCATATATTTTTTGAACATGTGAAAAAATAATGAGGCTTATAAGTTTTGAATCTTGAGTTCCGAATTTTGCTCACTTTTAAGAGCGGCCCCCCAAAAGAAAATTTATAAAGTATTTAGAGCCTGCAAAATTTCTTTTATCTGGGCACCTTTAAAAAGAATGGTAGCTATAGAAAAAAAAGGACATGTCTGTTTTGGTTGAAGGAAGTAATAGTATTAAGGAAGTTTTGAAACTTATTGGGGCCCCCAACGAGATTAAAAAAGAATATTTTAAAAAGCATATTTTTAAAACATTTGAATAATAAAAATGGGACCTAAAAGTTTTGAATCTTGAGTTGCAAATTTTCCTCACTTTTATTGGGGGCCCCCAAAAAGACAATTTAAAAAGTATTAAGAGCGTGCAAAACTTCTTTCATCTGGGCACCTTTAAAAAGAATGACTGTAGAAAGGAAGCATATTTGGTTGAAGGAAGTAATAGTATAACGAACTTTTGAAATTTATTGGGTCCCTCAGTGAGATTAAAAGGCATATTTTTTAAAAATTAGAATAAAAAAATGGGCTTAAAAGTTTTGAATCTTAGGCTCCAAATTTTACGCACGTTTATAGGGGGCCCTAAAAAAGACAATTCAAAAAGAATTTAGAGCGAGCAAAATTTCTTTCATCTGGGAAACTTTAAAGAGAATGCTGGCTATAGAAAGAAAGTGCATATCTGTTTTGGTCATAAGAAGTAATACTATTAAGAAAGCTTTGAAACTTATTGGGGCCCCCAACGAGATTAAAAAACATATTTTTAAAACATTTGAATAAAAAGATGGGGCCTAAAAATTTTGAATCTTAGGCTCCAACTTTTCCTCACGTTTATAGGGGGCCCTAAAAAAACAATTCAAAAGAAATTAGAGCCTGCAAAATTTCTTTCATCTGGGAACCTTTAAAGAGAATGCTGGCTATAGAAAGAAAGCACATTTGTTTGAAAGAACTCACAGTATTAAGGAAGTTTTGAAACTTATTGGGGCTCCCAACGAGTTTAAAAAGCATATTCTTTAAACATTTGAATGAAAAAATGAGGCCTAAAATTTTTTAATCTTGGGCTCCAACTTTTCCTCCCGTTTACAGGGGGCCCTAAAAAAGACAATTCAAAAAGAATTTAGAGCCTGCAAAATTTCTTTCATCTAAGAACCTTTAAAGAGAGAAAGCGCATATCTGTTTTGGTCAAAAGAAGTAATAGTATTAAGAAAGCTTTGAACCTTGTTGGGGCCCCCAACGAGATTAAAAAGCATATTTGTAAAACATTTGAATAATAAAAATGGGGCCTAAAAGTTTTGAATCTTGAGGTGCAAATTTTCCTCACTTTTATTGGGGGCCCCCAAAAAGACAATTTAAAAAGTATTAAGAGCGTGCAAAACTTCTTTCATCTGGGCACCTTTAAAAAGAATAATGACTATAGAAAGGAAGCACATTTGTTTGAAGGAAGTAATAGTATAACGAACTTTTGTAACTTATTGGGTCCCTCAGTGAGATTAAAAGGCATATTTTTTTAAAAATTTGAATAAAAAAAATGGGCTTAAAAGTTTTGAATCTTGGGCTCCAACTGTTACGCACTTTTATAAGGGGCCCTAAAAAAGACAAATCAAAACGAATTTAGCTCCTGCAAAATTTCTTTCATCTGGGCCCCTTTAAAAAGAATGGTAGCTATAGAAAAAAAAGGTCATGTCTGTTTTGGTTAAAAGAAGTAATAGTATTAAGAAAGTTTTTTACCTTATTGGGGCCCCCAACGAGATTAAAAAGCATATTTTAAAAACATTTGAATAATAAAAATTGAGCCTAAAAGTTTTGAATCTTGAGTTCCAACTTTCCCTCACTTTTATTGGGGCCCCCCAAAAAGTCAATTAAAACGGTATTTAGAGCCTGCAAATTTTCTTTCATATGGGCACCTTTAAAAAAAATCGTGACTGTAGAAAGAAAGCATATTTGGTTGAAGGAAGTAATAGTATTAAGGAAGTTTTTTAACTTATTGGGGCCCCCAACGAGATTAAAAAGAATATTTTAAAAAGCATATTTTAAAAACATTTGAATAATAAAAATGGGACCTAAAAGTTTTGAATCTTGAGTTGCAAATTTTCCTCACTTTTATTGGGGGCCCCCAAAAAGACAATTTAAAAAGTATTAAGAGCGTGCAAAACTTCTTTCATCTGGACACCTTTAAAAAGAATAATGACTATAGAAAGGAAGCATATTTGGTTGAAGGAAGTAATAGTATAACGAACTTTTGAAACTTATTGGGTCCCTCAGTGAGATTAAAAGGCATATTTTTTAAAAATTAGAATACAAAAAATGGGCTTAAAAGTTTTGAATCTTAGGCTCCAAATTTTACGCACGTTTATAGGGGGCCCTAAAAAAGACAATTCAAAAAGAATTTAGTGCCTGCAAAATTTCTTTCATCTGGGTCCCTTTGAAAAGAATGGTAGCTATAGAAAAAAAGGGCATGTCTGTTTTGGTTAAAAGAAGTAATAGTTATTAAGAAAGTTTTTAACCTTATTGGGGCCCCCAACGAGATTAAAAAGCATATTTTTAAAACATATGAATAATAAAAATTGGGCCTAAAAGGTTTTTATCTTGAGTTCCAACTTTTCCTCACTTTTATAGGGGGCCCCAAAAAAGTCAATTAAAAAAGTATTTAGAGCCTGCAAATTTTCTTTCATCTGGGCACCTTTAAAAAGAATCGTGACTGTAGAAAGAAAGCACATTTGGTTGAAGGAAGTAATAGTATTAAGGAAGTTTTGAAACTTATTGGGGCCCCTAACGAGATTTAAAAGCACGTTTTTTAAAAATGTGAATAAAAAATGGGCTTAAAAGTTTTGAATCTTGGGATCCAACTTTTACGCACTTTTATAGGGGGCTCTAAAAAAGGCAATTCAAAAAGAATTTAACGCCTGCAAAATTTCTTTCATCTGGGCCCCTTTAAAAAAAAATGGTTGCTGTAGAAAAAAAGCGCATACCTGTTTTGGTTGAAGGAAGTAATAGTATTAAAGAAGTTTTGAACCTTTGGTTTCACCTTTTTCACCCAATGATTGGCACACAACAAAAATATTAAAATGCCTTTTTTTTTTTAAGTAGAACTTACAGCCTTCAAAAACTTTTATAAAACATGGTGGATATAGAAAAAAAGCACATATGTGTTTTCTATTTCTAAATCTGATCAAGATCTTTGACAAAAAAGAAAATAAATTTCGATAAAACAAAAAAACAAAAAAACAAAAATAAAATAAAATAAAGTAAAAAAAAAATAAATTCGGCTGAAAGGTACAATAGACTACTGGGCCCCTGACTTTGCCCAGGCCCCCCCCCAAATGGGGGGTATGGGGGGCGGTCGCTACGGCCCTGCATGTGAGATGAGATCGCTACAAAGTGAACCTGAAACCTCAGAAGAAAAAATAAGTTCGAACCCAACACGATTCGAATTTCACTTCAGGTCGGGTGAACATTTTTTTCTAATGCAGGGCTCCCACTCGGTCCGTTTTTTGAACACCACTTTTTTTTCAAAGAAAAATCTTCTTTATAAATTTCGTAAAAAATTACAATCCTTCAACGTCAAGAAAGCTGAAGAGATGCAAAGGCAAAAGAAATCATCCTTTTAAAAATAATTTTTGTTTTGTGTAACCAATAATGGTTTTAGAATAAATATTGCACAAAATCCCTATAAATTCAAATTTAATTAATCCTTCTAAATCCTTCAATCCTTCTAAAATGTATTAAATGATTATATAAATCTTCTAATGTAGTTTAAACAATTCACGAAAAATGCCTTAGAAGGTAAAATTTTTACGATTTCATAATTCAGTACATAAAGGGTTAAATGAATTTTGTAACAAGTTATTTTAATGGTACTTTAAAGTATCGCCAGGATATAAAGGGTTAAAATACAATAATCGTCAAATCCTTCAGTTTAAAGCTTTGCCTTCAGGAGACAGTAACATTGACCCGATGCCTACTACTACTTATCCAGAACACATTATGGATTGTTGCATCTTCCATTATTAAACTAGTCGGATGTGCCAATCCCAAAACTTTCTTCTATTACATACATGTTAATACTTCAGATTTCACGGTGCCAAAATTAAATGACAATCTATGGCCAGCGGTTCCCAATCTATGGAGGTCGCGGCGCGTGTTTTGTTGAGCCGCGGAACAATCGAGGTTTACCACAAAAATATACTTTTTATTTCATCTGTTTAAAAATATATAACAAAAACAGTATTTTACAACCGCAGTAATCATAAAAGCTATTAGCTTAAACTAAAACTTAGTGAGAAAACAGGGTTTTCTAACAGTCAGTCGGTATTATGTTATGACCATGTTTTGAGATATGTCACTTTTTGCACAATCCTCATGGAAAGCCTGGAAAAATCTTCAATTTCCTTTTGGATAAACATAGGAGCAGAATATCCAGAAATATCTAAATCAGCTTTGAGGTTCAACGCCACATACTTGTGTGAACGTGCTTTTTCTACTTTGCTGTTGTTGAAAAGCAAGTACAGAAACAAACTGCGTTGAGAAAGTGACTTAACCCCTTAATTCTCGCTCCCGTCATATTCTCGGGCTGTGTCTTTTACTCAAATTATTTGACTCTCACCAGTTTTATAAAATAGTGAAATTGGGTATATATTGGTATCGTTTTTACTGTCATTAAATTTATAGTAGTTTTACAACTACAGTTTGACTTTACTTACTTTAAGACTCATGTATTTTTTAAGATTTATTGTTAACTTTTTTTCTTCTTAAGATTTTACTTAAATTTAATTTTATTCCTATTTTTCTTAAATTTCTTATTTTTCTCTTATTAACTTCTTTTACTCTTATAGTAGCATTGCTACAGTTTAACTTTATCCCAATGGCTCATTTAAACATAAGACATTCTAATTTCCTAATCTGGGTGTTAAGCTGATAACAGCTAGGAAACCCCTCAATGCTGATTACCTGTTCAGTACCCTGTTCTGTCATTAAATAAGGTGAATATTTCTTTTTCATAAAAGTGGTGACAATAAGCAATTTGAATTATTCAACCGTAATTTTATTCGAGCGTTAAGGGGTTAAGCATTGCTGCCAACTTTTACGCTTTCTTGTTACCACTAAAATTTTACAGTAAATATTGTTTTATTTAATCATCGAAATCTCACGATTAAACAAGGATAAAACTTCTATTAAATTTTAGTGGTAGCAAAAAAGCGTAAAAGTTGGCAGCTATGCTTAAGGGTGGTAAAATAAATCAGTTTTAACTCTGATTACCTATGCCCTCATAGGTAAACACCAGTGCCAGAAATCTTACTGATTGTAAAGTTGTGTTTTGATAATAATTAAACGTATTTTTCATTATATTTGTTGTTTTAATTGTTATTAAACTTACACACATTGGGATTACCAATTCTTTTTTTTTGTTGATAGTGCATCGTTGTTTTTTACTTAGGATAGGAGAGTCGATAGCTTATGAGGTCATATACAAGATTTCCATACTGATATTAGATACACCCTCATATTAAGTGGGTCGCGAAATGTTTTTTTACTTAAAGGTGGGTCGTGTATCAATAAAGGTTGGGAACCACTGATCTATGCCTATCATGAGGGTTCTAAAATATAGCTTCGTTGAATTGTGTGCATTTTAAAAGGATATCATTGAATTTCGGCAACCACCTTAAAGGCTGGGATTATGGTGCCTCACTTAAGATCAACTTAGAGACTTACGTTATAAACAAAACGTAAACGGCATTACGGTGCCTCGCAATCTTACGACAGCTTGGAAGTAGCCGTAAGATAAGACGCAAGTGGATGCGCGCGCAACCACAACAAATGTAACTGCGGCCTCTGATTGGCTGACTGCAGGAGGACTTATGCCCAAGCACGAGGACTTACGCGGAGGCACCTTAATACCAAGTTACGATCGATTACAGGAACTCCCATCCTACGATCGAGCGTATGATTTAAGATAGCGAGGCACCGTAATCCCAGCCTTAGTTGTCTACAATCAAAATTCCCAACCCAAAGAGTATAATAGAGACACCTGTCACGCTGCATACACCCAAGCCTAATCAGGAGCTATTTATGGGAAAATATATCAAAATATGAAGTTTCATTAAATTCCGTGCATAAGGTTTTGAGATACAGCTATTGCAAAACCGTGAAAAATGCCACCTGCCATATGGTTTACACGAACACCTAACCCGCACCAACTTATGTCAAGGTGTAACAGAATATGAAGTTTGATGAAATTGCGTGCATTAGTTCTTGAGATATGACTATCGCTAAAATCGTGTAAATCATGGAAAATGCAGCATATCAGCGCCACATATTGGGCGATTAACACCAAAATCTAAGCAGCGACAATTTATATCTATGTCTAACAAAATCTGAAGTTTGATAAAAATCCGTGTATTTGTTCTTCATATAGACCTATTGAGGAAATCGTGCAAAACCCAGCATAGGGGCTGTGCATATGTAACGTTATCACTTTAGAGGGTGTGAGGGGGTGGTGTGTCTGGCGCATGATATCGTAAGATATATCTAGAGAAAGGGTTGTCTTTTGATATCGTTATCATTTTTGATCCAAGCAAAATTTTCTCTTTTTATTTGTAATTTGCTCTTTATCTCAAAATTTTCTCTTTTATTTGTAACTTGTTCTTTGCAGTAAAAAAGTCTGTAATCTTTTTTAGTCTGTTATCTATTAGTCCAAGAGCCGACAGCACAAAAACCTATGCTATCAAGCACAAGAAAAAAAGCCTTTATTTTACGGGAGAGTAGAAGTAGGGGGATCTAATGATCCATGTCTGCCGGAAGTGAAGTAGTGCACAAGCTAAAAATTAATACCACCAGTGGTTCACTCATAGGTTTATCATTGTGTTTTTCTGCTCCCAGTCATCTCTGTTTTCAAATATTTGCTTGTAGGTCAAACACAATAATAAACCTACGAGTGAACCACTGGTGGTATTAATTTTTGGCTTATGCACCACTTCACTGCCGGCAGACATGGATCATTAGATTCCCTACTTCTACTCTTCCATAAAATAAAGGGTTTTTTTCTTGTGCTTGATAACATAGGTTTTTGTGCTGTCGGCTCTTGGACTATATTTTATGAAATTGCAAAGTTACTATTAAAATCATTTAATTATTATTAAATTATTTAATTCTAAAATATGGAATACCTCAGTGTTTGGCTTTACTATTCTTCTGTCATTTATATATGCATATATAAATATATAATCTGCTGTTCGAGAAACCAAGTACGAAGTTTGTTTGAAATGACACTTGTGTTTACCAATAAAGAAAAGAGAAAGCAGTGGTGTAGTCCTGGAAAATAAAGTGGGGGGACGCTTATAGTCCTGAACATAAGGACCGTGTCACATGGGTAAAACTTGTTTTTACATCTTGTCTTCCATCTTGAATTGCCGAGAAAAGTAATTAAAAAATTAAACATAGTTTAAATTAAATTTAAACTTCCAAAAATCACATTTTATCAGGTTTTTTGTAGAAATATTTAGGCTAGAAACCCTAGTAAGTCGATTACGTCTAACATGTAAGTGCAATTTGCGAATGTTTTTTAAAGATTCCAATTCTAAAGAGGGATGGTTTCATCATGATTTTAGTTGAACTATTCTAGCAAGAACTCAATGAACTCAAGTAACGAATCTCAATATCACACGTCATTTTCGATATGTTTAACACGTTATAATTTATTAAAGTTTTCAATTTTGTTGGAAGATATAAACATTCAAGGCTTTTATTCTTAAAATTGTTAGTTTATTAGAGAGCTTATCCTTTAAAAATAATAATAGGTTTGGGAAATCTGCGTCCTGCAGGTTCCTACCGTCCCCCTTAAAAATAAAAAGTGAGGGGACGTTTCAAACAAATTACAAAAGTGAGGGGACGCCGTCCGCCCGCGTCCCCCCTCGACTACACCACTGAGAGAAAGAATGTTGTTCACCGTCTTTTGTTGATAAACAGTTCGATACCGGTTTCGAAACTGAAAGTGCCTTTTAAAAAAATCTGCAACCAAAATCGAAAAAGTAAAAAAGAGTCATATTAAAGACTGAGCTCAGCTATCTTATGCAAAAAAAAAAAAAAAAAAAAAAAAAATCATTTAAAAATATTCAAATTTAAACGAGAAATTCGAAAACAACCTCCCCATTGGTTTAACATTACGGGAGCGTGTGTTTTCAAGTGAGTGAAGAATGCCCTTAAGGGGATTGGAAGAAAAATTTGAAATTGAGAATTTGCATAAAGCAGAGCATAATAAATGTAAATCTATCAAAAAAAAAAAAAATGTAGGTTGCAATTAATATTTTTTTCGAATATTAATTTCATAATTCAGATTATAAATTTTTTAAAATTACAAATTCTATGTATTTATATTTGGGTTTTATAGTTCTATAATTAAACCAAAAAAAAATATTACATTAGGATTAAAATTTCAAGAGATGTTAATAAAAATATGAAAATGTAATTTAACATTAGAAGTTCTGAGTTTTGAATGTTTATAATTAAAAAACTTATCATACGAAAGACTTGAAATTTCATTTCTAGGCATAGTTTGTACAGAAGATTTGAAATATATTGTCAAAATTGTGTGTTGCCATTGAAAAAAAAACAAAATTTGGTCTGGTTTTGATTTGCAGATAGCCTCCTAAGAAAATTTCATATACATCATTTAAAATTAAACTTTATTTCCAATCGTTTGGTAACTGTAAATTTCTTTCTATTGCAATTAGTTGCAGAGTTAGTAGGGGTGTTTACATTTTTTTTTACGACTGTACATTTATATTATTATGGTTAAACTATTTTTTATCGCTTCTCTAAGATGTGTTACACAATTACTCATCATCAGGGAGTTATGCTTCATTGCAAGTAGGAATCTCATGAATAAATCATTTCTTCACCTGTTTGATTAAATAAGGTGAATATTACTTTTAATATTTAGGGTTTTAAAAAGTGAGTATCTCTACGAACTTATTTTTGAATAGTAATTGAATGTATTAAGTTATGGTAATTGGTAGTCCTTATTATAAGTAAAATTCTGTTCGAAAATTATGGTAAGCAATTCGAAAAAAAAAAGATAAAACAGTCTCCGAACTCTTTTATGAAATAGTATATGTTTTGTAATTACTTAGTTAAGGTTGCTCTCAAATTCAAAGAAGCTACTTTCTGACACATTTTTAAAATTTTTGTTCGAAAACGCATGAAATTAACAGGTGTTATGATTCAAAAACTATATAATTAAACGATGTTTACCATTTTTTTTTCTTTTTTTTTTTTTTAGATAGAAGATCTATCAGAAGATATGTGAAAATTGACATCTTGAACCAAATTTCTCGACGTGAAAGAGCAGAAAAACCGCTTGTCGCGTGACCATAATGTTTATATTTATTTAACAATAAATGGAAAACGCATTTCGATTCCAAATCGCTGCATTAGTCAGACCTGCTAATTTTATGCCTCTACGCTGAAAAATGATTCAGAAAATGTGTCACAAAGTTTCACGTTGTTGAGCGGATTCGGGAACTGCCTTAAAATAAATAAACATAAAATAATGCTAAAATAGAACACAAAAACTGTTAAATGTAAAATCTTACACCAGAAAAATATTCAAATTATGTCTTCATGAAATAAATTCAAGTAACCTGACAAAATCAATTTAAAGTTCAAATACAACTTATCCAATGAACTGTTGTCACTTCCTTCGGGATGTAGACGACTTGTAATTGGAAAATAAGGGAATTCTGAGTGGATTGGATGCGGACTGGGGACAGCTTAATGCAACAATGTTAAACAAATTGTAAATTGCACATCAAACGTGACAAATGAGGTGCGTTCGTACTGTAACTAGTTTTATAAATATTTTTTGCACCGCATATTGTACTGAATGTCTATTTAAGTGCACTTCATAAGTGCACGTCAATTTCATTCTGCTCGAAAGGCTGTAACATCATTAAAATGCACTTGAAATAATTTTTTCTCATTGGCCGTAATGGAACGGCAAAATTTCGACTATACCTGTACTTAAACTATACATCCGATTTTCATAAAATCTGAAATGACTCGACAAAATTTTTCAATAATTATATATTTAAAATTTCAGACTATTCGGAAGGCTGTAACGTCATTAAAATGCACTTGCAATAATTTTTCCCCAATTGGCCGTAATGTAACGGAACACTTTTGACTATCCCTGTAATTAAACTATACATCCGATTTACATAAAATTTGAAATGGCTCGACAAAATATTGCAACAATTATATATTTAAAATTTCAGACCATTCGGTTTGGTAGTTTTTGCTCTGTTATATGCGGACGGACAGACTGAACGACGACTATAGGTGCTACGTATTTATATAATTACGAACGCACCTAAAAAGTGCCTTGCGTAATAAAAAAAGGGAGAAGGAAATATCGTAGGCTTTCTTCAAACCTGGTTCGAAGCAAAGGCAAAAAATAAGCTTTTGCATTAATACTGGCGCCTCCTATCTGTGAGAATACTTCTCACAGTATTTAAATTTGGTTTATTTTTATTTCCTTTCAGCTATTTTTTTTGCATCAATGTTTATTTAAACTCAATCTTTACGCCGCGATGTTGACGCTTTTATCTCTCGCCGTAAAGCAAGTTCATTTTTCACCGCCGATATTCATATCTGCGTTGGGAGCGGATCGGCAGCTAGCGCATGCGCACTCCGTATTTTAGGAGCACATTTCTGGAGCTCTCGTTTCGATGGAGACAGCTTGCATTATGATGACGTCATTGAAATTATGCTCCGCCCTCTTTTGACGCCGATCGCTGACAGGAGAATCGTTTTGTTTCGTTTTCCAATCAGTGAAACTTTTTTTAATTCTGCAGCTTGTAATTCGATTTTCATTAATTTCCCGTAAATGTTAATTTAGCTAATCAATTTAAATTCTGCCTTTTAATTACTTTGTCAACCCCGTATTCATCATTTAAAAACTAAAACTCGTTAATTTTCAATTCAGAATTTGGTTTGATGTTGTCTTAAAAAGATGTAGTCTTTTAACGCAGATTTTAGCGGAGCGCCAGCCCGCTGGCCGGCCGTTCGAATGCCGTGCCGTTTTTTTTTTTTTGCCGAATGAGTTTGATATTTTATTTAAGTGGATGTTTTTTTTTTTTCTCAAAGTTTAATGCTTTAAAGTTGTGTTGCTCTCGTTAAAAGGAATCCCATGGATTTATTCCATGTTGGCTGCTATTGTTCTTCTTAAAAGATTAGTTCTCCTATTTTAAAATGGTGACCAGAAGCAAGTATTTTCTTAACCTTCTACTGCTACTAACGACCGAAATAAAGAATATTATTTGTTTTCATCAAATTGCCTCTTCATTGTCTACATTTCAAGTAAGACGTTTCCAGTTTTATTATTTCTTTAACAATCAATAGTAATTTATTAAAAGAACTTCACAACGTGTACTTTAACCACTTAAACGATCATCATTTATTATCGCCACAATTTGGCGCCGTAGTACCTTTCGAATTGCAACAGTTGTTGCTTTGGGATTATTGCAATTAAAAAAAAAAAAAAAAAAAAAAAATACTGATTCTTGAAGATAATTTTTTTAGAACTTTTTGTTCTTTTTTTTAAGAATTATAAGAGTTTTGGTTGAAATATTTTAATAGAAGCTACATTTTCATGAAACTTGTTCTAATTTTTGAAAAATATTAAGATCGTTATTCAAGAAAGTCAAGTAAAATGTTTTTGAGTAATTGTTCTCATTAGTTAAAAAAAGGAAAATGGTTAATTTAATTCAAGATTTGTTGGATATAATTTATGAAAATATTGTAAAATATTTGATGTTCTCATTCTGAAAAATTCTTGAGTCATGCCATTTTTTTTGTTACGTGGTTACAATTTTTTTTTACAATATTCTAAAGAATTCATATTTAAATTTTACTATATTTTGAAGAATATATTATTATTCTAATCAAGAAATGAATTTATATAATTACAATATTGAAAATGAATTTTATGTTGTTGCAAATAATAGAAATATTCTGTTTTTATGAATAGAATTCTGAGGCAGTTACATATTTTTTTTAATTGATTGAAAATTGTGGAATTGAAACTAATTTTGAAGAATAATTGTTGAAATTGAAATATTTTTACAAATGAATTTATGTTCTCAAATAATTTCAATGAATTTGAAGTTTGGCAAAAATTGTTCTCAAGAACATAATGTGATATTTTAGGAGGCATGGCTTTGGGGTTATTTTTTTTTATTTTCTACTTATTAATGGCACTTTAAATGAATTATAAATTTGAATTTCAATATATATATATTTTTTAAAAATGATTGAAATTTTATTGAAGTATTATTTTTAATTCTTGTTGCTGAGAAATTTTGTTCTTCACCTGAAGTTATTCTCATCTCATCAATTATGCCTATTTTCTCCAACTGAAGTTTGGTATTCTTCAAGTAATTTATAGTAGTAATTATCCTGTATGATTATTTTGAAGTATTGCCTGCTTCTCTTAATAACAAAAATATAATATGAAAATTTATGGACAGTTATCTCCTTTGAAAAGTTCTTAGACTTGCTCCTTAGATGATTTGTGAAATATGCTGTATGTATGGTTAGCATGTTGTCTTGTGGACTAGTCTGATTTCATCTCTAATATTTAAAGAAGTGTTTCTAATATTTAAAGAACTGTTCCTGTTTTTAAATTTACCTGTTGATGTTGTTATAGAACTCTCAGCTAACAAATTGAAAATATTCAAAATTTTCATTGCTTCAATTCTCTTTGGCAAATTCAATTCTTTTCACAAATTTATAAGTCTATGCATGACATATCCACATCGACATCATCATACCTTATTCTCATGTTGCTTTATAAAAATAAAAAGAGCAACATTATTTTTTTTCATTTAAAATGAAATGGGGCTTCTTCAATCCTGTAACAGTTCTACTTAAAAATTCCATTCACCATAAGAAAAATATTTTTTCTTTGCCAATAGTGAAGATTACTTTTATATATATATTAACTATCAAGTGATGTGCTTTTTGCCATATTTGATGATGACTGTTCCTGTATATGCTGCTAGAAAATTTTTTTAATTACCTGTAATGACATTCTTCAGACTTTTCTTCCATTCATTTGTTGCTTACCTGATGAAGGTGGTCAGTGGTTTTGTGTGACATCCATTTCTTCTGGTCTCTTCTTTGTTGCTGCACATGTTATCATGGAAGCTAAAAATTATAAAATTACCTACCTACTTCTTCAAAAGTTTCCTACATCTACAATAGTTTAATTTTTTGTGTGCTTCGTATTCAGCCATAAGATGCCTGGTGGAGATGTTTTTCATTTATAGGCAAATATCCATTTATGAAACCACTTCAGTAGTGTTCTTCGGTTTGTGAAGCTACAAATATTGTTTACTACTTTGTTCTCTTAAAAATAAATAAATAGCTTTCATTACTGATTATAATAGTGTGCCAGTTAACGTTTCTCATGTGAGAGCAAATATCCTCATCAAGTGAAATTGTTGACTTGTCTGCTGCTAGAACTCAGTTACTCACACCATATCTTTATTCTAAGTCTTCTCAAAACAAGGAAGTTTAAATTTATATTACCTGAAAATTACTGATGTGTTTTACCTTCAATAACATAATTTTATGCTGCATTTTCTCCAAATATTCTAGCACGTGCAATTAAAATTATTCAGAGTTAATTTTTGCTTGTGTGTAGTAATTCATCCTCACATTGCAAAATTTTTGCTCATTCACAATCAAGTGTAAATTCTTAACCATATAAGAAGTTTGTGAATATTTGTTACAGTGTTTATGCAAGATCAAGTTATTTTGAAAAGTTCCCATATTTATTTATTTATTATGTGCATAGTGCCTTTTACTTTAATTTTATTTCATACCCAAAGCCTCTAAGTTTTTATTTTGCCATTTGCCTCATTGATTTAAAAAAAAGATTCGTTCATTTTGAAGATTTTTTTTGTTTTATGAAGAATTGAATAGTAAAAATGATCTTCATTTTGAAGTTTTCAATGTTTTATAAAGAAAGTGAAACTTATTAATGTCTTCTCTTCATACCTACAAATAATACGAGAAGATTACAGAAAAGCACAAGTCTAGATGGAAATTTGTACCAGCGCATTTATATATATATAGAATTTTTTTCTATAAATCATCTAGTGAAATTTTTTTTTTAAAAAAAAGTGCTTCTTGACCTCAAATCCTGATTATGTCCTATCATACTACATTTCATCATAAGTGCACCACCGACTTCTCGTCCTTGTTAATCTCTGCAAAAGTGATTCATGTATGTGTCGCAGAAGTATGATTGCTCTGCAGTAATGAGTACGATGTCGTCAGTTAAGTGCTTCAAAGAGAATGCAATGCATTCTCACTTTCTACAAAGTGTCTCGTCATGTTAAAATGTTCTAATGTCATCATGCAAAGATCATCTATTTTGATGATTATTGTGTGAATGTTCCAGTTTTTTTTTTCGACAGCACTATACCAGTGTACCACCTCATGTTGTGTTACTAAACATTCAGTGACATCTATTTATCTCAAATAGCCTTGTTCCATATGGCTCTGGACTCAATGAACATCATTTTGATTCCAAAAACATTGCCCTTACACACCTGCAGTTACACAGTGTTTATAATTAAAATTTTCTTTTACTTAAGATGTTAGGAGCCTTGTTAGGAGATCCAAGCCACCTAAAATTTTACGTAGGAGTTCATATATGTGTTTATTTTTGTTCATAGATATGCTGGTGGCTAGGGCATGATGGTCATCGGCGTGGTTGTGGACTTCAATATTTACATATATATATATCTAATTTTTTTTTCTTTGTTTACGGTGTTGCTGATGATTTATCTTTGTCATTATCATCATTGTGAGCTTAACATTGAATTGTAATAATTTTATTTCTATATTATATTTAAATGATTATTTTAAAATTATATTCCTGGTACATGGTATTTTAGTTTTATAAACTCATGATTTTGTCAATTTTTTTCTTTCATTCTATATGGAAGTACTTAAAATTTTTTTTTGGTGATCACCAGTCTCTCATATTTTAAAGAAAAACCATGGTATATGTATATTTATCTAATCTTTTGAGTCTCATACATATTAAGAATTCTTATGACTTCATTGAAATATTTATTTAGTAAAGTATAAAATTCAAAGAAATTGTGTCTAAGATGGGATTTATGACACTTAATTATGACATGTCTTTTGATTGAAATAGCAACTTGTTTTTATGGGATACCTTGTTTGGGTGATTGGGTAGTGCACGACTCAATTACACAATTGGTATCACATACAATTGGTTGTCTGTTTTATTTTAAATGAAATACTAAAGTTTGATACACTAAAAGGATATCATTATGTTTTATGAAAGTTTATTTATATATGGCCATTTCATTTCCTTTCATGTTAAGAGTAATAAAGAAAACTCTTTCTTTTTTAGATATAATTCTAAAATTAAAAAGTCCTAGGCATGTTGTAAAAGTCAAACTACAAAATGTTTCCTGACTTTTTTTGTTGCTTTTGTATTTGCAACTTTTATCAGAAGTTAATTCTGTTTTTATTTGGTACCAAGATAGCAAAAATTGTTATGACTAGTCAATGATCTCAATTTTGTTTGTTAACTTAAAATATGTTAACATTTTTATGATGATAATTTTATGAGATCACATAGAAGGTTTTGCCAATGTTACTGTATTTTTGGCATTTTTATTGTATACTTGATTTATTGTATACTTTTTGGATTATGAATGTACTTTATGCAATGTATATTCTTTTTCTCTCTCTTACTTTTGGTCACCAATTTTTTTTTTCCAGCACCTTAACTTTAAATTTTAATGCTCGCATTTAACGATTTTTTTTCTTATTGTTTTGGCAGTTCAAAATTTTGTCATCCCATTTTCTGTAAAAGGTTTTTGATCAATTTTGCCTTTTACATCTCCTGGTCTTACAAAATTTTCTCGGTGAAGGGAGGTAATGTGAGAATACTTCTCACAGTATTTAAATTTGGTTTATTTTTATTTCCTTTCAGCTATTTTTTTTGCATCAATGTTTATTTAAACTCAATCTTTACGCCGCGATGTTGACGCTTTTATCTCTCGCCGTAAAGCAAGTTCATTTTTCACCGCCGATATTCATATCTGCGTTGGGAGCGGATCGGCAGCTAGCGCATGCGCACTCCGTATTTTAGGAGCACATTTCTGGAGCTCTCGTTTCGATGGAGACAGCTTGCATTATGATGACGTCATTGAAATTATGCTCCGCCCTCTTTTGACGCCGATCGCTGACAGGAGAATCGTTTTGTTTCGTTTTCCAATCAGTGAAACTTTTTTTAATTCTGCAGCTTGTAATTCGATTTTCATTAATTTCCCGTAAATGTTAATTTAGCTAATCAATTTAAATTCTGCCTTTTAATTACTTTGTCAACCCCGTATTCATCATTTAAAAACTAAAACTCGTTAATTTTCAATTCAGAATTTGGTTTGATGTTGTCTTAAAAAGATGTAGTCTTTTAACGCAGATTTTAGCGGAGCGCCAGCCCGCTGGCCGGCCGTTCGAATGCCGTGCCGTTTTTTTTTTTTTGCCGAATGAGTTTGATATTTTATTTAAGTGGATGTTTTTTTTTTTTCTCAAAGTTTAATGCTTTAAAGTTGTGTTGCTCTCGTTAAAAGGAATCCCATGGATTTATTCCATGTTGGCTGCTATTGTTCTTCTTAAAAGATTAGTTCTCCTATTTTAAAATGGTGACCAGAAGCAAGTATTTTCTTAACCTTCTACTGCTACTAACGACCGAAATAAAGAATATTATTTGTTTTCATCAAATTGCCTCTTCATTGTCTACATTTCAAGTAAGACGTTTCCAGTTTTATTATTTCTTTAACAATCAATAGTAATTTATTAAAAGAACTTCACAACGTGTACTTTAACCACTTAAACGATCATCATTTATTATCGCCACACTATCCAAAATATTTGAAAATAATATTAAAAACGAAATCTTTAGAAATAATCTCTCCAACATTGTACACTGCTCAGCAAAAGTTTAGACACTGGTGATTTTTAACCTTTAAATAAAAAATACGAACACTTGGGTTATACAAATGACTGTACTTATTTTTAAATGTACTAGGGGGCTCAGCCCCCTACGAGCTACGCTCGCCAACCCCCCGTTCAGACACTGCAGTCTCTAAAAGCACGCTAATTTGATCGGCTTTAATTGAATTTTTTTGGAAGATTGAATTATAATTAAAAAAACAAAGGCGATCGCCCTATAAACGGGTTTCTATTCATTTCTCTTTGATTGGGGAATTTTACGGAAAAATCAGCTGCTGTTAAAAGATACAATGGCATTTCAAAATCATCTAATGTAAAATGAATTAAGTAAACAGAGTCTTTGTCTCCCGGTATTTTTTAACAAAGCGAAAAGAAAGTCCTTTTAAATAAAACATTTTAAATATATCGTTTTTAATCTGACGTAATTTTCACCAAACTTTTCTTTCCCTTTTTAATATTCACGTGAAAATGCTTTTATTAGAAATGAAATATTATTTGCGCTGTCAAAAAAAAAAAAAAAAAAAAAAAAAAAATAGTTGAAAAGTTCATCTCAAAATATCAAGTAAATGTCTCGCGCTATTTTTAAATTTATACTACTATTTTGCAATATTATTTTTTGTTCATTTTACGTAATAAGTGTAATGTGACGTAAATGTGATGTAATTTCTCCTATTTAAGACTTCTAACGCATGTTAATGAATTTATTACTTTACAATATCCTTTCTCTGTTAAAATTCACGTGTAATTATAGATGAAGTAATTTTCAATAAGTTCCTGCTTTTTATACGTAATTATTTAATTCTAATTTGAAAGTTTTTCTTTTCTGTTTATAATAGTCACGCGTAAATAAATTTTTAATTTGAAGCAAACATTATTGTTTCCGTTGTTTATACAGTTTGGCAACAGGTTAAATTAGTACAATTTTCTGAAATAAGTAAAAAAATATCTCTCGAAATGCTGAAAATTTGAATTTAAAATAGAAATGAAACCTCGAAAAATGAGTCAAATTAAAAAAATAAATTATTTCTGCACACCGGAAAATTATAACGTATAAAATGATCTAAAAAGTATTAAATTCCGATGTATAGTTTTTGCTCCTATAAAACTTTTTTAATGGAACGATTTTGTCCAACTTTAGCATTAAATATCTCTTAAAATAATTCTTCGATTTGAAAACTGTCTACATCAGCGTGTTTATCAAACATTTCTGTATAATACTACCAATTTTCATATTTTTGTATGCATTATTTTTCTTAATATTAACGAAGAAAGACCTCCGGTCACAAAAAATTCAAAACCGGCGGCGGCGGCGGCGGCGGCGGTGACAGCGGGAGTTACTTTTTTTTAGAATAGAGAGATTTTAAACGTTTTAGATCAGAAATAACGGTTTTAATGTAGATATTATTTAATTTAACTGAAAAAAGTGAAATTTGCATATTGCAAAAGTTTAGACACTTTTCTGATTTTTTGGCAATTGTTCACGGAAAAACGAATATTTCAAACTTATGACGTCACATGCATGAAGTATGTAAATGCACCTCGCGATAGCATCTGTTAGTGAAGATGCCGCGAGCAAGAAATTTTCAGTCAGATGAAGTAATTAAAGCATGGAAGCTGAAATCGAAAGGGAAGACTGTTGCAGAAATTTCAGCTACTTTGAATCGGCCAAAGAAGTCTGTCTATTAAGTACTATCTAAGGGTGACTCTTTCAAAGCAAAACATAGATCTGGTAGGGCTCGTGTGGCCAGAAAACGAGATTATAGTAGGATCCATAAACTGGCATCTAGACAAATGATGACTGCTAATCGCATTAAAAGTGAGTCAGAGCTTTTTGTGTCAACGGATAATTTCGTAGATGCATTAAAGAGAAATGTACATTAGTTTACATGAAAATGATAAAACAAGCAGCCTTGAAATCTCACAACAAATTCACGCCTTTCCTGTCGCGGAGTGATTCTTTTTATAAACTGTGGAAATAATGGACTGATACCAGAATTTATAAACGAAGTTATTAGAAAACATGAAATTGCTTATTTTCACATATATTGTAAAAGGAAAATTTTAATTAAATATTCTTACCATTTTTGGAATTAAAATTATATATCCTTTGCCCTCGAAAGGGTTGATGACTTGGGCCTCACTTTGTTTTAATTCTCAAGTATCTCTGGAGTTTCTCAATAGTCGCCAAGCTGCGTAAGACTCCATACATACATTGGAAAACAATTTACAGCCATTTGGTGAACTTTTATCTCTTCCAAAGTGTGTATTTGAGCAAGATAATGCGTCTATTCATGTTGCTTACAAATCAAAAAATTGGTTTAACTCTCAAAATATTACTATTTTCGACTGGCCCGCGTGTAGCCCTGATCTGAACCCAATCGAAAACTTTTGTGGCATCATATCTCATACGGTTTATGCAATTTTTTAACAATACTCCTCTGTAAATGAACTTTGATCAGATGTTGAACGTGTTTGGCACGAAATAGACCCCCAAGTGATGCAGGATTTAGTTTCTTCGATGGAAAGTCACATTTTTGCATTAATAGCAGACAATGTAGGTGGAGTTCGATTTTAATTTATGGATATTTTTCTGTTAACAGACAGATTGTCTATACTTTTGCAACAATGTTAAATTTGTTTTTTTGTCATTATACATTATGTAAAGTGTATAAATTAAAATTTATTGTTTATGTATGAAAGATAAGTCCCCAGTAATATATGACAGTTGAATTACAACAATTCGTTACATACTTCTCAGCACAGAAGCATAATCGATCATTGTCTAAACTTTTGCTGAGCACTGTAGTAAGAAATGTATAAATAAGTAAACAAATATCTACAACTTTTACTTTAAAAATTTAAAAACAGTCCATCTTTTATGTCATAATAATGTTATTTACTAATTACAGTGAAACTTCTTTTAAAGGCCACCCCTATTCAAGGGCCACCTCTATTAAGGGCCAATATTTTTAGGAAAGAATTTTTTTCCCATAGACATAATGTTAAATTTACCTCTATTAGGGGCCGCACCTATCCCTCATAAAGGCCATCTTTTTTTGCACATGTTCCTTAAATCCTAAACAGTTGTATTGAATTCTTGAATCAAAAGATAAGAGTTCAGCAAACAACTGCACTTGCAACAAAGAAGGCAGGGGGAGATGGGGAGGATTTAGTAACACAATGAAGGACCACAAATTTTACCACAAGTGAGACAAACAGGTGTTCCTAACACTTTGTTTGACCTTTCAACCTGTAGGGGTTAAGCTGGAGAGGAAACTTGACTCTTGTGGACTCTTGACTCTTGTGACTTGTTGTGGATACACAAAGAATAACAGGTTATCTAGAAAAACTGATTCCACATTTACTAAAACTGTGAATGCATATTGAAGCACAATTTTTGTACTAGAAATTTTATGCTCAAGCTTATATAAAATTTAAAATTATTGCACCTAAATCAAGCCAAAGAGTACATTTGGATTGGAATGACAAAATCAAAGTTCTTAATTGTCATGATCAAGTAACATCTGCAAGAAAATTAGCTTCACAGCTTAATTGCAGCATGAATCAAATAAACAATATTTTGTTAAAAACAAAGAGAACCTTATTGAAGGAATATGCAGATTTTAAAAATCGCGCTATAAAAAGAAAGAGAAATGAAAAATTTGGTCACCTTTATTCAAGGACCACCCCTCATAAGGGCCAATTTTCAATGGAATGACAGGTGGCCCTTACAGAGAGGTTTCACTGTAACTCATTTCATATAAATAAATTGATAGGGATATGTATGCGACGTTCTAACCGTTTTAAGCAAATTAGTCTTCAAGTGATACAATAAAAGTATTATTTCTTATCTTGAGCTAAATCTTTTGACTTCGCTGTCAGTGAAGGCTTTGGAAAACAATAAATATGATTTAACTAACATACACTTCTATAATTAAAACATACATAATTTAATACTTATTCCCTAAGTATGTATATGAAACTATTAATATGTATGATACATCAATGTGGCTTCAATTTTTCGTTATTACTTTAGAAAGATTGAAAAGATATTACTATTTGTTTACTCTCTGTTCCTAATTTAAAATGTTTCTTTGTTTTATATAAAAACAAAACAATCCCAATTAAGAGAGCACAGTTCATTTTTTAAAAATTATTACATCCAACTAAACATATTTTAATTTTATGATTATTTCAGTTCCTATTTTATAGCAAATGTATAATAAATGGCATCTCATAAACTTTTTAACATTAGAATATTAATCATTAACATGCATTCTCTTCAAATATTAACATCTTAAATTTTAATAACAGTAATAAAAGTATGAGAAAAACAAGTAATATAAAAATTTTGTTTTTAAAGTCAATTCCTACTTAGGTCACCAAAGAAAAATTTAATATAATCCCTTAAGCTAATATTAGTTTTTGTTGCATTAAAATATCTCAATTTGTTGATTTTCTATAAGCAAGTAGGTTTACAATGGAATTCTATGGGGATTTGGCGAAATATTAGAAATATCGCCAAGTTGGCGTCACTTTTGGCGGCTTATTTTGGACGCCAAATTTGGCGATATATCGCCAAGTTGGCGACAAACTTGGCGGTATCTGGCGACTGAACCGGGTCCTCCCTATGGTAACCCCTTATTGAAAATACTTTCATTGACCTTCGATAACCAATGGCCGCCATTTTGTTTCCCATGCAAAACTAAAATTAATTAATTAAAATTTAATTAATGAATTAATATTTGAAAAAACTGTATTAACATCAATTGTCATCCAGTACAAGTTCAAAAAAAATTATTTCAACTTGATAGGATGAATAATGAGTATTTTATTAACGATTGAAAATTTGAACAAGATAAATATATAAATAAACAAATATAGGGAGAGTGTGAACTAATAGTAGGAATTGAATAAAAAGCCGGCTAGGTATTTTTTGATTTTTCCCCCATATCGTTATGTAGTCGAAGTTTTAACATTGTTGCATTAAGCTGTCTCTATCCGCTACTAATTCTGAGTACGAGAGTTGAGTTTTCCACTTCGAGCGTAATGGTATGATGGGCAAAATGAATTATTTTCGTAATCGAATGATTTACGTTTGAGTTATTTTGAGAATCAAATGATTTCAAATTATTCAATATCTGAAAAATGTTGCAAAATATCATATGCAAACAATCATCTTTATGACTGCTTCTCATTTAGCGTTCTCAGATCTAAGAAAATGTACGTAAAATGGCATAGTCAGATAAGTATGAACAACAAACCTAGCTTTCAATCAATTACCCTAACCTTTCCTTTCTAGATGTGTTTGCTTATCAGGCAGTAAATTTTTCCAGTTATAAATAATGATATTTCATGCAAAAATGATTTTATTTTTCTATGAAAATGATTTTTCTCATCTCATGCCATTGAAGTAAATTATAGAGATACTAAAGGTGCATAAATTGTTATTTTTGTACAACATTATATTAACCACTTAACTGTTTCTTATTTTAGCCCCCGGTATGCTATTTCTTTCTCCCAGCATATTTTATGTCGTCTCCAAAAAATAACGTTACGTTGTATACGCCATCTTCCAGACATAAATCAAAGCAGATGTTTCATTGCACTGTTAAATTATCTACTGCAATTTTTTAAATTCCCAAGTATCGCACATTTTCAATTTTTATATCGTCGTATTGGGAAAAAAGTACTTTTAAGCGCAATTTGTTTGAAAACTGCATCTTCATTTATTTTTGAGATATTAATTTTTTGTAGTTTTTAGCGACGTTTGTTTAATTCTGACAATTCAAGTACTCCATTTCTGTAGAAAGTGAAGGGAAAATAGTAATTATATCTTTGTGTTGCTATTTTCCAATAAAAACTGAAAAAAAAAGTGTAATTAAAATGCGTGCTATTTTGAAAAAATATAAATGAATGAATTCTGATAAAACACGGAGCTATTATAAACTAAATTTAATTTTAAGTATCTATATTAATATTCCAAACAAATGAAGGTATGTGAATCATGAGATAGCCGATTTTTTTTTTTTTTTGTGGGGGGGGGGGGGGGGGGGCGAGTTTCTTGAATGACGAAATCTCTTTTTTAGGATTTGAGTATTATTCAGCGATAGTGACGTCCTCTGCGTACTTTACTGTAGATGTTGTTTAATACTGGATCGCAAATGAGGAATTATACAGCGGATGCGAATGACGTCATTTTATATGCAATAAAATCGCTTGTTTTAAGTCTTAAAACTGAACTAAAGTAGAGTCCCGATTGTCCGAGTACCGCTTAACAGAGTTGCTGCTTTAACCCAGATATTTTCTTCTGATGGACTGATGGCTTCTATTATTATGAAGCAGTCATTATAAATGAAGATGAATAGTGAAGATGAAAGAACAGTGGTAAAAAGTTAGAACTCTGATTTTCTGGTGAAAATGGAAAAAAAATGGTCATTTTTTTAAAATAATTATGGCCAACGCCCCCCCTCCCCCATTCTGACCAGAAAATTAGAATTCAACTTTTTACGACTGCTCTTTCATCTTCATCTAACACTTCATTTATAATGGCTGTTTCCTAATAATAGAAGCCATCAGTCCATCAGAAGAAAAGGATCCATTCCTGAGGTATTAAGTTCGATTAACTCGGATAATCGGGACTCTACCGTATCTATATTTATATATATATATATTTTTTTTCATCGGGGGCAATACTAAATTCTGAAAAGCAGAATTCCTGTTCTCTAGTCTTTTTTTTTTTTTTTTTTTTTTTTTTGGGTGGGGGGTACAATAAATTAAAAATATGAGATAAACATCACTTTTTTTTTAAACTAAAATATTCATAATGTTTAGTATAAAATTTCTGCCATTAAATAGTATGAAATTGTAATAAAAAAAAATAAGTGGTATCAAAAAGCTTTAAGTGATGGATGAAGCAAATCCTTCTTGCCCGTACAGCGTATGGGCAAAACAGTTAAGTGGTTAATAACAAATGTGTAAAACAAAAAAAAAAAAAAAAAAAAAAAAAAACCAGGCAAATGTCACAAAAAGTTCGTCACTGTGAGCTGAATGGGGCCGAAAGAAGTATAAGATGACTAGAAAACAGGAAATCTGCTTTTTCAGAATTTAGTGTCGACTCCGATGAATATATATATATATAACCATTATATAATTACAAATCATCATCTATTTCCAATTACTAAAATTAAATTAATAAATTTAGCTACAATTCATAACTCTGACATTATACAAAATAAAGATGGAACCTTCAAGCACAATACCACTAATTCACTAGCACATTGTGGACGATTAATCCCTATAAACATATGAAAAAACACTAAATTTTGATAAAATATCCTATTAAAGACTAAAGATACAAATTACCAGCGAAATAATGTTGAACTATTAAAAGACGTATCGTAAACAAACAATAGATCAAATGGATATGTAGCTGGAAGCTTATATAGCATTTCCCTTTTTCAAGATTACATAAAATTCATATGTAAGCAAAAACTTACTCGATTTCTGTAATAGAATCCAGAAATAAGCTAAAAATTGAATTCCATTATGTACCCAATCGACTATACACCATAAAGTATAAATTTACCATGCCAAAAAAATTGAATTAAAAAAATTATTAATCAATGCAATATCCGTTATAATGAACAATATGAAAAATTGTAACAATTTAAATTAAAGACATACCTAGCATGAGAATTGCTATGACCATATTACAACTCAAACATGTAACCAATTTTAGCACAGCAAAAATCCCGCCTAATTAATTGGTACAGTTAAAAGCGAATCCTTACGGTTGCAAATCATCACAGCTTGCAGAAAATATTCACATTCTTATAAATATAATAATTATAATTAACATATAGTCTATATAATAAAAATTATTATATGCTATTTTAATGATCCTGGAATAAATTATTACATAAATAGTAGTACAAAACATATTTCAGTTTTAAGATTAAAATACACCCTGTTATTTTATATAAAATGACGTCATTAGCATCCGCTGAAGAATTTCATGTTTGCGATCCAGTCTTAAAAAACATATATATAAAAATATGCATATGATGTCACTATTACGGAATAATACACAAACCCAGCGAAAAGCGATGTCGTCATTCGAGAAACTTGACAAAAAATCGGGTATCTAATGATTCACAAGCCTTCATTTGTTTGTAAAATTGATATGGATACTGAAAATTAAATATAGTTTATAATAGCTCCATCTTTTATCAGAAATCATTCATTATATTTTTTCAAAATTCGAAAAATGTTATTACACACGGATTAATAAAATTGCATTCTATCAGATTTTTGATAGGAATAAGTTAATGTGGAGAAAAAAAGTTACACATATATACTTTAAAATACATTTTATAGCAGACTATATACTTGGCATAGCACGTATTTTAATTACACTTTTTTTTTAGTTTTTATGAGAAAATGGCAACAAAAAGATATAGTAATCTACTATTTTTCCTTTACTTTCTGCAGAAATGGAGTACTTGAGTTGCCATCATTAAAGAAATGCCTAAAAACTACAAAAAAATTAATATCTCAAAAATAAATTGAGATGCAGTTTTCAAACAAATTGCATTTAGAAGTACTTTTCCCCCTATACGACGGTGTAAAAAGGGAAAATTTGTGATGTTTAGAGGTTTAAAAAATTGCAGTATGCATTATCAGTATTTAACCGTACAATGATACATCTGCTTCGTTTTACGGCTGGGTTATGTAACGGAACGTTATTGTTTAGGGACGACATTTGTATTATTGTCCGAAAGAAATAGCTTATCGGGGGGCTAATAACGATAAGAAAACATTTACAAATAAAATAAAAATAAAAAAGCAATTTAACAAATTACAACGACCATTTGGAAAATGATTTTTTCGAAGACTAAAATTTAAGACATAAAAAATCGCACGGAGTTGATCATACATTACGTACGCCATGGATTAAACATTAACATTCCTGGACCCATTATGAAGAAATTTTAAAAGAAATTTCAGTTTTACAATTTTCGGTACTGTAAATTTTTAAACTTCTACTAAAAAACATCAATTAAAACTCTTTTTCCAAAAAGTCTCCGAATGTCCAACCTGACTGTTATGTATTGACCATGCCGTGAGATGGCGTCTAAGATTGACTTTAACTTGGACTAATGCAAGGACTACAACTTCCACTCTCATTCGGGTTCGAATTCGAATTCATTCTGATGTATGTTGTTCGATGTTGTTCCACTTTCCACGTAAAGTATCGTGATGTGCTGTTTAATAAACGTTCGCCAGTTATATTTCGGCTTCTTTCTACGGACCCAAACACAAATCATGATACTGAGTAGCTCCAACCCAAATACATCCTTCATATGATTTTTTGCATTTATGCACATATATTTATATATGATGCCAATCATACAATTTCGGCAGTTATACACATCATACGTACATACACGAGAAAGAATTTTTGACAAAAAGAAAATGTGATTTTCATATAAATATAAGGTATTATTTTAATATTTATTTAAAATTTTCTTATCGTTATTTCACACAGTTTTGACTAACAGAAAGTTATACAAAAGTTTCCAGTTAAGCGTCTTTAGTATCTAGTTGTTCGTAGTTCGTACGGATACCGTTATTTCTCCGGGTTAACTACCAGTACCTTTTTATAGAAAAATAAATCTAGGTTAAACGCACAAAACTTCGCCTTCTTGAAAGAAGATATTTTCTATAAGAAAATACTGGGGCCGAAAAATTTTCTGGTTTGCAAAATTCAAGGAGGCGTACGAACCATGTATCTTTACATAGCTGCCAACTTGTGCGGTTTTTCCTTACCACTAAAATTTAACAGAAATTTTTTCTTGTTACATCGTTAGATTCCGTCGATTGCTATTGGAGAAATTTACTATTGAATTTCAGCGGTGCGAAGAATCCGTACAAGTTGGCAGCTATGTCTTTATCATGGAGTCCTATTATTTCCGTATTATTGAATTTAATATGTAGATTCATAATCAATTTTGTATTAATGTACAGGGTGGTTCAAATTAAAGTATCCCTGTTTGGGACGCTCTAGCGAGAGAAGCAGTGGATGTATCGACTTCATATTTGGAGGATTTACATATCAGACCATGGGAAACTGATTGGTGGAAAAAAAAATAGTTCAAGCAAAGGCCGCTAGGGGAAAATGAGGCACTGCGATCGGTTTGGAAAATGTAATATGACCAAAGGTGTAAACATCTAGGTGCTAATAAGCCGATTCCCACCAATAAATTTTATTAGTATTATTCGTTTAAATTTTATTAGTATATGCTCCGATTAATTTTGTTAGTATTCTTATTCGGCGAAGAATACTAAAAATTTAGTGGTGGAAATTAAAAAAAAATGTTAATTACCGACATCTTGTATACTTTGCTTATTTGTTTCTCTACATTTTCCTTACCTTAAGCCGATCGCAGCGCCACATTTCCTCCAGCGGCCTTTGTTTGAACTAAAAAAAATTTTTGCACCAATCAGTTTCCCATGGTTTGATATGTATATCCTCCAAATATGAAGACGTTACATCCACTGCTTCTCTCACTAGAGCGTCCGAAACAGGGATACTTTAATTTGAACCACCCTGTATTTTTGCATAATAGTGCAATAGCTATTGCACCAAGATCTGAAAATTTATAAAACGAGTTATACAGAGTTCGTACGGGTCCTTAAATTTTTAGAATAAGAAATTCTTTGGTGCCAGTAAAGAAAATCTCTCCTTAAATAAGGCGAGGTTTTACTCGTTTATACTAGATTTAATTTTCTATATTAAAAAAATATATATGTACTGATATTTTGCCTTGAAAATAATGGTACCCGTATGAAGCCTGTTACAGTAAGAAAGCATCTTATTTCTCAAGTTTGACGTACAATTTCCGACTTGTTAAGTTAAAGATACAATGCGTATAAAAGAGCGTATATATATACTAGGGGGCTCTGCCCCCTGCAAGCTACGCTCGCCAACTCCCGTTCAGACACCGCAGAATCTAAAAACACGCTAATCTGATGGGTTTTAAAAATATTAGAGAAGATTGAATTATACTGAAAAAAGCTGCGCAGATCTCCTTGTAAACGAATTTCCATTCAATTCCCTTTGATTTAAGGGCGAATCAGTTGCTGTTAAGACATCCAATGGTTGTTTTCGTTTCTGATTAAAGAGGATCAGTTAAACATTTGAAAAGAAGCTAAAATAAAATAAATTAAGTATAAGAGTCTTTGTGTCCCGGTATTTTAAAACAATCTCTATAACAATAGAGTAAGTCATGTGACTATCATCAAAAGTTCCAGGCAGACCACTTCGTTTTTATACTCTAGGTGCCATTTTGGTACTTTAATGTTAGCCAGGCACAGGTGATAAGTTGCCAAATATTATTCTATCGCCATCATTTCATCTATATTATAATAGTTCAACTCATCAACTGCCATAAACAAATACGGTCTGATCCCTTCGCCGTTCATATGAAAGTTTGGCAAAGATATCATATACGTTCCATAGTGGCGTGATTTTTTAACCTCACCAATTTGGGGAACGCATCAACAGCATAAACAGCAACATCCGGCTTACCATATGAAGCAAAATAACGATACTTTGGCGCGAGTTATGTGCCCGTTCCGTATATGACATTGGCGTCAGAAAAAAATCGCGCCAATATGGGATCGCAAGTTTTCCATTTTGATTAAAAAAAATCAAAAATTTTTTTCTCGAATAAAACTACATAAAAGTTGCCAAGGTCACAAAGAATTCTAGGTACTGTTACGCTAGCAGGAAGCAAAACTCGCCAATAGCTTTATTTCAACTCGCCAGTTAGCATTTTTTTTTCGAGTGGTAATATTTGGCCAGATACGCACCGCAGGTTTGGCGTGATTTTTATTCTTTTACCAAAATTTGGCGAAAACCTCGTTTTCAAATACCAGTTACATATGCATTTTTGGTATTCCTTAGATATCCCGACGACCAAAAATCTATCGCCAAACTATAAGATTAAATGCCAATAATGGTTGGTCGTAAATGTTACATTCACTTGACTTTAAGCAAGTTACACGTGTTTACGTCATCAAGTGATTTTTATTTCGACTTTTTATTCGTATATTTATTAATGTTATACTAATTTATTTGTTCTTTCGTTATTTAAAATAAAAATTATGTGAATTTGTATAATTTGGTGAGTGTTTTGGCGATTTATATAATATGGCGAAATTGGCCGACGGAATAATTAAGTAGTACTGTATTTCTTAATTATTTTCTATTATTTTCTAAAGGAAATCTGAAAAAAAAATAATTAGTAATCGTAGAACAGAATAATTTATATAATTTGTAAAAAGAAATAAAAGTAAATAAACATTTATTATCAAATAAACAAAAATAGCCGGGTTACCATGTCAACCTTTTCTGAAATAAAAAAGAAAGATATATGTTTAATTAAAATTTGAGTTGCCATCACTAGAAAAATGTATATAAAATTAGAAAAAAATTAATATTTCGAAAACTAATTCGAATTTAAAAATTCTAATACCAGTTTTGAAATCTGCGGATCAATATTGATTTTTGGTGTTAATTTCATCTCAAAGTATTCCATATTTTAGGAGAAATCGCCGTGAAACATAATCAGTTGTTTAATCAGTCGATTTATACTTCCGTTTCATACATTCGTTTCATTAGGATTTTATATATACGAGATGAATCCCGTCGAATTTCGACGAAAGAAAACGTTTACAAAGGAACTGTTGCATCAAATTTATAATACATCGACAGCAATAATTACAATAAAAAAACCATCTTACGCTTGTTAATTTAACTCTCCAAAGACATATTTTAACCTAAGATTAAAAAAATACTTTTTTCATAAACTTCAACTGTTAAAATTATTGAAAAAATAAACTTTATTCATATACGTAATCAGTAACATATAATCAATATAAAGTAATTTTGATTAAGTTATCAATTAACGCTTGGTATTCCGGAATGAAAAATCAGCAAAAATGATTTCATCTTCACATAATCATAGAATTCCCTCCCCTCCTTTAAATTTAAACCGAATCAAATCATTTTCCACGTTTCACATCCATATTAACCAAAAAAAAAAAAAAAATACCACGCAATAGGTTATTAATAAGTATATTTCCAAGCTTGAAGTCAGCTATTACAGCTTTCCATGGGGAAATTCCCACGTCTTAGTATAATCTCTGTACCTGCGCGTAAAAATTCCAGAATTTTATTACTTTTAGACGTATTAAATGGGAAATATCTCGTTTTATGAAATAAAATTATCATTTTCTTTTAACTATGACGGCATTTTGAGTCGCTGAAATATTTTGCCTATTGTCTCAAACTCAATATCAGTGGAATGAAACAATAGTAAAATATGACAGCATCATCAGGAAAATTGTGTCTTTTTTAAAACGTAACGTCATTTTCTGTTCAAAATTTTAAAAAAGATATTTTTAATTATAATGAGAAAATGGCATCAGTAAGAATATAATCAATAAAGATAACTAAACCACTTTTAATAGAAATGAAGTACTTCAGTTGCCGCAATTAGGAAATTGGTATTAAAAACTATAAAAAAAATTAATATCTCAAAAATTAATTGAGATACAGCTTTCAAACAAATTGCATTTAAAAGTAAATTTTTTTCTGTATAAGAGGGTGCAAACCTTTAAAATTTGGGATGTTTAAAAGTTTAAAAATTTGCAGTAGCGAAAATTGCAAAACCGAAATTTCATTTCAAATTTCAAAGTGTTGCCATTCGCAGAATGACGTATGCGTTACGCACAGATATGTTTGTCCTTTATAATATAGACGCACAGATATGTTTGTCCTTTATAATATAGATAGGGTAGATATATATATATTCAAATGCGGACTTTG
This sequence comes from Maratus speciosus, assembly GCA_963932465.1. Classification (NCBI taxonomy): domain Eukaryota; kingdom Metazoa; phylum Arthropoda; class Arachnida; order Araneae; family Salticidae; genus Maratus; species Maratus speciosus. The sequence continues at coordinate 22,529,756 of OZ010799.1, read as the reverse complement.
ACAACATTTTCTGAAATCCTTTGTTTTTATCGAAATATAGAAAACACTGATTTCATAGTTTCTGAATAAGAGTACTTGCTAATCTCATGCTTTTACGAACAAAAATGATACGAGAATGTGTCGGAGAGTAGGCAAGTCGAATTTGAGAATAGCCTTAACAGTTTGGGAAAGAGATTCGAATTTTGAAGTAATTTAAGATGAAGTATTCATATCTTTCTCTAGTACAACCTAAATCTAATGTAAATCATATAACTGTAATGTAGTTTTGTTCTTGTTATTGTTTGTTTGCTTGCTTTGTGTACACTACAGCCTGATTACCATAAGGGCATTCAGTCACCTTATTTCCGAACAGTATTTTTCGCCTTATTTGCCAGAAATTCGACGTTTAACTTCTTCGGTCCCTGGGTCCCCAAACGCGGACCCCTGTTCTTTTCCTTATAAAAACTAAAATGTCCGATTTTTTTACATTTTCACATCACTTCTTAATAGCTGAATATTTCTTGCGTTCAAAGCAAACGAATAAATGGCAGCATCTAAGCTGATTCTCACATAAAATAAATGTTATTTTCATCTGAGTTTGCAAAATGTCTAAAAATGCCCAAAAGGCAGTATGACCAAGAAAGTGAGACATGTTCATAAGTATTTAACTTAAATCTTTTTGAATAAAAAAATTTGAAAATTTGTAGATTATTTACTTGTTCAAAGCGCTTAAATTTGTGATTGCATTAATTTAGGTTAATGGTTATTAAATTGATGTTTTTAAGGGGGTTTGTGGTTTTAGATCCATATTTTTGAACTAAATTACTAACAGTGTTGATTTCAGGGGGCGGCCCGGGGGGGGGCATTCCCCCCGGATCAATGAGATGTCCCCCCGGAAGATTTGAGATTTTTGGTTTTCAATGGTCAAAAAGTGCAATTTCCCCTCCGGAACTCTATAATGTCCCCCCCCCCCACCCCCGGAGCCACAGAAATCCTTCCCGGAGAAAAGTGTCTGAATTCAACACTGATTACTAAACGCCTAAAGGATCAATTTCAGAAAAGACATTTTTTCTGTTATTTACGATATCATTTTGTTTGGAAAAAACCAATGAATAAGCATTTGTATTATTATTTTAGCTTCGGAACTGAAGAGGTTAAATACGACGAAGATTATTATTCGAATGTAGTATTGACTGTGTACCCCATAGACTTGATATAACCTGGACCGCTCATCCCCATTCAGCTCAGCCTTGGAAAGTGGGGTCGACATGTGTCACGTGTGTGAGGTATTTTGGTATGCAATACTGGCGATTTTGCGCAACTCTTGGCGTAGGGAAATTAATTTAAAAGTATTTCGTGCTACAGATGCATATAAACATTATGAAACAAGACAAATTTATCTTTCACAAGTGGGAAAATAAAAATAAAAGATGAAGTGGTATATTTTATGAAAAATATCCAAAAATAAATTATTACAAGCAAGATAGGGAATTCAAAAACAATAAAACACTGAAATATCTACCCTATATATATAAAATCCTAATGAAACGAATTTATGAAACGAATATATGAAACGCCTGAAATGTATCGATTCTTTGAATCGACTGATTAAACAACTGATTTAGTTTCATGGCGATTTCTCCTAAAATATAGAATACTTTGCGATGAAATTAACACCAAAAATCCGTGTTGATCCACAGATCTCAGAACTGGTATTAGAATTTTTAAATTCGAATTAGTTTTCGAAATATTAATTTTTTTCTAATTTTAAATACATTTTTTCTAATGATGGCAACTCAAATTTTAATCATAACAGAAATTTTTTTTCATAATTCAGAAAAGGTTACTATTTTAAATTAATTTGGCGATAGTTGGGCCTCCTTTAAATCTATGCTAAGAATAATGCATTTTTTTTGTATTTCGTTATCATTTTATTAAATACAAAACTTTCATTTAAAATGAAACATCTAAATTGATGGCTTTCACTTCTTAAAAAAAAAAAACGAAAAGAAAAAAATATTAGACACAGATGTCATATACGCACCGGGGTACCTAATTGGCGCACAAATGGCATTATTTTGATAGACATGGTAACCCGGCTATTGTTGTTTATTTAATAATAAATGTATATTTACTTTTATTTCTTTTTTAAATTTACATAAATTATTTTGTTCTATAGTAATTAATTATTTTTTTGCTATTTCCTTTTGAAAATAATAGAAAATAATTAAAAAATACGGTACAATGTAGTAGTTATTCCGTCACCCAATTTCGCAAATTATTTAAATCGCGAAACCACTCGCCAAATTGTACAGATTGACAAAATTTTTATTTTAAATAACGAAAGAACAAATATATTAGTATAATATTAATAAATATAAAAATAAAACGTCGAAATAAAAATCACTTGATGACGCAGACACGTGTAACTTGCTAAAAGTCAAGTGAATGTGACATTTACGATCAAGCATTATTGACATTTAATCTTATAGTTCGCGATAGATTTTTTGTCGATGGGATAACTAAGTAGTACCAAAAATATACATGTAACTGGTATTCGAAAACGAGGCTTTCGCCAAATTTTCGTAAAAAAAAAAAAAAAAAAAAAAAAAAAAAAAATCGTGCCAAACATGTGGTGCGTATATGACATCTGGCGAAATATTAAATTATGTAAAACCATGACATTTAAATTCAACTTCAAATCAATGTTTTAATTTACCACTCGAACAATAAAAAAAATGCTAACTGGCGAGTTGAAAAAAAGATACTGGCGAGATTTGCACCCGGCTTTTTTTTCTTTCGGCACAGATGTCATATACGACCCCATATTGGCGCGATTTTTTTCGGACGCCAATGTCATATACGCAACGGGTACTTAACTGGCGCCAAAGTATCGTTATTTTGCTTGATATGGTAAACCGGATGTTGTTGTTTATGCTGTTGATGCGTTCCCCAAATTGGCGTTGGGAAAAAATCGCGCCAATATATGACATTTGTTCCAAACTTTCATATGAAAGGTGAAGGAATCAGATCGTATTTGTTTATGGCATTTGATGACTTGAAGTATTATAATATAGATGAAATGATGGGGATAGAATAATATTTGGCGACTTATCACCTGTACCTGGATAACATTAAAGTATCAAAATGGCACCTAGAGTATAAAAAGCAATGTGTTCCGCCCGGAACTGTTGATGATAGTCACATGATTTAGGCTATTGTTATAGAGATTGTTTTAAAATATCGGTTGACAAAGACTGAATGCTTAATTCATTTTATTTTAGCTTTTTTTCAAATGTTTAACTGATCCTCTTTAATCAAAAACAAAAACAACCATTGGATGTCTTAGCAGCAACTGATTCTCCATTAAATTTTTGCAATCAAAGGGAATTGAATGGAAACCCGTTTACAGGGAGATCTGCACAGCTTTTTCAGTATAATTTAATATTCTCTAATATTTTTAAAACCCATTAGATTTTTAGATTTTCAGATTCTGCGGCGTATGATCGGGGGTTGGCGAGAGTAGTTTGCAGGGGGCAGAGCCCCCTAGTATAAATATAAATATTGTAATCTCTATTTTTATTTGAATACACATGTTTTCATTCTCAGTTTAATCTGAAGCTGTTTTCAGGGGCGTAGCTACCGTGGAGCAATTGGAGCAAACTGCTCCAGGCGCGCGAATCCTAAGGGCGCAAAATTAGGAAAAGCGAAATAAAGATTTATTAATATATTTCATATTTTTTCATCATTAATCAGACATTATAGATTAATCTTGTTACAATCAGCGTATTTCTAGGATATTTTACGTTGTGTTCAACCTCATCTATTTCGATTTAAAACATGTTTTCATACACAGTTGAAAGAAATGACTTCTACTCATCAAGCTTTAATTTTATCATACCATATTGCACCCTCAAGTAACTTCTACAACACCGTTTCAGCATGCCTGATTTTTTCTGCAACTTTTCCTCCAACTGTTGAAGATTTTCAGATATTAAAGTAATCAAAACTTATTTAACAGGGCTCTCACCGGCCACTTTACTAGCTACTACTATTTCCAAACAGTAATCTTTCTGGTACATTTGTATTAAAAATGTTTTAGACATTTATCATGATGTACTGTACTGAAATAATGGTAGCCAAAGAATTCACAGCAGAGAAACCTATATGTACGATGTAACAGTAGTAATTTGCGATAATTATTTTACGATTTGGGGGAAAAAATAGCCTGACAAGTGGAAAAAAATTATTGACCATTTTACAAATGAAGACCAATAAAGGAAAATTTTGAAGATTTTTTTTTTTTTTTGTGGAAACTAAACATGCATCAATACAGATTACAAAACAATAATAAGAGCCTGATTTAAACATATTCTACATCAGACCACGGCGACAAAATTTATATGTGTGTGTGTGTGAGGGGGGTGGGGGGGGGGATTGAGGAGGAAGCAGCAACTTAAATTTTGTGCGTATTGTTTTTGAGATTTTGAAAATATTGCAAATGTCAAATGCAGAATCGATAAGCTTCAAAAAGAGAGAAAAGTTAAGTACAAAATTCAGTGTTCCTTAGGGCCTGATTATAGCCTATGCAGAATTACACCACTTTTTCTAACAGTAATTTTCCACATTAAACCTTATTAAATCCAAAAATTTTAGGATTAAATAAGGCAAAACATATTTTTCAAACATAGTAATGTGAATTTACTTAGGCCGTAATCAGGCTGTGCCTACTCCCCCCGACACACACGCACACTCCACCACCATCTGATAGCACATATTAGTAGTCAATGAATTTTCGATTAAAAAAAAGGAAAAAAAAGTTTGGAGTTACTCCATTCAACTTTCTGAACAGTTTACAGAAATACTATTTGTTCAAAACAGAATGAATAAAAACTTAGTTCCTAGTTTTATAGAGAGGTGAAGTATTTCCACTGGTGTAAGGACGTCGTGTTTTAAAGGAAACGCGCACTTTCATTCATAAAGCTTAAACATTTTTCTAATGACATACTTTTCAACAAATTTCCATTCTTCCAATGACGAAACAAGGTCTACAAATTAAAAAAAAGAAAAAAAATAGAATTTCACTAAATCAAGTCACATTCTAGCAGGCTACGACTGGCCCGCCGGGCCACCGACCTGCGGCTAGGTGCGCCCTAAACCAGGTAAAGCTGCTCCCTCCATCAGGTGAAACTAATAGTTTTAAAATTTGCTATAAGCATTAGATATGAAAAGTTTTAAATCATTTAATAATTTTTTAAAAAATCACTTATTTGAAGCATTTTTTATTAATGATTTTTATTTCTCTTTGCGAGGCAGAAGAATTGATTTTTTTTCTTGAAAGTTTCTTTACTTCAGAGGACCATTTAAATCTTTTAAAACTTAACGTATATATTCTGTAATTTTGTCTGTGACCAATAACGACATGGTCTGCCCCAAGAGTTTTCAGCCTGTCTTGTACCAAAGAGCGTGGCCTCTCTTAATATATATATATATATTTAAAACCACAAACAAATATCAAACCACATCACTCACCATTTTTAAACTGAAACTCTACATCAAAAATATCAAAACAACCAACATAAACATTAATACTTAAAACCAAACTTTAAGACCAAACTAAGGAAAATATTTATAACAGCAAAACAGAAAAACAGAACAGAAGGCGAGCGGCATGGCTAACAACATGCTCCGCAGGGTTAAGTCAGACTTTACGCATGCTACGTCCCCCTTCACTCGCCGAGACCAAAAATGAAAAAACCATGAAAAACTAAACAGATCTACCGAATCCAACAAAATATCTTTCTATCTCATTAGATCAATCAACGCATCAAAACCACCATATTCATCCATCACTGAATTCAGTTCATTTCCGTAACTGCTACTCTTAATAAATTCACTAGTTATTCTCCTGATGAAATTGCGAGGATAACCCTGTTTGAATCCTTGACGACACCAATCCAAACTGCCATTAATCTTATCCTTAACTCTAGTACTCAGCCTTTGAATTCGTATTAAGTCGTTTCTTAGGACATTTCTTTTAACCGATACATGAACATATACCGGGTGTCCCAAAAAGGACTGACTGATTTTAAAATTCAATAACTTGCAAACGGTGACAGATATTTAAAAAATTCTTGCAGGAGGGTTATGCATAAGGTCAAAAGTTTTTTTTACAGTGATTTTCAATTTTAGTTCGAATTACAAACAATAGATGGCGCTGCGATCAATAGACGCTGAATTCAGGCTCGATTTTTGGTACTTCGTGGCCCGGATAATACATTTCCATCTCCTTTTTCAGCATGGAACAAGAGAAAGGACCAGAAATCGAGCCTGTATTTAGCGACTATTGCTTACAGCGCCATCTATTGTTTGTAATTTGAACTAAAATCGAAAATCACTGTAATAAAACTTTTGACCTTATGCATAACCCTCCTGCAAGAATTTTTTAAATATCTGTCACCGTTTGCAAGTTATTGAATTTTAAAATCAGTCAGTCCTTTTTGGGACACCCGGTATATATATACATATTTTATTTTATTTAGTTTTTCTGTAAAACCATTTATTAAGCATTTGTTTGAAATGCGTATAGGTTTCGTGTATTCGTACAAAATGCTGTGATTGTAATTTCCTCTACAATAAATTTTGTTATGTTGATTTTTGCGCTTTATACAAAAATATTTATAAAGAATATTTTCGGCAAAGAAAATGTTAAGTCAAACATTCTTTTTTGTAAAACAATACATTTTAATATGAAAACGAGCCTTTTTCAATATTGTCTATAAATGTGATAATCAGAACGGCGGCGGTCAGCAATTTCGAATATACGTTAGAATAGGTCTGGTTTTTTTTAACCGATTTTTCACACAGTCGTCGAGCGCGTACTTCAGACAAAATCATGTTAAAGATCTATGACAAGACGTTTTTCTCCCTCGTTGACTGGTTTTTCTGCTTTCGTCGGGAAATTCCGTTGAAAATGCCAACTTTGACAGTGTTTTCTGTAAGATCTATTGTGTTTACAAAAAATACGGAAAACGTCTTTCGATTACAAAGTTTCTGAATAACAATACTTGCCAGTTTAATGCGTTCTCGAGCAAAAATTAATTAAAACGTATGTTATAAAGTTGCTCCTTTGGATTTAAGAACGGCCTTAAGAAATAAAATCCTACACATTTCAAGTTCATTTAAGAATATTATCACGGGAATAGGCAACACCGGGTGGGTCAGCTAGTCTATACTAATAAAAGAAAGTTTCGCTTTTTGTGTAGTGGCTAGCGAAATCTACTGCATGTAGAAGTCTGAAAGTTTTGGGTGAGGGTAGTCCAAGACCGGTCCTGATGCGCCTGGATCTGAGATTTTTAATTGTTTATGACCGCCCCCCCCCCCAGAGCACTCTTCAGTTTTTATACCCTGAATTGCTCATAACTTGCCCCTTTTTTCCGATCTTCTTCGTTTTGGGGGCCCTTTTCCCATTTAGTTATTCTCCATTTCTACATTCCAGTTAAGATCCTGGGCCCCTTGAAATTTTTGTGCGCCATGCGTTTTTCACCCCCTAATATTGTCAACCTCTCAGTACATAACTTTAAAACTGAGAGTTGGACTCCTCTCCCCGGGCCATCACCCTCACATTTTTATTGGGCACCTAGTGCTCTTTTTAAAGAATTATCCCCACTTTTTTTCGCCCTTCTTTAAAATTTTATTCGAATGATTAATACATATCCTATGCTTATTTCGACTTATTGAGATCTAAAGCGCCAAGTACTAGAACCTTTTAACATGTTTTCATCTTAAGGCCCTGCTCTCAACTATCTGTTGGTCCCTTTTGGACCTCCAATTATATCTCCCTTAAAAAATGGTCTGATTCACTAATTATTTTTTTTGTAACAACATTTTAGGAAATCCAGCTACTAGACGAACGACAAAAAAAAAATTTAGACTTCAGCTACCACAAAATTTGAATATTAACCTTTAACTGATGTCACAGAAATTATCACATAACTAATGTGAAGCGGTCTGTGAGACTGCTGCAACGAAAGATCCGAAAGATAAAAGGCACGATTAACTCATAGGATGGTGTTTTTGTACTAAACTTTTTGCACAAGACTGTTATAATTAAAATTCATCTATTTAAAAGTCTCTGGTGATAGTACTAAAGTCCCAAACGGAACAAAATTTCCGTAGTGTCTGCAGTTAAACTGAAAATTGCAAATTAAACTATAAAAATTGAAAAAAGCCGCGGTCTGAGAGACCGGTAACATCAGTTATAAGGTTAATCGCCTTCTTGGGGCCCTTGGTGCAGCTTATTTAAAACTGATCCGATTCTCATGCAATTTTCTTTAACGTTGTTCTAGCGTCCTTTGACTACTATATAAAATACTAAAAAATTTCCTTATGCCCAGCAACATTCCAGTTGAGACCCTGGACCCCTGGGGATTGATACAGGGCCACTTGAAGTTTTTGTGCCCTTAATTGTTAATAAATTGCCTTCTTTTAATCCGATCTTCGTTTTGGGGGCTCTTTTTTCATTTAGTTTTTCTTCCACTTCTACATTTCAGCTAAGACACTGGCCCCCTAGGTAACTTTTTGTGCGCCATGCATTTTTCCCGCCCTAATTGTGTCACACTCTCATTGCATAACTTCAAAATTGAGCTTGGACTTCCCTCCCCGAGACAACACCTTCATATTTTTATTGGGACCCTAGGGCTCTTTTTTAAGCATTTCTTTAAAAAAAATTTCTAATGATTAGTACTTATACCCTGTACTTAATTTCGACAAGCTGAAAATCTTAAGCGCTAAGTACTAGGACGTTGTAACATGTTTTCATCTTAGGGCCTGCTCTCAATTATCAGTTGGCTCCTTTTGTTTCCCTATTATAGCTCTCTTAAAAATAGTCCGATTCAATAGGATTTTTTTCCTAACAACTTCTTACATCCTCCAGCTACTACATGAATAACAAAAAATTACTCACACTTCAGCTACCACCAGTTTTGAATATTAATCGCCTCCTTAGGGTCCTTGGTGCAGTTTCTTTAAAAATTATCCGATTGTCTTGTAATTTTCTTTAGCATAGTTTGAGGGTCCTCCGGCTACTTTATAAACGACTAAAAATATCCTTATACTCCAGCTACTACCTTTTTCGAATATTAATCTTCTTTTTCGGCATCAACTTACGTTTATTCACTGCAGCCGGGAATTAAAATTCGCGTTACTGTTAAAGGTAAGTGGTTAACTTTAGAGGGGTGGAATTTCTTCCGTTAATTAAATATCGCGTCAATGTTAAAGGTAATTCGTTAAATTTACAAAGGGTGGGAGCCACAAGCACCTTCCACTGCTTGAGGGCGCATTCTTTCCTCGGGTTCTGGGGGCTCGATTTCAACGGGAATTGGTTCATTCAAACTAGATAACGATTCAGCTATTTTCTGTATTATAAAGTTTGTCTTAGACTTCAGTTACCAACATTTTCGAACATTAATGGTGCATTCTATTCTCGGGTTCAATATGCCCGATTTCGAAGGTAACTGGATAATTAAACTTAGATTACTATTCAGCTACTTTATCCATTATGAAAGTTTATCTTAGAATTCTGTTACCACCATTTTGGAACATTAACGCGCATTCTTTTCTCGGTTGTTATGGGCTCTATTTCAACGGAAATTGGTCCATTCAACCTAGCTTACGATTATTTTAAAGATTATAGTTCCACCGCCAGGATTCGCATTCTTATCTCGCGTTCTATGAGCTCGATTACTACGGGGTTTGACTGATTGAACTTGGTTTTTGATTGTCTCCAGCGAGTACGGAACACTCCTGGCGTACACTGCCTTTGGTAGCGGGGACACAGGACACAAGTTTGTTCAGAAAGAGGTTTGTCGGGTACAAACTAGATGCTGCCGATGGCAGCCAGCGGGCCACTCCTAAAACCAGGTTCATTTGAACTACTTTCGGAATATATAAAATCATACAAACTTGAGTTTTGTTTACGTTATTATAAAGGGCCCGGGCAACACCGGGTAAATCAGCTAGTTACACATATATGTATGTATATGTGTAACTTCAAAACAAAATTACGCAGAACTTTTTTGAGTGACAAGAGGGCGCACAAACTTTACTTGCTCCAGGGCGCAGAATATGTAGCTACGCCACTGGCTGTTTTTAAAAATATAATTTAGTATTTCAGGGTATTTGGATTTTTATCGAAGTCCAATTTGCTTTGTGGTAAACATATATTGAGTTATATTCAAACTAAGAAAGACATTTCTACTAAAAACAAAAATCAAACTTAGAAAACATAAAACATGAAAAAAAAAAATCAATACTTTTTGCACTCTTGAAATGGTAAATGCCCAAAATAGTATAATTTTTTCACACTTTTTGAGCCCATAAGGAAATATATTTTATGATACTGTTTATTTAGCATCAAATAATATTGTCTCGTGATTCTTCCTCCCATCGCTGCTCTATTCGGTACAGAATATTCGATTAATGCCACACGCACAAATAAATAATAATAGATTTTTTTTTTTTAGAGAATATTTATAAGTATAGGAAGATCATATACGAGTATGCATTTAAAATCCTGTAAAATAAAAGCATAATTAACAACAAAGAAAATACAGAAAAATATATTTTATTGAATTTTTAATATTGTGCTCTCCGGAATTATTTTCCTAATAAAACCTTCTTCAAGCGACCAGAAAAAAACGGAATTTGTTTCATTTTCTTCAAAGAAATGGGTTGCTTATGGAGGGAGGTCAACTGGGAGGGTCTCTGAATGGATGTAAAATGAGTATTGAGCCTATGGGAATAAATTTCGTTCCGTGAAAAAATTATTGTTCAGGGAGGTGGTCGCACAGGGAGGTTTCACTGCATATATATATATATATATGGGGCATTCTCACAATCTTTTGACTTTCAGGTCCCTGAATAATAATTTTTTATTTAATACAATTTTTTGTGTTTTTTTTTAATTTCATATACTTGGGAATATCCCAATGCATGATTGCACAATAATATTAACGAGATAAATAAGTTTTAGACGATGTTGGGGGTCCAAACACATGGAAAACTCATCTACCGTCCCGTGTCCCTGATGCTGATTTTGAAGTTTGGAGCTGTCTGTATAAAATTGTTTCAAAAAAAAATAATTCGATGTAATATTTTTCTGAAACTGGAACTATTGTTTTATATAAATATGTAGCTAAAAATTAACCTGCACACATTTTTAGGGTTGTTATTATTTTTTGAACTCTGTCCCTGGGTTTTAGATTTTTTACCATCCCTCTTCTAAAATGATACAGAAAATCACTTCAGATGCAGCGACAGATTTTTTTTCAAGTTTTTGCTCATGCAGAAGTATGCTAGAGAAAGAATATCTAAAATTCTTTGACAGGAAATTTACTGCAGAATATAAATCAGCATTTAAATAAAAATTTCAAGCACCGTGGCTTTATTGGTAGTCTTACCGTCCCCAAGGTTTATTCCTCCACTTTTCGAGGTAAATTAAAAAAAAAAAAAAAAAATTAATCCAATGTTAACAACTGTTTCTAAATATCAATGAACATTGTAGCTATCACTTAGTCTTAACATGATTTTCCTAAAAATAGGTGGTAATTTTCCTTACCATTCCATCCTTACCGTCTCTTTTTTTACCATTTCGTCCCTTTTTTTTACCTTACCGTCCCTTCTTTAACACTCCTTTAAGATAATGTTATACAAAAATTCTGTATTAAAAGTACTACATTTGTATTATTTCTTATTTGAATGTCTTGTGGGTACTATGCAAATTCATTATAAGTAAAAATTTAGAAGAAAATAAAAAGTTATAGGGGTAAAATGGTAAGGGAAAATTAAACTCGCAAGCTTAACTTAAACCTCAGTTAAATAAAAAATTTTTCGCTGCTGACCATTTTTTCTTTATTTTGAATCATTAAGGCATTCGTCTATCAGATTAAAATGTTATTTTAGCAAGTTTAATTTCGCCAGATTTTTTTGCCCAAAAGTCAAAAGATTGTGAGAATGCTCCATATATATATATATATACATATCTCACACATGCACACATATATATGGAGCTGTACTTATATAACGTTATCATGTTTTTGGTAATTTTGGACCTCCCCCACTTATGATATCATCCCTCGACTCCCCCCACCCTTCCAGTAATGATATCGTGATCAATGGCTAAATTTGGCTTTTTCTTCTTTTGTTTAGAGTGATATACAAATGTGGTTACATTTATTTTTCGTATACTTTATTGATTCAGAATGAAGATAAGTCAATAAAATATAATTTTATACATGAAATAACTTTATATCAAATAATACTTAACAGAAATAGTTAGTATTTAAAAAAAATTAATAATAGCTTTTTGTTACATAATGCATTCAACAGTAATAATGTCTTTCTGCACATGCCCCCTTACGGAGGGGGGGGGGGGGTACAGCATTTCTTATCAACAGAAAAGGTGGACAACATTATTTCTCTTTTATCTACTACCAAACACAAGTATCATTTCAAACATACTTCGCATATGACAGCGGATTATATATGCATACACATATGACAGAAGAATAGGAATGCCAAACTTTAGTGTATTCCATATTTTGGAATTAAATAATTTTATAATCATTTAAAGATTTTAATAATAATAAATTCTATTGAATACATATTTCGCGTTTATCTTGGAACTTTACGTTTAATTTTAATTCAGAAACTCCAAACAACTAAATAACATAACGAAAAATTGCATTTATATTTTGACAAAGGGCATTTAGGAAATGGATGTAGAAAAAAATGTACAGTATAACAGTTTGCAACCCTTTTGTATTCCCAGAAGGAAACCCTACCCATGTTATTTTGAGAGTATATGTTTTTGTCACAAATACAGAAAGAAAATTACACTATGTAAATATAATTAAAAAAATATGAAACGAAGTTTGTAGTATAAATTTGGCGTCCCCTCAATTTCTGCGCCCGGAGCCTTCGCCCCCCCCCCCGCTTTGCACGGCCCTGAATGTCAGATCCCCCTCGCCCTAAAATGGCAACGTTATATATGCACAGCCCCTATATACATATCACACACACACACATAGGATGTTCTAAATATATTGATATGCTCTTTAATTTTTTTACCAGTTAAAAATTAGCCAATGCAAACTGCAAAAGTGTGAAAACAATTAAAGCGCGTTACAATATTTTGGGGGCATCCTGTAGGAGTATATATAAATATGTGCGTGTGTTATGTGTAATGAAACATCTTCCTTCACAAACCTTTTCACTATTAAATTTTTATCAAAATACTTTTATGTTCACATTTGATACTGTATCACAGAAGAAAATATTGTATAATAAATATGCAAAATGCTGTTTATCTTCACTTATTTAAAAGCTCTACATTTTAAAACAGGATTAAGAAGACAGTGTCATCTTTATATCGTCTTAATATTAGGAATGAAAATTTTAAATTTACGTTAATATTTTTACAGGGTTTTTTTTTTTCATGATTAATTAACTCAAGCATTAATTTTTATAGGCTTTTTTTATGCAACTTTTTTTTTTCCCATTTTGGAATAATGAAAACAATTGTTGCTTTTATCTAAAAATTACGCTAATTTATAACATTGATGACATATTGAGATTGTTTCCTCAATTTTTTCCAATTCTTATAAATATTTATTTTTTGTAATTATAAATTTATGGAAAAACTTTAATCAGAATTTTTTTTTTTTTGAAATACTAATATTTTTTTATTCAATACTAGGGGGCTCTGCCCCCTACGAGCTACGCTCGTCAACCCCCGTTCAGACACCGCAGACTCTAACAGCACGCTAATTTGATCGCCTTTAAAAAGATTTCGGAAGATTGAATTATAATTTGAATCTGACAATTATAATCTGACGTAATTTTCACCAAACTTTTCTTTCTCTTTTTAATATTCACGTCAAAATACTTTTCTTAGAAATGAAATATTATGATCATCTTAAAATGTCAAGTAAATGTCTCGCGCAATTTTTAAATTAAAACTGTTTTGCAATATCATTTTCTGTTCATTTTACGTAATAAGTGTAATATGACGTAAATTCTCCTATTTAGGACTTCTAACGCATGTTACTGAATTTATTATTTTACAATATTCTTTCTCATTTAAAATTCACGTGTAACTATAGTTTTTATGACGTAATTTTCAATGAGTTCCTGCTTTTTATATTTTTTGTTTATAATAGTCACGTGTAAAATAAATTTTTAATTTGAAGCAAACATTACTGTTTGCGCTGTTTATACAGTTGGCAACAGTTTAAATTAATACAATTTTCTAAAATTTGTAAAAAATATCTCTCGAAATGCTGAAAATTTGAATTTAAAATAGAAATAAAACCTCGAAAAATTATTCAAATTAAAAAACTAACTGCAATCTGCATACCGGGAAATTCTGACGCATAAAATGATCTAAAAATGATTAAATTCCTATGTACAGTTTTTGCTCCTATAAAACTTTTTTAATGGAACGATTTTGTCGAACTTTGGCATTAAATATCTCTTAAAATAATTCTTCGATTTGAAAACTGTCTACATCAGCGTGTTTATCAAACATTTTTCTATAATACTACCGATTTTCATATTTTTGTATGCATTATTTTTCTTAATATTAACGAAGAAAGACCCCCGGTCACAAAATATTCAAAACCGGCGGCGGTGACAGCGGTAGTTACTTTTTTTTAGAATAGAGAGACCTATTTCAAAATTACTTATACCGGCACATTACGAATAATTTAAGAAAGATTTTCAGTAGTCAGAAATACAAATATATTACAAGAGAGGCAAAAATTACAAATTGGCGCAAAAATATGTCGCCAAGATAGAAAACGAAAGCTCCTCATTTGTTTAAACAAATAATAAAATTATTGTGATTTAAAACTTACATAATTTACACAAAATAAAAGTAAATATATCAGTGAAAAAAAAAAAAAAAAAAAAAAGTGATATGTCTCTTTTACGAGGCAAAAACCAATCATTATCAATTAATAACACTGCTTCAAGTCACAATTATTATTATTATTTTAAATAAAATAAGCTTAAAAAGTAAACGTAAGATTCACCAATGAAAGGTTACACCTCCTCCTTTGACATATCTTGATTTGCATTCGTATGCGCTGCAATACACCACCATTATTACTTAGAAAATAAAAAAGAAAACTGTCAATGTGTTTCTTTTACTCCATACTCCATATAAATCCAATGGACGGCAACTGCGGTCAAACTTCGGCGGGAGGAAAACGTCCAAGTGTCACGTGACTTTATCAAGGGGTCAAAAAAAGGTTGCCGATGCTCTCTCCATGTTATCTCATCTCAATGGTGTACCCACGCGGTGCAGAGAACATTCTGTGATTTACATATTTCGAAGACTTTGAGCAGCCCGTATGCCTAATCTAACACTAGTGCGTAGAAGTGAATGGTGTTATTATCGGCATCAAAATTTTACTTCAAAAATGGAACACGCGGATATAAGGTGCTAGTGCTGCCACCGCTATGTATCTGTCGTTTTTCAATACGCATCATTTTATACCTAATTTTTTCTGTAATAAATCAGTATATTAAAATGCTCTAGATTAAAAAAAACACAATATTTTTTTTTTTTTCTCGTAGAAAAAATGCAATTTAGGAGGAATTTAAAGCAAACGCATTTGAACTAAACTATAAAGCATTTGAAAATGCGAAGATGTAAATAAGTGTTTTAAGCAATAATTATCCCAGGTAGCATGAACATTAGCAGCAAGTTTGATTTTTCCTGATATTATCTTGCCATGACAAATTTGAATTGAGAAATTCGCAGCAAATCTTCCGCAAGGTATACGATCACCCACTTGCATGCGTAGTTTGTTATAAAAGTGATTTTAAGACTGTCTTTAATTCTTGAAAGTGACGAAAGCAAAAAAAAAAAAAAAACCCTGTTGAGAGAATAGGCAATCAGCACATACGCATAAATTGCAGAAATTTTATTCGGTTGCACCGCTTTTTTTAAACGCTATATTTATCAAATACCAAAAAAAAAAAAAAAAAAAAAAAAACTCGAATCGGTGCGTATGCATCAATAGACCTGATCAGGTTTATGGACACCCTTCGAAAGTGTTAAACTTATAGTGCAACAGTTAGTGTGGCATAGAAAGATTACGACTTTGCAGTAAGTTTGCAGCATTTTTGTTACTTGTTTGCTATTAATTTGCAATAAATTTGATACAGCATGAATTTAACTTGCACGACAAGTTAGCTGCAAGTTGAAAGTGTGATGACTTCGGCGTTTGCGTTATCTTGCGTTATATTATTCTTTGCATTGTTTTAAAAATTGGCAACAATTTAAAATAATATCCTTTTCTAAAATTTGTAAAAAATATCTCTGGAAATGCTGAAAATTTGAATTTAAAATGGAAATAAATCCTCAAAAAATGAATAAAATAAAAAAGATGAATGCAGTCTGCACACCGAGAACTTCTCATGTGTAAAATTATCTAAGAATTGTTAAATTCCTATGTATAGTTTTTGCTCCTAAAACTTTTTTAATGGAACGACTATGATCAACTTTAACATTAAATATATCTTTAAATAATTATTCGATTTGAAAACTCTCTGCATCAGCGTGTTTATCAAACATTTCTCTATAATACCAGCGATTTTCATATTTTTGTATGGAACAGTTTTTTTAAATATTAACGAAGGAAGACCATGCTTAAGCATTCAAATTGGATGCCGATCTACCGGGAATATCTACGCAGATTTTCATTGGTCCATTTCCAAATCAAAACATTTCTTTTATATATAGAAGGATTACGGGTCTGTTGGCGATAAACACACTATATCCCAATAAAAAGTTTTCGGTAAAAAAAAAAAAAAAAAAAAAAAAAAAAAAAAAGTGCCAAGTTCTTCTTAATGTTTCGGCGAGAAAAAGTAGTGATATCTGAAGTTCGCACAAGTTAAAAGCCAAACATTCAAATTTTTCATTGATAATGGTTTCATGCGACTTGGCCGTTAATACCTTCTAGAGGGTTTTTCAAATTCTAAAATATGTACAAATGAGCTACATGCAAACTATATTTTTCGAGGACTTTAGGCATTTTGTGGCACAAAGTACAGAAATAAAATCCACATTTAAAAAAAAGCATATAAACCACTTCAGGCTATTTAAATGCTTTGAAGTTAAAAAAAAGAAAATAACTGTATTCAGAAGATAATATTCCAACAGAGCGAATTTCTAAAACACAATTAGTATCCGCTTTTAACAGTTTAACCCCTTCAAGGGCGGTGGTTCATTTTTGGACTATTTATACTTAATCCCTGAATGGGACATTGACACCAGAATTTTAATTTGAAAATTGTCGTTTTAGTTAGTACGTGAAGAAAAGCTTCTACTTATTTTCAAATACATTTGTTTGTAAATTCCGGTATCATTCATTTATTTCAGTATTTACTGACAGAAAAGCTTTGCCCCTGAGAATGACGTTATCCCTTTATCTACTGACGGTCCTTGTAAGTACCACTCACTTTAAACTTTCATTCCATAGTGGATATCACTAATATTCTAATGGTACTTTGAAAAGACACTCTTTTAACTCCACTTTTTCATGATACATGGCAGCAGTAGTTCTAGGTTCGTTATTTTAGTGAGAAAGGAGGCTATCTTTGAAAATGTCGATGTGTTTTGTGCCGACCTTTTACTCAGATTGTCACGCCTGACTTTTTATTGCTGCAAACATGGGAAAGGATATAAGATAAGTGCTGGATTTTTTATGTGTTCATTATGATCTTAGAATACAATTTGACTAGATATTTTAAGTAAGCAGTGTATGTATTTGATTTAACATTTGAATTATTCGGCGGTACTTATAAGTACCGCCAGTACACTGAGTGTTGGAGAAAAACTTCTTGTTTACTTTTCGTCTGTGTAGTTATCTATCGTTTTTATCTGCTTTATAATGTTAATATTAAATTTTAACGTAGTAATGTTTTTTTTCTGTTTTATTATTATTTTTTAATGGGAAATTGAAAAAGTTGCGATACTAGCTCCTTTTTGCTATGCTTGAAATGGCATATGTAAATTCATATACAGTAGACTCCCTTAAATCCGCGACCCTAAAATCCGCGAACGCCTAAAATCCGCGTATTTTTTTCAGATGTAAACAATGAAATTTACAGTTAAGTTGCAGGAACAAAATTCAAGATGGCGCCGAAATCGGCTACCGCAATGTTTTTTTTGTTAATCATTCTCTTTTGGCTATTACAGCTGATTTATTACTAAACAAATTTACATTACTTTTGATTTTGATATAAATTATCATATCTATATAAAAAATTCCAGAGTTCGAAATGCAAAAATCCACGAACCGGAACGCTATTTTAAAATTATTGTTCGCGGAATTTTATTTTTAAATTATAGACAAATTTATTTCTAAACATACAAAGCAGTATAAGAAAAGCATTCAGGACTCTAAATAACAATGAAAAAAGTTACAGTGAGCGCAATAAGCTATATATACTGATAATAGCATTAACACTGTTCTCCTTGCTATCACTAGATGGCAGCATAGGACTTTTGGAATCGAATTGAATCGATTTCATTCGTAATATTTTTATTTTACATAATTATTTTAATAATTACTTAATTTTAAACTAACAAATTATTTTAATATTTTACTTATTTTAATGTTTCACTTTATTGCATCATTATAATTTCCCTTGCTTAGCTACCAATCAAATTAATGTTTCAAAAATGTAAACAAATCAATAACCAGAAATCTGCAAAATTCTAAAGTCCGCACAACCTCTGGTCCCAAGCTGTGCGGATTTGAGGGAGTCTACTGTATTGCATATTTGGAAATGCTTGAGAACATGTCCTTGGAATATAGGTGTCGCAAAACTAATGCTAAAGCTAAACTAATAACATAGGGAAAAAACTAAACTAGAGTAAACTAGACATAACTAATACTAAAGGACTGCTAACAAAATCGAAATCAAAAAACATTTTTTTTTAATACTGTCAGATTTGGATTTTTACTCATTTTTCATGTGTAAAATGAAACTATGTCAATTTAATATATTTTTTTGTTTGTTAACTTTCGAGTATCTTCTTGTTATTTAGCATTTTTAAGAGTTTAAATTTTATTTGAAATATCATGTGGGTTTTCTGTTACGAGACTATTTTAGCCATAGTGTACTGACGGTACTTTAAAGAACCACTTTAATTAAATACTTCTAATTAATTAAATTTGTCACGGGTGAGTATTTTTTTATGTATATCCTTTAATTTTCTTTGTAGTAACTAAAAAAATACTTGAAAAAAAAAAAATTGCACTCTATATCATAATACAGTAGATAAAGGGTTAAGTCATATTAATAATGGCGCTCTTCATTGTTTATAACTAGGTGACGAGCGCACCTGCTTACTGAAAGATTGGACAGGCCAGGCCTGATATATAGAATTTGACTAATCAGAGAAGATGAGAAAACATCATATGGAATCATTCGAGTGTTCAATCTAGGTTTAATTTTCAACTTCGACTAGGTTTTATTTAATTAACATGTATGAGATGAAGGAAAACTTTGGGATTGGAAATCCGACTAGCTTATTATGAAGAATCTAAACGAGAAATAAACTAAATTAAGACTTTTTCGTCAGAATCCTCCGTGCACGGCATTTTTTAAAAACTATACAGAAATGTAATACATATTAAAAATTCAAAAATAAACTACTACCTCTTTATTCAAAATGAAAAAAATATATAAGAATTTATTACTTTTTTTCATAAGTGGATTTTTCGTCAGGGGTGTAACTGTAACCAGGGATGTAGTGGAGGATGTATGAAGGTATACGCCATATACCGTCTGGATTTTTCAAAGGTACACCATATACCGTCCATATCTAAAAAAAAAATAAATAAAATAAAAGCTCTCGTATATTTGCTAGTGTTCTCTGTTTTTTTACGATTACACCACTGGGTTCAAATCCTCCCCCTGAAACAATTCTTATTTACCTTTTCTCTTAGACTATTTTAAATAACTCGAGAAGAATAAATGTTTCTTTTTTTCCAAGAGTATGATAGAAAAAGAAAATCTAGTTAAGGCTGTTCTCAACTGCACTCACTGCTCAACAAGCCCGAAACTTTCTGACACAATGACGTACACATTTTTAAACTTAAAGGTATAAATTTGGCAAACCTGACTATGGAAGCGATTTGAAATCGAAATGATTTTACTATTTTTTGATAAATAAATTACCTATCGAGTTATAAGCGTTTTTGATCGCATGACAAGGCGTTTTCTCCCTTCTTTGACTGTTTTTTTTTGCTTTCGTCGGGAATTTCGGTTAAAAACGCCAAGTTTGAAAGTATTTCTTGAAAAATCTGTTGTGTTTACAAAAAAAAAAAAAAAAAAAAAAAAAAAAGGAAACGTCTTTCTATACATAGCTTCTGAATAATAACACCTGCCAGTTTCATGCATTTCCGAACAAAAATGAACTAAAAATTATGTCATAAAGTTGTCCCTTTGGATTTGAGAACAGCCTTAAGGCTGTTCTCAAATTCCCTACTCAAGAACGCGAAACTTTCTGGCACATTTTCCGATTCTTTTTTTAAAGTAAACGTATAAAATTGGAAGACCTGACTATCGAAGCAATTTGGAATCGAAATATGTTTTCCATTTTTTGATAAATAAATTACTTATCGAGTTATAAACAATTGCGTTCACCGGGTTTTCTCTTTTCTGACACTGTCGCATCCGAAAATTCGGTTCAAAACACCAATTTTTTCTGAAATATCTGCTTTTTCCAAAAAAACCGGAAAACATCTTTCGATTACATAGTTTTTGAATAAGAACACCCACCAATTTTATGCAATTCCAAACAAAAATGAATTAAAAGATGTGTCAAAAAGCTGCTCCTTTGTATTTGAGAACAATCTTCCAAAGAAGGACAACAGATCCTCCCTTGACTCGACTCCACCTTGCAATTGCCTCGTCCCTAACCCCAGTCGTTATTCTAATGGACTTTAATTCCAAATCTGGGTTCGAGACTGAAAAAAGTCACGTGATACCGGTAATTTACCTAAAGAACTTCTAACTGATAAGAAGGGAGGCTACTACTGTTTTCCGCATGAGCTGTTTCACTGGCTGGCGAGGGTTTTTCATTACGTCTACGGAGCCTTCCCTTCTTTACGCTAGAAGTTTTTACCTTGACCACGTGATCAAAACGTAAATGGAATATCCTCCATTTAATTCTAAATTAAACACAATTTTCTTTTGACGTAAATAGTTTTATTTTCTCCAGAAATCTAACACGTATTTCAAACTGCGGTTCTCATTTAATCAGATCTCACTCATGACAGTTCAATAACTCCTTTCAGTGATAATAGCAGGGTATGCCGAGAACTTGATCGAGCCACCTGTCCATCTGTACATCCGCCGGTCCGTTAAAGGTCGCAGTTACGTGACCGTCCACAAAATTATTTACACGATCATGCGCGCTCTTGACTCGTCTGATGCCGCGTCCCATTCCGCGGCTAGACCGCTGCAGGAACCGCCGAGCTCTGGAGAATATGGTGATTGGCTTACGGTGGGTTTTCGAAAGATCTTCATCACTCTCTAAGCACTTGTAATCCATTGTAAAGGGTTCTGTAATAAACAAGAACGAAAATTCATGCATCAGGGATGCATTAGTGAAATGCTTTCCAACAATGACAGTATATTATTAAGAAATTAAATTTTTAAACCTACTTAAAAAAAGAACGAAAAATCACGCGTACAGCATAGCTTATGAAACACTTAGAATACTACAACAAAGCTTTACAGTTTACTAACAAGTAAAGGTACTACAGTGAAACCTCCTTGAACGAAAAACTGACAAAAGAACCGACAATGTGTGGTTACAAAGATTTTTCCTCGTAATGGAGGATATTCCATATGTGTTTTGATCACGTGATCAAGGTAAAAACGTCTAGCGTAAAGAAGGGCAGGCTCCGTAGACGTCTAATGTAAATCCCCGCTAGCCAATGAAACAGTTCATCAGGCAAAGCAGTAGCATCTCCCCTTCTTATCAGTTAGAAGTTCCTTGGATAAATTACCAGTATCACGTGACTTTTTTCAGCCTCGAACCCATATTTGGAATATCCTCCATTCGGGAAAAAGTATTGAAAGAATGAACAAAACTCGCCCAGTGTTGCCAGTGAGCCACTTTTTTAAAATTCAGATTTCTTGATTGGCACCTCTAAACAACGGCCACCTCTAAACAACGAAAACCCTCGAATACCGGACAAATGTTGATGGAACCAAACACGTTCCATAGCATTAACATTAGTACGGACCTCTAAATAAGGAATTCTGAACAACGGCCATTCGAAAGTCACGTGAAAAAAAATTGTACAGCTCCTGGTACAATTTCATATTTATTTGCAAAAAGAAATGTGAAGCAGATCAAACGAAATTTACTTCATATGTGAGCAAACAGAAAATGAAGAGATTAATAATAATGGGGAAATTTTATATAATATTTTTAGAACGGCAGGCATAACTAACATAAAGGCCAGCTTGTTTGTATCGCTGGTAAAAAAATTTGGCAGTTACTGCCACATCTGATTCCATACAGTAAATGGTGGAAGATAGAAGAGAAGAAGAGGAAATAGATAATAGAATCACCCAAAATTTCCAGTATTAACACATATACCGAAGATTTGAAGAATCTTTGTTAAATCCAAAATTTCTCATTAAATCATAATGATGATGAGTTGGATAGCGAATCAAGTCATATTTTTTTTTTCTTTGGAGAAACATATTTGCAGCAAAAAAACAAAGCAACTGCAAATCACTGATTTTCGTATTATATTCAAACAATGGTGATTGATTAAAATGACTGTGTGTATTTTTATTTAAATTTATGTATTTTTTTTTTTAAATGAAACCTCTCAATAACACCGACCTCTGAAGAGCGGTCACTTTTCGCCAGTCCCACGGGTAATCGTTATTCAGAGGTTACACTGTATAGTCTGTGGCGGCGAATTTCAATTTGTATAGCTCATTCGATTCGTCTCATCGAACTAAGTAATTTGCTACCTCGAATATGGGTTATTGAGTTTTAATAATAACAGGGGGCCAGGTCAAAGTTTAAAAATTTGCAAAATGCGAGCTGCCGAAAATAAAACAGTTTCAGAAAATTTCTTCGCATGCAACCGTACACAGACGTTCCGCAAGTTACGAGGTGACTGAAAAACTGACAAAAGAACCGACAATGTGTGGTTACAAAGATTTTTCCTCGTAATGGAGGATATTCCATCTGCGTTTTCATCACGTGATCAAGGTAAAAACGTCTAGCGTAAAGAAGGGCAGGCTCCGTAGACGTCTAATGTAAATCCCCGCTAGCCAATAAAACAGTTCATCAGGCAAAGCAGTAGTACAGTGTATAGAAGTATATAGTGTGGAAACTAACAAGCGAAACCATATCCAAAAAATTACAATTTCGCCAGAGGGCGCTAAAATAAAGTTCATTGCAACGAATGTATAGAAATCCTATGTGTATTAGATACTTTTGATGCGGAAAACTTATTTTTTAAAAGATAATTTTTTTGAAAAACAGAGTAAAAAAAAAAAAAAAAAATAGCTTGTAATACGCGATATATTAAGAATGAACGAAAATTCAGGCATATATTTTATATGCAATTCACTTTTGTACAAATTGCAGAACACCTTATTTTCAGATTGCTCTGTTATAAACCGTTTTAATATTTCATGTGATCGGCGAGCATACTATTTTTTTTTTTTTTTTTTTTTTAGCCTATAGATTTATTAAAGTACAAGTATTTTATTATATATATGTTGAAATTATAAAAAATAATTTATGCTTATGTATATAAATGATATGAAGTAATTTTATCGTTTGCATTTTGAATAAGCTCTTTTTTATATGAAATATATTTTTGTTTATATTAGTAAATTTTTACTTTCTTCTGTCTTTACAAGAATAAAGTATTGGATTCGTGAAAATTTTCGGTTTTCGACGGATTTGCACGTTTTAGGGGTCAGATATTCCAAAAAACATGTTTTACAAAATGTCTGTCTGTGAGTCTGTGCATCTGTGAGTCTGTCTGTATGTGACACAAATTTTGTGGGCGCTATATCTCAAGCACGGAATTTAATAAAAATTTATATTCAGTTAGTCCCTGATATAAATTGGTGCTTATTAGGTTTTGGTGTAAATCGCTCAACAGGTGGCGCTGCTATGCAGCCTTTTTCACGATTTCCGCATTAACTCAATCTCCAGAACTAATACACGGATTTTCATCAAACTTCAGATTCAGTTAGTCCTTGACATGAATTAAAGTTTTGTACATTTTGGTGTAAATCGCTCAACAGGTGGCGCTGCTATACTGCATTTTTTACAATTTCCGCAATAGCTGTATCTCAACAACTAATGCTTAGATTTTCATCAAACTTCAGATTCAAGTACACTTTGATATGAATTAGTGCTGTTTGTGTTTTGGTGCAAATCGCTCAACAGGTGGCGCTGCTATGCTGCACTTTTCAGGATTTCCATTATAGCTGTATCTCAAGAACTAATGCAATAATTTTCACCAAACTTCAGAATCAGTTAATCATTGACATGAATTGACATTTTGTACATTTTGGTGTAAATCGCACAAAATCTGGCGCTGCTATGCTGTATTTTTCAGAATTTCCACTATAGGTGTATCTCAAGAACTAATGCACGAATTTTCATCAAACTTTAGAATCAGTTCTTGACATGAATTGACATATTATACAGTTTGGTGTAAATCGCTCAATTGGTGGCGCTGCTATGCTGTTTTTGTGATTTCCGCAATAGCTCTATCTCAAGAACTAATGCTTGGATTTTCAACGAACTTCAGATCCATGTACACCTGGATATCAATTATTGTTGTTTATGTATTGGTGTAAATCACTCAACAGGTGGCGCTGCTATGCTACATATTTCAGACTTTCCGCTATATCTCTATCTCAATAACTAAGGCACGAATTTTCATCAAACTTCAAATCCAGATATACTTTGATATGAATGGGTGCTAAATTGATGTAAATTCTTGTATTATTTAAATGATTTAATTGACGTGATTTTTATAGAAGAAAGTTTTGTGATGGCCACAACATACTAGTTATTAGTTAATTATATTAGTTAATTTTTTTCCATTTTTCAAAAAGATTTTGATTTTTAGGTACACCGAAAATAGACAGCTTGCTGTTTTTCTATTGCGTAACACAGCCGGAAACAAAACAATGATAATATCGTTTTTTCATCATTTTCGATAAATTTTACATATTTTCACATAAATTTGCAATACTTGTAGACGCTATACATAACGCTAAAAGTGTTTATAACAAAAAGAGAACCAAAACAAAACCTACTGATTTTTAGGTACACGGAAAATAAACAAGTTTGCTGTTCTTGTATTATGTAACACGACCGGGAACAAAACTATGAGAATCTCGTTTTTACATCATTTTCGATACATTTATATGTTTTCACATCAATTTCTAATAATTGTAGACGCTGCATGTAGCGCTAAAAATGTTTACAACAAAAAGAAAGCCAAAACAAAACCTACGCATTCGCGCAATAAATTTGACGGCAGCGCCGCCCAAGAAAATGTAATTTTTTGGATGCGTTCAAAAGCTATACCGGTATTAGCGATCTTCACACTATATACTTCTAGACACTGTAGCAGTAGCATCTTCCCTTCTTATCAGTTAGAAGTTCCTTGGGTAAATTACCTGTATCACGTGACTTTTTTCAGTCTCGAACCCATATTTGGAATATCCTCCATTCGGGAAAAAGTATTGAAAGGATGAACAAAACTCGACCAGTGTTGCCAGTGAGCCACTTTTTTTAAAATTCAGATTTCTTGATTGGCACCATTTTTTTGAAATAGTTAAATTCGCCTTATTTAATGACATATTAATTAAGGAGAAAACAAGGGGAATTTTACCATTTCCGAAAAGTGGTGCCAATCAAGAAATCTAAATTTTAAAAAAGTAGCCCACTGGCAACACGGAACTAGACATCATAACTTACGAAAACCTGCCTGTCAAGTAGCATACGAATATTTTTTCTGCAATTACAAATTCCGCTAAGATGTTAAATATTCCCGCGGCCGCCATCTTAGATTTCTCGGCGATGTTTTGTTGGCGTTTATCGATAAGGCAACCCCGACGAGTGACGTGTTCTGACAACCCCGTTAAGCCTAACATGCACATAAATCTGCTTGGCGACATTTACTTGGCGGAAAAGGGGTTTTCACGACAAGAAAAAATCCAACATGGTGGCCGCGGGAATATATAACATCTGTTCCACAAATTCTTATAAGAACCACAATAATATACTGTATAGTAAGAACCTTGTAGTACACGTCAGTGATGTATATCAATTTCAATATGTTTAAAATACTGTAAATTATTAAAGTACACGAGAAAAGTTTTTTCTCCATAGACTGTAATGTAACGGAATTATTTTGAGTGGCCCTGTAAATTAACCGAAAGTGCTACACACTTAATTTTTAATACCGAAAATGCCATAGTAAACACCAAAAACGTATATCAATTTCATTGCAATCGGACTATATTTACGCGAGTTAGAACCTTCGCGCGAGGCTAAATGAGTTAAAAAATAGCTTAACTGACAACACTGGTTCGGTGTTCGTACGCTTCAGGGGATTTTAGGTGTTTTAGTAGCAGAAATTTCGTAAAGTACTGGTCTCTAAATCTGAAAATAGAAGTTTTTTTCTTTAAATCAGGCAAATATTACTTTACAAAAATTCTGGTAACAGGTCCTTGAAATGCTTTAAAGCGTACGAACTCTGTGGTTTCGTGTTCGATATTTCTTTCGTATTGTACATATTTTACCCAACATATATTTACATATATTTACTCACTTACTTTATGGAAACGCTTTTTTGATAAATATAAAACTGAATGGAGATCTATCTGCGTTGTTACTGACTATTATTGAAATTTGAAATCGAAAAGTTGATATTATTTGCTGAAATCAAACTAATATTACTGCCTAATATGTAGCTATGTTAATTTTAAATAAGAACTGTAATAATGTTTAATGTGCTAATTAAACAAATAATATTCTATAATCAAAAATTATTTTTTTGCGCTAGATCACTGATAGATTGCTAGATTATGGCTGGATTAGTTTCGTGTTCGCAGGGTCGAAACTGGGGGAGGGGTTGCAAAAGAGGCATGGACCCGGGCGCCTGCACGAAAGGCGAAGAGAGGCGCCAAATGAAGACTTTGTTTGTCGCTTCATACAAAAATGTATACCGCAAGATTGTAAGTACTTTGTGACAGGTGGGGTAACTTTGTGACACCTGGTCCAATGTCCCGCTCCGTCCGGTGTGGTAGGAAAGAAAACAGCATTGCTAACTCCTAATACGATGTGCCACATCACCTAACGACCATTTCCCGAAGCCCTAACATGAAATGCAAATAGACCAGGTGTCACAAAGTAACCCCTTTACGGTATATATATATATATGAAATACAAAGAAACTCGCAAACTAATACTAAACCTATGGAAGCTTTCTTTTCAAATTTATGAAAATGAAAGTAACTTTATATAAAAAAAAATCTGCAACTAAAATCTAAAAAGTAAACACTAACCCGGTTAAAATTCAGTCTCAGCTATTCTAAGCAAGAATAAAAAGAAATCATTTAAAACTATTAATATGCAAGTGAGAAACTTTAACAAGTTGGAAATTGGTCGTCAAACGTGGCAAATGAGGTGCGTTCGTACTATAGCTAGTTTTATAACTATTTTTTGCACCCCATATTGTACTGAATGTATATTTTTTTGCACTTCATAAGTGCATAGTCTGTAACATCATTAAATGCACTGCAATAATTTTTTTCCCATTCCCCGTAATGAAACGGAAAAATTTTGACTGTCCCTGTAATTAAACTATACATCCGATTTTCATAAAATTTGAAATGGCTCGACAAAATTTTGCAACAATCATATATTTAAAATTTCAGGCCATTCGGTTGGGTAGTTTTTGCTCTGTTACATGCGGACGGACGGACAGACGGACTGAACGACGACTATAGGTGCTACGTATTTATATAATTACGAACGCACCTAAAAAGAACGCTCCCATAGGTTTAACATTAGCAATCCAGTTTCTTCGCGTGACTAGTGTAGGCTCTTAACGCTCAAACAAAGGTTAATCCTATGGAAGCGTTGCTTACATATTTTTTGCTAGCATTTTAATTATTATTAAGTAATTTTTATTTTTTAAGGATTTTTTTTACTTTTTTTGCATTGGGTACCTGCAGTCAATAATTTTATTGTGCGTGAGGAGGGGGGGGGGGGGGGCGGGGGGGCGCCAAAATCCATGTTTGCCCCAATCGCAAAAAAGGCTAGTTTCAGCCATGCGTGTTCGATATTTTATCCAACATATATTTACCAATATTTACTAACTTACTTTATAGAAACTCTTTTTTGATAAATATAAAACTGAATGAAGATCTATCTGCTTTGTTACTGACTATTATTGAAATTTGAAATAGAAAAGTTGATATTATTTGCTGAAATCAAACTAATATTGCTGCCCAATATGTAGCTATGGGAACTTTAAATGAGAACTGTAATAATGTTTAATTTGCTAATTAAACAATTAATACTTTATAATCAATCAATTTTAAACAATAACTAATTGTTCAAGATGTGCTTTATTTAACAATGATGCAGCGGTAATCATAAAAAAACATAAATATGTTTTTTTTTTTTTATGATTGTTGCGCTAGATCATTGTTAGAGTGCTAGATTATTGCTGGATTGTTGCTAAATCTTTATTAGAATCTAATGTTGGCTGTTCGCAACAATAAATTTTTCTGTCGTTTCAAAACAACACATGTATTCAGTAGTTTTGAAAGGGAATATTCTACAAGGAATCCTTGCTGAATCATGGCACATTTTTGGCACTTCATTTTCTTCTGATGGACTGGTGGCTTCTATTATTATGAAACAGCCATTATAAATGAAGTGTTAGGTGAAGATGAAAGAGCAGTCGTAAAAAGTTAGAACTCTGAATTTCTGGTCAGAATGGGGAAAAAATGGCCATAATTTTTAAAAAAATGGCCATTTCCCTCCCCCCCCTCCTCATTCAGAGCAGAAAATCAGAAAAAAAAAATTATGGCCATTTTTTTCCCCATTCTGACCAGAAAGTCAGAGTCCTAACTTTTTACGGCTGCTCTTTCATCTTCACCTAACACTTCATTTATAATGGTTGTTTCATAATAATAGAAGTCATCAGTCCATCAGAAGAAAATAACTCGGTTAAGCGGGACTCTACTGCAGTAAAACATATTTCAATTTTAAGACTTAAAGCACACGTTTTATTTTATGTAAAATGACGTCATTCGCATCCGCTTAAGTATTCCACATTTACGATCTACTCTTAAACTTCTACAGCAAAGCATGCATAGCACATCACTATCGCGAAATAATGCACAAATACAGCAGAAAGATGCCGTCATTCAAGAAAATCGACAAAAAAATGGCTATCTAATGATTCATCGATACTTAAAATTAAATACAGTTTATAATAGCTCCATTGTTTTAACAGAAATCATTCGTTTATATATTTTTTCAAAATAGCAAGTGTTTTAATTACATTTTCTTTCGGTTTTATGAGAAAAATGGCAACAAAAATATATAATTACTATTTTTCCTTTACTTTCTACAGAAATGGAGTACTTCCGTTGCCAATATTAAGCAAATGGCTCTAAAAACTACAAAAAAAAAAAAAAAAAAAAAAAAAAAATGAATATTTCAAAAATAAATGGAGATACAGTTTTCAAACAAAATACATTTAAAAGAACTTTTTTTTTTCCAATACGACGGTATAAAAATTGAAAATGTGCGATGCTTAGAAGTTTAAAAAATTGCTATAGAGTATTTAATCGTACTGCTTTGTTTTACGGCTGGCTTCTGTAAGGTAACGTTATTTTTTGGAATACACAAAATAAGCTGGGAGAAAGAAATAGCATACCGTACCGGGGGCTAAAAAATCATGCGTCAAGCATAGATTATGCAACACATTCAGAATAATGTAACAAATCTTCACCGTTTAATAAGTTGAACTAGGATGTCGGATTGAACAATTTGGAAATGCATAACACATTTGAAAACCCGATTTCATCAATTCCCATCTACAATCGGAAAAATATACGAATTCTTTGAGCAGCCCTGTATATGATATATAGATTTGTATTTATAAACTACATGCATGCAAAAATTGAGTTCAGTTAGGGAATAGTACATACCACAGTTGAAAATTTCCCTATGGCAATTTCCTCTAATAGGGAGAATGGTACGTGAATTCCTTTGTGCAGCCCTGTATACGAGGTATAGAATTTATACACAACAAGTAACATGCAAAAGATGAGTTAAATTTAAAAGCGCATATCGATTTTGAAAATGCACTTCCAGCATTTATTGCTCAAAGACAGTACTGTAACCGATTTCTTTTGTTTGTCCCTGTAAATGAACGATAAATGCTTTGAATACCCTATTGTATAGTAATCATCTTGTAGTGAAATTCAGTGATTTATAGCAATTTCAATGCATTTGAAATAGCGTAATGTCATTAAAATACACTTCAAACAATTTTTTCCCATTGACCCTAATGTAACGGAATTCTTTTGAGTGCCCCTGTAAATGAACTATTAATGCAACATACTTCGTATTCAATACCGAACATGCCACGATAACCATCATTAACATATATCGATTGCATTAAAATCCGAGTATATTTACGCGTGTTAGATCGTGGACAGAGAACAGACAGACGGCCAGACAAACCGAATGCATAAACACTTTTTAAGTATATTGGAAAGTATTAAAAATGAAAATTTTGTATTTCAACTAGAGGTCTACAAGGGTCGAAATTTCCAGGCCCGGCCTGGTTTGGGCACATATGTCATACACGCACCCCTATGCGCAATTATTTTTCTGATGCCAATGTCATACTCGCACCACGGTATTTAACTGGCGTCAAAGTGCAAAATGTCGTTATTTTGCTTGATATGGTAACCAGGATGATGTTGTTGTTTATTTATTAATAATTTTTTTAGAACAGATGCTGTATATTCCCCCGGCCGCCATCTTGGACTTTTTCTTGGCGTGAAAACCCCTTTCCGCCAAGTAGTAAATATCGCCAAGCAGCGATTTATGCGCATGCTAGGCTTAACGGGATTGCCAGAACCGGGGTTGCCTTATCGATAAACAACGCCAACAAAAAATTGCCAAGAATTCCAAGATGACGACCGAGCGAATATACAGCATCATAGCGAATTGTTTATTTACTTTTATTTTCTTTTTTTTTAATTATATAAATTGTTTTGTTCTACAGTTATTAATTAAACTTTTTATTTATTTATTGTTATTCCCTTTTTAAAAATACAAGTTGGAACCCGTCGAAATTCGACGAATTAAAATGTTTCGAATGGAGGTGTTAGATCGAAATTATAATAAACCTGCAAAAATAATTACAATAAAAAATTCATCTTGCATTGGTTATCTAACTCTTAAAACAAATAATGTTTTTAACCTAAAATTAACAAAATATTATTTCCAAAAGCTTCAACTGCTTAAATTATTGAAAATTAAACATTCAGAAATTTACCTTTAGTTGCCATAGTATTGGCCATTTAGTATTGGTCAAATATTTAGTTTTATCAAAGAAAATGATCGTTTTGCTTTAAATATGACATCATTTTTACTCACTGAATCATTTTGCCTAGCGTCTCAAACTCAGTATCAGCATAATGTAAAAATATTAAAATATCTTCTTCAATCTTTTGATTTCTGAAGAATAATACGTGTTTTTTTAATGGCTGACGTCATTTTCTGTTCAAAAATGAGAAAAAAGTTACTTTTATTTGTAATGTGAAAACGGCATCAGTAAGGATATAATCAATAAAAATAAATAAACCATGACTATTTTCCCTTTACTTTTAATAGACATGGAGTACTTCAGTTGCCACAATTACAAAACTGGTACTAAAAACTGTAAAAAAATTAATATCTCAAAAATAATTTGAGATAGAGCTTTCAAACAAATTGCATTTAAAAGTACATTTTTTCCCTATACGACGGTGTAAAAATTTAACCAGTGCGATGTTTAGAAGTTAAAAAAATTTGCAGTAGCGAAAATTGCAAAACCGAAATTTCATTTCAAATTTTAAAGTGTTGCCATTCGCAAAATGACGTATGCGTTACGCACAGATATGTTTGTCGTCCTTTATAATATAGACTAGCAGAACTGCCCGGCTTCGCCCGTGTCAATTATAAGAAGCCTTCCAGGTAAAATAAATTAAAACGAAATAATACGGCAATCACAATAACTGAAATTTGTGCATTCCCATCCACAAATCGTTATAAAGACAATAAAAAAACATGGCGTTATTGTCTTGCAGCAATAGTAAAATCCCTGAGCTTTAATAACAGAATGCACTTTTTCTTTCGCGGTTATAAGAGAAAAATATGTGATTTTCCTGACAATACGAAAAAAAGAAATTCCTCCAAATCGCGCAGCACTTTGTGAAATTCTCGTTTGTATGGTATTATCTACATTATAAAGTAAAAACACCATGTCAGTGCCCATAAATTGTGCCCCATAAATTGTAACCCATAAAATGTGCCTTTACTGCAATTTTTCTAACTTTTAAACATCACACAATTTCATTTTTTACAATGTCGAATAGAAAAAAGTTCTCTCAAATGAAATTTGTTTGAAAATTCTACCTCAGTTTTCTGATTTTAATGGATTTTAAAGTAATTTTTAAGCATGGATATTTTTAAAGTTGAGTGCAACCCGATTACGAAAGATGAACCTGTTTACACTTAATGCTATAAAGAAAAGACATGTCTATGAGTAACGCTGGTATCATATTTTCGGTGGCAACAACCTAACACAACAAATTTCCCTTTTATTGCAGTTTAACGTCTAAACATTGTACATTCAATTGTTCCAACGTATTATAGAAAACAAAAGTACTTTCAGTGATATTTGTTTGTAATATTTATCTCAATTTACGAATTTTTTATGGGTTTTGAAATAATTTTTAAGCATGCATATTTTTTAAATATGCTTGCAACCCAAATACAAAAGATTAACTCAATTGTTCAAAAACATTGTAAATAATTCAGAATTTGTTTGCTTTCGCGTAATATTCAATAACTAAATTGGCAAACGAAATTAAAACGCCAAAAATAAAATAAAATAAAACACGAATTTAACAGATATCAAATCAAACTACTCAAAATAACCTGATAAGTATATAAAATTCAAATGGGAATTTCGTTCCGTGTGCATATAACTTGAATTCTTCAGAACGGATTTCCATGCGACTTGCACTATTAGTTTTTTAGGGAAGATTTTAGTGCGTAACATATTGTTTTCCGTTGCTTAGTCATAGAATTATAGGGGAAAGTTATATAATCATGTGAACCCAATTATGAAGGATTAGTCTTATTAGCTGAATGAAAAATGCAGAACAATTTTTATCAAGTATATTGACGGGTTTATCTTCGGTAATGGGGCTGTGCGCTAGGGTATTCTTATTTTAATGAGTGTGCCTGACACCTATTATGGCATGCACCTTTGTTTAAAACAATATAGAATGACTTATGTTTTAAGCGACTATCTGGCATGCAACTTGATTACAAAATACTAACCTGCAAATGCTTAAGGTGCTTCTGCAGTTTCCTGCTCAACAACGCGAAACTTTCTGACACATTTTCTGACTCATTAAACGTAAAGGCTTAAAATTTGTAGGCCTGACTATTAAAGCGATTTGGAATTGAAATGAGTTTTTCCTTTTTTCATAAATAAAATACTTATCGAGTTATGAGCAATTGTGGTTGCGTGACGGCCGGGTTTTATCCTTTACTGCACTGTTACGTCCGAAATTCAGTTCAAAACACCAACTGAAAGATCTTATACCTTTACCAACAAATGGAAACTATCTTTCGATTACATAGTTTCTAAATAAGAACTCTTGTCAATTTCATGCGTTTCCGAACAAAAATTAATTAAAAAATATGTCAGAAAATAGCTCCTTTGTATTTGAGAACAGCCTTATTTTGAAGTTTATGAAAAAACTCACATTTTTAGTTTTAATTTTGGAACTCGCGAAATTTAAATTCAGAAAAAGGATGTTCTTTTGACACATTGTGGTAATTTATTTAACTTTTAAAATTAAAATACATGTTTATTTTGGCGCGCGTAACAGAAGTATACAATATCTTCACAATACGGGGGAAAATGCAAAATAATACATCCAAATGAGGTAGTAGTTACTAAAATTTTATTTGGAAAATTTGAAATTTTATTGAAATTAAATCTACAATGATTAGATGAAATGATGTCATTTTCCATAAATCAAGACATCTGTCAAGATTTTTTTGGAAAATGTAAATAACCGCTCTCTTTTTGCTATAAATCACAGAAAATGTTAGCACTGAATCTAAGCCAATACAACACTTAGCGATAACGTATAGCTATAAGTTATGGCTGTAGTATACAATCGAAGTAGTAAGCAAAATATAGGAGCCATATGTTTACAATGAGTTTGATTACGCGTTGAAAAGATTTGATAGAATGTGACGTCATATCTAGCCTTTTTTTTTTCTTTTTGTTAAATTGTTTTCACGAAATTTGACTGTATTAAAATAGATGTTTTAATTAAAAAAAAAAAAAAAAAACATTCAAATTGATGTGCTACGTTATATTCCCGATCTTATAGTTAAAGTTTTTATTTTATATGCAAAAAATGTAAATTTTCTGTTTAGAATGACGTCATTATCAAACACGCAAAAATATAGCAAGAAAATCTGAATTTTTATTGGCAAATAGAAACAAAATACACGCGTTATCCTTATTTTTTCACATTATTGTGTCATTTTTTAGGGTTTGGCAACAGGAAAGAAACGTTTGAATTAAAAAAGATTTAAAAAGAGATAATTCTATAATGTTAAATTATGGAAGTGGTAGAAAAAAGGGATAAATAGTGATCTGATAATTTTTTAAAGTAAACAGTGATCTTTTCCACGTTCTAAAACGTATTTACATGAAGTTTCGCGCAAATCGGTCAAAAATTAAAGATTGGTATAAAGGACATACACACAGAGAACGGCTTTTATATATACTAGGGGATCGAACCCGAGCTCCTCGGGTTACAGAGTATAGGTAAAAATAATTCTTTTTTTTTTCTTTTTTTTTTTAAAACTCTAATTATTATTTTTTTGCATGTAATATATATTTTAGATTGTCCACTAACATAAAAAAGAATTTTTATATGAAAAATATCAATTATGCAATCAAATAAAGTTTTAAAATTTATTAAAAGCGATACTTTCACATGCCAGGAGTTCTTAGCCCAAGATTTTGCGACTTAAGACAGTCCTCCCGATCATTTCAGTGCTTTAAGCGCGTGTTCAATCCAATGTTTGTTAAATTTGTTTCTTATTTACATTATTTTATTTATTTTTCTATAGAGGAAGTTTTAATTTTGTTATGGGACATCAGACGGAAACAAATGCTGACATTTTTACATTGTTTTAAAGGCAAGCGGATTAATCTTTCATAATCGAGCTACATGTGATAGAGATACATTTAAAAATAATTCATGCTTGAAAATCTCTCTCTCTATATATATATATATATTACGCTATCGCACGTGGCACAGAAATCTCAATTATTTGTTAATTGTTTAATGGCAACCCTGAATGAAACGCATCTCATTGGTTATTGTGTAATAGTTTTCAAAAGGGAATAACAATAAATAAAAAAAAGTTTAATTAATAACTATAGAAAAAACAATTTATATAATTAAAAAAAATAAAAGTAAATAAACAATGTATTAATAAATAAACAACAACATCCGGGTTACCATATCAAGCAAAATAACGACACTTTGGCGCCAGTTAAGTACCCCGGTGCGTATATGACATTGGCGTCAGAAGAAAATCGCGCCAACGTAGTGCATATATGACATCTGTGCCGTCTTTTACTTATTTATTTATTTATTTATTGAACAACAAACATACGACTTCATCTCTTTTAAAATACAATAAATAAATAAATAAATAAAGGTACTTTTCCAGTATATGTACTTGGCGAAATAGAGAAAAGGTCCATGGCGAGGAAAGAAATTTGGCAACGTACTTTCTGGCAACCTATTTAATCAAAATATTTTTTTCGAATAAAACTACATAAAAGTGGCCATGATCACAAAGAGTTTGTACTTTAATGTTAGCTGTGCGCAATTCTCGCCAATGGCATTTTTTAACTCGCCAGCACGTTTTTTTTTACTTTTTGAGGGGTAAATTAAAACAATGCTTTGATGTTGAAATTAAATAGTTTATGGTATTATTTATTCTTTTCCTTTTTTAAAGATTTTCTTTTTAAGTGGAAGTCGTGAATTTTAAACGTTTCAGTTTTAAATTAAAGTTATCCATTTTAAATAAAATGAGTGAAAGGATTATATTTGAATCATGAAATATGAAAAACGGGTACAAAGTTTGGCGACTTATCACCTGTGCCCGACTAACATAAAAATACCGAGTTCTTGATTTCTCTATCAGAATCTTCTTCTTTGGCGAAGGATCGAGCAAGTAAATTAAATTATGAATAAAAGTAACATGATACAATGCCTAGGATACATTTAAGGGAGACCAAACTGGTCGCCACGGGCGTATAGTTATTTTAAAAACCATAATAACTCAGTCAATTAAGATACAATTTTCAAACAAATTGCATTTGAAAGTAGATTTTTTCTCTATTTGACGGCGTAAAAATTGAAAATGTGCGATATTTAGAAATTAAAAAAATCGCTGACATAGCACGCATTTTAATTTAATTTTTTTTTCAGGTTTTATGGGAAAATGACAACAAAAAGATACAGTATCTCCTATTTTCGACTATTTTCCGTTTACTTTCAATGACTTTCAATAGAAATGGGGTTCTTTTGTTGCCACGATTAGAAAAATGATATTAAAAACTACAAAAAAATTAATATCTCAAAAATAAATTGAGATACAGCTTTCAAACAAATTGCATTTAAAAGAGCATTTTTTTCCTCATACAATGGTGTAAAAATTTAAAATGTGCGATGGTTAGAAGTTTAAAAATTTCCAGTAAACAAAATTGCAAAACCAAAATTTTATTTCAAATTTCAAAGTGTTGCCATTCGCAAAATGACGTATGCGTTACGCACATATATGTTTGTCCTTTATAATATAGACTAGGGGATCGTACCCGGGCTTCCCGGGTTAAAGAATATAGGTGAAAACATTTTTTTAAAATTGAAAACTAATATTTTTTTTTATATGCAATAAATTTTTTAGGTTGCTCACTTACATTAAAAAAGCATTTTTCATATGGAAAATACGAATTATAAAATCAAATAAATTTTTGAAATTTATCAAAAGCTATATTTTCGTATTAGCTGCATGCTAAGAGTTATTTGACTTAGATTTTGCTACTTATGTCATCCTTTTATATTCTGATAATTCCAGAGCTTATACATATACATGTCTGTTAAATTTGTGTTTTATTTATATTGTATTTTAATTGTATTATATTGTATTTTATATTGTGTTTTAATTATATTGTATTTTATTTATTTATTCATAGGGAAGTTTCTTTTAAATGGATATTAGCCGTAAGAAAACGATAAACTCTTTATTTTGTTTTAAGGGCAAACTGATTAATCTTCCGTAATCGAGCTCCGCGCGATATAGATAAAATTAAAAAATATTCCATGCTTTAAAATTGTTTTTAAAACCATAGACAATCAGTAAACTAAGATGAACTTTGAAAACAAATTCCATTTGAAAAAAAAAAATCCCATTTGGTGATATAAAAATTTAAATTGTACGATTACAAATATGTTAGATTTGTGTTTTTACAATATTATTCTTTTATTTGTTTATAAAAGAAGAATTAATTCCGTTAATTTGTCTTTCACAAATATGTTAGATTGGTGGGTTTTTTTTTTTAATACTAATAATTTATTTGTTTATAAAGGAAGTATTTATTTCGTTATGCAAAAATAGTCAGAAACAAATGCTGAAAACAGTTTGTTGCTTTATGAGCAAAATGTTTATTATTATTATGTATTGAAACTGGCACGTGATAAGATAAACTTAAAAAAAAAAAAAATCATGCTTAAAATTTATTTTAGAAAATATAATACATCAGTCAATTAAGATACAGTTTTTAAACAAATTGCATTTGAAAGTAAATGTTTTCCCTATGCAACGAAAATTGAAAATGTACGATGGTCAGAAGATTAAAAAATTGCAGTAGCAAAAATGTCAAGACGGTAATTTGATCGTGAAGTGTTGCCATTTGCAAAATGACGCCAGCGTTAAGCACAGATACGTTTGTTCTTTATAATATAGATACTTAATCAGTAAAATATAATAAAGATCAGTTATTAGGATGTGGTTATCGGCTGAAGCTCTTATGCTTGGTATTCCGGAATGAAAAACAGCAATTTTCACCTTCTCAAAATTTGCATACGCACTTCTCATATCCATCATCATTTTTTAAAAAATTGTATTTTGTTTGATCATTTAAAAATCATTTTAACTCAAAACATGAAGTCACGATTGTCAGCAACATCTTTTATGTGAACAGATGCACCCTTTACTGGAGATTCTAATCTCAATTCCGGAGAGTAAAAATTTCCGTAATTTATGTTTTTTAGACGCATTTGTGTTAAAATGTTTAGTTTTATCTAAGAAAATGATCGTTTTCTTTTAAATATGACTTGATTTTCACTTAATTAAGCATTTCGCCTAGTGTCTGAATCTTAGTATCAGTACACATGCAGAAGGAAAAACAATATAGAAAACTTATGAGGAAAAATGCGTGTTTTCAAAAGCAGTACGTAATTTTTCGTTCAAAATATTACATCTTTAATGGGATTTTGCGCCACTAAACCCTTTACAACAATTTTTATCAACAATTTAAAATTTTTATCAGATAATTACGTGAATAAAATTAAACAAACCTCATTATTTCTCTTGTATCTGCAATAATGAAAGCTATCTTATTACCATCATTTTGAAGAAGTTTCATAGAATACTTTTAAAATAAAGATATAATAATGGGGTATTAAAAAAAAAAAAAAAAAAAAAAAGCTAAGGCGGGCACACAAAATGAACATCATCAATTAAAGAATTCATTAGTGAATTTGGTTTAGCAGAAAGCTCAGGGTAGATGACTAAAGTACACACTTGTGTTTTAAATGTATAGATTACATAAAATTAGGAAAAATTAAATTAAGCAAATTATGTTATTTTGGTAAAATTATAGAAGAATGTCTTAAAGAAAAGCAATAAAATTTTATTATTCGAGAGAATTTTGGGCAAACACTTCAGGAACATGATATTATTTTAAACCACGAATTATTTGTTCGCTTGTCTAACTTGGCGAAGCAAATCCATCCAGGCGCGAATCAACAATTTCTGTAAGATAAATCGCTATTATTTGCATGTCACCTCTCTTCTATAAAGACACTCTAAATTTTTGTAAAACATTGCGTTTTATGAGTGTGTGATTTCGATTACATTATTTTCAAAAGTGGAGCATTTTCACCTGTGAAGAATTTCAAAGCAGCTGGTCTGTGAAAATGACGCACTTCTACAAAACGAAATTCAGTTTTAAGAACTAAAATACGCGCTGTTTTATAAAATGACGTCATTTGCATCCTCTAAACAATCTAAAGCAATCCACTTTTACAATCCAATCTTAAACTTCGTCTATAGAAAAGTATGCATATGACATCATTATCGCGGAATAACAGACAATATTCTTGACATAGCCCGTATTTTAATTTCAACTTTTTTTTTCCGGTTTTATGAGAAAATGGCAACAAAAAGATACAGTAATCTCCTATTTTCGACTATTTTCCGTTTACTTTCAATGACTTTCAATAGAAACGGGTTACTTTTGTTGCCACGATAAGAAAAATAGTATTAAAAACTACAAAAAAATTTATATCTCAAAAATAAATTGAGATGCAGCTTTCAAACAAATTGCATTTAAAAGAGCATTTTTTTCCTTATACGACGTGGTAAAATTTTAAAATGTGCGATGTTTGGAAGTTTAAAAATTTGCAGGAGCGAAAATTGCAAAACCAAAATTTTATTTCAAATTTCAAAGTGTTGCCATTCGCAAAATGACGTATGCGTTACGCACAGATATGTTTGTCCTTTATAATATAGATAGATAGATATATGTAACTGGTATTCGAAAACGGGTTTTTCGCCAAATTGGCGTTTGAAAAAAATCGCGCCAACGTGGTGCGTACATGAAATCTGTGCCTAGGTTTGTATCTATTAACTACATGCATGCAACAATTTAGTTCAGTTAGGAAATACATACGTCAGTTGAAAATTCCTCTTTAGCAATTTCCGCTAATAAAAAGAATGGTACGTAAATTCTTTTTGCAGCCCTGTATTTGAGATGTAGAACTTATACATAGCGATTAACATGAAAAAAAAAAGTTCAATTTAAAATCGCATTTCGAAATTGAAAACGCACTTCCAACAATCATTGCTCAAAGACAGTACAGTAAACCATACTTCTTTTTTTGTGTATCCCTGTAAATGAGCGATAAATAGTACGAATGCCCTATTCTTTAGCAATAATGTTGTAGTGAAATTCAGTGATTTATATCAATTTCAATACATTTTAAATAACGTGATGTCATTAAAATTCTAAGTAAGCGATTTTTCCCCATCGACCCCATCCAATGTAAAAAGAAATCTTTTGAGTGCCTCTGTAAATGATCAATTCACGCTATACACTTCATATTCAATACCGAAGATGCCATGGTAAAATCATTAACATATATCAATTGCATGAAAATCCGAGTGCATTTGCGCGGGTTAGAGCGTGGACAGACGAACAGACAAACCAAATTCATAAACACTTTTCAACTTTGTTGAAAAGTGTTAAAAATATTCTGCATATCTGAGTAGTATAGAAAAGAGAGTTCGGAAGGAGGGGAGGGATTAAGGATGGGAGGAAAGAGGGAAAATCATACTATAGTAAGAGAGGATTAGAGAGAGTTAGGTTCTTATCAGCTGGAAATGAGATAAGAAATGATAATCTGATAAGATCATGTTATAAGGATAAAGTGTAGAAGCTGATTGTCGAACATAGAGATAAAGATAGTTTTCGAACGTAAGGAGTCGATTATCCTTGAAGATCATACTATAATATGATAGGGTAGGAGGAGACTAAATTTTTAGACGGGGCTTAATTTTTCGTATCATTTTAGGGCTTCAATGAATGACCATATAAGGTGATGTTATACTATAATATAAGGGGTTAGGTTTTTTTGGGAGGAAGTATGAGGAAGCTTATTTATTTTTTGGAATCGAATTAGGGTTTGAAGATGAAACGGAAAGGAAACATGCTAGATGGCGCGCTCTATGGGCACGAAATGGGAATGGTAAGTATTGCAATTGGGTTTTTTCGTAAAAATTTCACTTGGAATTGAACCTGCGACAAAATAGTCTCTTGACTTGATAATTTGAAGTAGGTTTAACTGATCAAGCCAAGAAACTATATCTGTGAGTCGAGATTTTAGATGTTTCAAGACAAAAAATTGTGTTCCTCTCATTTATGTGCAAAGAGAGGTTGGTTTGTCGGTTATTTAAGATAAGTCAATAGTATCTATTTTAACTACTACTGCACTTTGAGAATTACAGTACAGTCCCGATTATCCGCGCGATTGGGTGGCAGGGGCACCGCGGATAACCCGAAAAAGACTGAAAATGGGAGTGCAAACGCAAAAAAAAAAAAAAAAAAATCAGCATAAAAACTATGTTTTAGTGTACAAAAAACATAATAAAACTTTTAAAATGCATACATATGCATAGTACAGCAGAAACCTTTGCTTTACGTCTAAATCACTAAAATAAAGAACAGTAAACATGAAACAGTGCCATATATACTGTACAAAAAGAGCTGTGTTACACTTTTCTAAAAACATCAGTCCCTTGTTTTTGCTTCTTACTTTGGAAACACCCCCCCCCCTTTTTTTTTTTTTTTTTTTTCTAAATTGTAAACTGTTGCTTTTCTTTTAGTATGGAATAATTTTTATCTCGAAAATGAAGCTATTCTTGATATGCTCTCCTGGAATTTATCATAATAGTCTTATTTAATTGTTAAATATTTTAATTGCTGTGTTTACGTTTGGTTAATAAAATCAAGAAAAGACATCAAGACTTTATATCTGATATTTCAAACATGGCAACCGAATCTAGAAATATTCTTCTATTACTTTCGAATACATGAATTTTTCCGTTTATATTTATTAGTAGGGCTTATTGTATTTTCCTTGCTGTTGGCTTGAATTAAAAAAATTCGCTTCGTGGATAAACCGCACCGCGGATCATCCGCTCGCGGATAATCGGGGCCTTACTGGACTTTATTGTATACGATTTTATCGATTTTGTATACGGGAATTTAATGTATACGATTTTAATGAACGCTGCTTCACTCATTGTGGTCCAAAATGTGCAAAATCTACATTTTAAATTAGTATCTAAATAATGTATAGATAATAAATACAGGGAATTCGAACGTAAGGAGTCGATTATCCTTATAGGTCATACTATAATATGACGGGGTAGGAGAAGGCTAAATTTTGAGACGGGACTCAATTTTTCGAATCATCTTAGGGTTTGAATAAATGACCATATAAGGTAATGTTATATGATGACCTAAGGGATAGGTCTTTTCGAAAGGGAATCGTCTTAGAGTTTGAGTGAATGATCATATAAGATGGTGTCATACTATATCATAAGGGGTTATGTCTTTTCGAGAGGAAGTATGAAGGGCTAAAATTTTAGAGGGGCTTATTTTTAGGGTACTTATTTTTAGGAGGGCTTAATTTTTTCGAATCGATGTAGAGTAGAAATAGAAATAAGACGATAAACTGAACATAGAGGGGTATGTCTTTTCGAAAGGGAAGTATGTAGGGGTAAATTTTTAGGGGTTCAAAAGTCACTTTTTTTAATAACTGATATGCTATCCAATGTCCAGACTGCGTCCCTAACGTTTACTTGCATACTTTTAAACACTATCTTTCACAAACATTCGATAAGTAATCAGCTTTTTCAACAGAAACTAACTAATATATAAATAATGATAGCCATTGACTTTAGGGGAGATTATTTCGCAAGTACACAAATTTAAATTTTAAGAAAGAAGATTTTTTAACATTCCAAATAAGTTAATTATGTACATTATTTTTTAACATACTACTGTAATTTAAGTATATTATTTAGTCACATCCCACATTTTCTCCAAAGTAAAAGTTTTATAAACATCAAAGAAATATCCCTCACTTTAATTAAGTTAATTTTTGATTGCAAACCATTTTGCATATTATTGTAAATAAGTCCTTTATGAAGTATACAGCAGTTTATATTAAAGATCATTAAACCCAAAGTCTTCCAATTTTTTCTTGATTTAATTAAATTTATATCACAAGTGTTTAACATATATAATTTATATTATTGAAAAGTCTTTACCAAAGTCTAATACTAATGACTTTTATAGTTGATTTTATACATTAACGATTAAAAAATACTTTATTCATACAGAAATAATTTTACTTCAGAACTGTTATTAAAAACTTGCATGTTTAGAGTCATGATTTCCTTGAATATCAATAACAAATGTTTTATACATTGAATTATATACTACCAATTCAAGTGAAAATTCCTAAAAATTGTATACATATAAGTATGCTAAATAGAACAATTTGAAAATACAACTGGCTAATAATATAAAATACAACTAACAAATCATTCAAATTTTAAAATATATATATATATATATATCTAACTATTAATTTATCAATAAACAATAATTTTAAATGAAATAGATGAACTAGTAAGACATGAAAACTAACTAAGAAGAATTACCTGATTAAGATAACTTGAATCTTAACGTAATTTTATAACAACATAAAAATATTAATAAAACTTTCTAAAAATCTTATGCATACAGAAAAAATATATTAAAAAACATAAAATTCAACTAACAGATCATCCACATTTTAAAAATACATATAATAATTTTAATATTCAGTAAATTCTGTATGCTATATTACTATCCTGCATTAAATTTAACGATAAATAGTAATTTTAAATTAAATACTTGAACTACTAATCCATGAAAATTAGTTAAAACGAACTAACAGATCATCTTCATTTTAAAAATACATATAATAATTTTAATATATCAGTAAATTCTGAATGCTATATTACTATCCTGCATTAAATTTAACGATAAATAGTAATTTTAAATTAAATACTTGGACTACTAATCTATGAAAATTAATTAAAACGAACTAGCAGATCATACACATTTTAAAAATACATATAATAATTTCAATATATTAGTAAATTCTGAGTGCTATATTACTATTCTGCATTAAATTTGATGATAAATAGTAATTTTAAATTAAATACTTGAACTACTAAACCATGAAAATTAATTAAAACGAACTAACAGATCATCTTCATT
The DNA here is from genome assembly GCA_963932465.1 of Maratus speciosus. Taxonomy (NCBI): domain Eukaryota; kingdom Metazoa; phylum Arthropoda; class Arachnida; order Araneae; family Salticidae; genus Maratus; species Maratus speciosus. Next base: position 22,485,150 of record OZ010799.1, on the reverse strand, counting down.
TTAAAAATTCATACATTATATCAGTAAATTCTAAGTGCTATATTACTACCCTGCATTAAAATTGACGATAAATAGTAATTTTAAATTAAATCCTAGAACTAATAATAAGTCATGAAAATTAATTAAAATTAACTAACTGATCATCTACATTATAAAAATGCATAAACTACTAAAAAGAAAAAATATAATATTTCAAATTTGACTTAAATAAGAGTAAAATATTTAAAAAAAAATTAATAATATTTCTGCATAATATTTACTTAGTATTCATATAATATTGCATTAAAAAGAAAAAATAAATATCATATTTCAAATTTTATTTAACTAATTGTAAAGTATTAAATAATAGTTACTAAGTATTCAACTAATATTGCACTAAAAAGAAAAAATAAATATCATATTTCAAATTTTGTCTAAGTAATTATCACAAAATATTTAAAAAACATCATTTAATAATATTTTTACGTAACAACTACTCAACAATCATAAAAGTTATCACGAAATATTTTTAAATTATATTAAAAAGAAAAAATAAATATCATATTTCAAATTTTGTCTAAGTAATTGTATTCAATTAAGTAAATAGTTACTAAGTATTCAACTAATATTATACTAAAAAGAAAAAATAAATATCATATTTCAAATTTTATTTAAGTAATTGCAAAATATTTAAAAAACATTTAATAATATTTCTACATAATATTTACAAAGTATTCATATAATATTTTACTAAAAAGAAAAATAAATATCATATTTCAAATTTTGTCTAAGTAATTGTATTCAATTAAATAATAGTTACTAAGTATTCAACTAATATTGTACTAAAAAGAAAAAATAAATATCATATTTCAAATTTTGTCTGAGTAATTGTAGCAAAATATTTAAAAAACACCATTTAATAATATTTTCACACAACAACTACTCAACAGTCATATAAATTATCACGAAGTATTTTTAAATTGTACTAAAATGAAAAAATAAATATCATATTTCAAATTTTGTTTAAGAAATTGTATTCAATTAAGTAAATATTTACTAAGTATTCATATAATATCATACTAAAAAAGAAAAAAATATATAATATTTCAAACTTTGTCTAAGTAATTGTGTTCAATTGAGTAAATAGTTACTAAGTATTCAACTAATATTGTACTAAAAAGAAAAAATAAATATCATATTTCAAATTTTGTCAAAGAAATTATATTCAATTAAGTGAATATTTACTAAGTATTCATATAATATTTTACTAAAAAGAAAAATAAATATCATATTTCAAATATTGTTCAAGTAATTGCAAAACATTTAATAATATTTCTACATAATATTTACTAAGTATTCAACTAATATTTTACTAAAAAGAAAATAAATATCATATTTCAAATTTTGTCAGAGTAATTGTGTTCAACTAATGCTTTTAATATTATACTAAAAAGAAAAAACAAATATAATATTTCAAATTTTGTCTAAGTAATTTGGTTCAATTAAGTAAATATTTACTAAGTATTCATATAATATTACACTAAAAAGAAAATAGTATATAATATTTCAAATTTTGTCTAAGTAATTGTGTTCAATTAAGTAAATAGTTACAAAGTATTCAACTAATATTGTACTAAAAAGAAAAAAATAAATATCATATTTCAAATTTTGTCTAAGAAATTATATTCAAATAAGTAAATATTTACTAAGTATTCATATAATATTTTACTAAAAAAGAAAAAAAATATATCATATTTCAAATTTTGTCTAAGTAATTATCACAAAATAATTAAAAAACATCATTTAATAATATTTTTACATAACAACCACTCAACAATCATATAAGTTATCACGAAATATTTTTAAATTATATTAAAAAGAAAAAATAAATATCATATTTCAAATTTTGTCTAAGTAATTGTATTCAATTAAGTAAATAGTTACTAAGTATTCAACTAATATTATACTAAAAAGAAAAAATAAATATCATATTTCAAATTTTGTTTAAGTAATTGCAAAATATTTAAAAAACATTTAATAATAATTCTACATAATATTTACTAAGTATTCATATAATATTTTACTAAAAAGAAAAATAAATATCATATTTCAAATTTTGTCTAAGTTGTTGTATTCAATTAAATAATAGTTACTAAGTATTCAACTAATATTGTACTAAAAAGAAAAAAATAAATATCATATTTCAAATTTTGTCTGAATAATTATAGCGAAATATTTAAAACACACCATTTAGTAATATTTTCACATAACAACTACTCAACAATCATATAAATTATCACGAAATATTTTTACATTGTACTGAAATGAAAAAATAAATATCATATTTCAAATTTTGTCTAAGAAATTGTATTCAATTAAGAAAATATTTACTAAGTATTCATATAATATCATACTAAAAAAGAACAAAACATACAATATTTCAAATTTTGTCTAAGTAATTGTGTTCAATTAAGTAAATAGTTACTAAGTATTCAACTAATATTGTACTAAAAAGAAAAAATAAATATCATATTTCAAATTTTGTCTAAGAAATTGTATTTAATTAAGTAAATATTTACTAAGTATTCATATAATATCATACTAAAAAAAGAAAAAATATATATATAATATTTCAAATTTTGTCTAATTGTGTTCAATTAAGTAAATAGTTACTAAGTATTCAACTAATATTGTACTAAAAAGAAAAAGTAAATATCATATTCAAATTTTGTCTAAAAAATTATATTCAATTAAGTAAATATTTACTAAGTATTCATATAATATTTTACTAAAAAGAAAAATAAATATCTTATTTCAAATTTTGTTCAAGTAATTGCAAAACATTTAATAATATTTCTACATAATATTTACTAAGTATTCAAATAATATTTTACTACAAAGAAAATAAATATCATATTTCAAATTTTGTCAGAGTAATTGTGTTCAACTAATATTTTTAATCTATAATCTATAATCTATAATCTATAATCTATTTATATAAAATCCAAGTTTCTGTGTGTCCCTCACGATTCCGGTAGGACCGCCTCATTGAAATGAGCAATTGTTGAAAAAAAACTAATGCAGGGTTACCACAGTAGCGCAAAATGTTAGCCAACTTGGTGATAGCTGGGTAATTTGGCGAAATTCCCTTTAAAACCATTAATCTTTCATAAAGGAGGTCACAGAAATTTAACTCCGCTCTTTTAAGATATACTTCAAAATCTATGAGTGAGAATTTAAAGTACATCTTTACATCTTTCTCCCGATGCTACTAATAAAATAACCGCCAATAGACGACGCTGTACTGTGTGAGATCCTAACTGCGCGATTTTAATGTGCTTTAGGTACTTTTCCAGTATAGATGCCTTGGCGAAAAAGGAAATTTGGCAACATATTTTCCGGGAACCTATCCACTGTTTCATTTTATATACACACGCATTTTTTTTCATTATTTATACGATTTATTTAATATAAAAAAGACGTTTCTCTAATTTTATAAAGAAACAGATGTGATTTGTACATAAAAACATCAATAATATACATATAAAATAAACATATAAAACAAACAAAAACGCTCATCAAGTTTGTTTTCATAGCTGTTTATTATGTTATGATTTGACAACAAATCTCGATATTTTTCCGTTATATGGACACCATGCCAAAATGTGTGCTAATGCGCCAATTATTTCAAAATGCTAAAAGATATTTGTAATTTTATGCCAGCAGTTTAATATGAGTTTTATTTTATTGCTTTATTTTATAACAGTTATTTGTTCACTTATTTTAAGTATATAATTGTGATTTAATGAAATAGTTCGTAAAAGTCTGGAATTTTCAAATGTTATATTTTTTAAATTCTCACTTTAGTATCGACAATGTTTATTCTGTACTTTTCGGTTAGCCGGGCGCCAGTGCTATATATATACATATTTATATACATACAAATATGTAAATATAAATATATATGTATATACACATATTGTATATATACACATATAGATATATGTAAATATATATGTATATACACATATTGTCTATATACACATATAGATATATGTAAATATATATGTATCTGTACATACATTTATATACACATATATATGTGTATATAACACTGGCGCCCGGCTAACCGAAAAGTACCGTTTTTTCTTTTATTTTTCAAATGCTTCAATTCACGTGATTTTCATTTTGCGCCATCTATTACGCTTGGCGACAAAGGTATCCGTATAACGGAAAAGAACCCAAATCTTACTTTATCATGCCCAAATTACACCAAGCTTTTTTTTTAAAAAAACGCCAAATCCCCTACAGTGGAAAAATACCAAACTGTCTATTATTTTACGCTATCTGTGTTATAGTTTGTACTATATGTAATGGGTGTGGAGCGAAGAGTTTAAAAATTAAATATTAAAGTTTCGGCACAGATGTCATATACGCCCCAAATTGGCGCGATTTTTCTCTGACGCCAATGTCATATACACAACGGGCACTTAACTGGCGGCAAAGTGTCGTTATTTTGCTTGATATGGTAACCCGGATATTGTTGTTTATGCTGTTGATGTTTTCGCCAAATTGGCGTATATGACAACTGTGCCAAAGTTTCTATAAAGCAGTATAAGACTAAAAAATTAAGAATAAAATAAATGCAAAATAAGACTAAAGAAGAAAGAAAAATCATGCGTTAAGCATAGAATATGAAACACTTTCCAACACATCCTGAATGTTTTAACAAAACTTCGTTATTTGGGGAAATAAGATAACTAAGTAAATATTTTAGAAGACGCATAAAAAAATTTAAAAATTGATTTCAGCAGGTACCGTCCATAGCCAATAGTATCGTTATTACATGCCACTATTTAGCCAAAATTTAATTTAAACAACTCTTAAAACTACTGAAATCACATTTCCAGATATTATCATCCATAGACGGTTATGTATCCAATTCTTTGCGTGACCCTGTATATCATTTTATCTATATTCTACAAACATTTCTTAGTAAAGTAAATGCAGTTCAGCGTAAAAACGCATAACTCGTTTAAAAACCACCTTTAAGCAATTTACTCTCATACTCAGTAACCCTTACGAATTCTTTTGTGTAGCCCTGCATATGAACTGTAGCATTTATACACACAGTATAGTATGCATAAATGTAGTGAAACATAAAAGCGCATATCATAATTAAAAATGCATTTCTAGCAATCATTGCTTATGTACAATACTTCGGAGAAAAGTTGCTTGGCGAGAAAGAAGTTTGCCAACGTATTTTCTGACAACCAATTTACTGCTTCATACTCACAAGCAATTTTTTCATACGTATGCAATTTATTTAGGTAGTTGTTAGCTATCCCGTCGACCAGTTTCGCCAAATTATATAAATCGCCTAAACCACTCGCCAAATTATACAAATTGACATAATTTTTATTTTAAACAACGAGAGATCAATTAAATTAGCAAAACATTAATAAAAATACAAATATAACGTCGAATTAAAAATCACTTGATAACGTAAGAAATACATGATCACGTTTAATGTCAACCATTATTGGCATTTAATCTTACAATTTGGCGACAGTAATTTGGTCGACGGGATAACTAACAAGTACCTTTATTTAATGTAAAAAAAGCTATTTACCCATTTTTTATAATAAACAGAAGTAATTTTTGCACCGATGTCATATACACATCGGGGTTGGCGTGATTTTCCTCTGACGCAAATTTGGCAGAAATCTCGCTTTCGAATACCAGTTACTTATATATTTTTAAATTATTTGCTATCATTGTGAAAAGGAAGTAACTATAAATAAATAAAAGTTTGAAAAATAGCTATAGAACAACACAGTTTATATAATTAAAAACAGAAAATAAAAGTAAGTAAATAATTTATTAATAAATAAAAAACAATAGCCGGGTTACCATAGCAGGCAAAATAACACCATTTTGGAGCCAGTTAGGTATCCCGGTTCATATCTGAAATCTGTGCCGTAATTTGTATATAAAAAAAATATTATATATATTTAGAAACGATTTTGGTACAGATGTCATATTCGCCCCATATTGGCGCGATTTTTTTCGGTTGCCAATTTGGCGAAAACATCAACAGCATAAACAACATAATCCGGGTTACCACATCAAACAAAATAGCGACACTTTGACGCAAGTTAAGTACCTGTTGCCTATATGATATTGGCGACAGAAAAAAATCGCGCCAATATGGGGCGAATATGACATCTGTTCCACGATTTTTTATGTATATAAGTGCATATATAAACAAAAATAAATGTTCATTAGATTTGTTTTCATAACTGTTTATATATTTTGGCAACATATCTCACTTTCTGATGCCCGAATTGCGCGAAGTTTTTTTAAAAATGCGCTATAATGGTAAAGTACCTAAATAATTAACAGAAATAACCAATTATACAAACTAAAACTTTTTCTTTCAAGATCAAAGCATTGTTTTTAATTTCAATTAAAAATACATATATCCTTGGATAACTTCAATTGAAATTAGTTTCACAGCTTAATATCTCATTCCATAAACCTAAACAAACACAAGTGATTCATTCATCGTGAAACTTAAAATTTTTTAAAATCATTGAGGTAATCATTCATAAAGTAAGTTCTCTACCAAACAATGGACAATATTCTAATGACATCATAGTAGGTAAAATGGTGGCGGTATCGTTTGTTTATGGTTTGAAATCACAAAGATTTAATTTTGCAATGTCTCTTAGTTACATTATTTTATTGTCATATTTATGAGCTCAGAACAAAAGCATATTTTTTCACTATTTAGTTATTAAAGACGGAAAAATGCATGATTTAAAAATTTTAAATAATTTTCTTTCTTAATACTAAAAAATAACATCGAGAAGTAACAGCGGGTTTAAGTTAAATAAGTTTAACTGTTTAATTCTGTTGTAATATTCAAAATAACTGTATTTATTAGATATGAGTACTCAACATCAGGGCCGATTAAACTTTGAAGTTAGAGGAATTACAATGTCATTTCAGGACCTTTCTTTTGGAGAAGCTTTTCTAAATTTCATATATACATGGAAACTCTTCAGTGTTAGAAATATTATTCTTAGGACTGACATAACATGAGAACGGCCTGCAATTTTACACAAGTTTTTGAAAACTACTTTATATCAGAAATTTTGCTAAAAACTGGTTACATTTTTGTTATAGCGGCCGACACTATTAGGATTATGACAAGTTGCAGCCAATTTCCCCAACGTCGTAACCAAGATCGTGAAGCACACACATATAATACCATATAATACCATTTCATGAAATCGTATACGATAATTTAATAGTTTTTACCTTACTGCAAGTGTGAAATTTATTTATTTTTAAGGATTAACAATCTAAATTGTCCAATATATGAATTAAAAAAAATGTAAACAAAGATTGAATAGACATGACCGCAAAAAGCCTCAAATCTGCATAACACTTGGAACCAAACTGTGCAGATTAGTGGTCTTCTACTGTACACAGTTTTTCATAAATGTGTTTCGTTCTTTAAATGTGTTATTTTCATCTATCACTGCGGAACAAGCGAGAAAACTCATATTCTTGCACATGAGTTGTATATATCTTTATATCTAAATTTCCGTCATTTTTGACGGGCTACCTTTCTAGTCCTATTATAAAGAGGAAAAAATTGTTTATTTGTCGGAGGTAAGCTCTGGAACTACCGAACCGATTCCAAAAGTAATTGCATCAAAATGATGGTGTTAGTCCAACTTAGAACATAGGCTATATCTTATATAGGTGCCACTACCCCAAAGGGGGTGTAGGAGCAAAAAACGTTCTAAAAATGCGATTTTAGCGTTACTGAAGGGCCTAGAAATATGAAATTTTAAATATTAGTTACTTATAAGATATAAATGATGTCTAAGAACAGTTCTTAAACAATTCGAATTTTAAAAGGGGTGAAAATGCACAAAAAGCGTTCTAAAAAACGTTCTAAATGGTAGTTTCTACACAATCTCAGGAAGTACCAAACCGATTTAAAAAATATTGGTGTCAAAATGATGGTGACAACGCTTGCTCCAAGATAGGCTATGTTTTATGTCGGTGTCACTACCCCAAAAGGGGTGCAGGAGCAAAAAACGTTCTAAAAATGCGATTTATGTGTTACTGAAGGGCCTAGAAATATGAAATTTGAAATATTAGCTATTTATTAGATATAAAGAATTTCAAAGAACAGTTCTTAAACAATTCGAAATTTGAAAGGGGTGAAAATGCGCGAAAATCGTTCTAAAAAAACGTTCTAAATGCTGGTTTCTACACAATCTCAGGAAATACCAAACCGATTTAAAAAATAACGGTGTCAAAATAAGGGTGTCAAAACGATGGTGACAACCCTTGCTCCAACATAGGCGATGTTTTATGTCGGTGCCACTACCCGAGAGTTGGTGCAAAAGCAAAAAACGTTCTAAAAATGCAATTTTTGCGTTACCGAACGGCCTAGAAATATGAAATTTGAAATATTAGTTACTTATTAGATATAAAGGATTTCTAAGAACAGTTCTTAAACAATTCGAAATTTAAAATGAGGGAAAATGCGCGAATAGCGTTCTAAAAATCTGTGGTTTCTATACAATCTCAGGAAATACCAAACCGATCTAAAAAATAATGGCGTCAAAATGATGGTGACAACCCTTGCTCCAACATAGGCGATGTTTTATGTCGGTGCTACTACCCCAAAGGGGGTGCAGGAGAAAAACGTTTTAAATTGCGGCTTTTGCGTTACGGAAGGGCCTAGAATCGTGAAATTTGGAATAGTAGTTAGTTATAAGATATCAATGATCTCTAAGGACATTTCCTAAAAAAATCGAAATTTAAAAGGGGGTCAAAATGCGCAAAAAAAGCGTTGTAAAAAACTTTCTAAATTGCGATTTCTGTGCAATCTCAGGAAGTACTGAACCGATTTCAAATATAATGGTGTAAAAATGATGGTGACAGATCTTGCTCCAAGATAGGCTATATTTTATATCTGTTTCCACTACCCCAGATGATATGCAGGAGCAAAATGCGCGAAAAGCGTTCTAAAAACGTTCTAAATGCCGATTTGTCGGCAATATCTCAGGAAGAATGAATCTGATTTCAAACGTAATGGTAGGAAATTGATGCTGACAGCCCCTGCTCTAACATAGACGCTATTTTATGTCGGTATCACTATTACCAAGACGTTTCAGGAGCAAAAAAGCGTTCTAAATTTCGATTTTTGTCATCGGTAGAGGCTAGCAACTTAAAATTAGGCAAGGTACATATTTATTAGATATAAATTATCTTTAAGAACAATTTCGAAAAAATTGAAAATTTAAAAAGAAGTAAAAATGCGCGAAAAGCGTCCTAAAAACGTTCTAAATTGCGATTTTTACCCAATCTAAGGAAATACCTAAGCTATTTCAAAAGTAATGGTTGCAAATCAATGGTGACAGTCCCTGCTATAACATAGGTTATATTTTATGTTGCTGTCACACCATCTGAGGGTTGCAAAAGCAAAACATGTTCTAATTTGCGTTTTTTGCACAACTGAGGGGTCTAACACTTTGAAGTATGGCATGGTATTTACTTACAAGATGCAACTGCTTTCTAAGAACAGTCGAAAGAAAATTCCAAATTTAAAAAAATGAAATGAGTGAAAAGCGTTATAAATTACAATTCTTAAGCAAACTTATAAATTACCAAACCGATTAAAAAAATAATGATGAAACATTTTGGTGATAGAACCTGCTCAAACATAAGCTATATTTTATGTCTGTTCCACTACCACCAGAGGGTTCCAGGAGCTAAAAACTTTCTAAATTGCGATTTCTGTGATACTGAAAAGACTAGAAACTTTAAATATGACATGGTAGCTACTTATAAAATATAAATGCCTTCGAAGGAACGTCGAAAATAAATTCGAATTAAAAAGGGGAGAAGCGAAGGGGAGGTGCGAAAAGCATTCTAAAAAATTCTAAATTACGATTCTATGCAATTTCAGGGAATATAAACCGATTATAAAAGTAATAGTTGCGAATCAATGGTAACAGTCTCTGATCCTACACAGGCTATATTTTATGCAGGTGGTTCTACCACTTGGGGTTCACAGGAACAACAAACGTTCTAAAAAAAGGGCTTTAAAAGCTTTTTACATTACGTTTCTGTGGAATATTAGGAAATAACAAACCGATTTCAAAATTAATGTTGGCAAATTAATGGTGACAGTTCCTGTTTCAACATACCCTTTATGTTGAGAGATGTGGTAGGACTTGGAATTTGACATGATGGTTAATTTTAAGATGTAAGAAGATGGTTTCTAAAAAATTCAAAACTTCAAATGAATACTGAAATGAGCGTATTAATTGAGCATAAAAATTTCAAAATATTTTCTAAATTATCATTTGTTTAGTTTTAATTCATTTTATTAATTTAAGTCTCATTTCTGCCTAATGCAGTGTAATAAGGATGTTTAATCAAACTGTGTTTTAAATAGTAATTTTTGAATTATTCCTAAAAGGAATAAGTACCTTTTAATAAAATAAAATATTACCTTTTAATAAAATAAAAATGTAGTTAGTACCTTTTAATAAAAATTAGACATATAAATATCACTTGGCATATTTCAAATATTACGCGAGCAAAGCCGCGGGGTTTGCTAGTATTATACTAAAAAGAAAAAAATAAATATAATATTTCAAATTTTGTTTAAGTAATTTGGTTCGATTAAGTAAATATTTACTAAGTATTCATATAATATTGTACTAAAAAGAAAAAAGTATATAATATTTCAGATTTTGTCTAAGTAATAGTGTCCAATTAAATAATATTTACTAAGTCTGCCCTATATATATATAATCCTAATGAAAAGAATTTATGAAACGGATATATGAAACGGCTGAAATGAAACGAATTTATGAAACGACTGATTAAACAACTGATTATGTTTCACGGCGATTTCTCCTAAAATATGGAATACTTTGTGATGAAATTAACACCAAAAATCCGTATTGATCCCCAGATCTCAAAACTGGTATTAGAATTTTTAAATTCGAATTAGTATTCGAAATATTATTTTTTTTCTAATTTTAAATGCATTTTTCTAATTATGGCAACTAAATTTTAATCATAACAGATATTTTTTTTTCATATTTCAGAAAAGGTTATTATTTTAAACTAATTTGGCGACCAGTTTGACCTCCCTTAAATGTATGCTAAGAAATGTATCATGCTACTTTTATTAATTAACATTTATTAAATGTATCATGCTACCAAAATTCAATTTACTTGAACAATCTTTCGCCAAATCGAAAGATTCTGATAGAGAAATCAATTCTGACGGTATTTTTATGTTAGCGAGACGCAGGTAATAAATCGCCAAACATTTTTCCCGCCGCATTTTTTTTATATTTCATTACTTTCATTTAAAATATAATCCTTTCATTCATTTTATTTAAAATTCAAAACTTTCGTTTAAAACTGAAACAATTAAAATTGATGGCTTTCACTTCTTTCTTTTTTTTCAATTCCTACTATTAGTTCACACTCTCCCTATATTTATTTATATATATATTTATTTATTTATATATTCATATATCTTGTTCAAATTTTCAATCGTTAATAAAATGCTCATTATTCATCCTATCAAGTTGAAATAATTTTTTTTAAACTTGTACTGGATGACAATTGATGTTAATACAGTTTTTTCAAATATTAATTAATTAATTAAATTTTAATTAATTAATTTTAGTTTGGCATGGGAAACAAAATGGCCGCCATTGGTTATTGAAGATCAATGAAAGTATTTTCAATATATATATTTCAATATATATATATTCATATACCATAGGGGGGACCCAGTTCTGTACCGCCAAGTTTGTCGCCAACTTGGCGATATATCGCCAAATTTGGCGGCGAAAATGAGTCGCCAAAAGTGACGCCAACTTGGCGATATCTCTAATGTTTCGCCAAATTCCCACAGAGTTCCATTGTAAACCTACTTCCTTCTAGAAAATCAACAAATTGAGATATTTTAATGCAACAAAAACTAATATTAGCTTAAGGGATTATATTAAATTTTTCTTTGATGGCCTAAGTAGGAATTGACTTTAAAAACAAAATTTTTATATTACTTGTTTCTTAAAACAAAACGAAAAGAAAAATATTAGGCACAGATGTCATATACGCACCGGGGTACCTAATTGACGCCAAAATGGTATTATTTTGATTGACATTGTAACCCGGTTATTTTTGTTTATTTAATAATAAATGTTTATTTACTATTATCTCTTTTATTTTAATTATATAAATTATTTTGTTCGGCACTTTTCCGTTATACGAACACCATGCCAAAATGAATGCTAATGCGCCAATTATTTCAACCCTGTTCGTGAAAAGCGGTTTAATAAGAGTTTTTTTTATTACTTTATTGCATTATTGCGTTATTTGTTCACTTCGTTTAAGTATACATTTGTGATTTAATAAAATAGCCCGTAAAAGTCCGTAATTTTCAAATGTTATATTTTTAAAATGCTCCTTTTACTATCGACAATGTTTTTTTCTTTTATTTTTCAAATGTTTCAATACACGTGATTTTCATTTTCCGCCAACTATTACGCTAGGCGACAATGGTGTCCGTGTAAAGGAAAAGTACCTTTTGTTCTATAGTTATTAATTATATTTTTGTTGTTATTTCCTTTTAAAAATAATAGAAAATAATTAAAAAATACGGTACTACTTAGTTATTCCGTCGACCAATTTCGCCAAATTATATAAACCGCCAAATCACTCGGCAAATTATACAAATTGACATAATTTTTACTTTAAATAACGAAAGAACAAATAAATTAGTATAATATAAATAAATATACAAATAAAACGTTGAAACAAAAATCACTTGATGACGTAAACGCGTGTAACTTGCTTAAAGTCAAGTGAGTGTGACATCTACGATCAACCATTATTGGCATTTAATCTTGTAGTTTGGCGATAGATTTTTGGTCGACGGGATAACTAAGTAATCCCAAAAATGCATATGTAGCTGGTATTCGAAAACGAGGTTTTCGCCAAATTTTCGTAAAAAAAAAAAAAAAAAAAAAAAAAAAAAAAAAAAAAAATTACGCCAAACCTGCTGTGCGTATATGACATTTGGCCAAATATTAAATGATGCAACAAACCATGACATTTAATTTCAACTTCAAATCAATGTTTTAATTTACCACTCGAAAAATAAAAAAAATTCTAACTGGCGAGTTGAAAAAAAAACTATTGGCGAGATTTGCACCCGGCTAGCGTAACAGCAAGAATTCTTTACGACCATGGCAACTTTTATGCAGTTTTATTCGAAAAAAAAAATTTTTTTTTTTAAAATCAAAATGAAAAACTTTCGGCACAGATGTCATATACGGCCCCATATTGGCGCGATTTTTTTCTGACGCCAGTGTCATATACGTAACGGATACTTAACTGGCGCCAAAGTATCGTTATTTTGCTTGATATAGTAAGCTCGAAAAATAAAAAAAATGCTAACTGGCGAGTTGAAAAAAAGCTATTGGCGAGATTTGCACCCGGCTAGCGTAACAGCAAGAATTCTTTACGACCATGGCAACTTTTATGCAGTTTTATTCGAAATTTTTTTTTTTTTAAATCAAAATGAAAAACTTTCGGCACAGATGTCATATACGGCCCCATATTGGCGCGATTTTTTTCTGACGCCAGTGTCATATACGTAACGGATACTTAACTGGCGCCAAAGTATCGTTATTTTGCTTGATATAGTAAGCTCGAAAAATAAAAAAAAATGCTAACTGGCGAGTTGAAAAAAAGCTATTGGCGAGATTTGCACCCGGCTAGCGTAACAGCAAGAATTCTTTACGACCATGGCAACTTTTATGTAGTTTTATTCGAAAAAAAATTTTTTTTTTTTAATCAAAATGAAAAACTTTCGGTACAGATGTCATATACGGCCCCATATTGGCGCGATTTTTTTCTGACGCCAGTGTCATATACGTAACGGATACTTAACTGGCGCCAAAGTATCGTTATTTTGCTTGATATAGTAAGCCGGATGTTGTTGTTTATGCTGTTGATACGTTCCCCAAATTGACGTGGGGAAAAAAAATCGCGCCAATATATACGTATATATATATATACGGGGCGTATATGACATCAGTGCCAAACTTTCATATGAAAGGCGAAAGGATCAGACCGTATCTGTTTATGGCAGTTGATGACTTGGATTATTAAAATATAGATGAAATGATGCGATAGAATAATATTTGACGACTTATCACCTGTGCATATGGGTAAGATTAAAGTACCAAAATGGCACCTAGAGTATAAAAAGCGATGTGGTCCGCCCGGAACTGTTGATGATAGTCACATGACTTAGGCTATTGTTATAGAGATTGTTTTAAGATACCGGGAGACAAAGACTCTGTATACTTAATTCATTTTATTTTAGCTTCTTTTCAAATGTTTAACTGATCGACTTTAATCAAAAACGAAAACAACCATTGGATGTCTTAACAGCAACTGATTCGCCCTTAAATTTTTGCAATCAAAGGGAATTGAAAGGAAACCCGTTTACAGGGAGATCTGCACAGCTTTTTTCAGTATAATTCAATCTTCTCTAATATTTTTAAAACCCACCAGATTAGCGTGTTTTTAGATTCTGCGGTGTCTGAACGGGGGTTGGCGAGCGTAGCTTGCAGGGGGCAGAGCCCCCTAGTATTCATATAATATTCTACTAAAAAGAAATCACACACATAGTGAAGACATCAGTCAAAGTGTTTAAACACGTAGTTTAATTACATTTAATTTTTTTTTCAATTTCTTTTCGAGTGAATCATGAGTTAACTTTATTTTATTAATTTCATATTAAATTCCTGAAGTTATCCATTAAATAAGTTAATTTTCAATACTTTTAATATATTAGAATTATTTAGAAAGTTTAATATATCACCCACCACTTCTATAAACAACCGTTATTCGCTTATTAATAATGTATATTATCATATGTTACCATACAATTCTTCAAAGAAAGGATAAAACCATTAACATAATATATATCTTTACTTTTGTAAATATCGTCTGCGCGTCTGGTTAATTTCAGATAATTTCATTTTCCAGTCTAAATATCTGTACTTTTCTAAATATCGTCTGCTTATTAATTGCATTTTTCTCTCTTTTGTTTTTGGCAACTATTGCAATGTTATGTTTACTTTTGATGTGTTTGTTCTATGTTACTTTTGTATGTGATGTTTTATTCGAGCGGATATTAAGGAGAATGCATACACCACAAGAGAAAGCACAGATTTTATGGTGGTTCATAGAAACAAAATCGATAGTGCAAGCACAGAGAAATTGCCGAAGAATTTACCAAAAAGATCCTCCATCCAAAAGCAGCATCTTGCAGTGGAAAAAGAATTTTCTAGAAACTGGAAGTATCGCAGATAAGAAACGTTCCGGACGTCCCTGCACAAGTGATTTTGATGTTGAGCGCGTCAGAGAAACATTTTTACACAATCCTAGAAGATCTGTGAGATCAGAGGCAAGAGAATTGGACATGCCAATTTCGACGGTGTACAAGGTTATTAAGAAAAAATTAAGACTGCATGCATACAAAGTTCAAATTGTTCAAGTTTTGGAACCGGACGATAGGCCTAGGAGGGTGGCCTTTGCAACAGATATGCTAAGGAGAATAGAAGATGGTGCTGATTTTCTGAAGCGCATAATGTTCTCCGACGAAGCATCCTTTCATGTTTCTGGCATTGTTAATCGCCATAATGTGCGCATATGGGGATCTGAAAACCCCCATGAATACCGTGAGGCAGTAAGGGATTCCCCAAAGATTAAAAGTGTGGTGTGGACTAATGCACGATCGAGTCATTGGGCCTTTCTTTTTTACAGAAGAGACGGTCTCATCAGTCGTATACTTAGACATGTTGGAAAACTTCGTATTTCCACAACTAGAAGAGCTTCAGCCACATGTCATTTCGCAACAAGATGGTGCACCACCTCATTGGGGTACCATCGTTCGTACTTCTTTGAATGGCCATTTTCCAGGAAGATGGATTGGGCGAGGAGGTCCAATTCCTTGGCCACCCAGATCACCTGATATAACGCCGCTGGACTTTTTCCTTTGGGGATTTGTAAAGGACAATGTTTACAGGAAGAGAGTGTCGAACATTGATGACTTAAAAGCCAGAATTACAACCACAATAGCCTCTGTGGATGCCGACATGTTTGCCGCTACCTGGCGTGAAATTGACTATCGACTTGATATTCTCCGTGCGACGAAGGGGGCACACGTGGAAGTTCATTGACAAGGGTGATGAAACTTTTTGAGCCTATCTAACCATTTATGTTATTAATTTTAATCTATCTTTATTATTTTATGAGTTATTAAACATCAAAATGGGTCCGGGACATTATAAACACTATATTAAATTTAAAAAATAAAAAAAACCCGACTGCGTAAAAAGCGAACTAATTAATTATTTCTCATCAATATGAAACTGTTTTTTATATTACTTACCTTTTTTTTATTTACTTGTATTGATGACTTTTAAGTTGTGTTTAATTATTAGTTCCTATCTACAAACACTTTTTTGATAAGGCCTATAGATGTCTATTATGAAGATTAGAGTTACAGTAAAGGTAGCGATCCAAAGTACACAACTTCCAGGTTGTGTAATATTTAAACGGAGCTTCTGACTACAAAATGGTCAATGAAATATCGTCATCATTTTGTAAGACCTATCCAATGATATGCCACTCAATATGGTGCGTAAAATTTTTTTTGTCTCTACCGTCATTTTTTATTTTACGGCCGCCATTTTGAATTTATAAAAACAAAACCTATCCTATAACCATCGGAAGATTAAGACGAATCGATAGAGACCTCATTCATAAAAATCCATCCAGCCGTTGGGATGTTTCGAGGGTATAAAGAAATCCACATACACAGATACGTGTGAAACACATAACCTTTCTTTTCAGCCGGGTAAAAAAAGTAACTTCCGCTGTCACCGCCGCCGGTTTTGAATTTTTTGTGACCGGAGGTCTTTCTTCGTTAATATTAAGAAAAATATTACATACAAAAATAGGAAAATCGGAGGTATTATACAGAAATGTTTGATAAACACGCTGATGCAGACAGTTTTCAAATCGAAGAATTATTTAAAGAGATATTTAATGCTAAAGTTGGACAAAATTGCTCCACTAAAAATGTTTTATATAAGCAAAAATTATACAAATACATAGGAATTTAATCATTTTTAGATCATTTTATACGCTTGAAGTTCCTGGTGTGCAGACTGTCTTTCTTTTTTTAATTTGACTCATTTTTTGAGGTTTTATTTCTATTTTAAATCCAAATTTTCAGTATTTCGAGAGATATTTTTTACATATTTTAGAAAATGGTATTCATTTAAACTGTTGCCAACTGTATAAACAGCGCAAACAATCCCAAACAGCAAATAATCCTTGGCCGAACTTCCGCCGAAAGTCCTAACTCGACTATATTTCATCCTGGCGATCTCATTTTCGGGGGTCGGCAGAGTCTTCTTGTCCGCAAGACTGATCACCTGTCGAGCATCCCCTCCCGACTACAATTGAATCGGTTATGAAGGCTTTGCGTATTAGTTTTCGATAATTTGGTCACTTGGTAATCTTTTACCGAGTACTTTGCAATATTATATGATCTTTTGCCGATTAGCTAATCATATCGAATAGAAGAATTTGTACGATGTAAAAATAGCATTTAAAACGTAAAAAAATTCGTTTTAATTCAAAAAATAAATATTGTTAATTGGGAATATTTTCCACTATAAGATGCAAAAATATTTTTCCACTATAAGATGCAAAAATATTTCCATATCGAGGTGTAACTAATTGAAATGTAATAAATCTTGTTTTGTTTAAAGTCAAAATATTGCTGTTAAATAATTTTACAATTAAAATTACAATTAATTTTCCATTGTAAGATACAAATAAAATTGCATTTAATTTAAAAATTATATTCTTGCTTATAAGTAACTCACACTGTTGATTTACAAATATTATTGTATCTTACAAAGAATTGTAATTTTCATCCCGAGATCAGCAATATTTAGAATTTAAATTAAAAAAAAAATGTCTTACCTTTTAATTAATTACGCCCTAGATATGAAAACATTTTTGTATTTTATAGTGGAAAATATTTCCGTCTAACAATATTTACTGTTTGAATTAAAACGAACTTTGATGCATTTTAATTAGATAATTTTTTGCATGGTACAATGTAAAATATTCTCATTTAACGTTGCGTCCTGGCTGTGAAATTTCTATCATTTAAAGCGTCTCATTAAATTTTTGTTATTTATGGAAAAAAAATATTATTTTTTCTTTTTTTCAATATCTAAATAATTATTTTAATTAAAAAAAAAAGTCTTTTTATTTTTTACTTTTAAAAGCTATAAAATGAAATTTATTATTATCTGGAGAAAAAAAAAAAAAAAAAAAAAGGATCAAATTCTTTATAATTTATACAATAGCATTATCTTATTTTTTTCTAAATAAATTAATTTTTTAATCCAGAAATTTATAATTCATAACTAAGAAAATACATTTAGAGCAAATATTTTGTTGTTATTGTAAAATTCTAAATTTCAGATATTATCCTGATATAATCTAAATTTCAGATCTTAAAATTTTCAATAATGAATTTAATTAAAAAAATTATTTAGTCATTTTTTTAACTTTTAAAAAGGTATAAAATTAAATTTATCACTATTTGGGGGGGGGGGGGGAGAAATAATAAACTTATTTATAATTTATGCAATACATTAACTGAATTATTTTTACATAAATTAATTTTTTAATCAGAAATTTCTAATTGTTTGTTGTTGTAATAGTCTAAATTTCAGATATTATAAATTTAATTTATTCATCTAATAATTATTTTAATAAAAAAAAAAAATGTTCAGTCATCGATTTTTAACTTTTAAAATGTATAAAATTAAATCTATCACTATCTGGGGGGAAAAAGATGATCAACTTCTTTATGCTTTATAGAATAACATTATCGGAATTATTTCTAAATAAATTAATTTTTAAATCAGAAATTTCTAATTCATAATTAAGAAAATACATTTAGAAGAAATAGTTTGTTGTTGTAATAGTCTAAATTTCTGATATAATCTAAATTTTAGATCTTATAATTTTCAATTTATTTATCTAATAATAATTTTAATTAAAAAAAAAAAGTTCAGCTATTTTTTTAACTTTTAAAAGGTATAAAATTAAATGTATTACTTTAGAGAGAAAATAAAAGGAAAGATGATCAACTTCATTATAATTTATACAATAACATTGCTTGAAGTATTTCTAAATAAATAAATTTTTAAATTAAAAATTTTTAATTCATAACTAAGAAAATACATTTAGAGCAAATAGTTTGTTGTAATAGTCTAAATTTCAGATATTATCCTAAATTAATCTAAATTTCAGATCGTATAATTTTCAATTTATTTATCTAAATCAACAAAGCAAATAATATCTCTAAACATTTTATTAAGTGTAATTTTAAGTATGAATACGTAAATATTGAAAAAAAGAAAGACAGAACAAACAAATGCTGTTAAATTGTCAGTTTACTTTTACAGTAATTGCCCTGCTATCTGTAAGTTTTTAAGAGATTTAAGTTTACTGATTTGCAAATAATAATGCATTCTCACCATGGAACATTTCTTGGAAAGTATTTTTATTCCCTATTCCTTCGACTGTCCATTTACAAATGATGTCCTTGAAACGTGTAAAAGTATTTTGAGCGGGAGGCAGATAAGATATTGCAGCACATTGGACAGATTTATTCACGTGACACACCCCCCCTATCATCACTGCAGGGGGTATCTATACAGCGGAAACAAACAATAACAACTCAGTAAAAAGATTCATTTTTCATTACTTTCCGATTGCCGGCCGATTATATGCATAAGAATACTTTTCCGATTAATTGACTTGTAATAATAATACAATTTCCTGCCGACGTTTTTCCACGATATTATCTAGATTAATCGCTAGATTTTGTTCAGACGATATTATGTGAAGCTCTCCATTCAACTACTGATCATTTCCCGACAATTCTGGTATTAGGCCGAAATTAAGCCGATATCTCTTGCTATTGGGGATAATGTTTGCTTCAAATTAAAAATTTATTTACACGTGACTATTATAAACAGAAAAAAAAACATTTGGAATTAGAATTAAATAATTATGTATAAAAAGCAGGAACTTATTAAAAATTACGTCATAAAAACTATATTTACACGTGAATTTTAAAAGAGAAAGGATATTGTAAAATAATAAATCCATTAACATGCGTCAGAAGTCTTAAATAGGAGAAATTACGTCACATTTACGTCACATTACACTTATTACGTAAAATGAACAAAAAATAATATTGCAAAACAGTTTAAATTAAAAACTGCGCGAGACATTTATTTGATATTTTGAGATGATCTTTTCAACTATTTTTGTTACGACAGCGCAAATAATATTTCATTTCTAACAAAAGTATTTTCACGTAAATATTAAAAAGGGAAAGAAAGATTTGGTCAAAATTACGTCAGATTAAAAACGATACATTTAAATTGTCTTTTTTTCAAAGAACTTTCTTTTCGCTTTGTTAAAAAATACCGGGAGACAAAGACTCTGACTTACTTTATTCATTTTATATTAGCTTATTTTGAAATGTTTAACTGATTTTATTTAATCAAAGACGAAAACAGCCATTGTATCTTTTAACAGCAGCTGAATTGGCCTTAAAATTGCCCAATCAAAGAGAAATGAATAGAAAACCGTTTATATGGAGACCGCCACTGTTTTTTAAATTATAATTCAGTCTTCCGAAATCTTTTTAAAGCCGATCAAATTAGCGTGCTTTTAGAAACTGTGGTGTCTGAACGGGTTTGGCGAGCGTATCTCGTAGGGGGCAGAGCCCCTAGTTAAGTTAAAAATAATAAGCAGAAATAAAATGAGCAGAAAAACTAAAAAAGGGTGTGGGAGGGAGAGGCATAAAAATGCCTGAATTTTTCATAACTTAAAAAATAAAATAAAGCTTATCAACACATAATATTGATACTATATTAGATAAAATGGACTGGAAAATTTTTCACTTTAAAAGAAATATCCTGTTACAAAGAATTACATACGGTAATAAATAATAGTTTTACAGTTTGAATGAATGAAAACATTTTATATAATAAAATTAAATTAATTACTTTTATATAAACAAATATTATATTAAATAATATTATTAATGTTGATTAAAATGTTTGCATGAATCAAACAACTTAAAAAATTATTCTGATTCCACCTCCCACCCCCTTTTTTTCACGGCATAATAAAAATTGATTCTGATACCCCCTCCTTTTTTTCATTTAATTTGCAATCTATTTGGACGTTGACGGGCTCACATCAGCACAGAGGAATGCACGGCACATAACTCAATTTTCCCTTTTCAGCACGTTGGCGGAGACTTTCCGCTCTACGCCAAGTAATGAGGCAGTGAACAACAGGCACATGAGCCGTACAAACTCTTCTTAAGGGCCCACTCTATATTGAGCTTATACTATGAGGATCCAAAAAAATGTTAAAAACAAAAGTTATGCATTTTTGTGCGTAGAATCCGAATCTGTAATAAAAAATGGGGGTTATCATTCAAGATTTCAAAGTTGGACCCCCCTCTGACTCCCCGGGGGTCAAATTTGGTATCACTGAGTAGCTTTTTAAAAAATATTTAACGCGTATTTTTTCATTTTTCAATCTGATACGTATCTCTTCAGTTATTCGACTGTTCCAAACTTTTCGGACACGCTGTGGTAGAGATCTGCACGGGCAGGCCCGAGGCCCGAGCCGGCCCTACTGACTACTCTTTACGGGCCGGACGGGTTTCGGGCCTTACTTTTTTCCGGAAGAATCGGGCCGGGCCTAACTTATTTTTTCTGTACAGAGCCGAGACTGGTTTATTTTCTAGTCTTCACGGCCCAAAATTTTCAGTCCTAGTTTTGAGCCAGCCCGTATGAAAATCATTGTCTCGGCGTGACCTGCCCGTACAAAGGTCAGTGAAATTAAGCCTGGCTCAAATTTTTTTGCAAAATATGCATACATTTTTGAATCGCCATTATTATACAATTAAACATTAACATTTATTCTTTTTAAAGAATAGTAAATTTCTGCGCTAATTAAAATATAGCTAAATTAAAATATAGCTAAATTAAAATATAGCTGAATTAAAATATAGTAAAACGCGTGAAAAGGAACCCGTTTATGACGGAATCCTGTTTTAAACTGAAAAACGTGTTGATACATGCAAAATTAATATACTAATACGTAAGAAAAGCATATATAATACATTTACATTTGCTAAGAAGGGAACTTGTCTATAAAGCATTTTTTTTTCTTTTCTATGTAATTGAGTCTTAAAGATTTTACTAGCATTTTTCAGATTTTTAACAATTCAATGCATGGGATAGGGATTAACAATATTAATGATAACTGAAACGTTTACACAGAAGAAATAGCGATTCATTAAAAAAATAAATATCGCCGACAGAGGCACTTATATAAAAATGAAGTTTAGAAATATGAAAAAAAAGTTAAGATAGTACCTTTGATCAGAACTCCTCGTAAGAGTAAAATTTTTAACAAAATCGACGTAAAAATCAATGTTTTGTAGCTATTCACTCGGGCCGAGATTTGAACTTTTTTCCGGGCCGGGCAGAATTTTTTTTCTATGATTCGGACCGGCCCCGGGCCTGGAAATTTCCGTCCGTGTAAAACTCTACGCTGTGGCTGTATAGTTCATTCTTTATCTGTCACCAGCTGCCTTGAGAGAAGGCTAGCGTAAGAACATGAAACACCTGTCAAACCAAAACATTGTCATTCAAGGACTTTGATACCAAATGTCTGGCATTAATTAGAGAAAATATTGCTATTTTAATTTTCTGGTGTGAATTAGGTATATACGAATAAAAAAAATCGATGAAATTCAAAACAGTGTTCTTTGCATATATGCAAATCTGCACACTAAAAGATTAAAAATGTATGCTTAGAAATTATTTACATTTTTACCATAATATTGTTTAATACTTTTAAATCAGAAAAATATAAGAATTATTTTATATAAATTTAAACTACATGTTTATTGAGTTGCAAAATTTTACATGTATGTTCACGAAAGCTATCTCAGAAATGAGAGAAGCTTTTGAAAAATGTAAACAATTTAATTTATAAGTATATTTAAGGGAAGTCACCTGTGGGACGCCACGCCCACTCACATTAACCCCTTACGTGCCGAGAAAAACTTACGAGATTCACTCCCCAGTGCCACAGTTAGACAGTTAGAACTTAAGTGGCCTTACAAAATGGGGCGTGGCTTAAGAGCGTGCAAATTCTGTAAATACTCATTGAGAGATAGATGTTCCATTCAATTTTTAATGTTTGTGGATTCACTAATAACTGAAAGCTGTGCCCTTAAGCTACCGACAGGAAGCTATTGTATATATCTCGAACAAAAGAGTCAGGAGTGAGTTTTACGTGAACAAAACCACATTTCCGAAAAAAAAAACTTTTTATGTAAAAATTCATCTAGGTAAATAATTCATATTTTTCGAATATGATTTATTGATTCTCTTCCAATAAATAAGTACGCTTTAGAACCAACAATTTGTTGGTAACAATATTGGTTCCATTCGTTTCATTATACGAAAAAAGTTTTTCTTGCGTTCATTTTAGTCGGATTCTATATGTCATGTCTTTATGCATTATTTGATTTTTTTTCAAAAAAAAATGATATGTGATTTAATGGAAGGTTTATTGCACTGCAAAAATAATGATAAAATCAGATATGTGTTTTTCGTATAACGTCAACTTTTTTCTTTTCACATCTGCAACACGAGCAAAAATGACTGTCATAAGTAAAATATTAAACAATTAGTAGTTATTGTAATCTCTTACCTGGCGAGAAAAGCTTACGAGATTCATTCCCCGTGCCACAGTTTTCCAAACAGGTGCACGTAGTTATGCGGTGTATTGGGGGAAATAAGAGACAAGCTTTTAATATAAACATTGTGTACTTCCACGAAAATATAAAAAGAAACGAAAATACAAAAATTATGTACAAAAATTATACCAAAAATGTAAAATTACAGTGTAACAATATGATAAAAAAGATGTTAGAACTTAGTGGCCGTGTGATATATCCTGAAACATGGTTGGATACATAAACCAACATCACATTCAATGCATTGATAGCGGGATTCACGGCGAATTTTTTTCACTGAACAAACCGCACATCTTCTCGGTGCATTTTTCTTTGAAGACGTTGATGTTACTAAGTCCGGAAAATGTCTAGCAGAAAGTCGTAAAGGACAGCCACTTTCTAATTTCTGTCGTTTGGCAGGTTGTGGGGGAGTAATATGAAATTTCTCAAATATACGTTCCACCAAATTCATGCGGAAGTTGTAATTATCAACGTTACGGAGTTGTTTCTTTTGTAATGTGAAGGCATTCCAAATAGCCATATCTAATAGATGGCGAAATATTGTTAAATAATACCTCTTCTGTCTTTTTCGTGTTGTTGAATAGCAAACTAATGCCTGATACGCTCTATCAACCCCACCCATCTTCAAGTTATAATCTATGACAATAGCTGACTTCATGACATTTTTTTCAGTTTCAGAGCAACTTGCTGTATGGATAGAACTACGAAGCGAAACATCTTTTTTGTCACGCCATCTCAACACGGTAATTTTGCCTCTTTGGAAAGCGGCTATTTCGCCTTTTTTTCAAAGTAAGTTTGCTGAAATTTTCCGGCAAATCACGTCGATTAGGACGAAGAGTTTCATATACGTAAGTTAAATTTTGGATAAGAAGGTCTGCTAATTCTGATGAGAGATAAAAATTGCCCGCAATTACACAATAACCTTTTCCCAAAAAAGGTTCAATAAGCGTAATCACTGCTTTTGTTGCGACTCCATAGTTCTCATACTTTTTATCAAAGATTGTACTCTGCCCTGTGTATACGATCGTATTGTGAATATATCCTGTCTCTGCTTCAGCAAGTACAAAGAGTTTTACTCCAAAGCGAGCTCTTTTCATTGGTATGTATTGTACCCATGATAGCCTGCCTTTGAAAAGCATCAAGCTCTCATCAATGCCCAGGTCCCTTTCAGGTGTATAGACACTTGAAAATTTCTTCATCATGTCAGAAAAAACAAGCCATATTTTACTTAGTTTTGGATTTGGATGTGAATTTTTATCAAAAGTACTGTTATCAGAAAAGTGCAGAAATTTCATGATAAGTTAAAAGTGATTTCTGCTCATAAATTTCCCAAAAATTGGAGTTTCGATCAATTTGTTTTTAGACCAGTAAAGCGCAACGTGAGGTTTTACAAGTATTCCTTGCAGAATAAGTCTCTCTATTCTAAAAAAAAGTAACTACCGCTGTCACCGCCGCCGCCGCCGGTTTTGAATTTTTTGTGACCGGAGGTCTTTCTTCGTTAATATTAAGAAAAATAATGCATACAAAAATATGAAAATCGGTGGTTTTATACAGAAATGTTTGATAAACATGCTGATGCAGACAGTTTTCAAATCGAAGAATTATTTTAAGAGATATTTAATGCTAAAGTTGGACAAAATCGTTCCACTAAAAAAGTTTTAAAGCAGCAAAAACTATACATGGCAGTGTAATCATTTTTAGATCATTTTATGCGTTAGAATTTGCCGGAGTGCAGATTGCATTAATTTTTTTATTTTGACTCATTTTTTCAGGTTTTATTTCTATTTTAAATTCAAATTTTCAGCATTTCTAGAGATATTTTTTACAGATTTCAGAAAATTGTACTAATTTAAACTGTTGCCACCTGTATAAAAAGCGCAAGCAATAATATTTGCTTCAAATTAAAAATTTATTTAGACGTGACTATTATAAATAGGAAAAAAACTTTCAAATTAAAATTAAATAATTACGTATAAAAAGCAGGAATTTATTAAAAATTATGTCATAAAAAGTACACACGTGAATTTTAAAAGAGAAAGGATATTGTAAAATAATAAGTTCATTAACATGCGTTAGAAGTCGTAGGAGAAATTACGTCATATTTACGTCACATTATAGTTATTACATAAAATGAACACAAAATAATATTGCAAAAAAGTTTAAATTTAGAAATTGCGCTAGACATTTATTTAATATTTTGAGAGGATCTTTTCAACTATTTTTGTTAGGAAAGCGCAAATAATATTTCATTTCTAACAAAAGTATCTTCACGTGAATATTTAAAAGAGAAAGAATAGCTTGGTCAAAATTACGTCAGATTAAAAACGATTAATTTAAAATGTCTCATTTAAAAGAACTTTCTTTTCGCTTTGTTAAAAAATACCAGGAGACAAAGACTCTGTTTACTTAATTCCTTTTACATTAGCTTATTTTGAAATGTTGTTACACGTGTCTACGTCATCAAGTTACTTTTATTTCGACGTTTTATTTCTATTTTTATTAATGTTGTACTAATTTATTTGTTCTTTCGTTATTTAAAATAAAAATTATGTCAATTTGTATAACTTGGCAAGTGGTTTGGCGATTTATATGATTTGGCGAAATGGGTCGACTGGATAATCAAGTAGTACCGCAGCGGATTTGGCGTTAAAATTCCCCAATCAAAGAGAAATGAATAGAAATCCGTTTATAGGGAGATCGCCACTGTTTTTTAAATTATAATCCAATCTTTCGAAATCTTTTAAAGCCGATCTAATTAGTGTGCATTTAGAGTCTGCGTTGTCTGGTTGGGGGGGTTGGCGAGCGTAGCTCGTAGGGGCCGAGCCCCCTAGTATACCTAAAAAAACATATATTTCTTCTAAAGTTGTCGGACCCCACAACTTCGTCCTTGATTTCTCTTTTCCAGGATGCTGGTTGTTATACTGGTCCGCAAAACGGTAAGTTTCTGTAACAATATGAAGCACCAGTTTCTGATCAAAAAATAAAAGTGGGTTCGTAACATCTGTTACATTTTTATTTATTCCTGTTGTCCCGAAAATGGAAACCGTCAAGGTGGCATAGGTAAATTTTTTATATCCAATCGTACCCAGTTTCTGGCATCTTTCATAGAATAGTCGTTATCTGAATCCTCTTCATCTGACATATCATATTCTGACGTCCCTGTGTCCTGATTCTGCCCTTAACGGAATAAGCCGAGTAGGAAATCTCCCATTCACGTAATCCATACCGATGTTCAACAATTTCCAATTCTGCCCCAAACGGAATAGGGGAGCAGCGTTTGACCTCTCAATTACAAGGTCAACGAGTTTCGACTAGAATTTCGACCAATCGCTTCCAAGGACACATGTGGTCTCTTTATCTGAAACTCGAACATGTTTGGTGCGACCCCTTTAAAAAGAGACCTTTAATTGGCACTATGATTATATATTGATTTTTTATAAATTAATATAAAGTGAATTATATAATATCGCTATAAACAGTGTGTAAAGTTTTAACAGGTGGTGAGTTATAAATAATCTTTACGAAGTTTTAAGATACAATTATATAATTTTTAATATTACTTAGAGTAAAATTAAGGGATTATTTAAACAAAAACTATTTGCAATTACACTTTTAAATTAGTACAATTTTTAATCTTCTAATATATTAGCATGAACGTTTTTTTTTTTTTTTTCTTTTTTTTCGATATAAGCTTTAAAATACAAGCTATATCGGTCAAATAATTTAAAAATTATGTTTCACGCATAATAATTATTTTACATTCACAATTACCGTATATAGTCGTGTATAAGTCGAAGAATTTTAGACAAAATTTGGGAGTTGAAAATGGGGGATCGATTTATACACGAGAAAGTAAAAATTCACAGACTACTGCGATTGTTTTTTTTTCAGTCTTTTAAGTAATTACATGACAGATAAAAGCGGACAAAGGTCATTTCCAAGTGACTGACAAACAAAGCTCAATGTCCCTGTAATTGTTTTGCACCCATTTTCTCTTGTGACAAAAAACCCTTCAATATATTCCTTTCAGCATTTTAATACCCTTTTTAAAAAGAGCCCAACTTGAGAATGCTTCTAGATATCTTTCTTAAAAGTCCTACAATACAAAGAAGTACTATATTTTAGCAGTCTAAGAAGTTGTTTACCCTTGTAAACAATGCCTGAATGGATTTTTGAAAGAATTTTATCTTTTTAAGTATCATTGAATTGATGTGAATAGGTTTCAAAATCTGTTTAAGCTTCTTCGATTATACATAATACAGGTTTAAAACGTTGAATTAAAAAAAAATCTGATTAGAAACGTAAAAAAATTACTAATTTAATGAAAATTTATTAAATTTTTCTATCCTCGATTACAAATTATTTTTCAGCATGCTACCAGAAATGTGCTTCGACTTATACACGAAAATTCAATTTTTTTCAAAATTTTGCTTAAGAAATGGGAGGAGCGGGAGTCGACTTATGCGCGAGTATATACGGTATATAATTTTTTATTAATATTTAGATTAAAATCGAGGGATTATTTAAACAAAAACTATTTGTAATTACTCTTTTGTGAAGATTAAAACTTACTGTATTAATTCAAATATATATTTATCATAAAGTCTTTTTTTTAATGTGAGTACGCTTTATTAAACTAACTTTTTCAATACAAGCTTTCTTTTTCATTTTTTTACAAGTTTTAAAATACAAGCTAAGTCAGCCAAATAATTGAAAAATAATGCATACTCATAATTATTTTACAATTACATAATTTTTTATTGTTATTTAAAGTAAAACCAAGGAATTATTTAAACAAAAACTATTTGTAAATACTCTCTTGAATTAATACAGCAAGTTTTAATCTTCTCAAAAATATATTTTACCATGAAGGGTTTTGTTTTATTTTTATGTAATTACACTTTATTATACTAACTTTTTTAATACAAGCTTTTTTTTTATGTATACAAGTTTTAAAATATAAGCTATGGTAAATCTCTAGACCAATTAATTGAAACTTTATGCTTTCTCATAATTATTTTACATTTAAATTTTAATTATTATTATTAGAATAAAATAAACGGATTTAAGCAAAAACTATTTGTAATTATACTTTTGGATTACAACAAGTTTTAATCTTCTTAAAAATATATTTCAGCATGAAGGGTTTTTTTTTTTTTTTTTTTTTTTTTTTTTTTTTACGAGCTTTAAAATACGAGCTATATCAGTCAAATATAATTCAAAAATTATGCTTCAGTCGTGATTATCTTACATTTACAATGATATAATATTTATTATTATTTAGAGTAAAATTAAGAAATTATTTATACAAAAAGTATTTGTAATTACATTTTTGGATTAGTACAATAAGTTTTAATCTTCTCAAATGTATTATTTAGGATTATTATTATTATTATTATTTTGAATACAAGCTTTAAAAGCTCTATCAGCCAAATAATTGGAAAATTAAGTTTCACTCATAATTATGTTACATTATATATTATAACATTATATATTATACATTATGTATATATACATTATTATATATTTTTTTATTGTTTAGATCAAAATCAAGGGATTATTTAAGCAAAAGTTATTTGTAATTGCACTTTTGGATTAGTGCAATAAGTTTTAATCTCAAAAATATAATTTAGCATAAAGATTTTTTTTTTTTTTTTAATATAAGTTTTAAAATACAAGCTGTATTAGCCAAATAATTGAAAAACTATGCTTCACCCACAATTAATTTACATTTAATTTAAGGTAAAACTATTTCTAGTAATGAACCTAACAAAGCTGAATAATAATAATAACAATAGTACAATGCGAATATACATTTAACAAAAATTAGGTCTATCTATCCTCATTTACAAGAGATGCATATCTCTTGATATACAGAGACGCCATCTTAAACCGACCCAAGTAATGCTTTCCGGCTGCTGATTGCAGTCGGGATGAATTACGACGAGGCAACCCCGGTGAATGGGAAATAATTCCAACACGTTAGGGGCAGAATTGGAAAATATCACTTCGTCGGCACATTACGAGAAAGTAACCCGTTCCGAGAAGGGCAGAATCAGGACACTGATCCAGAAGATGACGGAAAGTCGGTATCCTATCATCAGTATCGGACATACTCCTACGAAATTGAGAAAATTCGAGAAACTGCACAGCTAAAGCTATAAGACTGAGGTAGTGACATGAAAATAGCAATGCGACAGAAAGGCGAAAAGTGAACCGCAAACCAAACAATATTTTCTCTAAAATAATAGTGGTGTACAAAAAGGGCGGAGCCTTGTCAAATGTGGAAAAAATTTCGCTTGTATTTTCAGGTCACTAGCTCAGTGCGATAGCCTTTATGAAGGTAATTCCTTCTACCCCTTCTCTTCTGAAATACGTCAGTCTTTCAAAAACACCTTCAAAGTCTTTTTTCTTTTTTTTTTTAATTTCAAAACCGTGGACGTGGTTTTACTGGTACAGCGCAGTATAAAGGACAATATTTTGGACTGACGTATATATACGTCGGTGGCACTTAACACATCGACTATGCGCGACGGATATATACGTCTGTGGCACTTAAGGGGTTAATTAATACTCTAACATTTTGCACACATGTATTATATGTAACTATATTTTATCCAAGTGTTTACAATGTGTATGATAAAGCTGTTCTAGAACTTCACACAAGTTAGAAGTGCCTAAGTTAAACTACCCGAAAAATCTACTTTTCAGCTACCGGATGTCTCAAAAATAACCGACGGATTTTAAAATTCAATAACTTGCAAACGTTGACAGATATTAAATTTTTTTTTTGCAGGAGTGTTATGTAAGGTGTCAGGAGTTTTTATGCTGCGATTCTCAATTTTAGTTACAAATAGCATCGATACATGGCGTTGCAAGCAATAACCGCTCAATCCAGGCTCGATTTTTCGGCCTCTCTCTTCTTCCATCCTAAAAAGGAAATTAAATTGTATTGAATGGATCCCGAAGTACCAAAAATCGTGTCTGGACTGAGCGCCTATTGCCCTCAGCGCCATCTATTGCTTGAAATTCGAACTAAAGTCAAGAATTAAAGTTAAAAAAAAAAACTCCTAACATCATACATAACCTTCCTGCAAGAATTTTTAAAATATCTGTCACCGTTTGCAAGTTAATGAATTTTAAAATCCATCAGTCATTTTTGGGACACCCGGTAAAAACCCCATTAACTCCTAAAGTATTCGAGCGATTTCGATAACAGATTTTTTAGTGGTAGAATATAAATATACGATCACATGTGACAGACAGTTTAAAAAAAATTAATTAGTGGGCGATTCTCAAAAGGTGGGCACTGGACACACGTCATAATTTTAAGCCTTTCAAACATAACTTTAATTATCATTGACTTTATTTTCATTTTTTTTTTTTTTTTCGCTGAGTTTTAGTTCTATTCAGAGACAGAAAATGACATAATTTATTGTAAAAGCTTTGTATAAATATCTTAAAATTTTATTATTTTATGCTAAAGAGGCCAATTTCGGACATTCATAACGTTAACTGCTCCAATGTACCACCAAGAAAAAGAGTTTTAAGTTTTTTCCAGGTGGTTCTAATGGTACACAACGAATGCATAAAGGAAACTGATGATTTTTTGAAAATTTCGTTAAGAGATGGCAGGCTGATTTATTGCTTTTTTGAAGATAGAAGTACTTTTCTATAAAGAATTTTTCTGTATTTTGTTATGTCCGAAAGTAACGTACGTAACAAAGCATTTGATTTTATTATTATTATTATTACTGGATAACAAACGTCCAAAATCTGTAACGTACGTGCGAAAAAATGTCCAAAATTTGTAACGTACGTAACTGCTAATTAAATGCTTTAATAATTAATTTTCCAGAATAGTTGCTGTTTTTTAATGTTTGTGCATAATTTTGTAGGCATACTAATATAAAATATTTATATATTATACTAGGGGGCTCTGCCCCCTACGAGCTACGCTCGCCAACCCCCGTTCAGGCACACCAAAATCCAAAAAGCACGCTAATTTGATCGGCTTTAAAAATATTAAATTAAAAAAAAAAAAAAAAAAAACAGCAACGATCTTTTTGTAAACGAGTTTCCATTCGTTTTCCTTGGATTGGGAATTTTTAAGACCAAATCTGCTGCTGTTAAGAGATACAATGGCTGTTTTCGTATTTAATTAAAAAAAATTAGTTAAACATTTGAAAATAAGCTAATGTAAAATGAATTAAGTAAACAGTGTCATTGTCTCCCGGCATTTTTTAACAGCGCTATAAGATAGTTCTTTTAAATAATTCATTTTAAATGTATCGTTTCAAATCTGACGTAATTTACACCAAAGTTTTATTTCTCTTATTAATATTCCCGTGAAAATACTTTTGTTGTTAGAAGGAAATATTATTTGCGCTGTCTTCGAATTCACGATAATAGTTGAAAAGATTATCTCAAAATATCTCGCGCAAATATATTTTTCAATTCAAATTGTTTTGCCATATTTTTTGGTCGTTTTAAATATGACGTAATTTCCTCCAATTACAAGTTTTAACGCATAATAATGATTTTTTTTTTTTAGATTTTGTTTCTCTTTTAAAATTCAAGCGTGTTCTTATGACGTAATTTTCCTGCTTTTAACATGTAATAATTTAATTCTAATTTTAAAGTTTTTTTTTTTTCTGTTTGTAATAGTCACGTGTAAATAAATTTTTAATTTGAAGTAAACATTATTGTTTGCGCTGTTTATACAATTGGCAACAGTTTTAATTAATAACATTTTCTAAAATTTGTAAAAAATATCTCTCGAAATGCGGAAAATTTGAATTTAAAATTGAAATAAAACCTCGAAAAATGAGTCAAATAAGAAAAATAAATGCAATCTGCACACCGGGAACTTATAACGTATAAAATTATCTAAAAATGATTAAATTCTCATGCATAGTTTTTGCTCCCATAAAACTTTTTTAATGGAACGATTTTGTCCAACTTTAGCAATAAATATCTCTTAAAATAATTCTTCGATTTGAAAACTGTCTGCATCAGCGTGTTTATCAAATATTTCTTTATAATATCACCGATTTTCATATTTTTGTATGCAACAGTTTTTTTTAATATTAACGATGAAAGGTCATGCTTATGCATTCAAATTGGATGCTGATCTACCCGGAATATCTACGCAGATTTTCATTGGTCCATTACCAAATCAAAACTTTTTTTTATATATAGAAGGATTTATAGACAAAATTAAAAAAATTTGGCCTTAAATTTGAAAATTTTAAAAATTACATATAGTTAACGTTTAATGATCCCACCTTTTGAGAATCTCCCTAGTTTCAGAAAAAAACATTTCTGAAAAATTGCAATTGCTCTAAAATAAAAAGTTTTAGTCGCAGAAAAAAACTGTCTGTCATAAGTCTTGAGCCAGTGAATATGGATTCAATATTTCATAAAAATTGGTTGGGCAGTTTCCGAGGAATCATGTCTTAAGGAGTCTCGGGGCTCTTAAAGCTTCAAATTTTTCGTAATTAAAATTTTTTTAGATTTTATACACCTACATTTTCGGAACATTTTAATATACAGTCAATCAGGGTAACTTTGATCCGCATTTTCTCTATTTTCATATGCCACACTCTTATTTGAAGAATATTGTCGCAACTAGGGCATAAAAGAGAAGAAATGATCCTAAATTATTGTTTGACTATCAAAAATTAAGGAATAATCAGGATAAAAGCAATAAAAAATGGATTTTTAGCCTGGTTCAAAGTTACCCAGCCATTTAGGGTAACTTTGCACCATATGATAAATTTTTATATAAAATAATTAATTATAAAAAAAGCATTGTAGTCAGGACATCTTTAAACACCAAAAAATGTTTTCAGATATGTAAAGACTGCTAATTTACATTTCCCAACATCACAAGATTTGTATAATTTATGATATTACAGGGCTCCCAAATGCTCCGCCAACTGAATACCAATAAATTTTAACAGAAAATTTTATTGTAGGTTTGCACTAGAATTAACTTTCAAAGGTGTTTTCGGGGCGGTTTGAAAGAAAATTCTAAAAAGAAAATTTTTCTACAAAAATATTGGTATTCAGTTGGCGGACCATTTGTGAGCCCTGTATTACAACACATATCAGGAATAAGAAAAGTGGAAGAAGAGAACCATGAACATTTAGAAATGAAAAAAACCTGTTTATTGTTCATATAAAACATAAAAATGCAGTGAAAAAAATTTTCAATGTTTTAACTCTATAATATATCCATAGTTAGAGTAATACATACAAGTACTAGTATTATTCAAACAAGAATAAAAAACGTCGAACATATGAAATGTCAAATTTGAGTAGCTCCGCCCCTAATCACGCCTCTAAATGAATTTTATGTATTTTACACATATTTGTGAAAATATTTACATGTCATATCTAATGCACACTTTTGGCATTTATATAAAATACTAGCAAACCCCGCGGCTTTGCTCGCGTAATATTTGAAATATGCCAAGTGATATTTATATATCTAATTTTTATTAAAATGTACTAACTAAATTTTTATTTTATTAAAAGGTTCCTATTACTTTTAGGAATAATTTAAAAAAATTACTATTTAAAACACAGTTTGATTAAACATCATTGTTACACTGCATAAGGCAGAAATGAGACTTAAATTAATAAAACGAAATAAAACTAAATAAATAATAATTTAGAATATATTTTGAAACTTTTATGCTCAATTAATACGCTCATTTCAGTATGCATTTGAAATTTTGAATTTTTTAGAAACCATCTTCTTACATCTTAAAATTAACCATCATGTCAAATTCCAAGTCCTACCACCTCTCTCAACATAAAGGGCTACGTTGAAACAGGAACTGTCACCATTAATTTGCCGACATTAATTTTGAAATCGGTTTGTTATTTCCTAATATTCCACAGAAACGTAATTTAAAAAGCTTTTAAAGCCCTTTTTTAGAACGTTTGTTGTTCCTGTGAACCCCAGGTGGTAGTATCACCGGCATAAAATGTAGCCTGTGTAGAATCAGAGACTGTTACCATTGATTCGCAACTATTACTTTTATAATCGGTTTATATTCCCTGAAATTGCATAGAATCGTAATTTGGAACTTTTTTAGAATGCTTTTCGCACCTCCCCTTCGCTTCACCCCTTTTTAATTCGAATTTATTTTCGAAGTTTCGTCGAGGGCATTTATATTTTATAAGTAACTACCATGTCATATTTAAAGTTTCTAGCCTATTAAGTATCACAGAAATCGCAATTTAGAAAGTTTTTAGCTCCTGCAACCCTCTGGTGGTAGTGGAACAGGCATAAAATATAGCTTATGTTTGAGCAGGTTCTATCACCAAAATTTGTCACCATTATTTTTTTAATCGGTTTGGTAATTTATAAGTTTGCTTAAAAATTGTAATTTATAACGCTTTTCACTCACTTAAGTTTTTTTAATTTGGAATTTTCTTTCGACTGTTCTTAGAAAGGAGTTGCATCTTGTAAGTAAATACCATGCCATACTTCAAAGTGTTAGACCCCTCAATTGTGCAAAAAACGCAAATTAGAACATGTTTTGCTTTTGCAACCCTCAGATGGTAGTGACAGCATCATAAAATATAACCTATGTTATAACAGGGTCTGTCACCATTGATTTGAAACCATTACTTTTGAAATAGCTTTGGTATTACCTTAGATTGAGTAGAAATCGCAATTTAGAACGTTTTTAGGACGCTTTCGAGCATTTTCAACCCTTTTTAAATTTCCAATTTTTTCGAAACTGTTCTTAAAGATCATTTATATCTAATAAATATGTACCTTGCCTAATTTTAAGTTGCTAGCCCCTACCGATCACAAAAATCGAAATTTAGAACCCTTTTTGTGATAGTGATACCGACATAAAATAGCGTCTATGTTAGAGCAGGAGCTGTCAGCATCAATTTCCTACCATTACGTTAGAAATGAGATTCATTCTTCCTGAGATATTGCCGACAACTCGGCATTTAGAACGGTTTTAGAACGCTTTTCGCGCATTTTGCTCCTGCATCTTCTCTGGGTTAGTGGAAACAGATATAAAATATAGCCTATCTTGGAGCAAGATCTGTCACCATCTTTTTTACACCATTATATTTGAAATCGGTTCAGTACTTCCTGAGATTGTGTAGAAACTACCATTTAGAAAGTTTTTTACAACGTTTTTTGCGCATTTCAACCCCCCTTTTAAAATTCGATTTTTTTAAAATGTCCTTAGAGATCTTTGATATCTTATAACTAACTACCATTCCAAATTTCACGATTCTAGGTCTTTCCATAACGCAAAAGCCGCAATTTAGAACGTTTTTCTCCTGCACCCTCTTTCGGGTAGTGGCACCGACATAAAACATAGTCTATGTTGGACAAGGGTTGTCACCGTCATTTTGACACCCTTATTTTGACACCAATATTTTTTAAATCGGTTTGGTATTTCCTGAGATTGTGTAGAAACCACCATTTAGAACGTTTTTTAGAACGATTTTCGTGCATTTTCACCCCTTTCAAATTTCGAATTGCCCAAGAACTGTTCTTAGAAATCCTTTATGTCTAATAAGTAGCTAATATTTCAAATTTCATATTTCTAGGCCCTTCAGTAACACGTAAATCGGATTTTTAGAACGTTTTTTGCTCCTGCACCCCATTTGGGGTAGTGACACCGACATAAAACATATCCTATCTTGGAGCAAGCGTTGTCACCATCATTTTGACACCAATATTTTTTAAATCGGTTTGGTATTTCCTGAGATTGTGTAGAAACTACCATTTAGAACGTTAGAACGATTTTTGTGCATTTTCACCCCTTTCAAATTTAAAATTGTTTAAGAACTGTTCTTTGACATCATGTATGTCTTATAAGTAACTAATATACAAAATTTCATATTTCTAGGCCCTTCAGTAACGCTAAAATCGCATTTTTAGAACGTTTTTTACTCCTGCACCCCCTTTTGGGATAGTGACAACGACATAAAACATAGCCTATCTTAGAGCAAGTGTTGTCAACATCATTTTGATACCAATATTTTTTAAATCGGTTTGGTATTTCCTGAGATTGTGTAGAAACTACCATTTAGAACGTTTGTTAGAACGATTTTTGTGCATTTTCACCCCTTTCAAATTTAAAATTGTTTAAGAACTGTTCTTTGACATCATTTATGTCTTATAAGTAACTGATATACAAAATTTCATATTTCTAGGCCCTTCAGTAACGCTAAAATCGCATTTTTAGAAAGTTTTTTGCTCCTGCACCCCCTTTGTGGTAGTGGGACCGACATAAGATATAGCCTATGTTCTAAGTTGGGCTCACACCATCATTTTGGTACCATTACTTTTGGAATCGGTTCGGTAGTTCCAGAGCTTACCTCCGACAAATAAACAATTTTTTCCTCTTTATAATAGGAGTATAGATACGCGCAAATATGGGAAATTTTCGACAGTAGCGCCTATAATCCGTAAATTATGCATCAGTGTAACTTTGAGCCTGCTGAAAATGCGGTAAAATGCTAGTGTCTTCTTATTTTACATTTTATTAACTATTAATAAATAAATAATCACAAAATATTAACACATTTACAACATTTAGATAATAATATGTCTGATAAATGAGTATATTGTTACTTATTATGAAAATTCAATTGGATTACAACAACTTCAAAACAACATTCAAAATTAACTTGAAAACAGTACTTCACAAAAATAGTTAGATGATGCAATTAATTGCGCATAATGTTGCTAATTTATTTTCTAAAATAAAGAGTAGAAATCCCAGTTTAGAACCTTGCCAACAGAGCACAGTTCTGGAGTTTATTTAGTGTTTTAGTGTCAAAAATATTGAAAAATATGAGGTGGTGCAAAGTTACACCCCGTGGTTCAGAGTTACCCTGATTGACTGTAATTGTTTCTTTGAAATTTCCATTAGAAGAGAAGTTGTGACTTTTAGAATTATACCTGCTCAATAGCTGAAGCAACGTTTCCGAAACTTTGAAGTCATTCTTCTCCAAATGACATTTTTGGGCATAATGTTCACGATATCTCGAAAACTTCTGGCTATTTTTTCATGAAACTTTCAAAACAAATGTTTCATGTTAGTCTGCATAAACTGAATATAAAATTTCTTTTTTGTTGTTTAAAACAATATTTGTTTTAGGTGATTATATTGTTAAAATTTTCAAAATTTTGTATTAGGTAGATTGAACTTTGCATTAAAAATATAAAAGTCCTTTAAGGCTGTTCTCAAATCCAAAAGGGCAACTTCCTAACATAAGTTTTAATTTATTTTTGTTCGAAAATGCATGAAACTAGCTGTTGTTGTTTAGAAACTATGTCATCGAGCTGTTTTTTCCATTTTTTTGCAAACGCAATAGATCTTTCAGAAAATAATGTCAAACTAGACGTTTTGAACCGAATTTCAGTTAAAAATAAAATATTTTTCTGCGTTTTTAGGGTTCTGTACTTAAAAAGTAAAAACGGAGCCATTATAAGATCACTTCTGTATCTGTCCGTCCGCCTGTCTGTCTGTCACAGCCATTTTATTCGTAAACTATTGAACGTGGAAAGTTCAAATTCGGGGAAATAGTAAAGATCATTGACCCACATATTTTCAGATTAATAAACATTTATAAATATATTTAGTAAAAATGTAGGAAGGCTAATTATGGTACTAGAAAAAAAAACTCCTCTCTTCGCATATCGTGTGAAAGCTTTCGTAACGCTGAACTCAAAAATACATTTCTTTTAATTTTAGGTATTATATTTTCAAAGATATTGTCGATAATGTAGCGCAAAAATATGTTCCCCCCATCTAATTCCGAATCTACTGAAACTAAAATTATGAAAAAATTAATGGTAGTAGACGTTGATATAAACCTTGCCGGAAAATTATGGCGATTACCCTAGGTCACATAGATTTTGAGAAATTCGCATTTTTCTGTTAAACACAAATTTTGATTTACGGACATTCAGAAAAATTGTTGATTATCGCTGGATGTACCTATCGTAGCAGGAGTATAAAAGCATTGTTGATAATGAATTTCGAAAAAAATAATCGGTAATTAGCCGAGATATTAACCCTTAAAGATACGGCCAGTTTGGACATACACAATGACAGGGGCGGCGTACTCTATGCCAAGTTAATTTTTTTTTTAATCGGGTGTAAAAAAAGGAATGACTGATTTTAAAATTCAATAACTTCAAAACGGTGACAGATATTAAAAAAATTCGTGCAGAAGTCTTATGCATAAAGTCAAAAGTTTTTTTTTACAGTGATTTTCGATTTTAGTTCGAATTACAAACAATAGATGGCGCTGCGATCAATAGAGGCTCAATTCAGGCTCGATTTTTGGTACTTCGTGGCCCGGATAATACATTTCCATCTTCTTTTTCTGCATGGAACAACAGAAAGGACCAAAAATCGAGCCTGTATTTAGCGACTATTGCTTACAGCGCCATCTATTGTTTGTAATTCAAACTAAAATCGAAAATCACTGTAATAAAACTTTTGATTTTATGCATAACCCTCCTGCAAGAATTTTTTTAATATCTGTCACCGTTTGGAAGTTATTGAATTTTAAAATCAGTCAGTCCTTTTTGGTACACCCGGTATGTGTAACATAATGTCCAGTAACAGTATAAAAGCAATAAATGTCAAATTGTTAAAAACATACTAATATCAGGGGTCTCAGGCCTCTAAAAATTGAAAAAACAAAAAAAGACTATTTTCAACATTTAATGTCTTAAAATGTATACGATTTTAAAACACAATTTCAATTGCGATTAAAGATATAAGTATGTTCTTTCATTTCATGTATTTAAAAAATTGCAAGATGCTGAAATAGTATTTACAAAGGGCTCGAAACTGCTAGACATTTGTCGAACAGAAAATTGGGATAACAGTTTGCAGGATTACAAAATCAATATTGCAACTAGAATGAAAATTTTAGTGCTTACTTATACTTCAGATTGTAATAATTACCCTGAACTTAAATAAATGTCTATTTACATCATTTTTATATTTTTAATGCAATATGGTATTTAGCTAATACAAAATTTTGAAAATTTCAACAGTATAATCACCTAAAAAAATATTTTTTTGAACAATAAAAAGGAAATTTTACTTTCAGTTTATGCAGACTAACATGAAATATATCTTTTGAAAATTTCATGAAAAATTATTCAGAAGTTTTTGAGGTCTCCTGCGCGTTATTCCCAAAAACGACTTCAAAGTTTCGGCTATTGAGCGGGTATAATTCTAAAAGCCTTAACTTCTGTTCTAATGGGAATTTCAAGGAAACAATTATATCAAAATTTTCAGAAAAGATAGGAGAACAGTCTAGGACATCTAAAAAAAATTACAATTTCTAAAATTTTGAAGCTTTAACCCCTTGAGGGGCAAGCAATTACGTTTGTGAAATGCTGAATTCCCACCGGAATCTTTAAAAAAATTCTATTTTAAATTAAGTAAAAGCAATTTTACGGTTTTTTTCCACCAAAGTTAGAAAAGTAAAGTTTAATAAAATTTTTCTGGTGTAAAATTTCATTAATCGTAGGTGGTATATAATATATACCGGTGCCCCTCAAGGGGTTAAGAGTCCTGCGACCCCTTAACCCTTTCCGGCGCGGAGTAATTCTGTTTATAAACTTATGAAATAATGACTGACACAAGAATTTATAAACGAATTTATTAGAAAATATGAACTTGCTTATTTTCACGTACATGATAAAAGGAAAATTTTAATTAAATATTCTTGGTGCCATTTGTCTTCTTTGGAATTAAAATTAGGCGTCCTTTTTTAAGGACACCGCCCTCGAAAGGTTTAATTAGAATGAATCACATAAATACTGTGGAATTCGAGACTAGTTTGCATTGAGTGTATCTCTCAATACGCTTCGAGTGCCTTTAAAAGTTAAAAACCTATCTGAAAAAACGCGGCACTGGCCATGGCGTCGTTGCAACTTTGAGACCTCTTTTCGAAGCGCATTTAGCACAATGTCAAATTTAAACTTTGAACAAAGATTTTGTTTTAGTTTCACTGTAGAAATAAAGGTTATTACTAGGCTGAATTTAGCTTTATGAAATGCCAAATGAAGTTTAACTATGCACTGCTTTTATTGTCAGTACCGAATTAAGTTCATCATAAACAGATTAGGATAATATAAAAAAATGAGTTATACAGAATAGCTATATTTGATATTATTTAGGTTCCATATATCTTTGAATATTCAAGATATATCCATTCACACTTTTCTAATATATACAGTCATACCCAACCCTACGTTGTATCGTTTTTTTTACAAATTCTTAGTATTCTTTTAGCAACGGTATTTTTTAATAATACAATTACAAATTCATATATTTATTCTACGGAATCCTCTGTGCGCGAGTAATACTCGCACTTGACCGTTTATTTTATCTGACGAACGATTGAAACTAAATTCCAAGGAAGTGCTAGCAAATATTTAATGATAGATTATTATCAGCCTCCCCATTCTAAAATATAATAAGTGACAGATATTTACAGTGGGACCTCTATTTAACGAACCTCTATTTTGCGAATTTTTACTTGGAACCAAGAACATTTTGCAAATTTCTTCGTAAAATAACCTCCAAATAGCGAAGTGTATTCTCTATTTAACGAACTTTTCCTTGGAATCTAAATTTTTTTTCTCCCTATTTCTTAAAATATTACTGGACATTTCAAACTTATTCTTTCTTTTAACACATTTTATGAAGATCAATGACCATGAACAGGTCTTACCAGGCACCTAATTCACCGAGAGTAGTAAAATCGTTGTGATTCTTTGCTTTCCATCCAAAGAAGAGCAAACTTTCAATATCCTCTTTTAACCCTTAATGGAGCTGCCCCGTGTCCTTAAACTATAGTTTCCCGTTTTCTAGATTGTTGATCATGATCAATCGTGTTGGTAAGCTCGGTTCTTGTAGCTCGAAAATGTCAAAGCAAAAGTGCTTGAGTATCAAAGAAAAAAAAAAGTTATTCTTGATGAAGTGGATAAAGGCATGTAGAAAAAGAATACTGCTTTAAAATGTGGGATTCCTCCAAACAGCTTATCAACCATAATAAAAAATCGTGATTTAAATGTAAAATTATTTTTTTAACTGAAAATGCAATGTATTTCCGGACAATGTTTTGTTTCATTCTTATTTCCCTTGCAGATTTCTTTTTGATGGGTAAAATAAGTAAAACAAATAGATATGATTTATAAAAAAAGTATGACTAATTACTTTTTTAAATTATATTTAGTGTTTCTACTTAAAATGTGTTTTACGTAGTTTAAAGTATTTTAAAGGGTGACTCTCTATTTAACGAATTTTCCATATAACGAACTTTCTTTCGGGATTTAGCGACTTCGCTATATAGAGGTCCGACTGTATATATTCATATTTATATTTAAATATTCGCACAAGTTTCCGTCTTGATTTTAAAAAAATGTCAAAAGAATATTATTTTAACGTGTAATAATAGAGGAATAATAATACAAGGTGGCCATAATTAAAATTGACAGTACTCACAGTGTTCTATAGCACGATCTAATTGAGAGAATGACGCCAAATTTTGTAAAAAGATAAAGAAAACGGGGGACGAAGGATTTCGTGAAAAAAAATTAGTTCCAAAAGTCACCGCTAGGGGAATATATGGCGCTGTGTAACAGAAAAGAGAGTTTTAAAAAATGCAGAATCAATACTGAAATAAAATTACTTTTTATTTAGCACATTTAAAGATTTTAGCATTGATTCTGCATTTTTTAAAACTCTCTTTTCTGTTACACAGCGCCATATAGCGGTGTTTGTGCCTGCGCATACTGGCATTCTGGCGGAGCAGTGGCTAGAATAGCAGATCAGCATACCGCAAGCTCTGGCGTCTTACGTCACGTACATAAGGCCCATTGCAAGATGGCTGAAAAAAAAAAAAAAAAGTGAAGTTCGCGGTGAAAAACGTGGCTTTTTCTGATTGTTTTTATCTAAATGTGTGCGCATATCAAGTGGACAATGTTTTGTCCTTGGCGCGCTCTGCTTCATGCTTCACCCTGTACGTTGAACCAGCCGCGAAACCAGCGGCGTCCAGATGCGATAGTTCAAAGCCGCCTCAAGACTACAAGCCAAACACAAGGTTTCGTGACGTCACGACGCGGGGCTTAGATCAGCCGTGGAGAGCACATGCGTTATTAAAACATATTAATTCTTTCCTCTATATTTCAACTTATTATCACAGCATATAGGGAAAAAAAATAAAAACTTATAGTTTAAAGACGCTAATTAAGTGCTTTTTAATCAATTTCGATCACTCGAAACAATAATAATAACGATAACACAAAAACAATATTTATGAAATAATACCACTGTGTCAATGAAAATGTGCATCAGAATTAAAGTTACATTAAAGAAAATTCGTTCGTTAATGAAAAGAAAATCCCAAGTATTAAATTTATGTTAGTAGACAGTTTCTATTATTTATTCTACTTTGAAATTTAGAAACAATATCAATTATCTATTTGGTATATATTCAAAAACAAGACATTATACATTATTACATACATATATATATGTGTAAATATAAATTTGTAGTTTAAACACATAAATCGAATTATTTTGCTTTCAGTTATTTCAAAATAAATAAATAACAATAAGTGTGCCAATCAAAACCCACATTTAAAAATTAAATTAAAGTGGAAGAAAAGTGAATGTTAAATGAAAACAAATTCAAGTTGTGTTATATTTTTATTTTAATCGGGCTTGAAATTATACAGTAAATATCCTATTAAATATTAAGTGATTTCAAACCTGCATATAATAAATAGTAAAATTAAAGTATACATGAAATTAAGTATTCTTATAAATAAATTTTCGTACTGTAAACTTTACTTATCAGAAATGGGTAATTTTCACATAAAATCC
Source organism: Maratus speciosus (assembly GCA_963932465.1). Taxonomy (NCBI): domain Eukaryota; kingdom Metazoa; phylum Arthropoda; class Arachnida; order Araneae; family Salticidae; genus Maratus; species Maratus speciosus. Next base: position 22,441,209 of record OZ010799.1, on the reverse strand, counting down.
ATTAAATTAAAAACCACAAAACTGTCATAATACTAAAACAACACAAGTTCATGAAACAGAAAATTATTTTTTAGTTTTGTATTAGTTTGATATATTATGTAAGGTATAAGCAATAGATTTTTAAAAAGTGTATTGACATATGAAGAAAAAAATAAAAGAAAGAAAGAAAAGACTTTCATCAATTGGAATTAAAATATTCCTAATTTATGTTCATTTTCCTCGAATGTTTAGGTAATAGCTGATTTAAAAAAAAAAAAAAAAAAAATACATCGAAAAACACAAAAACCTTCCACAAATATAAATATTTCATTTCCAAAATAATGTTGTGTGGGTTCTTAAATGTTTGTTCACATCTTTTAAGCTTAAAATAATCAATTTTTATGAGATGAAAAGTATTTCCTGACTAGATCTAAAAGTAAATTTATAATTATAGAATAATAATTTTATTTATTGTTACTTTTAATTAAACATTAAAATGTATATGAAAACACATAGGATTTTTGCGAAGAAGGTGTGTGTGTGTGTGTGGGGGGGGGGGGGGGGCAACTACTGTTTTGCATAAGGGTACTAACAACCCTTCCTCTAGTCTTGTAAATAAATTGTTTACATTTGTGGCAAAAATAGAGAGATTCAAAAACATTATCCCCATAGCTCTATTTACGCAGTACATAAGCATTTATAATTTAAAAAAAAAATTATAAAAAGAATTTTTATTAAGATAGCAAACGTTTAAGATTAAAAAACAACAATAAATTGATACATGTATATCGATCGGGGTTTGCTTTAAAAGAAGTAAACAACATAAAAATGCTATGCATTCACAGCGACTTTTATGAAAATTTCTGAACAAATTAGAAAGAGAGGATGGTGTGACAAAATACAAATTAAATGATATAAGTCTTGACACGATTTAGGGATGTTTGCCATTTTAAATTATTGGTCTATGTGGAACGAAACAGAACTACAATAATATAGTTTCGTTTTGAGACATGGTATTATTGATAGAATCGTACTAGGATTTGCTAGTTAATTTATTTCAAAGAAATTAAAAATAAAAGATTTTGAACACAAGAAATAAAAATTGTGCTGATAGCATATAAATATAATTTGAAAATAAAACTTACCTTGAAAAGAATGTGTTATCAGGCTGAGTAAAACACACGTGCACGTAAAATAGAAAGATACAAAATTCAAATGTTCGGGGCTGGCGCGTTGGCAGTTAGCCAGCCCCGGGCTGTGACGTCACACGTGGGGGGATGAAGGGCGTGTCTGGCTTGTAGTCTTGAGGCGGCTTTGGATAGTTACGTCTTTTCGGAGTCTCAGCTTCTTGTGTACTCTAACTTCTTTGCTCTGAGATTCTGAAAAGCATTGATTCCACCGCTGAATACTTAGCGTGTTGGCCTGAAACCGCACAATATTTAGGTAGAAGTCAGTATGGGTTGAGTCACAAGCTGACGTCACTGAACAACTTAAAAAAAGTTATTTCATTTTTTATAAATAAAGTTTTATAGCTTTCTGATGTGCAAAAAAAAAAAAAAAGTACAAAATTCAGATTATATCTATGCATTCAGTGTTGCCAGTGGGCTACTTTTCTTAAATTCAGATTTTTTGATTGGCACCACTTTTTGAAATAGTAAAATTCGCATTATTTAACGACATATTAATTGAGGCGAAAACCAGCGGAATTTTATCATTACTGAAAAGTGGTGCCAATCAAGAAATCTGGATTTTAAAAAAGTACCCCCAACACTGTATGCATGCTTTTTTAAATAGTTAAAACGGTACATAAAAATTTAGACAGCTTTGACTTACGTAGAACGGCATTGTAAGATTAATGAAATTTCATAACTTATTTTACTTCAAAGTTTTTAAATTTCAGATGCGTGAATATGATTTACACCTTTGTTTTAAATATACGCAATGAAATTCAAAATAATTCCAAATGTTAATATATAGTACTAAATGATAGAGATACCAAACACTGCTTTTCTTATCGCCTCCTGTTTCCTATATATCATAATTTCATACTACAATCATCATTTTTTATTTACAAATTCATATTTTATTTTTCATTTATTACTTCATTATAATATCTCATAATATCAGTAATAAATATGTTTCTAAAACTTAACTTACCTTTTTACTTCATTTCCGGACTTTATCTATCAGTTTTACATGCTGTATTAATCCTGTAACGTCAATAGCTATTTCTATCTTTTTCCGTTCACGGACTCCATTTTCTTTGCAACCTACATCGGCAAAACCACGTTCTAAAGTGATTACGTTTTTCCGTAACGATATTTTCCCCGCCAGATGGCGACTGTGAATATCGTATCTATAATTGAATCCATCATCGAATCTAGCTTTTGCATCGATTCGATGCCGCTCCGTGATTGGCACATTTCGTGGTCACTGCTCCGAAGCGTGGATTTCAATCCTAGCCATTTCATATAAATAAAGGATCCGGACATCGTTAGTTTGCATTTTTATCTTCCTTTAAATGGAAGTAACTTCTCTAGATACTGAGTGTTGGCTGGTCCAACATTCTGGAAGTATTATTTAACATACTTGTTATTTTGTTTAACTATGAGTTTGTTTTTAAATAGTTTTAAATCTAAAAGTAATGTATTGTAAAGTGTCTTCAAGCCATCTGCAAATCGCCATTGTTATGGTGTGTCTTTTTGTGTACAAGAACAACTGCTGTGATAATCTTCATATTGATTGCTTGCTGTTTCATCACCTTGTGTCATCTAACTAAAAATAAACTTTATTTGTTAATCCTATTAATTACATTTTATCAGCAATAATTTACTTATTTTCGTAATTTTGTATTCAGTAAATACAAAACAATTTCCTTAAACAAGTAAATTATTTACTCTTGTGATATATTTGTTTCTGGTCATTTAATAGAAACATGCATTACGGATAGTTAATAATATTTCGTTGAAAAGTCATTGTTTAAAAAAGTAACATCATGGTGTTTTCTCCAACATATAAAAGAAAAGAAAGCTTTTAAGGGGACCGGGAAAGCAAAATCCAACCAAAAAATGGATTTTTATTTTTTTATATCATAAAATAGTTTAAACTTTTATCTTTCCAACGATGTGTCACACATGTTTATATATATATAAAAATAAGTGTTGAAATTATTCATTCTTTCTAAGAGTACTTCACAGCTTAATGGCCATTTAAATCTTTAATTGACTTTGTCTCAAAACTTGGATTTTTCATGGTTATGTTCCTTTTCCCCAATATCTATTAAACTTAAGAACATAGATTTTTTTAAATATCTATATTATGTTATATTGTACACTTTAACACAGGGATTTAATGATTTCTTGAAAATTATTTATTTTAGGCAGTGAAATCTTACCAAAAATGCTAATTAAAAAATGACTTTCAATAAATAATTAATTTTGAGTTTCACCTAGAACGAAAATGGTCTGTTAAAATATGTAAATCATGTTATTCTAACTACTCTAAAAAATCTAGACCTCTATCTTTCACCATTTCTGAGAAAAAGGTACATAAAGTTCGTGATTTAACATGGCGGAGATAGGACTTTCCCGGTCCCTTAACATTTAGATCAGGCCTGACCAACCTTTCAGTAAGCAGGGGCGCACATCAGCTCTTAGCACTCAATGAAGGGCGCCATTATTCACATGACTGAAAACACGAAGCAATATTATCACACAATATTAGTATACACGCACTTCTTAACATAATGCAAATGAATCTTACAGCGGTAGACAAAAGGGCCCTATGGTTCTGAAGTTATATGTATTAAATTTGAAAATATATATTTTTCCATTGGACCGGGAGCATTTTAACTCTGTTTACTCGATTAGGGACCACAGAGAAGTTTCCAGCCCGCTGATTGGTTAGTTTCTCTTTCGTCTTTTCTGATGTTTAAGGTCTTTGTAAATTGGAATTTCTAATGACGCCAGTAGTATTATACCATTATATAATCCCTTTCTTCTTTTTCTTTTAATATAAGTTAATCAGCATTTACAATTCAACATTTTAATCAAACTCAGCTCTTATCAAATGATTGATTGATTAATTCAGATTTCCACAAAATGTTATATTACATTAGAAAACACAAATTAAATGGAACACATAATAAAAAAAATGTAATGGCGCCATCTGTTTTTCTTATATGAAACTTCAGCTTGTTTTTTTAGTCAACGTTCGTTTTTTGCGACTTTTTTTTTTTTTTTTTTCCTTTTGGGGATTAATTCTGATTTTAGATGTCAGCTTCGAAAATGTTTTAAATGTGTATCTATTTTAAGAAATATATACATTCATACATTTAAATAGTTTTTAAAATTCTTGTATTTTATATAGGGGATGAAAGTTTTTTTTCTTTAATAAATAAGCTGGACAATTACATCCTGAAAAATGTTACTGAAAATTTTATCGTGAAAATAAAATAAGTCGCAAGGTTACTAAATGGTGAATACAGAATGTTGCAAAGTTATAAACTAAACAAACATTAAATTTAAATATTAATTGCCGAAACGTCAGTGAAGGCTTACTGTGGAGACACGAAAAGTTTTGGTTTCTGTTAGTTTGTCTGTCTGTTTCGCGATAACTGCTGCAAAAAGCATCCGATCGGCTTGAAATTCACTGGGCATGTTGAAGAGGTACCCGGAATTAGCTGTATAGTTTTTGGTTAAATTTGGTTCATTCGTTCGGGAAATATAGAACATTTTATTTTGCTCTATAATGCTTTTCAATGGCAAGTCAGACGATTTTCAGATTTTCATTTGTTGAAAAAAATGGCTCATATGAAAAATGGATTTAAATGGTAAATTTTCGATGCTGAAATTTTTAAATAACATTATTAAATTATTCCAATAAATTATGTCAATATATTTGCGAGATTTTTTTAACTAGGTTTATAATATTGGGGGGAATTTTATGCATGTTTTAAGTAATATAAAGGATTTTGTTTTATCAATTTGACATAATGCTTATTTCATTTTTTTTCTCTGTTGCCAGCAACATATTTGGTCCTAATAGTATTAGTATAATTGCGTGTATAATGCTTGAGTAAAGCCAACGTCAAAACAGATGAATTAATAAATTTGTATCTTTACATATAGAAGGATTTTAGCCCAGAAATAAAAATAGGCAATATTTCTTTTCTTTTATTTATTTTATTGAAATATTTTGCTTAAAAATACAAATGTTCATTATTTTCATAGAGAAATAACGTAACATTTTCCCATAACATTTACCAATATTTCTTTAATTGTTGCCAAGAAAATCAAAACCCGGAATAATATTTTCTTTTAAACAATTTTCAATTGAAATGTTTTGTCGTGAAACAGGAAAATAAAAAATAAAATTAAGAATAGAAAAATTAATATGGAGGGCATATTGGAAATAAAAAGGAAACTCTCGAGTATTTCTTAATATAACAAGATGAAAAGTTTTGAGTAAGTGCGCATAGCAGGTGAATTAGACGTCATTTATCGAAAACAAAGATGCTGGAATAAAAAGATCTTGGGTAAAATAAAATTAACTATTATTCACGGAGGAAAGAGATAGATGCAGTATGCCGTAAAAACAGTTTGCAATACGATGTGCGTTATCGCTCAGATTTAAATGCCCTCATTCGGCCCAAACAAAACAAGCACGTGGAACAGGGACCAAATTCTTTGACTTCATCCGTTTTTTTTTTTTTTTTTTTTTTTTTTTTTTTTTTTTTTTTTTTTTTAAAGCACGTCGTTGTGTTGTGCCGAATGTAGGTGATTTTAGGGTTACATTTTTGGCGTCACTTCAAGATTTATTGTCTGTGTACGGTTAAGATGAATATTTTATTTAAAATTTAAATTTTATTAATTTATAAAAAAAACTTATGCTTATCCTTATAAATCACAGCGTAAAAAAAATCTAAGATATACTATAACCATCCGCACAATCAATAAAAAATTACGAATGTAAATTTAAATAGACTACGGGGGGTTCAGGGGGACAGAGCCCCCCTGAAGAAATGCAATTTTTGATTTAAAAAGTTACCAGAATAAGTAGCTCATCAGAATTTCAGAACATCAATGTACAACCACTTGTTTAACACTTTTAATTTCTGAAACTTTACGAAGTATCTTGTATGCTCATAAATATTTATGTAATTTGAAAACTTTAAAAAGCGATTTGTAGGAAGTTGAATATTATGCAATGAGTGTTAAAAAACAATGACTTGCAAAGATGACGTTGAGGCTCCTGATCTGCAGATTTACTAGTTGCCGAAACGTCAGTGAAGGCTTACTGTGGAGACACGAAAAGTTTTGGTTTCCGTTAGTCTGTCTGTCTGTTCCGCGATAACTGTCGTAAAAAGCATCCGATTATCTTAAAATTAAGGATGCATGTTGGTGAGGTCACCGGATTTAGCTGTATAGTTTTTGTTTAAATTTGGTTCATTCGTTCGGAATATATAGAACATTTTATTTTCCGCCTTAATGCTTTCCTATAGTAATTCAGACGATTTTTCCATTTTTATTTGTTGAAAGGAAATGGCTCATATGATTGAAAGATTTAAATGATAAATTATGGATGATGGAATTTCCTAATTAGAACCATACATTATTCATATTAGTTTGAAATTTTGTGTATACATTTGTCAGAGTTTTTAAATTCGGTGTATATCTTATGGAGGGATTTTATATATGTGTTCCAATAATATAAAATATTTTCTTTTTTTAATTTACTTTTTTTCAATCACATATTTCATTGTCTCAATTTTCTTTTAACTGTTTCCTAGCTACGGAAAGGTGAATTTGATCTCATCTATCAAAAATAAAACAAATACGCTTTGAGGTTGAAATAAAAGGGGCTTGTGGTATGATATTAATTCTTCTTATTAAAAAAAACGTTACTAATATCTCACGGTTTATCGTCTGGACGCAGCTAACAGAAATATTTAATTTTTAATCGAAAATTTCAATGAGAAAAAAAAAAAACTTTTGAAAAGCAAATTGATAGTAAATGTCAAAATTATGCACCGCAAAATTATCGCTGTCGAAAAGGACGTCATTTAATCGGGAAATAAATATTTTCATTCTTAAAAACAAACATTAACTAGATTGCTTGAAAAAATATTTTTTGACGAGTGTTAGTTCTTAATGCCGCCTCATTTCAGAAAATATGAATGAATTTTTTTTTTATCTTCAAAAGGAAATTACATTTTCGTTCGTAAAACCTAAACTTTTAATATAATTGCGTCAATGTAAATCCTTTTCTGCCCGCCAGTATTGAAGAATAAGGCTCGGAAGTGTAAAAAGATTTACCATAATCATTAGCGCAATCAATAAAAAGTTTCATATGTAAATTAATGAGAGCACGGGGGTTCAGGAATACTTTATTATTTACAAAACAAAATACCAGAATTAGTAGCTCATGAAAATTCAAAATATCCTTCCATAACAACGTTTTTAATTTAACGCTTCTAATGTCTGAAAACTTCGTATTTTTTATTCTTATAAATAATTACGTAATTTGAAAACTTTAAATTGCGGTTTGCAGGAAATTGAATATTACTAGAGTGTGTCTAAAAACAATGAATTGCAGATCTGACGTTGAGGCTCCTGATCTGCAGATTTACTAGTAATCATTGTTTCGGATGGACGCTAGTTGCCGAAACGTCAGTGAAGGCTTACTGTGGATACACGAAAAGTTTTGGTTTCTGTTAGTCTGTCTGTTCCGCGATAACTGCCGTAAAAAGCATCCGATTATCTTAAAATTAAGGACGCATGTTGGTGATATCCTCGGATTTAGCTGTATAGTTTTTGGTTAAATTTGGTTCATTCGTTCGAAATATATAGAACATTTTATTTTGCGACTTAATGCTTTCCTATAGCAATTCAGACGATTTTTCCATTTTTATTTGTTGAAAAGAAATGGCTCATATGATTGAAGGATTTAAATGCTAAATTAAGGATGATGAAATTTCCTAATTAGAACCATACATTATTCATATTAGTTTGAAATTTTGTGTATACATTTGTCAGAGTTTTTAAATTCGGTATATAACTTTTATGGAGGGATTTTATATATGTGTTTCAATAATATAAAATATTTTTTTAATATAATTTTTCTTTTTAAGCACATATTTAATTGTTTTTATTATCTTTTAACTGTTACCTAGCAGCGAACTACACCTAAAAATATCGTAAATGTGAAAGTATGTGTAATTGTTTGAAGTTAAATCAAAGTCAAAAGGGACGAATTAATGCCTTTGTGTCTTTACATATAGATGGAATTTACCACAGAAATAAAGAAAGACTATGTTCTATTTATTTTGTTCAAATATTTTTCTTTTAAATTAAAAAGCTCATTATTTTCATAAGGAATAAATCGACATTTTGCTATGAAATTTAACAATTTTTTTTTTTTTTTTTTTTTTTCTTTTTGCCATTGCCACGAAAATTCAATCCCGGAATAAAAATTTATCCTAAACAGTTAATTTTGATTTGAAAGATTTTTATGTGCGAGAGGAAAATGAAATAAAAAATAGACGTGAATACGCCTTCATATTAGAAATAAAGTGAAAATACGAAAAGAAGGTGAATTTGATCTCATATATCAAAAATAAAACAAATACGCTTTGAGGTTGAAATAAAAAGGGCTTGTGTTATGATATTAATTCTTATTATTAAAAAAAAAAAAAAATGTTACTAATATCTCATGGTTTATCGTCTGCACACAGCTAACAAAAATGTTAATTCTTAATCGAAAATTCCAATGAGAAAAAAAAAAAAACTTTTGAAAAGCAAATATATAGTAAATATCAAAATTATGCACCGCAAAATTATCACTGTCGAAAATGACGTCATTGTATCGGGAAATAAATATTTTCATCCTTAAAAACCAAGCATTAACTAGATTGCCTGAAAAAATGTTTTTTGACCGGTGTTACTTCTTAATGCCGCCTCATTTCAGAAAATATGAATGAAAATTATTTTACTTTTAAAGGAAATTACATTTTCATTCATAAAACCTAAACGTTTAATATAATTGCGTCAATGTAAATCATTTTCTGTGTTACCAGTATTGAAAAATAAGGCTCGGAAGTGTAAAAAGAAATCTAAGATTTGCGCTAACCATTAGCGCCATCAATAAAAAGTTACGTATGTAAATTAATAAGACCACGCCCCCCTGAAGAAATCTACTTTATTATTTAAAAAATATACCAGAATTAATAGCTCATGAAAATTTGGAAATATCCTTCGATAACGTTTTTAATTTAATGCTTCTAATGTCTGAAAATTTCGTATTTTTTATTCTTATAAATAATTACATAATTTGAAAACTTTAAATTGCGGTTTGCAGGAAACTGAATATTACCAAAGTGTGTCTAAAAACAATGACTTGCAGAGCTGACGTTGAGGCTCCTGATCTGCAGATTTACTAGTTTAGTTTTTAACTTTACAACATTCTGTATACACCATTTAGTAACTTTGTGATTTATTTTATTTCCAAGATAAAATTTACAGTTGTATTTTTTATATTACCATTTAGTAACTTTGTGATTTATTTTATTTTCAGGATAAAATTTACAGTTGTATTTTTTATATAAAAAAATACTTTTGCCCCCAAAAAATATTTTCGTTTGATAATTTTAATGAAATATTCATAATTTTTAGGTGGGAAAGGGACTAAAAAAAAATGCCTTTTTTAAAACCTAAAAAGAATATGTTTGTACATGTATGCATAATAATATGATTATACCGGGTGTCCCAAAAAGGACTGACTGATTTTAAAATTCAATAACTTGCAAACGGTGACAGATATTTAAAAAATTCTTGCAGGAGGGTTATGCATAAGGTCAAAAGTTTTTTTTTACAGTGATTTTCAATTTTAGTTCGAATTACAAACAATAGATGGCGCTGCGATCCCTAGACGCTGAATTCAGGCTCGATTTTTGGTACTTCGTGACCCGGATAATACATTTCCATCTCCTTTTTCAGCATGGAACAAGAGAAAGGACCAGAAATCGAGCCTGTATTTAGCGACTATTGCTTACAGCGCCATCTATTGTTTGTAATTCGAACTAAAATCGAAAATCACTGCAATAAAACTTTTGACCTTATGCATAACCCTCCTGCAAGAATTTTTTAAATATCTGTCACCGTTTGCAAGTTATTGAATTTTAAAATCAGTCAGTCCTTTTTGGGACACCCGGTACTTTCCTCATTCATTTTTTGGTGAATTTTATCTTGGAGCTGTTCAAAAACATTTTAACAATTAAAAAAAAAGCTGGGAATACGAAGATGCATATTTTATTTAAATTAACGGAGAGTGTTGAAAGGGGCGTAAGATATGCTATAAAACGTAGCCGCACCAGTGCCTATGAAGTTCTGCTCTCGAAGCTGGTACCGTAATCGCGCCCGTCGGCCTAACCGTTCGGAATTTCCCGTGGTTTTCTTCGAACCTTGGGAAAATTTGCATAAATACGGCTTAGTTTCCCTTAGAAAGACTCCCCTCGTAGCCCCCCCCCCCCCCAGGGCCTATATACGCTCGAGCAGATAATCGGCCGTCATAAATAACACCTATAAAACGTAAATATCACCAAAAAAAAAATCTTCATAGTTTAAAAAAAATATTAATTTTGTAAAAAGAAAATGTTATGGCTGTTAATTTTCTCTCTTATCTGAATAAAGGGTTCTTGAAATTGATGTTTAACAGATAAAATCGATTTTTTTGTTTAAATCTTCCCGCAAGCTTAAAAGAAAGTGTATTTCAAATCTTTTATTTTTACAGACCAAAACGGGGATAAAACTTATATTTTTTTCTATGTGCTTTGAACTGCTATATTTCTCATTATTATTTAAATCTGCAGCTAGTTAGGGAAATAAATAAATCTTTTAATAAATAACAAAATAGTTTTCGCATGAAGCAATTTATTAAAATATAAAATATTAGAAGGTAAAATTAATTTTAAACAAAATGCCCTAAGAATAAAATTAAATTGTGGCAGATTTTCTAGTCGATATATACCCATAATAGCAAAATCTAATGTCTTTTTGCATTTGGCTGATTTAATTTAATGTTTTTTGACAATGAATGTTTCCTTTTTTTCCTTGACGGAGCACCAGCTGGCCGACCTACAGGCAAACGCTTACTGCCCTTTGTCAGGTGTGCAGAGCGCCTTGCTATGGATGCAGGTTGAACTCGAATAGCAGGACCATTTCTTCGCCTAATTCTTATATTGTTTCCAGCGGTATGTAAAAAGCTCTCCCAGCTGCCAGGAGATTTGATACATTTTAGTGTTTTCAGAAAATTATTAAGTCCACTTAAGGAAGATTTGTGTTTTTCATTGTGATGTGAAATTTCGCTAAAAATCTGCTTAAGCAGTTCTTCTTTTTTTTCTTCATAAGAAATTCCGTCATCTTCATACTGGTGTAAGGTTGGCAAAAGTTCTGATGATGCAGATGAGATAGCTTCTTGTATTTCCGGATTATGGACTTCCAAAAGTAGTGGCCTAAAAAATTCTTTAGGTGGGGCTTTATTTCCCAAAGCAAGGACCGCTATTTCATGTTTATTTTCAGGCAGCACAGGTGGGAAATTGTTTGAAATTATATAAAAATACTGGAAAATGAAATATTGGTGCTTACAAAAGCGGCCATACAATCCCGCAGGGCACGAACAACATCCAGTTTTGGTATCTACTATACAGGGTGTCCGGTCTCAACGGTGTCCAATGGCTAATTCCTAAATCGTTAGTCATAGACATATAGTTCCAATTACAAAAATGTTTTAAATTAGGTAAAGAAATATTTTAAAAGCGATTTGGGTCAATAAAAACATTTCTTAAAAAATTACGAAATTTAAATTTTTATACGGTCCCCCGGTCCTATAAGTTATATTTAGTGAAATTTTCCTTTTACACTGACAAGTAATACAAAAAAAGTCCCGTTATTATACGATTAAAATTGACCGAGTAATAGCTGTTTAAAGTTGGAGCATATTTTTTGCTGCAAATTGGGGGTCATTCACAAATTTAGTCGAAATATAATTTCGTCAGATATAAAAAATGTTTGGGAGTAAAATTAACATTGCAATATAAATTTGAAATCTTTAATCATTCTGGCATATTAATGGAAAATATACAATTTGTAATAAACATTTAAGAAGAAAGGAAAAACAGAATTTTTGTTAAATAAAATGATTCTAAATTAACAGCCTCAATTCTTTACAAGATGATGCGTATTTAAAAATATTATTAGATTGCACAAGCCTGCAAAAGTTGGTGTTATGTCATGTTTTTTAGCTTTTGATAATTGATTCTTATATATTCTGTACCGCTGAATCCGAAACTGACCTTCATTTTTAACTATCATATCAGGATTTTTCGCAAAACTGCAAATTTCAAAGTTAAGAAGTTCAATGTTAAAATTGAATTTCCTCCCCCATCTCATCGGACCACTCAGCTGTTTAGCTGTAAGAATCCCAGGATAAGCAAAAATATCGAATAAATTTTTTAATAAAATAAAATAAAATAAAAAATGGTTTACATATGTTTTATAGTATGAGATTTTCGCTATATTTTAACTTACACATTTGCGATTTGCAAAAACATTCTAACGTAATGGTTATAAATGAAGGTCATTTTCAGATTCACAGCTAAAAAGTGCGTAAAAATCAATTATCAAAAGTTAAAAAACACAACCATCTCCTCTACTTTATAGTATTCGATTTTTGTTATTCATTAAATTTGAAAATTTATGATTTGCGAAATATCCTGACATGATGGTTAAAAATTAAGGTAATTTTCGGATTCAGGGCTAAAAAAATACTTAAAAGTTAAAAAACCCATTAATTGCAGTCTTGTATTATCTAATCTAAAACTTTTTCTTAAACTCCTTGGCAGAAATCTATCCGAAATTTTTTTTGTTATCCTGTAAAATAAGTATAAATGGTAACCACCGAAAATCTTAATACTATTAGATTGTTATCGGATTTGCGCCAGTATGTAAAATGCAATCTCGATCGGATATTTAAAAGTGGGTTAAAGTTCGAGTACAAATTTTGAACTGGAAAAACATACATACGATTGTTGAAGAAACATACAAACTTATAAAAAAAACATGATTTTTGTTAAAAGAAATCATAAGAGAAACAGTCTCAAATCCTGAAAAAAATAAAACATATGTTATTTTAGCCAATTTGAGACTTAATCAAAATACTTGTAGGATTTTTTTTCAAAGCGCAGATACACATGAAGTAAGATCTTCGAATACTTTAAACACTTAGTATATGATCCCTCAAAGCCAAGCCGAACTCATTTGTTTTCAGAGTAGAAAAGTGGCATAAGTCATGCATTTTTAAAGTTTCATAACTCACTCAATTTTAGCGTTATATGAATGGGACTTTTTTTGTCTTACTTGTCAGTGTAATAGGAAAAAATTACTAAATATAACTTATAGGACCGGGGGACCGTATAAAAATTTAAATTTCGTAATTTTTTAAGAAATGTTTTTATTGACCCAAACAGCTTTTAAAAAGTTTCTTTACCTGATTTTAAACATTTTTGTAATTGGAACTATATGTCTATGACTAACGGTTTAGGAATTAGCCATTGGACACCGTTGAGACCGGACACCCTGTATAACAATTGCCTTCACTTTTAACTGAAAATGTATTTTCACTTATTAATGTGATGTCGTTTTTAGCTATATTAGTTGCTTTCTTCTTCAGGGATAAAAGAAAAAGTCTACTAGTTGCACATCTGTTATTAGCAAAGTCTCTGAATTTTTTTTCATAATGTTTTTCTAAATGTGTAGCCACAAAATCTAGAATTGTCAAAACATTATATGCTTTGACACGACACAAAACCTCATCTTTAAAAATACGTATGCAAACTTCGGAAAAGTTATTTGTATTGTGGCCCCTTACTATCTGATTTCTAAATGCAAGACACCAAAACTGTTTCTTTTGCCAATAACTTTCTAAATAGCTATTCCAATTTCGTAAGTGGGCATATCAGGGCCGAAACTAGGGGGGGGGGGCAGAGGGGGCACGTGCCGCGGGCGCCGCTTTAACAGAAGGTGAAAAGGGCGCCAAAATGAAGATTTTGTTTGACGTTTGACACAAGAATGTATATATATATATGTATATGAAATTTGTATAAAAATGTCTCGCAGCCGGAAAATTTAAAAGGAAAACTGAACCAAATGCATTAAACTCTACAAATAGATAAAAAGATTCATTTACAATACAAAATTGCAAAGTATCATGCCTATGCGTTTTCCTTCCATCTTTTAAATCACTTCCTGTGAGGAGAATCATTACCGTTTTTCAAGGTCAGTCTCTATTGTGGGACACCCCACTGTCCACTACGGATAACGTCCAAACGTGAGACCCATCAGTCTGATTTTTCTTCTAGATAAAAAAATTCCATGAAAGCTGCTTGTTTTTTTTTCCGTTGAGCAGCGATGAGCTTCTTTTCTTTCTTTCTTTTCTTTTCTTTTCTTTTCTTTTTTTTTTTTTCGTCTTACCATGGGCGATGACTACAAACAAACAAACAAACGGGAAGGGGAATGCACAAAGTAAAATTCTTAGTAAAACCATTTTTTTTTTTAGATGTCGACCTCATTTAGACTATGCAAAAAAAAAAAAAAAAAAAAAAAAAAAAAAGTTTAAAAAGATTAAAATGCAATTCGGTTTCTTTTCATTCCTTTTACAAGGTTTTAATGGATCAATGTTTGACAAAGCTGATTACGTAGTTCAGTTTTATAAATTTTAAATTTAAAAATAAGTTGTCAATTTGATACTTAGCAAAATTCTTTTTGTAAATTTACTTTGTAGTGGAGAGGGGGGGGGGGGGGGCGCCAAAATCCATGTTTGCCCCGGGCGCCAAAAAGGTTAGTTTCGGCCCTGGGGCATATAGTCTCCCACATAACCACAAGAATTTTTATACGCTTCTTCGGCCTCTTGCACATTGCGAGCATACAAAATGCCTTGAAAAAATCTCATGAGCTTATTCCGATGCTCCTTTGGGATTTGATGTTTTGAATCCCACAGCCATCTCCATACAGCTTGGGCTACATGAAAAATGCATAATAAATTCCTTGATGTAGGCCAAACATTTTTCAAAGCTTTTATCTCTGCTTCAGAGTCATCCGTCATGAAAAGTTCTGGACTTCTCTTTCCATAAAATGCGTTTTCTCTCCGTTTAGAATTTGGAAACCTTTTACACATGACTCTTCAGTCCGTCCTCTCGTAATGATGACTGCGATTGGCACAGCACCAGCTGAGCATGGGCACAACATGAATGTTACACTGTGATTATCAGGATCACATGATGACGTTGAGTCTACAAAAACAATTTCAGATGAAGATTTTAAATTATGGGCTCTTTTCATAATGGGGGTGACTATGACCACAGCAAATGGTTCTTCACTGAAATTAACAGAAATTCCATTATCTTCGTAAACTTTTAATTTCTCTTTCAATTTCTGAAGCATAGAAGAATGACTATCAGTATGTTTGTGTCATGAGAAATTCAAATAATTATTAAAATATTGCAATGTTGAAACTAATAACTTATAATGTGGGTTAAAATCAAATTCGACAGCCAATAAGTTACATTTTTATCTGATATTTAACTAAAACATAAATACTATCAATTTTTACTCCCTTCTATCTTTACAAGAAATATTGAATTCGTGAAAAATTTCGACTTCCAGTTTTCGACGGATTTACATGTTTTAGAGGCCAGAAATTCCGAAAAACATGTTTTTTGTCTGTCTATATGTGACACAAATTTTGTGGGCGCTCTATCACAAAAACTAATGCACGGAATTTAGTAAAGATTTATATTCAGTTAGTCTCTGATATAAATTAGTGCTGATTAGTTTTTGGGTATAAACTGTCCAACCGGCAGCGCTACTATGCTGCATTTTGCAGGATTTATGAGATTTTAGCGATGGTCATATCTCAAGAACTAATGCACGGAATTTCATATCTTTAGAATCTTCGTGATGGGCATAGTTAAATTATACCCATTAAATTATTTACCATTTAATTTTGGCACTATGATAGCGAATTTTGAAGTACTGGCACGTGAAAAAAAGAAAGTTTTGGGATTGGAACATCCGACTAGTTAATTATATATGTAGGAATTTTTGTGTTACTTTTAGGATAAGAATCAATTTTTACTACAAAAGTACAAAAATGATAATTATTAAGAACAAAAGCTTGAATCAAGCAATCGATGCACGATAATTTAGAAATAAAAGATTACAATCTACTACATGAATCAGTGACAATTCCAAGACAAGGGACAAAAAAGTTAAAGAAATGATAACAAGTCAAAGATATCGTTAAGCGGCTACTTCACTACGTGAAATTAATCGCTCGTTAAAGTTAATACTATAGATTTTTTTTTAACTATCTCGTTTGCATTTCAATAATTTAATATATTGGCATTGCGTAGTCGAGGTCGACCTCTATAAAGACCGTTTTTAACTTTTTCGATTCTATTTACATATTTTTTTTTTTTTTTTTTTTTTTTTTTTTTTTTTTTAATTAAGATACTAGAGAACCATTTTCAAGAGAGAAAGTATCCTCATAATAATAATTTAAAAAAAAATGCAAACAAAATCAAAAAAGTGAGAAACGGCCTTTTTGGAGATCGACAACAGTTATCCAATGAAATAAAAAACATTTTAAAATATGGAAATGCAAACGAGATATTAAAATAATACCCTATTCTGTTTTGTATTGCTATTTTAAAAAAGTGAAAAACTCGCTGAAAAGAAGTTCAAAATAACATATGTAGAAAATTTGGAATAAGAAAAATAAGTATTGTTATTTCTAAAGCTGAAATTACAAGGAAAAACATACTAAATGTTTCATATTTGTATTTATTTATTTTTAAATCTGAGATAGCATAGAGAAGTAATTACAACAATTTTTCAAGAAAGCAGGAAGAATTTTTTTTTTTTTTTTTTGAGATCGAGATTTCAAATTAATATTTTTATTTCACAAAATTAAAAATTCTATCTAGTGATTAAATCTTTTAACTAACATTATATATGTATCTTTTAAATAATAATAAATTTGAATTCTTCCATTTTTCTACCAAAAAGGTCAGAAAATGTTTAAAAAGCACTGTTTAAAACAGAAGCTTTTTTATTTCAAAATTAAAGCCTTTTAGCTACAATGCATTTCTTCCAAATAAAAGTATATGCATCCCATTTACTGGGGCTACCTCGTACCCACCTGTTGTACGCATGAAATTGATAAAATTAGGTAATATGTGCTTCTGAAAATATTATTGAACTTTTTTCTCCAGAATTAATTGTTTTTTCGGGAAATGAAGATAGATATTTTTCTTTTCACCCCAAACACCTGCTCAATGAAAATCCTGTGTAAGCAAGTTGCATTTGTTATATTTTTAGTTTTGATAATGGTTTATCAAAGTTGAAAAAGGATAACAGTTACAGCTAGGTTAATATTAAAATCTATGGAGAGTTTTTAATAATAATTCACGCAGTATTTCATTTTAATCTCAAAGTAAATTAAAATAAAAAATTAAAAAAAAAAAAAAAAAAAAAAAAAAAACTTACTCTTACAAAAGAGTCTTTCTTCTTAGTTGATGCTGTATCCAACTTTACTTTTACATTTATAGTAGCTAGACACCCTAAATTCTTTGAAAAACTTCTTTTGTTTGCTGCAGTTGGTACTTTCATAAAATCACTGTGGTGACAAACAAATTTTTTTCTGAAAATGGAATAGGAAATATGCAAAAGTTAGAATACATTATAAAATACTATACTTTAAAAAAAAAAAAAAAAAAAAAAAAAAAAAGATGCTAGGCAAATATTTAGTTGCTAAGAATTTAAAGCCATCAGTCGTTATTAAATTCACTTTTTAATAAATTAAAGATTTATTATTAAATATTTTTTATAATTAACCCATTATTAAACGAATCAACTTACAACATTAAAATTTTGGCATATAATAACATTAAAAAAAAGAAATATGCAAGAAAAATATATTTTTCAATTTTACACAGTCTTTTAAAATGAAATTTCATCGGTTTGCTCTGTATAAAACCATAAAAGAACTTCAAATTAAGCATGTTAAATATTCCTTTTTTATTTATTTATTTTATTTATTTATTTTTTTACGTTCCACATTATATTGATAGATGGCGCCACAATTTCTTTAAAAATCATTTCCATATGTTACAACCGTCATAAGAACAATAAACAATTAAAAAATATATTACAAATTTTGCATTAAGTGATCTTTAAATAATTATTATACTTACGTGCAAGCTAATCTTTGTCCACAAGGTTTTGATGATCTAGAATTCCATTTTTTATTATTTAAATCTCCGAATTCTTTCACCCATTTATTGCAATCTTCTAAATTTTTAAGATTGCTGCGAATTGTAATTATTTTTTCGGAAATTGATTCGATTTCATTAAAATATGAAGTCGGAAGTTTAAGTTCGGCTAAAGCAGCCATTTCAGGAAAAGGAGGAAAAAAAAACTGTTAATGAACGATTGTTTCAAAGTCAGTGAACTTCTTGAACTTGAAGGGGGGTGGGGGTTGAGGCCTAAAGCTGCACGGCTGTAGCCTCGAATGATCCACAACACAACAAACCAAAACACGGAAACCCCACCTGGGGAAGATACAGACCAACTAAAAACGATCAATGCTAAAAAGGTACCTCACCGTGGCCATACGAAAATTATCGGACGAAGCAAACTTGCTCACAAACCATTCAAAAGAACCAAAATACCCACTATTCAAAGCACTGTTATCCCAGCAACGCTTGCGATGAGCGTGATACCTGGAGCATGTGAACAGAATGTGATCCAGGGAGTCCGTGACACCACATGTACTACACCTACCATCATCAATCAAGTTGAACCTCGCCAGCATACCAGGAGTAATCAACATCCGACAAAGAAGTCGGGTAATCAAGACGTCTTCCCTTCTGTTCCGAGCCCATACCGAAGAAATCTTAATAGAAGGAATGTCACCATGTGAGGTACTGTATTTACTATTCCTATATGACTGATTAAAACATCCCCACACATCCTGCTTATAAGCATGGCTGATGTCCTCAGGAGAGATCCAATCTAACAAAACATCAGAAAAGGTCGCTCCTTTAGCAAGGCTGTCAGCTTTCTCATTTAAAGGGATTCCCCGGTGCCCCGGAACCCAATAGAGGTGAATGTTCGAGGCAAACCCTGCAACTCTACTGATCTTATTATGAAGCCAGATAATGACAGTTGGAGACTTTAAATTAACAGACTGTAAAGCAGATAGAACTGACAGGCTGTCGGTAAGAACGACGCTATGCATCCGCTGGTGGGCCAGCTCGTCCAGCGCTGTGCCGATCGCCAAGGCTTCTGCTGTAAAAATTGAGTTGGCTGTGTGGACTCTGTACACAAAATGGTTCGTTGAGGAGCAACCTGCTATTGAGGTAAAGGAATCCGTTTTTGATGCATCCGTACCAATGATGTTCCAAGAGTTAGAGTAATCCTGAATAAAATCAGCAAAATACTGCGGAACCATGCTCGCATCCAGGTCAGTGCTTTGGAAAGGGAGACCCCCAGTGACAAACCTGACAGCCTCCATGTTCATGGGAAGAGGAATTTGAAACTGAAGAAGGTGGTCTGGTGTACTGCCAAGCTTTCCGAGCCAATCTGCAACATAATGAATATCTGTAACCAACGGTTCCAGTCCGTCTCCCCGGATGTCCCCGAGCGGAGACCAACTTCCCAGTGACAGGTGCTTTAGCCAGAAACTGACCGCAAGACAGCCAATTCTATCAGTCATGGGGATAGCGCCCGCGTGTTTCCATACGATGATGTTCGGTGTCCACTTCGGGAGACCCAAAGCAATTCTGATGGCACTGGTTTGAATGACCTCCAGCTTTTGAAAAAGTGAGTTGCATGCCGATTTGAGTATCGCTGCCCCGTACTCGATACCGCTTCGAATCGAAGAGAAGGCCAGAGTGAGCAGATGGTGGGACCTTGCCCCATACCGTTTGTGGGCCAATGCCTTGAGGATGTTAAGCTTGCTGAACGCCTTCTTCCTAAGGTACTCTATGTGTCTCCGAAAGCCACCACGGCGAGCAAAGTAGAAGCCCAAGAATTTAAGCTCTGAGCACCACTCTATTAATCCACCATTAATGCTGAATTCATAATCGCACTCTAAGAGACGTCTCGACAGGTTGATTGCATGGCACTTGTCCGGTCTGATTGATAACTTCCAATAAGAGCACCATTGGGAAATAAGCCGGAGCGCTTCATGTAACTTATCTCTGCAGCTGTCCAGGGAGCTATCCTCACAGTAGATAAATATATCATCCGCGTAGATTAAAAATTTTACACCGAGGATCTCAAAGACCTCAAAGAAATCAGACATATAAATGGTAAAAAGAGTCGGGCTAAGGACCGCCCCTTGCGGGACGCCTTTCCCAATACCTCTTGAAGTCGACGTAACGTTCCTCCATCGGACCTTTATGGACCTCTCTGAGAGGAAATTGTGGAGCCAACGAAGAGTTCTCCCAGTAATGCCGATTTGAGAACATTTGTATATTAAACCGTCAATGTACACTGAGTCGTAGGCGGCCTGGATATCAAGGGAGATGCCAAGGATGTACTTCTTATCTCTCCGAGCATTGGTAATGTCATGATGAAGCCTGATTAAGGTAGCATGACTATCCCGAAACGGCTGGAACCCAAAATGCCGGCTGTCAAGAATTTTTTTTTTAACAAGTAATGATTAATCCGGTTGGCGATCATCCTCTCGCAAATCTTGCACGCAACTGCAGTCAATGCAATCGGCCGGTAGGAAGCAACCAGTTTCTTTGATTTGCCTGGCTTAAGGATGGGCAGAATAACAGCAGAGAGCCAGTCAGGAGGAATGTCGCCCGTAAGCCATATATCATTAAACATGCCAAGCAGGCTGTTCAAGGACCGGTCACCCAAGCCCTTGAACAGAGCAGCGCTGATCTTATCCTCTCCCGGGGAGGTGGTTTTGGTACGTCGGATGGCGTCTTTGAGCTCAGCAAGAGAGAACGGGTTATTAAGGTTGGACTCGCTGTCAGAGCCATAAGTTAAAGGTATTGGTTCATGGGCACAATCCTCGCCAAAATGGTCGGCAAAAAGTTCTGCTTGAGACGCCGCATCAGAGCTGGACATACCATCAACTTGAAGGGTAAGGTGAGAATCAATCAGGGAGCTGGACCTACTTGAAATTTTTCGGAAGACTTTGTGCAATAATCTGGGGTCTTTTGCGTCTCTACAGACAGCATCCCAAAAGTGATGTTTAGACTCCTTGATCACTTGACGGAGCTTAGCAGAGGTCCTTTTGAATTTAACCCAATACTCACTGGAGGCCAGGGTACGAGCTTTCCTCAGAAAAAATAACTTTTGCTTTCGTAGATTACTGCAACGAGAGTTCCACCAGGCCGGGAGGGTCTTCTGTGACTTGTTATGAGTGGTGCTATGCTTCTCCATCGCACTCTGAACCATCTGCCGAAATGAGTCATAGTTAACATTAGAAACTGAGGGAAGCTTGTTATCGATCTCTCGACAGATATTTGGCCATTTATAAAGAACGGGCTTATTATGGGAGCCTGTACTAATATCCGCAGATATGATGATTGGGAAGTGGTCACTGTCAAAGAGGTCCTCATCCACCTCTATGGCAGTCTTCGAGAAAATATCCAAAGAGCAAATGGACATATCTATCAAGGAACAAGAGCCACTTGGGGAGACATGGGTAGGAGTATCTATATTCATCATACAGTACGAATTGTTTGCCATCCAGTCAATGAACGCTTCACCGTCACGCGAGGACACCAGGGAACCCCACAGGCGATGATGAAGATTAAAGTCTCCAAGTATGAGAGAAGACCCAGAGATGTACTGCGTCACTTTGGCTAAATCCTCTACCACTGAGCCCGAAGAGGAGTAGAGATTGATGATATTAAGAGACATGTTACCAAAAAACACCTGAATGCCCAAGACCTCATTAGAGAAGTTTAGGGAACCAAGGTCAAGAAGATTAGAAGACCAAGTAGCCTTAATCGCAATCATCAGGCCACCCCCCGGGCGACCCATTCTGTCCAAACGATAAATTATTTTCCCAGGAATATCAACAGACTTTTCAGGGGTAAGGAAGGTCTCCTGAAGGACCAGGATATCAGCAGCAGAGAAGGGGGGGAAATAAAACCAGGGGAGCTTGTTTAACAGGCTGCGGCAATTCCATTGTAAAATAGTTATCCCCATCAAAAACAGCAAACCAGAAACAAAGACAAAACAGGCGCAACAAGTGAGACAAAAATAACAAGAACCAGATAACAAAAACAAACAGCCCCTAGCAGAGAACAATCCAAAAGCAAATCAAACAATAAAAACAATTTTTTTTTTAGGTCATGTGTCCTTGAGTCTTCGCATGCTTGTTAGGCCTATTACGCCTTTCCGGTGACTTGTCGCTCATTTTTGCAAAACAGTTCATAATGGTACTGCTTAGAGAAGCTATTGCTTCAACAATTTCCTCCGAGTGACTGGAGATATGGTCGATTATAATTTTTAACATCTTGTTTGTACGAGCTTCAAATGCTTTTTGTAACTGATCCAGATCAGTTGTCTGTTTACTAGTAATAGTCGCGTAGGATTTTTGTTCAGGTTTATACGTAAACTTCCGACGTGCTTCGATAAAAGTTAATAAGTTTCTAGATTTAAATTCTAACAGTTCAGCCTCTTTAAGTCGAGCCGAACATTGATTATAGTCTGATCTGTGTTCAGACCCGCAATTAGCACATTTAACTTGGTTTGTACAGGGACCAGAATGTTGGAGACTGCAATTCACACATAACTGATCAGAACTACATTTTATTTGGGAGTGGTTGTATTTAAAGCATTTCTTACACTGCCTGGGCTTGTCAATAAATTGTCGCACTCTCTGTATTGAGAGCCAAATCCTAACTTCAGGGGGGATAGAGGTGCCAAGAACCGTGACTAACACGGGAGAAACGTCATTTGTGCTCTCACGCTTTATAAATCTTCGCAGTTCCAAAATTTGAAGATTATTTTCCGTAGACAGCTCTTGCCCAATGTCAGCCAGAGAAATATTTACCGGCATGTTAAATAGCAAAAATCTATTACAAATATTCTCCCAGCTCACTCTAGTCGAGACTTTAACTCCGAGAAATGTGGCTATTTTAGCTATATCAACTGCACACTCTGGGTTTTTCGTGCTTACTATAAATGTACCCGTGCGAGTAAATTTCACATTTTCAATCTTTTTGAAATGAACAGTTTTTGCTTGTAATTCTATTTGAACAGCGCGTGGGTCCCTTTTAGGAACGTTCTTAGACTCATCACTTTTTATGAAGATATTAAAATTCCTTGCACCATTTTCTGCCGCCATCATTATTAATGTTTCAGCCGAAGCTGAATTGCGAGACACGTTTGGGTTGATATCAGTAAATAGCACATTATTTTCATATGTTTACACCATTTCAATATTTAGTGACTCTACTTCCGGAGTACTATCTTCTACTATATTTATAATTGAGTTCGCCATACCGGCGAGATACACTTTTTACAGACACAAAATACCATGCAACTATGGCTCAGCAAAATAACACAACACCAGGAAAACAGGGGAAACAAGAAGAAAAAAAAAACCCTTATCAAGAAACAATTCAGCAGACTTACCCCGTTGGAGACAAGAAATTACTACAAGACAAGAAAACGCAAACTTCAAAACCCGGGAAAACACCAACACACCTAGCTACTATTCAGTACACGCCCCCCACGTTTTTCCGCAGAGACCGTCAACCGTGCAGCTCTCGGCAAAATTTTTCCACCTAGAAAACAACTGTGAAGTCACCTTCGGAAACGATTTCAAAAACGTCAACAAAACCCAAAGTCAGTGTTTTGCGTTTTGATAAAGGCGCTAAAACAAACCGCATAAAAGAAACCAGCCAATCAGGAGGCCGGAAACTTCTCTGTGGTCCCTAATCGTGTAAACAGAGTTAAAATGCGGACCGGGAGCCGGCAGCATAGACAATCACCACATCGAGTTTACGGATGAAATTATAGGATTAGTTAAATCTTCATTTGCATATTAAAACGCAATCGGTCTGCCAAATCATATCTTGGTGGAAAATACCTGAAAACCCGATTTTAGCGGCTGACTCGTAGGTTTATCATTGTGTTTTCCTGCTTCCAGTCCTCCATGTTTTCATACCTTTCGGTGCCAGAAAACACAATGGTAAACTTACGAATCAAGCGCTAAAATTGGGTTTTCAGGTGTTTTCCACCAAGATATAACTTGGCAGACCGATTGCGTTTTAATATGCGAATCAAGATTTAACTAATCCTAGAATTTGATCCGTGAACTCGATGAGGTGATTATTATCTGTGCTGCCGGCACGCGGTCTATATCTCAAAAGTGTTTGTACGGTAAGGTGCAGAACTTTAATCGCGCCTATAATGACAACAATAAAAAAAGTAAATTAAAATAAACATGTAATTCAGAATATTGCTAGGTTTCTTTTAGGATCTGAAAATACGCTTTGACTTATTTTGAAGGCGTGAATTTAGTTTTATAGGAAGTACAAAAACAAAGACAAGTATGATAAAGACCAGTCCATATGGGTGGTTTCAGAGAGATAGCCTGGAAGTGCTTTCATAGATTGGAATCATTCTGCACTGTTTTATTAATTTTTCTAAGTAAATTAAAAAAAACCCCTAAAATTTCAAAACTCAAGAAGGAAAAAATAAGCTCCTTTACCCCTCGTACAAAACAGCCAATGGGTCAGTATGACAACTGCAAAAAGAACAAGTTAGAAATTGCTCGTCAAACGTGGCAAATGAGGTGCGTTCGTACTATAACTAGTCTACTTATAATAAAATCTGAGTGCAGGAAACCATCGGAATCATGCCGGTGCGAACCACCCTAGTCTGCGAATCGACCGTAGCTTAACGCCATGTTAGGCTTAATGAAAAACACATCCTTGCATATGACGGCTAAATGATATTTTTTTCTATTTGAAATCATGTCTGTTCAGCATATTTTCACATAAAACATGTGTATCATATCCATTTATAATGTATTAAGTTCTGAATTAACTCTTTAAAACCTACAAAGACGAAAAAAATACTACGTTTAAATCCTGACGTTTAAAAGGAACAGTTTTGGAAAATGAACCCGTCCATTTGAGTTTCCTATAGTTGTATATGGGAGAGGCGTGGTTGAAATGTCAACTTGATGTATGTTTACTCTTCTCCCCCTGATATTTTCGCCCTTTGCTCTGTCGGAAACAACTAAGAAAGGACAGCAGTGATCTGTTTATTTGTTTGGAATGTTAATTCTAGTAAAAAAATTATTTATCCCTATCCACCTATAGTAAGAAATATTTACACTGTATTCTTACTCTATTTATTTTATTGGAAACGTATGTTTATAAACTATAAGGCTTGGAAGAAAGGCTTCTAATGTTGTTCTCTGACATTCGCCTGTGTGCAAAAATATTTTCGCACGAACCTCCTCACGCGGAAAATTATGTATTCATATAATAAAAATGGTAATAATCACAGAACAACGAAAAATAGCAAGAATGACACAGGTGTGTGTTAGGTGTTATTTATGATGGCCGATTATCTACACGAGGGATATAGGTCCGAGGGGGAGTACCCTCCGTTGGGGTATTTCTAAGGTATTCCTATTTATGCAAGGTTAACCAAGGTTCAAAGAAAACAACGGAAAACTCCGAACGATTAAGCCGACGAGCGCGAATGGGCTCGAACCCAGCACCTCTCGTCTACCAGCTTTGAGAGCAGAACCTCTCAGCCACTGGTGGGGCCAAGAATGATGCAGAAAAACGCATAATCCTTGTAAAATTATAATTGGAAAAACAAAATTCGGCAAACATTCTATATGGGCAATAAAATGAAAATACCAGAATAATTCAGCAAATTTGTACCTCATTCTTTTTATTATGGTGTAAATAGGTCGGTACCATCCATTAGAGTATGAGATCAAAAAATTTGAAATTTGCTTACATTAGAGAGGCTCATACTCAATTTAATGGTTTAAAATTCTGAAAGTAAAACAAATAGTAATTAAAGGCCCTCCCCTAAACCTCTCACGGTAGAATTTAAGAGGAAGTACTTTTAAGGTGATTCTAAACACATGTTCTTCCCTTCTCAAAATTACGAAATTTTCTGTGATATTTATGAATTTATTTTTTAAAGTAAAATCACGAAATTTCAGTCATGGCTTTTGAATGATTCTTATTTCTCCTTTTTTTTTCGATAAATGCATTACAACTTGTATTATAATCAATTTTTGTCACATGACGACTTTTCTTTTGCTTCCCATCAGGGATTTTGGTTGAAAACGTCAATTTCGACAGTATTTTTAAAAGAATACGTGCATCTATCGTAAAATGGAAAAAGCTGTTCGCTTTCATAGTTTCTGAATAAAAGCACCTGAACATAAAAAAGTGCATTTAGCAGTAATAATAAATTCAGGTGACTATGTTGTTTTAAAATTTACCTAAACTCATTTTATGAATCAATATTTCGCAAAAGCCTGTTAATCTGAAACCTGTCTATAACGGCATTCTGTCTGAAACAGAAAAACATTCGAGTTCCAATGAAAGACCCTTGTTAAATTCCAAACTTGTCTAAACTAAAGCTATTTCCTGTCCTTAAACGGTTCCGTTTCTAGAGGTTTTATCGTACTAGGTAATCAAAATAATGTAACACATTGAAACATCTCAGTATATTTTTAATATAAAAATGAACAGTAATAATAAATGGTAAAATTCCTACTAATTATCAAGACTTAGTCTCTAATAAATGAAAAGATAACTCAAAGAACTCAGAGTTTATCTGAAATATTTTAGATTTTCTTTCAATTTGCATTCATTACCAAAACTAAACTGAAATAATAATCCAGTGAATGAAGTTTCTAACTGTAACTAAATTGTTAGTGGTGAACTATTGGTTTCTACTCCAGTAAGTGTCTGTTCGGATCTCGCTAAGGGTTTTGATGGTCATCTCATCGCCATGCTACAATAAAGCTTCTTTAAACGGAATTTGTATATAACGGAATCATGTCGTAAATGGGAAAATTTCAAGGATATCCTGAAGGTATATCTTAAACTTATACCTTCCTAAAAGTAAAATTCTCTTAAGACGAAAAATGTTGTTTCCGTTTTCATATGCTTTTACTATATTTGAAATTTATCGTAAATCTGCTCTAAAAAAAGAAAAGGTTTTTCTCTACTCACACATACGCGAAATCATTGTTAGACATAAAAGCATAAAAACTGCAAGCATAACTAACGGAGTGAATTGGAATCGAAAAGCGTTTTTCAACTTTTAATAAAGGTTCTGGATAAAAATGAATAATAAGTAGTTATATTAGAATGTTCTTCATAGCGCAGGTCTTTCGCGGATTTTTATATCTTAAAGATTGGCTTAAAGCGCCAAATTTGACATAATTTTATAAAAAATGCATGCATTTACAAAAAAAAAAAAAAAAAACATTTGATTTGCTAACATCTAAACTAGTATACTCTAGTACTAATATACTCTAATACTATACTCTATACTAGTAGATATTTCACACATTCAGAGATACAAATATGTTTAAAAAAGTAGCCAGGTACAATTTTATAAAAGAAAAAAAAATCAGAAAAAAAAAAAAACATTATATTATGTAAGAAGTATAATGCACAAATGCAGCATCAGCCTCTATATTGCATGCGATTCGTTAAATTTTTTACATCAAAACAGATAGCTAAATCATTTGTTAAATTAAAAAAAAAAAATGTAATCTATTTTTAAAGATTACAAGCTATATCTAAATTTATATACAAACATTTACAGTAATAATAGTAATAATAGTAATAACAATAATATTTATGGGTATTTAAAAAAAAAAAAAATGGTTTTTTTTTTTCGGTTAAAGCAAAATACTTTTTATGTTGGCGTTTTAAACCAATTCCTCAATGCGACAGCGTTGGAATAATTATCCTGAGACAATAATCGCTCGGAAATAAATAAAAATGTAACTAATTCATGGATAAATGAAACAACCTTTTCCACTGCAAATCTGTTCAATTGCAATTAATCGCTTGCAAATGAGAAGCTTTTTTTTTTCTTTTTCTTTTCTTTTTTTTTTTTTTTTTTTTTTTTTTCTTTTTTAAAGGACAGCCGGAATTTTAAATGCGCCCGTCATAGTAAAAAATTGGTGACCAGTTTTGAATTTAGATATTTTTCTCTTGGCGGGAATTTGCAAATCGGAGAGAGAGAGAGGGGGGAGGGGGGAACTGTTATTGTAAAAATAGTGTGTTTTCCATTTTGCTTTTTTAACCATCCATTGTATTTATTTTCTAAATCTCTATCACCTGATCCAAATATGTTTCAAAAGGTAGCTAGATACAATTTTAGAAAAAAATCTGCAAATAAAACATTATATTAAATAAGAAATATAATGCACAAATGCAGCATCAACCTCTATATTGCGTCCGATTCGGTAATTTTTTTTTTTTACATTGAAACACATAGCTAAATCATTTGTTAAAAAAAAAAAAAAAATGTAATCTCTTTTGAACGATTACAAGTTATATCTAAATTTATATACAAACATTTAAAATAACAATAATATTTATGAGTATTTGAAACAAAAAAATAATGAATTTTTTTTTTTATTATTAAAAGCAAAATACTTTCAAAGTTGGCGTTTTAAACCAACTCCTTAATGCGACAGCGCTGACAATAATCACCCTGAGCCAATAATCGCTCGGAAATAAAGATGTAATTAATTCATCGATAAATATATAAAAAAAAATTCCCACTGCAAATCATTTCAATCGCAATTAATCCCTTGCAAATGTAAAGCCCTTTTTCTTTCTTTTTTTTCTGTAAAGCGCCCCCCCCCCCTTTTTTTTTTTTTTTTTTTTTTTTTTTTTTTTTTTTTTTTTAAGGTCTACCCGAATATTAAATGCGCCCGTGATTGTAAAAAAAAAAAAAATGGTGGCCAGTTTTGAATTTAGATACTTTTCTCTTGGCGGGAATTTGTAAATCGGGGGGGGGGGGGTGCTTTTATTGTAAAAAAATAGTGAAATTTCCCTTTTGCTTCTTTAACAATCCATTACTTTTATTTTCTCTATCACCTGATCCAAACAATATTGCTACTCTTTCTAACTGCCTTTCACCTTTCTCATACTTTTATTCATTTTGAATACAATGTAATTAAATATTAGCGCTGATAAATAACAAACTTCAGAAAACATGATATCATGCTCTTGAAGTTAAAACCTTTAGAAAAAGAAAAGCTCCCCTCAGAAGAATCCTTTTAAGTGCTAAAAGAGGTAAATATAACCACATGTGTATATTCCATCAATGTCATCCGAACAAAACAGTCGGCGACAATAGAGACACATCCGTACGGACGGAGTGAAACGCATCTCTTTCTATTACCCTCCACCCCTAAATTCTTCGCAAACGGCCCAGAACGGCCGAGCTAGGCGTTAAGTTGCAGGGCCGTTATGGGCCGGCTTAGGTTCTAATGGGTTAAAATTAAGCCATTATAAACATAGAAATCAGATCTAAACAAACGATACTGTTGCCATCCAGATTCAAATTCCAGCAAACCTACAAACAAATGAATGACTCTTTGAACGCTTCATTTAAAAAAAAATACAGGTTAAAGCCAATACTGGTCTTAAAATATTTGTAATATTTTATTAAAACCTTTAAATATTTTAACTTTAAAACCTTCAAAAACTATTAAGTTCTAAATTTAAGGGCCAAATCATCATCAACAACAACAAGTTCTGAATTAAAAATAACGGATAACTATCGCCATCTGGTGAAGAAAAGATATAACATATTTCAAATGAAAATCAAATTTCAAAGTAATTGCTTAAAAGGCGCAAAGGCCAACATAGTGAAAAAGATTCCACGCCGGGACTCGATCCCGGGTCATCAGTATAGCGCACTGACGTTCTACCGACTAAACCACTTGGAACGATACCTAGCTAGGAAAATTTCTCACTATTATATGTTGGCAAGGCTACAAACGCAGCACAAGATGGAATATTTATCGTGAGTCACCGACATATGACAAACACGAAACATAATTAAATCCAGCATAGATAGAAATTATATTAATACATGGAAATTTTTCCAGAGAGAAACATTCGCCTTGCATACAATATTTCAAATGAAAATCAAATTTCAAAGTAATTGCTTAAAAGGCGCAAAGGCCAACATAGTGAAAAAGATTCCATGCCGGGACTCGATCCCGGGTCATCAGTATAGCGCACTGACGCCTTTTAAGCAATTACTTTGAAATTTGATTTTCATTTGAAATATTGTATGCAAGGCGAATGTTTCTCTCTGGAAAAATTTCCATGTATTAATATAAAAGATATAACTTTCGCTCTAAAAAGGTCCGTTCAAGCACATTGCATTACATGTATTTTTAATTTATTCAGAATGATTAATCTTTTCCACAATTTCATATTTCCTGTTACATTTGTTTGCTGTCTTATATGACAAAGTAAAAATTATCCGAATTTGAATATCTAAAACTTTCAAATGCATTTGCAATAAAGAATTATTTCAATGGCACTTTAGCATTATTTAAAGGGAAATTAACCCTTTATGTACTGAATTATGAATTCATGAAAATTTCATCTTCTAAAGCATTTTTCGTGAATTTTTGAAACGAAATTAGAAGATTTACATAATCATTTAATAAATTTTAGAAGGATTGAAGGATTTAGAAGGATTCATTAAATTTGAATTTATAAGGATTTTGTGTAATATTTATAACCCCACTCAAATCTTTTATTTAAATATTTTTCTTAGTATTTTGTAGGAATTAGGAAATCGGAATTAGGAATCAGGAAATCTATAAATATAATGTTCTTACAATCGAAATATAGAAATATTTCTGATTTGAAAAATCACCCCCCCCCCCCCCTCCAACACCAAGAAAGCTGAAAAGATGCAAAGGCCAAAGAAATCATCCTTTAAAAAATATTTTTGTTTTGTGTAACCCATAATGCTTTTGGAACATCATAAAGTAATGCATCTATAACTCATTCTAAATTGTATTACTACTAATCGATGTATTAAATTAATTTTATAACAAGTTATTTTAATGGTACTTATAAGTACCGTCAGTAGATACAGGGTTAAAGGGACTTTTTTCTGTATCGAAGGCTGCGAGCAGCGCCTCTGTAGGCCGTGTTAATTCCCAATAAATTAGGAGCTTATGTTTCTTGCTAATTCTTTTTCGGTCAACTTTCTGTTGTAATCGTACTTTTTTTTTACAATGCATTTCATCAGAATTGAAGACATTGCAAATAAAATGAATATTTCTTATCGGTACAATATATTTTAATTATTTTGCAGATAAAATTATTAATTTTAACATAGTTTGTAGCGAAAAAAATAGTCCCGCTAAATAACAAATTTTTAATGTAGAGGGAATCTAAACAAGCATTTCGTCATAGAATGTGTAGCTGGAAATGGCGCGTTTATGCACTGGTGACTAAATTGCAGTTTACATAATTTCTTTGTTCTAATCATAAAAAATCAAAGGATAATACTTTTTGATTAACAAAATTCATGAGGCATCTTTTTTTTTTAAACCAGAAAAATATATTTTTTAAACTATTGTTTTGAAGATTTATCATTAACTTTCGTCATTTTTGACGGGGATTATATACTAGTTTTAGAAATATTTTTTGCACCGCATATTGTACGGAATATATATTTTAATGCACTTCATAAGTGCATATCCATTTGATTTTGAATGAATGGATATGCACTTGGTTGTCCGAAAGGCTGTCACATCATTAAAATGCACTTGGAGCAATTTTTTCCCATTGGACTTAATGTAACGGAAAACTTTTGACTGTCCCTGTAATTATACTATACATCAGATTTTCCTAAAAATTGAAATGACGCGACAAAATTATGCAACAATTATATATTTAAAATTTCAGACCATTCAGTTTGGTAGTTTTTACCCTGTTATATGCGGACAGACAGACGTTCGGTCCGTCTGTATCCGAACGACGACTCTGGGGCTACGTATTTGTATGTGAATACTGTGTGTAACTTTAAGATTGAAGACAAATAGTTTTCTTTTTCACATTTTTATATCACACAGCACACAAATGTTACAAACAATCACAAACACTGAAAAACATGTAGAATGATGAGGTGACTTTGGGGTAATAACCCGCTGTTAGAACAAGTGACGTTCATAAAACATCTTTTGGGGAATACTCCCGCTATAAGCAACAGAATAATTGGGGATAAGACCCGCTATAGCATAATGTGCCACAATGGCAGCTCGAGAACAACATACTATACTTGGGGATAACACCCGCTCGATATCACAATGTGCCGAAATGGCAGCTAAAGAACAACTATATACTTGGGGATAAGACCCGCTCGAATACACAACGTGCCGCAATGGCAGCTAAGCAACAACTGAACTGGGTCACATGACCGCAAAGCTACGGAGCTCGTTCGGCATGCGCACAAGGTCCGAACATGCCGCCCCGCGTTGCAATGTGCGTAGCACATTCAAAATATTAAAAATACACTATAAATACAAGACTAAATAAAATACCAATACCACAAAATAATATTACAATACAAGTACAATAATAATAAGTAGCAACAATAAGGACTATACAATACAATAAAATTAAATTCTTTGTTACAAAATTTAAGCTCTTTTCTAAAAATAGTTCGATGTATTCTTAAGAAAAGTTGAATGTAAAATAACATGTAAATCTTAGATGCACCTTAAAATACATAAACAATGAGAAATAAGTATGTACATTAGGTTTCATTAATGGGCAAGACACACAATCTAGATATGGATCTAAGAAAGATATTCGAGGCTGTTTTTACCTTTGCAACCCTAACATTACCGTCCTTTCCTGGTATAACCTCTAAGATTCGTCCTAGCATCCACTTACAGGGAGGTAAATTGTCCTCCTTTATGACTACCATCGCCCCTGGTTTGATGTTTTCCCCCTTTACCTGCCATTTTGAACGGTTTTGGAGATGACTCAAGTAATTTAATTGCCAATTCCTCCAAATTAATTGGGCGAATTTAGTGATTCTCTGCCACCTAGATAATCTCGATTCTGTGATATCAATCAATTGAGGTTCTGGAATGGCATCGATAGGCCGACCAATTAGGAAATGGCCTGGTGTCAATGCATTAAAATCATTTATATCGGTCGATAACGGAGTTAAGGGACGCGAATTTAGTACCCCTTCGATTTGGGTGGTGACTGTTTGGAATTCTTCCATAGTCAATCTAGCACCTTTTAATGTTCGTTTAAGATAATACTTGAAAGATTTTACACCAGCCTCCCATAAACCACCGAAATTGGGCGATCTAGGAGGAATGAACTTCCATTCAATAGCTTCTGAAGTAAGGTAATTAGCTAATTTTTCATCCGGTCTACGAACTAACTCATGAAGTTTGTGCAATTCTGATTTAGCACCCCTAAAATTCGTAGCATTGTCTGTCATAATAGAAGCGCATTTCCCTCGCCTTGAAACAAAGCGTTTAAGTGCGGCGATAAACGCATCAGAAGTTAGATCCGTTACTATTTCTAAATGAATAGCCTTTGTTACTAAGCAAACGAAAATCGCGACATAAACCTTATGAAAAATCCCCTTTCTTTGATTTTTATATTTAATCTCAAAAGGGCCGCAAAAATCGGCTCCTGTATGGTTAAACGTAAAATTTGGAGTTACTCTTTCCGATGGGAGGTCACCCATGATTTGTTTAGCAGTAACCGGGTCGTTCCTAAAACAGACAACGCAATCATGCACTACTTTTCGCGCTAAATTTTTTCCACTTACGGGCCAAAACCGCATTCGTACGTAATGGATTAAAGTTTGGGGACCAATATGAAAATACTTCCTGTGAAAATGCTCAAATATGAGTTTTGTGAGCTTATGGCCTTTCGGCAAAATGATTTGATGCTTCTTATCAAAGTTTAAATCTGAATTTTCCAACCTACCGCCAACTCTTAAGATATTATCTTGATCCAAAAAGGGGGATAAACATTTAATTTTACTGGAAGGGGGAACCCTTGATTCCCGTTTTAAACCCTTAATCTCTTCCTGAAATTCTGCATTTTGTACTAATCTAATTAGAGAAACTTCAGAATTTTTTATTTCTGGGGTTGTGAGGCTGCCTCTGTGCCGGTCTGCTAACTTACATTTGCAATTGTGAAAAAACCTATAAACATATGCCAGTATGCGAAGAATACTATAGTATTTACCACTTATGTTGAGAAAAAAATATACTTCTTCAGGATTCCTGAAAAGAGAAAGAGAAATATTAGAATTGAAATCATTACAGTTATTTTTATATTTTGATTTAGTCTCTGGAATGTAATCTGTTTCTGGCACAGAAATAGTTTCTTGCTCAGTCACTAAGTCATCAGCTGCTAGGAATTTTGGTCCCCTAAACCACATTGGATTCTCTACAAGGGAATTAACACTCGCACCTCTGGTCAAGAGATCGGCAGGATTGTCCTTGCTAGAGCAGTGATACCAAGAGTTCGAATCTGAAAGTGCATTAATCTCTATGACACGGTTTGCCACAAACTGCTTCCATCGCTTTGATGATCCTTTGATCCAGAATAAGGTTATTTTGGAATCTGTCCAATAGTACACCTTCGATGTGATTTTTTGATCTAGGATGGGTTTTACTTTATTGGTCAGTCTTGCACTTAGTAAGGCTCCGAGAAGTTCTAGCCGAGGCAGAGTTATCTCCTTTATCGGTGCAACACGACTCTTTGAAGTCACGAGATTGACTTCCACTCCACTCTCTCTTTTTATTCTCAGATAAATTGCAGAGCCATACGCTATTTTACTAGCATCAGAAAAGGCGTGTATTTCTACAGCTATTACTTGATTCAAGCAACCAAGAATTTTCCTCGGAATTTTTAATTCTGCTAAATTTGGAAGTTCTTCGAGCCACTTTAACCATTTTTCGTGCACATTAGTTGGTAACTGTTCATCCCATGCTGTCTTCTTTAGCCATAGTTCTTGGAACAGGCATTTTATTCTAATGGTGAATGGCGTCAGCATGCCTAACGGATCGAAGATTTTACCAACTGCTTGCAATAGTAGACGCTTTGAGCTTTTTTGCGATGACAAGAATTCTATTAAACTTTTGACTTCGAATGTCAGACAATCTTCTTCTGTTTTCCAGGACATTCCTAATACCTTGCTTAGATTGCTTCCTAGGCTTATTGCAGCATGTTCTGTTTGAATATTTAAACCTTCCTTTTTCCAGCACTTCAGTAACGCTTCATCATTGGTTATCCATTTTCGAAGAATCATTCCTGCTTCAGACATTATTTTGTTAGCATTCAGGGAAACATCAAGAGCTTCTTGCAGCGTATCTTCGCCAGATATAAAATCGTCCACATAAATATATTTATCGAGTAGGTGAACAGTTCTTGGGTGTAGGTTCATAAACCGCTTGATGTGCTCCTTTATTGTAGCAGATAGGAGGAATGGAGAGGCATTGACTCCAAAAATAA
This sequence comes from Maratus speciosus, assembly GCA_963932465.1. Classification (NCBI taxonomy): domain Eukaryota; kingdom Metazoa; phylum Arthropoda; class Arachnida; order Araneae; family Salticidae; genus Maratus; species Maratus speciosus. Next base: position 22,405,592 of record OZ010799.1, on the reverse strand, counting down.
CACGTTTGAATCTGAAGACCTTGAAAGATTTTAAACCATCATCATACCACAGAAAACGGACAGAATCCCGATCTTTTTCAGCTAGTGAGATTTGAAGGAACGCCTTCTCGATATCAGAAGAAAAGGCAATTTCGTATAATCTGAAGTGGATTAAAATATCAAATAGAAGTGGATTTAAGTTGGTGCCGGGCCATAAACAATCATTAAGGGACAAATCATTGTTATCATGAGAGCTGGCATCGAAGACGATTCGGACCTTTGTAGTAAGTTTATCTTCTTTACAGACCGCATGATGGGGCAAATAATAAACTGCCCTGTCTAAAACAGGTTCATTTTCTTGCACCTGCTCTATAATTCCTTGCTTTAAATATTCCGTGATTATTTCAGAATATTGTCGAAAAAGCTCTGGGTTTCGATAAAATTTTCTTTTTAGACCTTCCAAACGCTGTTTCGCAACATTAAAATTATCATTTAAATCCTTCCAGTCTCTCTTCCAGGGTAACTGAACTTCATAACGATCGCCTACAAATTTGACAGTTTTATCGAATATTTGTTGTGCTTGATCAGTTTCCGATATTTTCGGATCTCCATGTTTAATGCCTATAGACTCAAGCTCCCAAAATTGTTTTAAATTATCATTTATTTCATCGAAATCTCTAACGAAATTGCACATAGTAATATTGTTTGTTTGCGTGTTCTCCTCTAGCGCCCCAGTTGGGATCCATCCAAAAACAGTGTCTTGCAGAAAAAGTTTATCATTTATCTTAACTGAATTATGCTTTAAAATTCTATAAAATAATTCAGCGCCAAGCAATGCGTGAACTTTTCCCGGTTTGAAAAATGTGGGGTCTGCCAATTCCACAATAGTCGGTAAATTAATGTCCGATACATTTAATTGCTTTGATGGAATTACATCCGTGATTTTGGGAACAATTAAGAAATCTATATTCTCCCTGAAGGAGCCATCTTCGTTTGTAATTACACTCGAAATTTTATGTTTTACATTATAAGTATAACCGTTTAATCCTGTAACGGATACATTAATTATCCTTTTTTTAAATTTCAGCATGTCAGCGCAATCCTTAGTTAAAATATTGACATTGCTAGCATTATCCAAAATGACTCTAAACCTTCGTTTATTTCCGAAATTATCTTCTATAAAAACAAAGCATGTACTCAATAAAATTGATTTTCTTTCTTTACTTATATTATTCAAGGTCTTTAAAGAATCGTCATTATTTACCGAAATGTTTTTCATTTCTCTATTTACCGCACCTGCAAGAGGGGAGGAAATTTGGGGGGAAGCCAATTCATTTTTGGATTTATTTTCTTTTTCTCGATGAAGCCATGAGCTGTGTCGCAATCCACAGGTATTACAGTTATATTTTGAAATGCAAGAATTTACGCAATGAGAATTATTCAAACAATTAATACACAGCTTATTTTTCTTCACAAAATCGTATCGTTCAGAAACATTCATTTTTCGAAACTGAGAACATTTGTTCAAATTATGAAAAGCCAATTTACACAGAATACAAGTTTTTCCATTCGATTTATCATTCGAATTTAGCATGAAATTTTTTTGTTTGTTCGAAAGAGGAATGTTTTTATTTAAGGGTTTTGAAGCAGAGTATCTATTTACGCTTTCTAACGTAGAACTGCGGTTTTCCAAAAATGACATTAATTCATTAAATTGCGGGTATTCTGATTTTTTAATCGAATATTCAAATAATTTTCGAGATTCCTTATCTACCTTTTGCAATATAATATTGATAAGGATAGCATCAGACAGATTGTTTTGTTCATATTGTAATACTTTTAAGGCCCTCAAATTTTTATTTACACAATCAATAAAGGATCTCAATTCTTTAGAAGACTCGTAATGTATTTTTTCATAATTAATTATGGCCGATAAATGAGTGTCAATGAGCAAACGTTGATTTTCGAATCTTTCAGTAAGTGCTGTAAACAATGATTCAAAGGAATCGTCTAGACTCTCTAGTTGTTTTGCTTCATTTTTTAGCGATGCTCGCAAATAAAACAGCTTCTGAGCGTCATTTAACTGAGCATTATTTATGATTAAATTTGTAAATTGTACTTTAAAGATTGACCACTCTTCATATTTACCATTGAATGTTGGTAGTGGGATTTCAGGTAACTTAACTTTAATATTATTCGAACTTATAGATTCAATACTATCAGCATGCACATTTATTTCAGAAACTTTAAGATTTTTAAGAAATATGTTGAGACTTACCTCAAGTTTCTCGAGACGATCTTCGAGTTCATCTAACTCGTTTTCGATTTCTGGTAAGTCCTTAATATCAGGGATATCATAATATTTATCCCGTATTTCCGATACTTTTGCTTGAAGTTCAGGTAATTTTCGAATCTTTATTTCGAGCTCGGTACTCGAGTAATTAATTTCGTCTGTATTATCTTTTACGAAATTTTCTAATTTCGTTATAGCGCCTTTTAGAGCACCTTTTGTTCTATTTAATTTTTCCATAGCAGCTATTTCGCTGCGAAATCGACGGACCACAACAATGTATGTGAATACTGTGTGTAACTTTAAGATTGAAGACAAATAGTTTTCTTTTTCACATTTTTATATCACACAGCACACAAATGTTACAAACAATCACAAACACTGAAAAACATGTAGAATGATGAGGTGACTTTGGGGTAATAACCCGCTGTTAGAACAAGTGACGTTCATAAAACATCTTTTGGGGAATACTCCCGCTATAAGCAACAGAATAATTGGGGATAAGACCCGCTATAGCATAATGTGCCACAATGGCAGCTCGAGAACAACATACTATACTTGGGGATAACACCCGCTCGATATCACAATGTGCCGAAATGGCAGCTAAAGAACAACTATATACTTGGGGATAAGACCCGCTCGAATACACAACGTGCCGCAATGGCAGCTAAGCAACAACTGAACTGGGTCACATGACCGCAAAGCTACGGAGCTCGTTCGGCATGCGCACAAGGTCCGAACAGTATTTATATAATTACGAACGCACCTAAAAACAAGTTGGAAATTGCATATCAAACGTGGCAAAGGAGGAAATGAGGTGCGTTCGTACTATAACTAGTTTTATAAATATTTTTTGCACCGCATATTGTACTGAATGTATATTTTAGTACACTTCATAAGTGCATATCGATGTCATTCTGTTCGAAAGGCTGTAACATTATTAAAATGAACTTGCAATAATTTTTTCCCATTTGTCGTAATGTAACGGAAAACTTTTGACTGTCCCTGTCATTAAACTATACATCCGATTTTCATAAAATTTGAAATGACTCGACAAAATTTTGCAACAATTATACATTTTAAATTTCAAACGATTCGGTTGGGTAGTTTTTGCGCTGTTATATGCGGGCAGACAGACGGACTGAACAATGACTATAGGTGCTACGTATTTATATAATTACGAACGCACCTAAAAAAGCTGAACTTTCATGCACACGGTGTCTTCAAAGAGACGGGGGAAGGTCAAAAGCGATTTTTTTGTTTTTTCTGTTACTGCTAAGTACTAAAAAGAGCTATTTCGAATTATTACCAAAATTCCATCATAATTACGCTTTAATTAACAATAACTACAAATCATGAAAATATGCATGATTAAATTTTCAAAGTGTGTTTCTATTTTTAATACGTTTTTACAGGTTTTGAAAATATCTCTGATGCAAATATTAATGATTTTAAAGAAAGCATTCTTTATAATGGAATTTTACTTCTAAAACGTCTAATAACAAGAAACTTTCAAAAGGATGCCAAGAAAATCTTCAAAGGGCGCCATGGCGCCCGCGGGTGCCGCGTTGGACCATAGATTAAGTACAAGATAGGGCATTTGCGGCAAAATCTGTAATGGCAACAGTACTAGCGTCACTACCGACAAGGGGGAAGAATTAACAAGTCCTTGAAATTTACCTATGTTGATGAAATATGTTTACTCTCTACGTTTTGAATATCTATTCTTTTCTAAACGAACCACAGGCAGACGATATTTTATTTATGTTTGATTTATTTAGCTGGGTCGCTGTTTTTTTTTTTCTTTTTTTTGTTGTTCAGTTTTAACTACAGTGCCTAGAATATATTCTAGCCACTGTAGTTTTAACTTACAAAATGATAATTATAATTAAAAGAAAACCTTCAGGAAATATTGTTGAAGTAAATATGTAAGTTAATCAGATAAAATTGTAAGAAATTAAATTCGGGTATTGTATTAATTTGTTCACATTGAATACAATTTTATCAGTATCTCTATGTTTTGCTTTATTTTAACATTTAGATTTATATAGTTCTAAAAAATTGTAAAAAGGAATTTTTCGCTGTCTGTAATTTTATTATTGTTTCCTATATGTTAATATCATAAATATTATTAAACTGACTGCATGTTATTTAGATTAAAAACAATCATTTCATTTTATCTGTGAGAAAGTGAAAATGCGTCAATTTAAAAAAAAATATATTGTAATGATTGTTTACATTAATTATACATTAAACTTCATAAATTAATAAGACATCCTCTGTAAAAATTTTTCTACCAAATGGGAATGAATATTTATGAAAGTTTCTGGGATTTGTAGACTGCAATATTTCGTATATTTTTACATTACACAGTCGCTTTATGTAGCTTTAAATCCAATTATATCATATTTACTTGATGTATAATATTCAAAATGAAATTTTTAGCTTGTTTTTCGTTGCACTTAATCGTTCACCCATCATGTACGAAAAAAATATATACAGGGTGTCCGAAAAGTCTGCAAACGGTCGAATAACTCGAGAAATACAAAGCAGATTGAAAAACGAAAATATACGTGTTAAATATTTTTTAAAAAGCTACTCAGTGATACCAAATTTGACCCTCGCAGCCGATCTCCCGGGGGTCAGAGGGGGTCCAACTTTGAAATCTTGAATGATAACCCCCATTTTTTATTGCAGATTCGGATTCTACGGACAAAAATACGTAACTTTTGTGCTTAACATTTTTTTCTAATATTCGTTGATCACGGTGTAATCAAGCAAATAAAACAGATACATATCTTGGTTTTCCCAACCAGGTTTTGGCCCCACCAGTGGCTGAGAGGTTCTGCTCTCGAAGCTGGTAGACGGGAGGTGCTGGGTTCGATCCCAATCGCGCCCGTCGGCCTAATCGTTCGGAGTTTTCGTGGTTTTCTTCGAGCCTTGGATTTCCAAGCGTTAATACGGGTTAGGTTCCCTTAGAAAGACCCCCACGAAGGGCATTCCCCCCTGGGCCTATATCCCACGTGCAGATAATTGGCTGTCATAAATACAACCAACCAACCAACCCAACCAGGTTTTGACATCTCGAAATATGATTGGACAGAACTTTCATCGTCAAAGTAGCTGTCTTTTGCGGGAATAGTGTTTCTCGAAAACCATCAGTGGTGGCTGTTTCGATGACGCTATATATTCTTTTTCCATAAAAATTAATAGAAATATATTAAATTAGTACTGTATTTGCATATTTTTTTATCCAGTCAATGATTTAAAAATAATAACCTGCGTATTTTGATTATTTTAACGTGCAAATATACACCTTCCCTCCCGGACAGAAAAAGGATAATCTTCATTATTTGGGGGCGGAGTGTGCAGATATTCTGCGTTTTGATGGCTTTTGCTGTTTTTTTAAAATATCATTTAATTCAGGAGGCTGATGCTGGTGTACAGTTTTTTAAAATTATTACTATAGAGCAAAATATAGGACAAAATATTAAAAAAAAAGATATAAAATCTTTTTATGCTGTCTGAGCAAAGGATGGGGAAGTAGCGTAAATTTCAGTGTGGGTGGAGTCGATGGCAAGTCGATAGTCGATGGCAAAAGTGCTTTATATGCTTTTGCCATGCAAATTAACAGAAATATATTGAATTAGATTTCTATTTGTGTTTTTATTTTATCCATTCAGTCCATTCTAATGAATTAACCAACTTTTTTTTTTTTTAATATTTTGATTCATAAACATGCCCCTCCTCTTCCGAACAGAGAAAAAAGATAATCTCCGTTATTTGGTAGAGATAGGCGTGGATATTCGGCATTTCGATGGCTTCTGCTGTTTGTTTTTTTATATACTCTAAATCGTGGCCAGAAGGTGGGTGTATGTGAATTTTTTACTATTACTATAGAGTAACATATAGGACAAAATAAAAAGAAGTACATATAATTTTTTTGGTGTGCGGGCAGCGCAAAGAACGGGGAAGTAGTGTAAAATTCAGGTGGTGGTCGGTTTGGAGATTTAAATCATTGATTAGTTACTGCAACCAGAAAATAACAAGTAGGGTAAAAATATTTTCCATAATTCTAATAAATGTAATAATTTTTTGTAAATTAATATATTTTTTCAATTTAACATTTTTTTTCATAAATTTAAACGATAGAAAATTTTTGATATTTGAAAATTTTTAATTTAAAAAATAATTTAACTCTTTAACTCAGTCGGGATTTGTGAGGCACATATATTCATCCTCAAAAGGTGCATGTGGAATTTGTTTTGGGCACCATTAATAAATGAATAATATTACTTAATTTTTTAATTAACCACTTCACCGGCCGCCACGAGATGCCTCGGGGGTAGGGTGCCTTATCTTTTTCGGCAGCCACGAGAGACCTCGGGGCTAGAATAGTGGTTTAAAATCGGCAGTCCCGAGTCAAGATGTCGTTATTTGAGCTTCCTTGCAGATCAACTGCTCTTTTTTCCCCCTCTATCGGAGGAGATTCAAAGGAAAGTGATTGATTACTTTCAGGGGTCTTCTACAATGAAAGAAGATCCCTACAGTTTATGTCCGAGGGGATATCTCACACTTTTTTCTTACAAAAGCGAAATTAGATTTATTTCGATTGCAAATGTTTCATTGTAAAAATGTTTTATTTTTCCTTATTTACTCAAATAAAAAGAAATATTCTAATTTAATGTAGAAAAAAATTGTTATAGCTTAAAATCATCTTAGTGAAAAAAAAATCGTCTTTAAAATTTATTTATTTATTTATTTATTTGTAAATTCGCATACCAATACAATTTCAAAATTCCTTTTCTCTCTTGCACACGTATTAAGATTTTGCGTTTCATTTAAATTATCAAAGAATCTTATTGCATTCTGGAATTCGACTAATTCATAAACGGAATGTTTAATTGAAAGCAGAAATGTTTTAAATGCCTTCAATTTAGCTTTTTAATTATACAAACCAGGGCTTAGTTTGCGCCGGAGCCCAGCTCCGATGCTTCTCTGTTTTTAGTAATTTTTTAAATAATGTTCTATTTTTCCTTATTTACTCAAATAAAAAGAAATATTGTAATTTAATGTAGAAAAATTTTGTTATAGATTAAATCGTCTTTAAAATTTATTTATTTATTTGTAAATTTACATATAAATACAATTTCAAAATTCCTTTTCTCTCTTACACACGTATTAAGATTTTGTGTTTCATTTAAATTATCAAAGAATCTTATTGCATTCTGGAATTTGACTAATTCATAAACGGAATGTTTAACTGAAAGCAGAAATGTTATAAATGTCTTCAATTTAGCTTTTATTTATACAAACCAGGGATTAGTTTGCGCCGGAGCCCAGCTCCGGTACTTCTCTGTTTTTAGCAATTTTTTAAACATTTGTTTGAATTCACCGGAGCTCATGAATACAGGGCTCCGGAGCCCGGTGCAATAGCGCTTCCGAAAAAACGGAGTCTGAATTGTCTTTTCCTTTCCTTCCCATCTCCTTTCCTTCCCATCTAATTCTTTTTTATCAAAACCAGTGTTGTAGTCGTAAAAAACCAAGAGGATATACGCTATCGACAGACGCTAGAATCATGAAATTCATGGCTGGAGTATACGCTATAGCTTTATTTGAGAAACAGAGCGTATACGAAGCTTCTTTAAAAAATCAAGAATTGTATACGGCGTATACCTCCGTATACCCTCCACTACACCCCTGATAAACATATATATGTGACGTAACGTGTCGCACACGTAGAGGAGGTGGAGATAAAAAGGACTCAATTTTTATATCAGTTTTTGGGCTTAGACTGACTCAAGCTCAATCTGTCTTGCATCCAAAATTTTATTTATTCATGTATAGAAAAAGAAAAGAAAACTTTTCCTTCTTCAAAATTACGTTTTTTATTCTATTTAAAATCATTTTAATGCTATTTTGATCAGAATGAAGGGAAAACAGAAATCGAGTTTTTTTTTTCTATTCTACTGATATTTGCAAATTTATCTCGGCGACGTGTTGATGCCAATAGATATATTTAAAATTTGTATTTTGCTAAAGAAAAAAAAAAAAAAAAGCTTTTAATTTTGCAAATAATGTATGAAATATAAATATGCAGATTGGAGTAACAGGGGGTGGGGAAGGGGAAGGGTGGAACGATACAGTTGTTAGTACCGGTACCTCAGAATATTGGGGCTCCGGTATATATATATATATATATATATATTAGAAATTAAGCCCTGATACAAACTATTTTTTAACATTGCATATAAAGCTTCTTCTTGCTAATTATTTTTTTTTTAAACAAAAAATAATCCGTGTTTTTGATGATCCGTAAAATTATTTAAAATCATTATAACATACCCATCTGACGTTGTCCGCGACTGTGATATTAACCTTAATTACGCATAAAATATTTTTGGATGATTTTGTATGAATAAACAAAAATCTTCCTAAATCTTCCTAAAGTTGGGACCCCCAGTCCTTTCAGTAGCGTTCACCCTCGATTTTGTATGATTTTTTTCTTTTTTTTCAAATGGAAAATTTATTTAACTTTATAGTTGGGATGCTGCTTTCAGCTGCTCACAACGGGCGTCCTATACGCACTTATCTTAGATTTGAATTTATATATTTAAGCGAAAGTACGGCGAGCCCTACGCTTTAAATGTTAAATGTATCGAAAATCGGTATTGAATGAACTTATATATTTAACGTAGTTCTTAAATCGCCTGTTCAAGAACGCAAAACTTTCTTACACAATTTATGACTCATTTTTAAACATAATGGCAAAAAATTGGCAGGCCTGATTATTGAACTAAATAGGAATCGAAATGAGTTTTCATGTTTTGATAAATAAATTACTTATATCGAATTATAAGTAATTGTTGTATAACGACAGGTTTTTCTGTTGTCTCGCGGTGTTGTGTGTGGAAATCCTGTTTAAAACCGCCACTTTCATACCCTTTTCTGAAAGATCCTTTGCGTGTACCAAAAAATAATAAACATCTTTCGATGACATACTTTCTGATTTGCAACACCTATCAATTTCACGCTTTTTCGAACAAAAGTCATTTAAAAAAATTATCGGAAAATAGATCCTTTGGAGTTGAAAACAGAAACGAAATGAGAACGAAAATATTTCCAAACAAACCTAATAATACTGTCTTCGGCAGCTAAAAGGTGTTTCTTTCTTTCTTTTTTTAACATCAGGTCATTTAAAATTAAAAAAAAAAAGTTCTTATTGTCCAAACGTTTTGAAAGTTTTAGCAATTACAAATTTATTTATATAACTGAAGCCTTGTGCACTACAAAGTTGAGATTTAGTTGCAAAAGTTAGTGTTTGTCTTCGATTTAGTTGTAATAGTTAGTGTTTGTCTTCTATTTTCTCTTTTTTTACATCTAAAAATCCTGCAGGAAAAAAAAAATATTTTCAAACTGATTATTTTATCCTAAATTTTATTATATCTACCTAGAAATTTCATTGGTAAAACAGCCGAAAATCTAGATTAAAGTATTAATATTTTAAAGCAGTAGTGTAAAAAAAAAGTTTGTGTTACTGGTGTAAATAAGACAACCAATGCTATAAATATAATTTTTTTTCTGACTTATTATTTCCGTGCTAATCGAAAAATTACTGATCCAAATTTATACCCCACATACTAGGAAGACATACTAGGACGGTTGGTTGATTTTTGACGGCCAATTATCTGCACAAGGGATATAGGCCCAGGGGGAGAGTGCCCTTCGTGGGGTTCTTTCTAAGGGAACCTAACCCGTATTTACGAATGGAAATCCATGGCTCGAAGAAAACCACGAAAACTCCGAAAGATTAGGCCGACGGGCGCGATTGGGTTCGAACCCAGCACCTCCCGTCTACCAGCTTCGAGAGCAGAACCTCTCAGCCACTGGTGGGGCAGATATACTAGGAAGACTGTATAAGATAAATTGCTAACGGTAATTTGGATCACTTTCCCGTCAAAAGTATTCTCTAAAGGTATCCATCATATTGCAATTGCCACATCTGATTGGTACTCCACAACATCCCTCCCTCCATAATTTGAGTACAATGAGATTTTTGTATTTAACAGCTTTAACAATATTTTTCGTAGATAAATTGTGTGATTATATAATCATAGTAAGGTGATCATAATCACAGTATAAGTATCATTATTTTCAATGCAAAAAAAAATGGTCATTTAATTTCAATTGACTTACTTAAAGCTTTCACGAGGAAGCTGGTGAAAATAAATTTGATTGACAATATTTCCTAAAATATAACTTATTTCAGTTTTAAGAATTTAACCTAAGGAAAATATTATGTGTTATAAAAGTCAACAGCTGTATCTGAAACTTTTATGCAGTATTGAATGAAAATTGTTTCGCAGAGTCATTTACGTAATTATTTTTTGCATTTTTGCTTATTCCTTATCATACAATGAATATAATATTTGAGAGTGTTTTCTAAAAGACATTCATTTATTTTGTAAAAAAAAAAAAAAAAAAAAAAAAAAGACAGAGAGAGAGATTTTGGTGTATATGTGTGCATTACTAAATATATTGGGTATTTATTTATTTTTTTTATAATTATATATACATATTATAATTTCACAGTTTTTGTAGGTGGTCGGTAATGTTTATTTAATGGTTTTATATATATATATATACAGGGCTTCCACAAGCGACTATTTTTAATTCTGTCTCGCACCGTTTTTTAAAAACAAAATTTTTTCACATACACTTTGACCACATCTGCAACAGTAATATGGTACAAAATTAATTTTTTTTGAAATAGTATTGCCAATAGAATATAAAAATAGTCTCTTGTGACAGCCCTATATATACGTTTAATCATGCCTTTTCTCGTAACCAAAAAAAAAAAAAAAAAGTAAGTAAATAAGTAGATATCGATAAATATGTTGGGTCCGGAGAAATTTCGCATCTAGATAGGACTTCCTCTAAAGCAGGAAATCGGAGTATAATAGTACAGAGCAATTAAGCTGGTAGTCTAATCGCCAGATAATGATTGATTCCTGTGGTGAAAGGAACTTTTCTTGAGTTTAGACATACATGGCCTTTCTATTAGACTGCAGTCTTATTAGCAGATTTTAAATAGTAATGCAACAGTTAAGATAGATAAGTGTCTATGGGGTGTCCGTTTACATAAAGCTTGTTTATTTGTACTGTACACTAAGGAAACTATTATAAGCACATAAATAAAGGGAAATTTGAAAAGAGTTCTTTTTCCTTTCCGTTTCTTTTCTCTTCTTCTCTTCTATAATTCTTTATAATTAATGTTTTTTATCGTGAAAAAACCATCGAAAATTTTCTTTGACGTTGAAAGGTTCCTATTAAGAGACGCTATTTAGCTTTTACATGTAATTTCTTAATTATTATCACCCGTTTAAACATTTTACATGAAACTAATTATCTAAATGTTAATCCATTGTCTTTTTAAATTGTCTGAGAATAATAATAATAATAAAAAAACTAAGAAATTTTGCAGATTTGTTGTGTGTGCATGGAGAATGATATATTTTTAATGTTTTAAGATGACAAACTCTACAATTTGTAGTTATATGATTAATTAGCAAAAAAGAAATTTTTTCCTTCTCTTTTACACTTAAAATACACATCTCACATTTTTGTATATATTTAGAAAAGCTGATATGTTTTACCAATAATAAATGTGTTCAGAACCATAACAAGATCTATATTACTTATTCTATAGTTCTATTCAATACAATGTTATTCGAATGGAAAAAATCCCAGCCGGCTCGGCCTACAGGCGCAGGTAGATTTCGAAGTTAAGAACTAATTTCACCAGCAAAAACTAAATCAAAATTAGAGATAAAACTAGAAAACAGGAATTCTGTTTTCCCAGAATTTAGTGTCGCTCCTATGAAAAAAATATGTGTATAGAAATATAGATAGTACAAAACATAATTCAATTTTAACCCTTGAAACACATGCTTTTATTTTATATAAAATGACGTCATTCTGAAAGATTCCACCTCTACGATCTAGTCTTATATAACATATACAGTAAAGTATGCATAACGTCACTATCGCTGAATAATACACAAATACAGCAAAAAGCGATGTTGTTATTCAAGAAGCTCGATAAAAAATTGGCTATCTAATGATTCATATGCCTTCATTTGTTTGTAACATTAATATAGATATTTAAAATTAAATATCGTTTAAAATAGCTCCATATTTCATCAGAAATCATCCAACTATATTTTTTTCAAAATAGCAAGTATTTTAATTACATTTTTTTCAGTTGTTATGGGAAAATCGCAAGAAAAAGTTTATTACTATTTTCCAACTATCTTTTTCTTTTACTTTCTACAGAAAGGGAGTACTTGAGTTTCCAACTTTAAACAAATGACGTTAAAAACTACAAAAAATTAATATCTCAGAAATAAATTGAGATGTAGTTTTCAAACAAATTGTGATTAAAAGCACTCCTCCCCTCCCCCCGCCCAATACGACGGTATAAAAATTGAAAATGTGCGATGCTTAGAAGTTAAAAAAATTGCAGTACAGTATTTAACCGTACAATGATACATCTGCTTTGTTTTACGGCTGGCTTATACAACGGAACGTTATTATTTAGAGACGACACTTTAATTGCTGGCCGAAAGAAATGGCATATTGGGGGCTCGAGTTTTTAAATTCCTTTTTCTGTAAGAGCTGCTTTTTTCAGAATCGTGTTAAGGCGACGTTAAAAAAAAAAAAAAAAAAAAAAAAAAAAAATTCAACAACTCAAAATTTTCGGACAAATTTTCAAACTCATTTTTGAAGGTGAAAACATGAAATTTGCTGACGTGATTTTTGAAGAGATGTATGAGCGGTCTCGTTTTTTTCATTTTTCGAAATGGAAATTCTGGCAGCGTTTTTTTCAGTATATATTCTGACTTTATCAAAAAAACGACAAGCACTGCACATTATGCAGTTTCTGAATAAGAGAATATGCCAGTTGATGCGTTTCAGAACTAAAATTAATTTAAAAATGAGTTCATAAAAAAGCAATTTGGATCTGAGTACATCTTTAATATAACATTTATTTTTCAATCGCTATGTTTTTTTTTTTTTTTTTTTTTTTTTTTTTTGCTGTAAGAACCTATCAAAACCTATTGTCGCCCTATCAAAAACTTGCCAATATTATAGTATTAAGAAGACCTATAACAAATTCAAGCTGATTTGATATCTTGTGAATTGACGAAGTTATGAAATTTTTTCTTCTTCAACCCCCCCGCCCTTTTTTTTGTTTTTGTTTTTATTTATGTATTTATTTGTTTTGTTTTTTTCCGTAAGAGTTGGTCAGTAAGACTTGTCAGTATAAAAGTTGTAAAAAATATTAAGAAGATTTATAATAAATTTAATTAGTTTCAAATGAAAATCAAATTTCAAAGATTATTTTTGCTTAAAAGGAGCAAAGGCCAACCTAGTGAAAAAGATTCCATGCCGGGACTCGAACCCGTATTACACCGTATTATTTTATGAATAAAGCATCATGCAGCAGTATTTACTCGCGTATAAACTATAAAAATATGAAAACTTATAAAATTCGAACTAAAAGGATACTTTTCAAATAAAAAAACCTCTTATGGAATGAGCGATTTATAAATTTAGCATTAATGAATTAATTTTAACAATTTTCAATCTACATTAAACGAACAGGTGAAGCTAGACGGTAAAAAAACGCAAAAAGACACTCCTTCCTCTTCATCGAAATTTTAAATTACCTTTCGTTCTAAAATTATATTATATTTGTGGTTTTAAATCTGCATATTTTATTTATAAAATAATTATCAAAAGTATGCAAATACATATCAAACACGCTAGTGTGTTCACAAATGTAATTTTCGAGATTTATTACGTAACTGCGAATTTACGTAAGTCGCATAATACGTAAGTCGGGGGATGCGTGTATATAGGTAGATAGGTACATAACGTTTTTAACTGGGCGTGTTTTGGGGTTCTAGTGGTTAAGATCGGCGTATATTTGCAAAAACTTTTCAGAAATTCCAACATATAAGAGAAGGTAGTAGGGAGTATTTCTTACGAAATCTACCTAAAAACAAGAAACAGCCTTCTGGAGAGACATACATACCCCCTTCCTAGGAGGGACTTTCTAGCTGAGATTTTTTCTCCAGATAAAACAGCACAAAAGCTGTTGACAAATGAATACAGGGGGAAAGAAAAGCCAAGCCGGGAAGCAAATATTCTTGTTTTTGGCCAGAGACGATTTTCGACCGCACAAATTCAGGGAAACAGACAGGATATGGGGTAGTTTTTTTATCAGAGGCTCGCCGTTGAAGTGGTTAAAGGATTTTTTGGTATTTCACAAGTAAATGGGTCAGTTGAAAAAACACGGTGTATTACAAATACAATTTGTGTACGCGATGCGGTGTCGAAAGGGTTAAAGTGTAACGATTATTTGCCGGGGTAGACGACGTGTTAATTTTAATAACAGAAGGATAATGTAGAAAAGTGTTTGTTTATTATCACAATAAAATAACTTATGTGACAAAAAATATAATCTAAAACATAACTGGCAGAACAAATTGAAAACAGATCAGTTTATTTTCTTCATTTTTTAAACCCTAGAAGAGGCATTTATTAATATATTTCATTCAGTTAGTTCTACTTTCTTAATTTTTTATAACAAATAAGTTAAACCAATTGAACAATTAAAAAAAAAAAAATCAAACAATATGATACATAAAACCCAGGTTCCGTTAAAAAGAAATCTAAATAAATTTTTAACTTTTTTCCTTTTTAAGTTGCAAATTATTTGTATTGCATATTTTATATTATGCTTATGGTGAGTGTATACAAAATAATAAGACACATGTAAAATACAAAAAAAAAAAAAAAAAAAAAAAAAAAAAAAAAAAAAAATTTAAGTCTAAGATTTATTTCAATACAATTTGAAAGGAAATTTTAGGGATTTTTAAGGTATTTAAATTATCATATTGTTTAAATTTTGTTTTTATTTTTTAATGTTCATTTGGTTTAACCCTTACCGGCGCGGAGTAATACTCTTTATAAACTGATGAAATGATAGACTGACATCAGAATTTATAAACGAGTGTATTGGAAAATACAAACTTTCTTATTTTTAAGTACGTTATAAATGGAAAATTTTAATTAAATATTCTGGGTGCCAGTAAAAAATAAATTATGAGTCCTTTTTTAAGGATACTGTCCGCAAAAGCTCTAACTTATTTGTTACAAAACTTTAACATTAAACATCGAAGTAACTGAATGAAATATATGAATAAATGTCCCTTCACGGGCTTAAAAAAATGTAGGAAGAAACTGATTTGTTTTTAATTTGTTCTGCAAATAACGTTTTTGTTTATATATTTTTTCACATTTGTTATATTAATGTAATAATTAATAAATAATTAAACACTTTTCTACATTATCCTTCTCCCATGAAAATTAAAACGTTTTCTCCCCCAGGAAATAATCAACAGTGCTTAACGAGTTAAATTATATCTTAAATTCAAAAGTTTAAAAGATCAAAAATTTTCAATTGTTTAAAATTATTGGTTCGTTTGGAAAGTCGTGTCCGTTTGGAAAAATCAATTCGTACCGGTATATTCTATTATTTAATAATTAGACAGTGATTCCTATATCTAATTTCTAATAATTACCGGGCAGAATTTTCCGGTGCAAATTGATTTTTCTAAACAGACACGACTTCCCGAACAACCCAATAATAAATTTCAAATTAGGAAAAAAATGTTAAAATGGAAAAATATATTAATTTACAAAAGAAGTATTACAATTATTAGAATTTTTGAATGTTTTCTGCCCTACCTGCCAGTCAGTAGTTGCAGTAACTAATCAATCATCAAAGCCTATAATCCCACCCTCCTCCACCTGAAATTAACGTTATTTCCCATCCTTTGATCAGCCAGCACAAAAAAGATTTTATATGTTTGTTTGTTTTTTTGCTCCTTCATGTTATTCTATTGTAATAATTAAAAAAAAAAAAAACTTATACACTCCCATCCGGCCCCGAATTAAGTGATTTTTTTAACAGCAGAAGACATCAAAACTCAGAATATCAACACACTTCTCCTCCAAATAATGAATACTATCATTTTTCGGTTCGGGAGGGGAGGTGCTTATTTACTCGTTAAAATATCAAAATACGCAGTTTATTATTTAAAAATGATCGACTTGATAAAAAGACATGCAAATAGAAAACTAATTTAATATATTTCTATCAATTTTTATTGAAAAAGCATATAAAGCGCCATCCAAACAACCGTCACTGATGGTTTTCGAGAAACACTATTCCCGCAAAAGACAGCCACTTTGACGTTAAAAGTTCTGGCCTATCAGATTTCGAGGTGTCAAAACCTGGTTGGGAAAACCAAAATATGGATCTGTTTCATTTGCTCAATTACACCGTAATCAACGAGGATTCGAAAAAAATGTTAAATACAAAAGTTACGTATTTTTGTCCGTAGAATCCAAATCTGCAATAAAAGATGGGGGTTATCATTCAAGATTTCAAAGTTGGATCCCCTCTGACCCCCCTGGGGGGTAGGTTCCGTGGTTCAAATTTGTCATCACTGAGTAGCTTTTAAAAAAATATTTAACAGGTATATTTTCGTTTTTCAATCTGCTTTGTATTTCTCGAGTTATTCGACTGTTTCCAGACTTTTCGGACACCCTGTATATCAGTGCATGAACATAGAATAGATATTAGAGATATAGAATAGAATATCTTTCTATGTTTATGTATCGGTGTAACATTCTGTTGAAAACGTAAACATGTAACATTAAAAATGAAAGATCACAATAAGGTAGACGCTCAATAACGAAAATATTACAAGGATGGGAAGTTTCTTCCCCATTCTCACTGAAGGCGCTGCGATCGCAATCGCATTACCATTACGCTTTATGGAAGTGTCTGATCTTGTATGTTAATCTATGCGTTGGACAGCCCTGGTTTAGATCATAGATTCTCGATCAATTGTAGATCATCTCCATTGTAGATCATGTCCAGGCAATAGAGACCGTATAGGGGCTTTACCTAGCAAAATTCACGGTAGTTCTGGAAAAAGGCTTACTATATGTTTTTTGGGTCGTTGAATCCGAATTTTTAACTTCCCACCAAAATTTCCCCCGGCAACCCCCCCAAATTTGGGTAAAATTACCCCAAAAAAGGTTTTTATTTAAAAAGTCAATTTTTTTTATTGTTTTAGAGAAAAAGTATCTAGAAATTCAGAAAGTAGACAAAATTTGCAATAAATTAGATATATGACATTAAGACTTAGGATGAAGGGGAAGGGGGGATCTGCCTCGGAACATGCGCGCGGTGCTGCGTGAACTAAGTTGCACAATTCCACTTAACCACTCACACATTTACATTCGCCCTCCCATCTCCCCTCCGAACTTTCTCTATAAGGTTTACTTTAAGTTTTTTGGGTCGCTGAATCCGAATTTTTAACCCCCCCCCCAAAATTCCCCCCCCCCGAAACCCCTCCCAAATAGTTGTTTTTAACTTAAATTTCTTATTGTTTTACGGGAAAAGCATTACGAAATTCAGAAACTAGACAAAATTTGCAACAAATAGGATACATGACATTACGACGTAGGATGAACAGGGAGAGGGAGGGATGCCTCTGAACATGCACTGCGGCGCTACGTGCATTAAGTTATGAAGTCCAGGCAATAGGGGATTTTACCTGGAAAAATTAATACTAGTTCTGGATTTCGACTCACTTTATGTTTTTTGGGCCGCTGAATCCGGAATTTGTAAATTCCCACCAAAATTTCACCCGGCAACCCGCCAAAGAATTGATTTTTTGAAAAAATTTGGTTTTTGAGAAAAGTGCGAGGGGAATGTTCTGAGGCAGCCCCTTCTCACCCCGTTTATCCTATCTCATAATGTCATATATCCTATTTGTTGCAAATTTTATCTAGTTCCTGAATTTCGCAATGCTTTTCCCCTAAAACAATAAGAAATTTAAGTTAAAAACGACTATTTGGGGGAGGGGGATCGGCGGGGGGAAGTTAAAAATTCGGATTCAGCGACCCAAAAAACTTAAAGTAAATCTTATAAGGAAAGTTCGGAGGGGAGATGGGAGGGCGAATGTAAACGTTTGAGTGGTTAAGTGGAATTGCACAACTTAGTCCACGTAGCACCGCGCGCATGTTCCGGCGCAGATCCCCCCTTCCTCTTCATCCTAAGTCATAATGTCATATACCTAATTTGTTGCAAATTTTGTCTACTTTCTGAATTTCTAGATACTTTCCCCCTAAAACAATAAAAAAATGATTTTTTTAATAAAAACCTTTTTTTGGGGGTGTAGGGGAGGCTTTTTACCAAAATTTGGGGGGGAGGGATTTTGGTGGGAAGTTGCAAATTCGGATTCAGCGACCCAAAAAACACAAAGTAAGCCGATTTCCAGAACTACGATTAATTTTGCTAGGTAAAATTCCCTATTGCCTGGACTTTACTTAATTAGCTTTAAAAAGACTTCTTTTATTTCTGAGGCAGCCGTTATGATCTATTCTTTTCAAGATTTAATAATATGTTATTATGGCAAAACACCGATTTCTTCCCGTAGAATAATATGAAGTAGAATTTTTTAAATTCAATTTTCTTTTTGTTAAATGGGACGAAGATGCTACAATTTTCCGTGGATTATATTTTTTATTTATACAAATGCGGATTTTATTTAATTTCATCCCAATTTAAAATTTTTTATTTCAGATAAAATAAAATCTTATATAAACTTCACAAGAAACATGAAAAATTTGATGTACTGCTCGTAAATATTTGAAATAACCAAAAGGAATTAAGGGTGTTGGTCACTTACAATCCCGTTTTTCGTTCTCCATGTTAACCTATGGGAATACTTTTGCTCACTTTTCTAAGGATATATCACGAAAACATTGAGATTTTTGAATTTTATTTTCTGTATCCAATTCTTTAAACTTATCGCTTTTCATCCTAGTTTTCATTTTATATTAAAAATAATTTTAAGTATTTGATTCAACGTGAAATACTCGGAGCATGACCAAAATAATTGCTGCCTCTCACTAAACTGTAAATTCTGACAGTTCTATTAGTTCGTTTGGAAATTTTAAAAAACACGAAAAAATGTACAGTTTCTAATGTATCCATTGATATAAAGATATTTCATTTCAATTGATTAGGGGGTAGCTACAATTAATACAAAATGTATATATGTCTACTCTGAAAAGTTCAGTCCCTTCCTCCACGAGACAATTCATCACTCTACGTGAAAAAATTCCCCGTTGCGTTTGATCCGCCTCCTCAGTAATGAGTTAGAAAGGAGGAAAAGTTTTTCAAAGTCAGCTTCTAGCTTCTATAGAAGCAGACCCTGATTACCGAATAGGCACAATAAGCATGTGCCAAACTAAGGTGGGGGGGGGGGGAGGGAATGTGCCCCGGACGTCAGAACGAAGGGGAGTCAAATGAAGATTTTGTTTGTAGATTTTTCTCGTTTTGCACGGTCTTGCTGTCTCAAGTATGCCGAAGCATAGAAGAATCTAAGGATGACTAGGCATAAAGATCCTGTATAAAACGGAATTTTTTTCGATTCCGTTTTCAAGATTTTAATGAATTAATATTTGACAAAGCAGATTACGTGTAATATTACATATTTTAAAATTTAAAATAAGTCGGCTTTTAGAAAATTAGTAAAATTCTCTTTGTAAATATACTTTGTAGAGGAGCGGGAGGGGGTGGGGTCGCAAAATCCATGTTTGTTCCTGGTGCAAAAAAAGCGAGTTTCGGCCCTGGCATGTGCTACCCTTAGAAAATTTTGAAATTGAAAAAACAGGGGTTTCAAATTTTACATTGTATTAACCTCATTCAAAAATTATATATATAACTTTTCCATAAAAATATCTTGCATAAAAAATTAATTTTTCATGTAATATAGCAGTAGTTTAAATCACATGATCACAATTCTTCAATTTGCCCATTATTTTAGATGGATGTTTATTTTACATATTGAATTTGAATAATATTTAATTTGACTTGTACACACAACATAAAATATTAGTAATTTAAACTATTGCAAAAATTTAAAAAGGTATTTCAAAATATTGATATTTTATATTGATCATACATGCTGAATTCAACATTTTTATGCCAGTACTATGCAAAACCATTCTTGCATATTTTTCTTGATTGCGTCCCATTTTCCTGTTCATAGTATATGTAAGAGAACATAAAAAAATTGTTTTATTAGCTATATGTGAACTTTATTATCTACATGTGTTTAATTTTAATTTAAACTTTTTATGGCTATATGTGAACTCGAATGAGCCACTCTTTGGAGTAATATTTATATCTTTGGTGAGTTTCCAAATATGTTGAATTTAGAAAACCTTTCTTGGAAGAAAGGTGGCAGCGAAATGAAGCTGTGCTTCCCATAGTTTCAGAGGTCGGCCCCTGCCTAAGTGCATTTAATTTTCAGAAATCGTAATTTTATAACCAAAATTTCTTTCCATGCTTTTAAATTGATTATTTTAAATCTTTATGTAGTTCATTTCAATAATTTTCCAGTATATTTGTAATAATTTCTATTATAGTTTTTCATAATTGTTTACGTTTTAAGTACTTATATTCAATTTTAGATTATTTATATTAGCTATGTAGATTAGTTATTATAACGGAAAAGTACATCATATTGCATTTAACAAAAAATCTTAATTCTCATTGCTCTTATTTTTAAAGTAATTATTTTAATTTAAAGCCTTTATGTTTTATCATAAAATATTTTTTTCAAAGGTGAATTAAAGTTTTTCACCTATGTCAAAATATTTATTTAGGGTTAGTACCCATTTCTTTAAATATAAATCAAGGAGTATCAAGGATCAAAACAAAAAATATCTAAAGATCTATAAACTATTGAATTATAATAGGCATTTTTTAAATATAGGGTCGCAATTTTTTAAATACAGTATTTAAACATTCAAACGGCGAGGCGAGGGGTTTTGGTATGTGGCAGTAGATTTTTAGAAGTCTACTTAGAAATAGTTATTTCAAAATAATATAGTATTGCAAACTTAGTGTTCAGGAAGAAAAGGAAAGGAGGGGGCGAGGGGGGGGGGTGCTAAACATTTTGGAAGAGGTAGGGAGGTTGTGGTAGAGTAGCAAAATAAATAAATAAATAAATAAATAAATAAATAAATAAAATGAGGAGTGGACACGAGTGTTTTTGCCTGAATTAAATTTCAGCTTAATGTATTACGTGTATAAAAATGTATAGGTAATGTACTAAAATAGGCTGTACAAAAGAATTCAAGTACGTTTCCGTCTATTGGTAGTGAAGTTTTAACTGTGTTATGCTTTTTCTTATTATACTAAATTTTAGCAGATTGTGTAGAATATGTACAAATATATAGATAATATATATTACAGCTGCACAGGCGAATTAAAATACCTTTCCGACTGTGGACGGTAATTACTGATATCCGATTTTCAAATGTGCTATGAGTTTTCTAAAATGTTTCTTGTGTATCTTATATACATTATTAAACGGCGAAGTGTTGATAAAGCATTTTGGAAGTATTGGAAAGTGTTTTATAATCAATGCTTGATGCATGATTTTTCTTTCTTATTATTTAATCAATATATATTTTTTTAATTTTACGTATTAAAATTAGACTCTCATATTTATTTTTTAATTGAATATATATGTACTAGGGGGCTCTGCCCCATGCAAGCTACGCTCGCCAACCCCCGTTCAGACACTGTAGAATCTAAAAGCACGGTAATCTGATCGGTTTTAAAAAGATTAGAGAAGATTGAATTATACTGAAAAAACCTGTAGGATCTCCCTGTAAACGGGTTTCCATTCAATTCCCTTTGATTGCAAAAATTTAAGGTAGAATCAGTTGCTGTTAAGACATCCAATGCTTGTTTTGTTTGGTTAAAGAAGATCAGTTAAACATTTGAAAAGAAGCTAAAATAAAATGAATTAAGTAAACTGAGTCTTTGTCTCTCAGCATTTTTTAACAGCGTTATAAAACGATTGACATAATACAATTACTAAAATTTGCTGCTTTAAACCCTCCAAGGGCGGTGGTTCATTTTGGACCACTTAATTTTAATTATTAAATGCCACATTAGCATCAGAATATTGGGATGAAAATTTCCCTTTTATTAATCTCTATCTTTAATATAAATCAATATATCTTTAGTCTCTAATACCAATATCAATCAATATATCTTTAGTCTCTAATACCAATATGACAAATATCTTTAGTCTCTAATCTTTTTAAAACCGAGTAAGTGAACAAAAGCATTTTTGTATTTCGAAATTTGTTTGTAAATTCTGGTGCCATTCACTGATTTCAAGATTTTACGAATAGAAGTACCTTGTCCGTGAAAGGGTTAAACGCATATTAATGTATTTATTATTCTAAAGTTTCCTTTCCCTTTTAATATTCTCGTGTAAATACAATTTTCAGGACATAATTTTCAATATTTTCCTGCCTTTAACACGGACTCATTTAATAGTAATTTTAAAGTTGTTTTTTTTTCTGTTTTTAATAGTGACGTGAAAATAAATTTTTAATCGTTAGGAAATATTATTCTTTGCGCTGTTTTTAAAATTGAAAACAATCTCTATAATAATAGCCTAAGTCATGTGACTATCATCAACAGCTCCAGGCGGATCCCTTCGCTTTTTATATTCCAGGCGGGCATTTTGGTAATTTAATGTTAGCCAGCCACAGGTGTGATAAGTCGCCGAATATTATTCCATCCCCATTATTTCGTTTATATTAAATAGTCCAAGTCATGTAACTGCCATAAACAACGGGCTGATTCCTTCGCTTTTCATAAGAAAGGTTTCCATTTTGATTAAAGAATCAAAATTATTTTTTCGAATAAAACTACATAAAAGTTGCCATGATCACAGATAATTCCTGGTACTTTTATGTTAGCCGGGTGAAAATCTCGCCAATAGCTTTTTTTTTAACTCGCCAGTTAGCATTTTTTTTTTTTTTTTTTTTTTTTTTCGAGTGGTAAATTAAAACGGTGCTACTTCGTAACCCCACCGACTAAAAATCTGTCGCCAAACTATAAGATTAAATGCCAATAATGGTTGATCGTAAATGTCACATTCACTTGACTTTAAGGAAGTTACACTTGTTCACGCCATCAAGTGATTTTTATTTCGACGTTTTATTTATATTTTTATTAATGTTACACTAATTTATTTGTTCTTTTATTATTTAAAATAAAAAAATATGTCAATTTGTATAATTTGGCTATTTATATAATTTCGCAAAATTGGTCGACGGGAGAAGTAATTGTCTGAGCGAAGCGAAGGCTAATACTCAGCGAAATATTACTGTCCGGACACTTTACTACTACGATGGATATTAACGCCATGTCCTACTAAAAAAAAAGCCTAATAAAAATCTTTCGTCAAGCATAACTCAAAAAATATTTGTCGGATTTCGTTTCTGATTGCACCAGAAGGTACCTATGAGGGTCGCCTACTGAATGCACCTACTATGAAAAATAAGTTCCAAACCGTTTAAAAATTATATAGAAAAAACTCTTAAAAAAGCACAATTTATCTGCATACGTCACAGAAATTTGGTGTGCGTCACTTTCACCGGTTGATGTTTTCGTAGACAATTGGTTTGATCACATGGAGCAAATAAAAAAAAAATACGCACGCAGTAATATAGAATAGATCAGTTTCAACCACGTGATCACAAACTTTGCAACAACCCGTGGCAACCAGTTTTGGTGGGCAAACAAATAATAATACAGTATTCCGTACCACGGTGACCGTTTTTAGCCTGTTGTATAAAATCTGGCATGTTGTATGACATACAATTGTGGATGATTAAAACAAAAGACATGAGTGTTTATTGATTCGGAGGTTATCTTTCTCTGGATGTCTGTCTGTCTATCATACAGCATGCAATTTTCTTGTAAAGGATTATATTATTATGCAGTAAAACCTCCATAACGGACACACCCGATTAGTGGACACCTCTATTTAGCGGGCATTTTTTCGATTACCAACCCTTAAATAACTGTACATTTTTTACTTTCAGTAGCGAAGACCTCCAAACAGAGGACAAATTCTGTCCTCCCGAGGTGTTCGCCATTCAGAAGTTTTACTGGTAAAACCACCATAGCGGACACACCCGATTAGCGGATACCTCTATTTAGCGGACATTTTTTCGATTACCAACTCTTAAATAACTGTACATGTTTTACTCTCAGTAGCGGTCACCTCTAAATAGAGGACAAATTCTGCATTCTCGGGGTGTCCGCTATTCAGAGGTTTTACTGTACATAATATTGATAATTATTTTACAGGGCCGCACAAAAGAATAAGAATATATGAAACGAATATAAAAAAAATTCGGGATTGGTAGATCGCTGATGGTAATGTAATTTTTAGGATGTTGTTACAGTCATCCGCAACATGTTTTTAGAGTTTCATCCATCTAACGAAACCCTACCTGTCTCACTCCTTTGTCTGTCTGTATGTCCGTCTGTCACAGAGCCCGTTCTCAGAAACTATATATGTCGGAGACTTGAAAATTTGCATACTTATAGCTGAACACCACACATCAAACGCAAATAACAAAATTTTGAAAAAGTCTAATATTTAACCCTCTGGGCTCTAACTTGTGTATTTTAAGCAATTTTTCTAACTCAGCCCCTAATTTAATTAAGTTGGAGACATGAAATTTTGCATACTTATAGCTGAACATCTCACATCAAACGACAAATAATAAAATTTTGAAAAAGGCTTAATATTTAACCCTTTGGGCTCTAACTTGTGTATTTAAAGCAATTTTTCTAACTCAGCCCCTAATTAAGTTGGAGACATGAAAGTTTGCATACTTATAGCTGAACACTTGCAATAACACGATAAATCATAAAATTTTGAAAAAGTCATATTTAACCCTCCGGTCTCTAACTTCTGTATTTTAAGCAATTTTTCTAACTCAGCCCCTAATTAAGTTGGAGACATGACATTTTGCATACTTATAGCTAAGCACCTCACATCAAACGACAAATAATAAAATTTTTAAAAAGTCTAATATTTAACCCTCTGGGCTCTAACTTGTGAATTTTAAACAATTTTTCTAACTCAGCCCCAATTAAGTTGGAGACATGAAATTTCGCATACTTATAGCTGAAATCCTCACATCAATCGACAAATAATAAAATTTTGAAAAATGTCTGATATTTAACCCTCCGGGCTCTAACTTATGTATTTTAAGCAATTTTTCTAACTTATCCCCTAACTAAGTTGGAGAATTGAAAGTTTGCATACTTATAGCTGAAAACTTGCGATAACACGATATATCATAAAATTTTGAAAAAGTCATATTTAACCCTACGGTCTCTAACTTCTGTATTTTAAGCAATTTTTCTAACTCAGCCCCTAATTAAGTTGGAGACATGACACTTTGCATACTTACAGCTGAACACCTCACATCTAACGACAAATAATAAAATTTTGAAAAAGTCTATTACTTAATCCTCTGGGCTCTAACTTGTGTATTTTAAGCAATTTTTCTAACTCAGCCCCTAATTAAGTTGGAGACATGACATTTTGCATACACACCTCACATCAAACAGCAAATAATAAAATTTTGAAAAAGTCTAATATTTAACCCTCTGGGCTCTAACTTGTGTATTTAAAGCAATTTTTCTAACTCAGCCCCTAATTATGTTGAAACATAAAAATTTGCCTACTTATAGTTGAACACCTCACATCAAACGACAAATAATAAAATTTTGAAAAAATCTAATATTTAACCTCTAATATTTTGTCTCGCGCAATTTTTAAATTTAAACTGTTTTGCAATACTATTTTTTGTTCATTTTGCATAATAAGTGTAATGTGACGTAATTTGTTCTATTTCAGATTTCTAACGCATGTTAATGAATTTATTTTACAATATCCTTTCTCTTTTAAAATTCACATGTAAATATAGTTTTTATGGCGTAATTTCCAATAAGTGCCTGCTTTTTATACCTAATTATTTAATTGTAATTTGAAGGTTTTTTTCTGTTTATAATAGTAACGTGTAAATAATATTTTTATTTGAAGCAAACATTATTGCTTGCGCTGTTTATACAGTTGGCAACAGTTTAAATTAATACCATTTTCTAAAATATGCCAAAAATATGTGTCAAAATGCTGAATATTGAATTTAAAATAGAAATAAAACCTCAAAAAATGAGTCAAATTAAAAAAAATTAATGAAATCTGCAGACCGGGATCTTCTATTGAATAAAATGATCTAAAAATGATTAAATTCCCATGTATAGCTTTTGCTCTTATAAGTTTTTTTTAATGGAACGATTTTGTCCAACTTTAGCATTAAATATCTCTTAAAATAATTCTTCGATTTGAAAACTGTATGCATTAGTGTGTTGATCAAACATTTCGCTATAACACTACCGATTTTCATATATTTGTATGCAATAGTTTTCTTAATATTAACGAAGAAAGACCTCCGGTCACAAAAAATTCAAAACCGGCGGCGGCGGCGGTGACAGCGTTAGTTACTTTTCATGGAATAGAGAGATATATAAAAATAAAAACTTGTCTATCTGTCTGTTTGTAATTCTATAAAAAATCCACAATTTGGAAGCCAAAATTGTGAAGAGATACGTACATGTGTATTAAAACATGGCCGAGACAACTAAAGTAATCCGGAATCGAAATAACTTATAGTTAATTTTTAATTAATAAAAAACCACCTATTTAACAGCAATTTCTTATCAAATTTAAACATTTTTCGTTATAGCAGTTGCCAACAATTAAAAAACACAATAAAATTATTACTACAACAATTAATTTTCTACCGCAAGATTTCCACGTGAAAAATGAAAATGAAATAAATAGTTTTCCGAATTTTAAAAAAAGGTGAATATTACGTCATAACTTTTCTATTGCAAGATATGCACGTGAAATATAAAAATGAAATAAATAGTTTGACGAATTTAAATGAAAGTGAATATAACTTCATAAATTTTCTATTTCAAGGTTTCCACGTGAAAGAGGAAAATATTACGTCATATTGGAAATATAAAGGGCATGGTGGATATAGTATAACGTCATATGAGTGTGAAAAATGTATTGAAGCATAATAAAAACCCGATTAGCGAAATATTGGCGTATTTTAACATTATTGCTCCAATTATAAATTGAAATGAGTTCATTTATAGCTGTATTCTTTTGCATCTGTTATATACATTTATACATTTTTATATAGCGTTTTCATATGATTCATTCAACAACATTTCGACTGCTTTTTTAATGTTTGTTTTGTGTTGTATGTTAAATTTTGAAATTGATTTTTCAGAACAAACATCCTTCAAATTCTGGGCAACGCCGGCACTTTAGCTTGTAACAGATAAATGGCTTTTGTATCTGTACATCTAATGATAATATTATAAAGCGTTATAATATTATAAAGTATATAATATTATTAATGCTTGTACGTTTGTGAGGTGTTATCTCTGAAACTACATAGCCAACTTAAAAAAATGTTGGTGGCCATCTCTGCTCCGAAAAAAAGACTATTTTATGTCAGGGCAAGAACCTACATCGCTGCAGGAGCAAAAAAGTTCTAAAAGTGTGATTTCTGCGATATTGATTGGGTTAGAAACTTTAAATTTGGTGCGGTAGTTACTTTTAAGATGTAAATACTCGTAATGAACGCTCTCTAAAAGGTTCAATTTGACGGATAAACGTAAAAATTTCTAGAAAGTTTCTAAACTATGATTTATTTGGAATACTGAAATTTTTGGGATACTGTTGGGGTTAGAAACTGGAACTTTGGCATGGTAGTAATTAATAAGATGTAAATGCTCGTTGTAGAACGAATTCTAAAAAATAGAAAGACTAAACAAAGCGGAAAAAGATCTAAAGATGATCTAAGTAACGAAGAACATGGAACTGTTAGGAATATAAACATGAAAATTGACATGGCTGTATTTATCATGACGTAAATTCTCGCAATAGAACAATTTCTAAAAATGTCGATATAAAAAACAGTGCAGAAACAAAAAACTTTCAAAAATTTTCTATTTCTCTGTTACTGCTGAGCCCAAAATCTTGAAATTTTGCTTCGGGTTAGTTTTAAAATATACAATTGTATCTTTGAATGGTTTCTAAAAAATTTAAAATTTAAAGAGATGAAATTAACGAAAAGCGATCTCAATTACCATTAATTTGGAATTATTAGGTACAACAACTTTAAATATTTCATAATGATGCATTTCCTCCGCAAAACATGCGATTTAAATGCAACAAAACTGATAGATACCCACCTAGCGTTAAATAAATTGTGTAAATATTGAATAAAGACCTGTATGAAACAGTGAGTAGGTTGCCCGAAAGTACTTGTTAAAGTGTTCCTTCTCTAGGCTTTTCTCTCTCTCGCCAAGGCCACTAACAGAGGGAAGTGCCGTTTTAAATGTGATGTGAATTTTTTATCCGATTCATTTTTCTAGACATTTTATCATAAGGTCATATTCTCAATTATCATTAGTAGATTTTTTATATATTAACTTATTCTGGTGAAATTTTGTAATCAGGTTCATATTGGCGTATGTTAGCTTGCATGATTTGCTGAATAAATATGTATGAATTTGTAAATTACTTCAAATGACACTTTGACAGCTCAAAAGTTATGCAGACGATATATTCAGATCTTGTGTCATACTTTATGTTGTAATCATTGCCGATTTCTTTTATTTAATATATGCTAAATACAGCTCAACTTGTGCAGAATATGTTTGAAAACAAAACAATACAGCGTATGTACTGGCCAGCATACACTCATCATTTAAATCCGATCGAGCATATCTAAAACACACTCTAACGAAGCATTGCATGTCACTTTTTATGTATTCGGTACTTTGATACTATATTAGATTTTGAGAAGAGAATTCCTTAAATGTTATCGACAACCTCATTGCATCCGTGGAAAACAGATATTGTACAATATTAACTATTCCGGGGGAGCACACACCATATAAAGTATAGTCCATTCTTTTTAAACATCATATATTTGACATTTAAAGTTACTCAAATTGGTGCGGAGCGTCTGATTATGCTCTTGACATCATTTTATACAGTTAAAATTCCGATATAAGTAAATTAGTGTTTCATTTTCTATTTTACTTTTAATATATTGCGTACTTTTAATTTTATATCCATGCATGGCTGTCTTGAATGGTTTGATTTCCCATTTTTTTAAACAGTGTATACGAATTTATATATAAGATTTTGTAATTCTACAATTCGTTTATTTTCATCATTTCAATTTTTCGCAGTATATGGACAATTAAAGATAACATCTCATTTTCTTTGCTTCCACATGTTATTATTAAATCTATGTTCTCAGTAATATCGCTCAGACTAATCCCTCTGAGGGAAGTCCTAGTAACATTAAAACGTTACTTTGAAGTGGAAATTAAATCTCATGATTTGTTGCATTGTCACATACGCACCGAGTTTGGAGTGATTTTTTTTTTTTTTTTTTTTTTTTTACGACAATTTGGCGAAAACCTCGTTTTCAAATACCTGTTACATATGTATTTTTAAATTATTTTCAGTTATTTTTAAAATGAAATAACAATAAATAAAAAAAAATTAATTAATAACTATAGAACAAAACAATTTATAACATTTTTTATAAATAAAAAGAAAATAAATTCAAATAAACATTTATTAATAAATAAGCGACAATAGCCGGGTTACCATGTCAGGCAAAATAACGCCATTTTGGCGCCAATTAGATACCCCGTTGTGCATATGACCTCTGTGTCTAATATTTTTCTTTTCGTTTCGTTTAAAAAAAAGAATGAAGTAAAAGCCATTTATTTTAAAGGTTTCAATTTTAAATGAAAGTTTTGTATTAAATAAAATGATAAGGACATACAAATCGAATTCTGAATAAAAGTAACATGATGCATTTCTTAGCACACAGTTAAGGGAGGCCAAACTCGTCGGCAAATTAATTTAAAATAACCTTTTCTAAAATATGAAAAAAAATATATGTTATGATTAAAATTTGAGTTGCCATCATTAGAAAAAAATATTTAAAATTAGAAAAAAATTAATATTTCGAAAACTAATTCTAATTTTAAAATTCTAATACCAGTTTTGAGATCTGTGGATCAATACGGATTTTTGGTGTTAATTTCATCGCAGAGTATTCCATATTTTAGGTGAAATCGCCGTGAAACGTAATCAGTTGTTTAATCACTCGTTTCATAGAATCGTTACATAAATTCGTTTCAATTCAATTCATTAGGATTATATATATATATATATATATATATATATATATATATATATATACAGGGTGTCCGAAAAGTCTGGAAACGGTCGAATAACTCGAGAAATACAAAGCAGATTTAAAAACGAAAATATACGTGTTAAATATTTTTAAAAAAGCTACTCGGTGATACCAAATTTGACTCCCGCAACCGACCCCCCGGGAGTCAGATGGGATTCAACTTTGAAATCTTGAATTATAACCCCCATTTTTTATTGCAGATTCGGATTCTACAGAAAAAAATACGTAACTTTTGTATTTAACA
This sequence comes from Maratus speciosus, assembly GCA_963932465.1. Taxonomy (NCBI): domain Eukaryota; kingdom Metazoa; phylum Arthropoda; class Arachnida; order Araneae; family Salticidae; genus Maratus; species Maratus speciosus. The sequence continues at coordinate 22,374,714 of OZ010799.1, read as the reverse complement.
TTTTTTTTCGGATCCTCGTTGATCACGGTGTAATCGAGCAAATAAAACAAATACATATTTTCCTTTTTCCAACCTGGTTTTGACATCTCGAAATCTGATTGGCCACAACTTTTAACGTCAAAGTAGCCTTCTTTTGCGGAAATAGTGTTGCTCGAAAACCGTCAGTGGAGATTGTTTTCTTAGCACTTTATATGCTTTTTCCAAAAAAATTAATAGAAATATATTAAATTAGTTTTCCGTTTGCATTTCTTTTTATCCAGTCGATCATTTTTAAATAATAAACTGCGTATTTTGAAATTTTAACGAGTAAATAATCACCTCCCCTCCCGAACAGAAAAATTGTAGTCTTCATTATTTGGGGGCGGGGCGGGGTGTGTTGATATTCTGTGTTTCGATGTCCTCTGCTGTTAAAAAAATCACTTAATTCGGAGACGGATGCGAGTGTATGAGTTTTTTTTTTTTTAATTATTACTATAGAATGACATATAGGACTAAAAAAACAATCAAACTTATAAAATCTTTTTGTGCTGGCTGAGCAAAGGATGGGAAATAGCGTAAATTTCAGGTGGGGGGTGGGATTATAGGTTTTGTGGATTGATTCGTTACTGCAACTACTGACTAGCAAGTAGAGCAGAAAACATTAAAAAATTCTAATAAATGTAATACTTTTTTGTAAATTAATATGTTTTTTCCATTTTAACATTTTTTTTCATTATTTTAAATTTATTATTGGGTTTTTCGGGAAGTCGTGTCCGTTTGGAAAAATCAATTCGTACAGGAAAAATCCCGCCTGGGGAGAGAACGACTGCTAACAGTAGAACTTAGAAAAAATTCTCCTTCCTTTTCAGCTGTGGAGAAAAGGGAAAATCTACTGCGTTCTTCCCTCAGCCTCATGTTGCTTTCCCTTTTTTGCTTGCATTTGTTATTCGATTATGGAAATTGTTAAAATTATAAACAGCGAAGAATAATTTGAACAACACAGAAAAAAAAAAAAAAATCAAATTTGCAAAAAATGAAATGATTTCAAAAGGAAATAATTTTTCAAAAAATAGAATTATAGTAATGGGTGTTATTCATCTGAAAATCTTTTGTTAGATAAATCTGATATAATATTTTTATAGCTTCATATTTTATTATTATTATACTTTAATATATTTTTGTAACATACTTAAAAAATAAGTAGTTTTGTCAATTCTGCAGTATTTTTTATAGATAATATATTTATTCGAAAATAGTACTCATCATATCCTACTTTTTTTCTTTTGTGTGTGTGAGGGGGTGGGGGGTGGGGGTAAGCTTGTGTAAAATTTTGCAGTTAAAGGATTTTTATAACTTTTGTACTTTTTTTTTTTTATATTTTATAATATCTTACTGACATATTATTAAATGGTTTTATGAAGGAAAATGACTTAATAAAGGAAAAATTTAATTATTGCAATAAGATTTGAAAAGTTAATTTAAAAATTATTAAGAAGATTTTAAAACCACACTTTTTTTTAATTTCTTACCACATTCTCTTTCATATTTTTAATTCTGTGTGCGCTCTATAACTGTAAGGACCAAATTTCCGAATAATTATTTAACCCTTTATGCCCCGACGCTACTTTAACGTACCATTAAAATAACTTGATATAAAATATTCATTGATTAGTAGTAGTACATTTTAGAATAAGTTATAGGTACTTTACGTTATCTTATTCCAAAAGCATTATTGGTTGAACAAAACAAAACTATTCTTAAAAGGATGATTTTTTTCCCTCTCTTTAGCTGTCTTGACTTTGAAAGTTTGAGGGTCAAAAGTTTCAGTTCAGAATTATTCCTATATTTCTATTGTAAGAGCATTATATTTGTACATTTCCTAATTCTATAAAATGCTAAAAAATTATTTAAATTATTTGAATGAAGTTATAAATATTGCACAAAATTCCTATAAATACAAATTTAATTGACTTTAAATTGCAAAATCCTTCTAAAATTTATTAAATGTGTGCGAAAATCTTCTAATGTAGTTTCAAAAATTCACAAAAAATGTTTTAGAAGATGAAATTTTCACGAATTCATAATTTGGGACATAAAGGGTTTAAAAAAAATGAAATGTCATGATATGTTGTAAAAATAATGTACAAATGACTATTTGCTCAATATTTTTATTTAAAAAAAATACTAAGCAAATACTCATCAACAGTCAATTTATATTAAGGAAAATCATGTCCTTAATTTTATGAACCATGAGGATTATCCATTTCAAAATCGAGTTAATTGAAAAACAGGTCGAAGTTTTAACATTTTAATGTTTAATCACACTAATATGTATACACAAAAGAAAGAAAAAAGAACTTTGCAACTCTGGAAGGGAAATTCCGTTTAATGTCAAATAGATGCAGTAAATTAAACTGGAAAATTGATATTTTCGTCATTTATGTAAGTTAAAGAATTTAAACCGAACTCTCCACCCCCCCCCCCCTCCTTCCTACTTAATCTAATAAACGTAATCGTTAAAAAATATATCATCTGATATCTCTTTCAGAAAATCATTTAATGATAAATTAAAAAAGCATTGTAAAATATTCAAATCGAATTCCCCAAACTGAAAATATTGACATAAGTTTGAAATTAAAAAAAAAAAAAAAAAAAAAAAAAAGGATACGATGAGGTTGGTGCTAATCTTAACAAAATATCAAACATTTACGACAATTGGCCTTATTTAAAAAAAGAATAGGTAAACAGTAAACACACAGAAAGGTAAATGATTAATATATAAAACTTACTAAAAAATGAAAACGGTAAAAATGAATTTTCCGATGTGAAAAAGTGTAAAAAGAAAAAAAAAAAAAATAAGTATTTCGTGGACACAGATTTTTAAATATAGTTATATATATAATATTAATTGCCAAATAACTATATTATATATAAATATAATGCAGAATTGACAAATCTACTTATTTTTTATTTTAAATATGTTAATATATATATAATGAAATATTATAATATTAAAATATGAAGCTATAATTATAAAAATAATTTTTACAGATTTATATATATAAAAGGTTTTTATATAAATAACAGCCATTCTTCTTTTTTATTTATTTCCTTTTAAAATTATGTTATTTATTTTTTTAAAAAATCATTTTTTCTGAGAATCAAATTATAAAATTCAACATTCGACATTTTTTATTTATAATTTTAATGTTCCCATAACTGGATAATTATTGCAAGCGAAAAGGGAAAGTTACACAAGGTTGAGGGAAGAACGCAGACTGTTTTCTCCCTTTCTTCCCTGTTGAAACGGAAGCCGAATTTTTTCTAAGTGCTACTATTAGAAGTCGTTCTCTCCCCAGACGCTCGTGGTAATTATTGTACATTAGATATCGGAAACAATGTCTAATAATTAAGTGATGTAATTTTCCGGCACGAATTGATTTTCCCAAAAGGACACGACTTTCCAAACGACCCAATAATTTTAAACAATTGAAAAGTTTTGATCTTTTAAACTTTTGAATTTAAAATATAATTTAACTCTTTAAGCACTGTTTATTACTTCCTGGGGGAGAAGACGTTTTAATTTTCATGGGGGAAGGGTAATGTAGAAAATTCTATAATTATTTATTAATTATTACAATAACATAACAAATGGGGGAAAATTTATAAACGAAAACGTTATTTGCAGAACAAATTAAAAACAAATAAGTTTTTTTTCTACAATTTTTAAGCCCGAAAAGGGACATTTATCCATATATTTCATTCAGTTAGTTCGACGTTTAATGCTAAAGTTTTGTAACAAATAAGTTAACCCTTTTGCGGGCAGTGTTCTTAAAAAAGGAAACCTAATTTTTATTTTATTGCACCCAGAATATTTAATTAAAATTTTCCATTTATAACATACTTCAAAATAAGAAAAACTCGTTTATAAATTCTGATGTCAGTCTATCACTTCATCAGTGTATAAACAGAATTACACCACGCCGGTACAGTGCAACGCCGGTAAGGGTTAAACCAAATGAGCATTAAAAAATAAAAACAAAATTTAAACAATATGATAATTTAAATACCCTAAAAATTTAGGTTCCCTTCAAATTAAATCGAAATAAATCTTAGACTTTTTAAAAAGTTTTTTTTTTTTTTTTTACATGTGCTTTATCATTTTGTACACACTCATCATAAGCATAATACAAAATCTGCAGTACAAATATTTGCAACTTAAAAATGAAAAAGGTTAAAAATTTATTTAGATTTCTTTTTAACGGAACCTAATTTTTTAATGAGTTTTATTTATCATATTGTTTTTTTTTTTTTAATTGTTCAATTCGTTAAATTTATTTGTTAAAAATTTTAACATTGAAAGTAGAACTAAATGAATGAAATACATTAATAAATGCCCCTTCTAGGGCTTAAAAAATGTAGAAAATAAACTCATCTGTTTTTAATTTGTTCTGCGAATTATGTTTTAGAATATATTTTTTGTCACATAAGTTATTTTATTGTAATAATAAATAAACAATTTTCTATATTATTCTTCTGTTATGAAAGTTAAAACGTCGTCTACCCCAGAAAATAATCATTACACCTTAACTTTTTCGAGACCGCATCCCGTACACAAATTTTATTTGCAATGCACGTGTTTTTTCAACTGTCCCTTTTACTTGTAAAATACCAAAAAATCTTTTAATTAAAAAAATCAAATATTATTATTCATTTATTAATGTCGCTCAAAATAAATTCCACACGCATCTTTTGACGATGAATATATGTGCCTCACAAATCCCGACAGAGTTAAAGAGTTAAATTATTTTTTTTTATTAAAAAGTTTCAAATATCAAAATTTTCTATTTTTTTAATTTATGAAAAAAATGTTAAATAAAAAAAATATATTAATTTACAAAAAATGATTACATTTATTAGAATTATTGAATTTTTTTTTTTTCTTTGCCGTACTTGTTATTTTCTGGTTGCAGTAACTAATCAATGATCTAAATCTCCAATCCCACCACCACCTGAAATTGACAAACTTCCCCATTCTTTGCTCCGCCCGCACACAAAAAAAAATTTATATGTACTTCTTTTTATTTTGTCCTATATGTTACTCTATAGTAATAGTAAAAAAACACCATACACCCACATCCTCGCTACGATTTAGAGTATATATATATATATATATATATAAAAAAAAAAAAAAAAAAAAAAAAAAGACAGCAGAAGCCATCGAAATGCCGAATATCCACACCTACCTCTATCAAATAACGAAGATTATCTTTTTTTTCTGTTCGGAAGAGGAGGGGCATGTTTACACATTAAAATGTCCAAAAACGCAGGTTAATTGATTAGAATGCATTGATAGTATAAAATAAAAACACAAATAGAAATCTAATTCAATATACTTCTATTAATTTTCATGGCAAAAGCATATAAAGTATTTTTGTCCTCGAAACAATCCCATTGATAGTTTTCGACAAACACAATTCCAGGTAAGCCGACCACTTTGGCGACGAAAGATTTGGCCCAACACATTTCGCGATTGCAAAACTTGATTGAGAAAACAATGTATCTGACAAATTTTTCTGGATTACACCGTCATCTACAAATATGTTCACATAAAGACGTTCATCTAAAAAAATATTAAAAGCAATTGTGCATTTTTTCCCGTAGAATCCGAATCTGAAATAAAAAATGGGGATTATCATTTAAGATTTCCAAGTTAGAACGCCTCTGACCCCCAGGTGGTCGGGGTGGGCTGTCAACTTTGGTATCACGGAATAGTTTTTTTTTTTTAATATTTAACTCGTATTTTTTCGTTTTTCAACCTTAAATGAATTTCTTGAGTTATTCGACCGTTTCCAGACTTTTCGGACACCCTGTATTTTGTCACATTTGATATTTTAATGTAATAATTAATAAATAATTAAACAATTTTCTCATCATCATTCCCCTATGAAAATTAAAGTGTGGTCTCCCGCAGGATATAATCAAGAGAGCTTAAAGAGTTTAATTATTTTTTAAATCAAAAAGTTTAAATGATCAAAAATTTTAAATTGTTTAAAATTATTAATTTTAAAATAATGAAAAAATGTTAAATTGAAAAATATTTTAAATTGTAATAAATTATTACGTGTATAAGAATTATTGAAAAAATTTCTGCCCAATTTGATATTTTGGAGTTACAGTTACTAATCAATCATCAAAATGTATAACTCCACCCCCAAGGAAATTTACGCTACTTTCCCCTTCTTTGCTCAGCCAGCATAAAAAAAAATTATGTTTTTTTTTTGTCCTATAACTTATTCTATAGTAATAATTAAAAAAACTGTACACCCGCATCAGCTTCCTGAATTAGATGATATTTAAAAAAACAAAAAAACAGCAGAAGCCATCAAAACGCAGAATATCTGCACACCCCGCCCCCAAATAATGAAGATTATCCTTTTTCTGTTCGGGAGGGAACATGTATATTTACACGTTAAAAAATCAAAATACGCAGGTTATTATTTAGAAATGATTGACTGGTTAAAAAAATATGCAAATAGAGCACTAATTTAATATATTTTTGTTCTTTTTTTTATAGAAAAAGCATATAAAGCGTCATCGAAACAACCACCATTGATGGTTTTCGAGAAACACTATTCCCGCAAAAGACGGCTACTTTGACGACGAAAGTTCTGGCCAATAAGATTTCGAGATGGCAAAAACAGGTTGGGAAAATCAAAATATATATCTGTGGAATATGCTCGATTACACCGTGATCTAAGAGGATCCGAAAAAAATGTTAAACACAAAAGTTACGTATTTTTGTCCGTAGAATCCGAATCTGCAATAAAAAAATGGAGGTTATCATTCAAGATTTCCAAGTTGGACCCCCCTGACACCCCGGGGGGTCGGTTGCGGGGGTCAAATTTGGTATCACTGAGTGGCTTTTCTAAAAATATTTAACACGTATATTTTCGTTTTTCAATCTGCTTTGTATTTCTCTAGTTATTCGGCCGTTTCCAGACTTTTCGGACACCCTGTATATATTCTACTTAACTCCATGCTGTCTCACAGAACACAAGTTTAAAAGCTCTTTAATGTTTTAAAATTTTCCTGCCCATTTTTGTTAATTTACAAAAATCAATAAATAATCATTCATCTGCTCCCCATTCCACCCACTCCCCTTAACTCTTCACACAGCAGAAGATATTTCAATGTTTGAAAAGGGAAGAGCAAAACATTTTCCTCTCTATTTTTGCCTTTTGCTTATTACTTTTATTAAAATATAGTGACATTTTCTTTAAAAAAATTAGTATTGTAATAAAAGAAAGGCAAATTTTTTTTATATTAATATTTAATATATATTAGTTTAAACAAAGCAATTACAAACAGGATGGTGAATTTTACATGTAGTTACACCGATGCAAGTACAAAAAGCACCACTTGGTGTAGGATAATCAAATATGAAATTGTATCAACACATGTTCAAAAAGCTCAAACGTAAAATTTGAGTAGTTTGAGTAGAACCTCATGCGGAACGCTGTATCACACAATTCAGATAGTAGCCTAGGTCAGGGCTAGTCCAGTAGATACCTTGTCTCCTCCTTTCTTCTTTCCCCACCTTCTACATTGGGATTTCTAAATGTACTAATCTTACATAGTGAGACACTGAGTGCACAGTGAGCCCTTACATAGGAGCGGCCCGCTAATTCACGCGGCAGAAAATGTATGGACGACTTATTTAACTTTATAAAGTCTTCTCTCATTTCAGAGGCAGCCGTTATCACAAGACCAGATGGCCGTTTAAACAGTTATCATAAAAATACAGTTCCTATATTTATTGCAATATATTCTTATATCTTTCTGATGTGAAATTTAAAAAAAAAATTGCGTAAAATTCAAATTACTTCTAAGCATAAATTTTTAAATATTTTAATAAACAGTATAAAAATACTTAAACAACGTTATTTTAAGTAGAACAGCATTGTGAAATTAATAAAATTTCACAATATATTTCACTTCAAGGTTTTTCATTTTCAGACGTGTGAATTTCATTTACACATTTGTTTTAAATAAACGGAATGAAATTAAAAATAATTGGAAATATTTATAAGTATTAAACGCATTTTATCAGTGATAATTTCGTTACTTTCGTAATTTTGTATTAATGTGATACAAGCTACTTTTCTCAAAGAAGAGATTACATAATTGTTATTATGTATTTCTTTCTAACCATTTAATAGAAACATGTATTATAGATAGTTAATAATACATAATTGAAAAAATATTGTTTAACTAATTGGATGTGCCAATCCCAAAACTTCCTTCTATATCATATATTTTAATATTTGAAAATGTTGTTACAGATGTCAATATTTCATTTTTATTGTTCAATACCATATCAACTTTGACTTTTATCTTAGATTTCAGCTTCAGTCAATTAAACGGAGTAAAAAAGAGTTAATCTCGATCATTATATTTATTAAAATCACGAATAGTCGCGAATAGTCGGCTTATCAGGATGAGAAATTCCCGTCGATTCACGAGCCACTGGTGTACAATAGAACTACGAAAAATGAAAAAGATTACACAGATATCGTTATTAAATCGCCCCCATCTGGCGGAATTTTTCCACATTCAGGGTGGACCTTCTTGTCATGGCCAAAAACATAAAAAAAAATTGGTACAATTCTATGCATAACTTCATACACTTTTCGAAGGTACAATAATGAAAATGGCACAAAAATCGCTATTACAGGGCCCCGTTCCGGAGGAAATTGTCCAAATTAAGTGAGGACCTTCTTGCCATGACCCAAGACATACACAAAAAATTTGGTTCAATTCTATGCATAACTTCATACACTTTTCAATGGTACAATATTCAAAATCTTACAAAAATCGGTATTACAGCGGCCCCTTCCGGCGGATTTTTTCCAAATGAAGGAAGGACTTGCTTGCCACAGCCAAAAACTTTAAAAAAAATTTAGTTCAATTCTATGGATAACTTCATACACGTTTCGATGGTACAATAGTAACAGACACACGGACAGACAGACATTTTCTATAAACATGTTTTTGGGATTTCTGACCCCTAAAACGTGTAAAACCGTCGAAATCCGGAAGTCGAAAAAATTTCGATTACAATACTTTCTTCTATGGCAGATAGAAGAAAGTAAAAAAGAATCACAATGTTGCTTTCTACAATATGTCGCAGAAAAGAAATCTTTTCACTTTTAGATTATACATAACATAATTAAAGGGTCCAGCCGGATAAGCATAGCGAAATGGCCCCAGTGGCGGATGTTTGAAACAACATGTGTGGTAATAAGGCTCACCTTGAGAATACCACATAACGTGTTTTTTGCCCCTGACCTTGAACTGTAGTTGAAATAATCGGCGAAGTATGCGCCTGCGCTACCATTTTTCAAATACGTCTTTCTCAAAAAGTACAAAAGTTAAAAAAAAAATGAAACCAATGCCAATTATTGAAGAATATATTAGTTCACATTATATATTTTTTTCATATTTTTACACACATTTCAACATAGAAAAATAAACAAATATACTTCTAAAAAAATTATTAATGAAGTAATTTTGTATTTACACCAACCAAAAAATTACAGAATAATGCTCAAAGTATGTACTTTTAAGAAAAAAAATTCGTTAAAGTCGAAGATGCGCTTTTTGAGTTATAGCAAAAATAATGCTAGCAACTTGCTAAAAGATTTGTAACGTTCCATGTCTGCATTTGCAGAAATACGCTATTTATCAATGCATTGACCGATTCGTGACATTTCCACTCGAGCAGCATGCCAAAATAAGAGAATGTTTCCATGCATACCACTTCCCTATTGGTTTGTTTCGTGTTTGTAAATATTCCGTTATTTTGGTGTACTGCGCATACTTCTCGCGTAATAGTATCAAGAACTAACAAACACAATGATAACATTTGCCTACCATGATTTTCACATAAAAGAAGGCTATGGGGCTGTACAGTGTACATATATAACGTATCACTTTAGGGGGGAGTGTATGTGTGTGTGCGGGGGGGGGGGTTGGTATTTGACATCGGAAGATACCTGTAGGGGGAGGGATTGTTGTCATTTGATATCGTTATCATTTTTCATCAAACCAAAATGTAATTTTTGGTATCTTTTTCTTTACATCTGTTATCTTCTTTCTTCTATCTGTCACCTGTTATCTGTTTTCGTTGTTCACATCTATTTTGTAAAGTCTGTTTTCTTCTTTTTATGAAAATGCAAAGTTATTATTAAAAGTATTGAATGTTTATAAAACATTTCATTCCAAAATATGGAATAACCCAACGTTTACCATTAATATTCTCCTGCCATATTCGTATATAATTCGTTGTTAGAGAAACCAGATTCGAAACGATACTTGATATTTTTGCCAATAAAAGATGGGAAAGAATGTTGTCCACCTGTTTTGTTTACACGAAGCTCTGTTTAATACCATGCGATTATTAAAAACTTTTAAATACTAAGTATTTTTTTAAAATGTTATTTGATATAAAGTTATTTCTTATGTAACAATGATATTTTATGAATTTCTTCTCTTTATTTAAATCAGTAAAATATTCGAATAAAAAATGAACAACATCTGTATATCATTAAGAAACGTATAAAAAGAAGTAAAAAAAAAGGGAAAAAATAATGTAAATATAAAAAGAATTTTTAGACACTGATAACAATATTGTTAGTGGGAGGGGGGTTCGAGGAATAATAACTTCTGATATCGGATGGTTCGAAGGGGGTCCGAAACTGCCAAAAATTTTATAAGATTATATATTTACAACCCCTATTCAGCTGCACCTGCACAATCGACTAGACCATTGACTTGATATTATTACGCCAGAAGGATGCACTGTACGCCAAAATAACAGAATATTTATGAAACACGAAACAAATCTATAGGGAAGTGGTATGTATGGCAACATTCTCTTATTTTGGCACACTGCGCATCCTGCTCGAGTGGAAATGTCACGAATCGGCCAATGCATTGATCGTAGCGTATTTCTACAAATGCAAATTAGGAACGTGACGAATATTTTAGCAAGTTGCTAGTATTATTTTTTTTTATAACTCAAAAAGCGCATCTTCGATTTCAACGATTCTTTTTTTCCTTAAAAGTACATACTTTGAGCATTATTCTGTAATTTTTTGGTTGGCGTAAATATAAAACTACTACATTAATAGTTTTTTCAAAAAATATTTCTGTTTATTTTTCTATTTTAAAATATTCTTAAAAATGTGAAAAAATATATGATGTGAACTAATATATTATTCAATAATTGCCGTTGGTTTCATTTTTTTTTTTAATTTTGTAGATTTTAAGAAAAACGTATTTGAAAAATAGTACGCCGGCGCATACATTCCCGATTATCTCAAGGGCAGTTCAAAGTCAGGGGCTAAAACACTATATTGTATTCTCGTAGTAAGCCTTTTTACCATACATTGTCATTTCAATCATCGGCCGTGGGAGCCATTTTGCAATGCTTATCCGGTTAGACCTTTATAAAGATTTTTCTCATTTCTGAGACAACCGTTGGGACAAGATCTTTTCTTCTCAAGATTTATAGTTTCCGACATTTAAAATATTTGAACGTAACGCCAGTGGTCTACACTATACATCCTCATAGCCACAGTACCATTATACGAAGACGAAATAAAAGTAATGATCAACTACACTGCTCAAAAAAATTAGGGGAGCAAGCAAAAAATTGAAGAGAACAGTGCAAGACAGCCATGCATGGGCATAAAATGGATAGTACACATGTATCAATGCGCAATACAGAAAAAAAAGACGCAAAAAGAAATTGTAAAGGAGGTTTTATTCTTTGAAAAGATGAAAAGAACATGAAAAAATGGTTTAGAGCAACAATTTGGTTTCATGTAAATGATAAAAAAAAGTATTGTTTAGAAATGATGCAAGATTATTAATATGGCATGTGGTCTCCTCGAACAGCTAAGACTGCTGCACACCTGTTTTCCATGAATGCGATGAGGTTATCGATAAGACTTTGGGGAATACTCTTCCATTGCTCAAGAATTGCAATCTCCAAGTCCCGGAAAGTAAAAGGAGGCCTCGGTCTCGCAGCAATGCGTCGTCTGAGTATGTCCCAAACATGCTCGATCGGATTTAGGTCAGGGGAGCATGTTGGTCATTCCATAAGCTGTATTGCTTTAGCTTCAAGCATGTTTTCACCAAGACGAACTGTATGAAGTCTGACATTATCATGCATGAAAAAAAATAAATCATTAATTACTGCAACATAAAATACGATTTTATGTCTCAGTATCTCGTCCGTATTACTTCGGACCGTCAAAGAGCCATTCCGAATGATTAGCAGGCCCGCACGTCCACCCATGCTGATTCCAGCCAATAGCATCAACTCGCCTCGTCTGTAATGTGATCTTTCACGAACGAATGTGGGATTATTTTGAATGCCTCTTTCTCTCCATGACAAAAAACATCAGATGTCCCATCCAGACAAAATCGGGACTCGTCTGTAAACAGAATTTGACTCCAAAACCGTTGCCTCCAAACTCGATGTTCAGTTCCCCACCTTCTTTGGGCCGCACAGTGGCTTGAGGTCAACGGAATACAGAACATTGTCTTACGTGCATAGAGACCACCCTGATGAAGCCTATTTCGGACTGTTTGGATGGACACCCTTCGTCCTGTCGCCAAGAACAACTGTGTTTGCAGCTGAGTAGCATTGCCCGTTCCGTCTCGACGAGGTGTTAACAGGATATATCGGTCATCAGTTTCTGTGTTAGCACATTTTGTATCTCGCACTTGTCGATGACTACCATTCCATGTGTCTTGGAATCGATTCCGCAGCCTTTCATGGACACTTCTTGTGACTCCAACAGCGTCCACTACACTTCGTTGTGTTTCCCCAAATTCAACTGTCCCGATAACACGCCAAGTCATGGATTGCGGTAAATCATGTTGTTGTGACATTTTCAAGCCACCTTTTGTCAAAACACAAGCTGAGCAATTGAATTTTACAACTGAATCAGTGAAACAGACGTTTCTGCAAAATCCCGATTTCTGCACTTATCTCTTTTTTCTAGTTTTTGACGTCATAAACTTGAATTTACATGTGAAAATTTCTTTATCTGTTTTCTACAGCACTTTAAATTATGGATGTTTTATTTTATGTTACTTATCGGTGTAAATATTTGGGTAATTTCTTTAAAACCATGTGCTCCCCTAATTGTTTTGAGCAGTGTAGAATAGAAATAAATTTGTATTCTATATAAAATAATAATTAGTACTTTTGAAAAATAAAATATCGATCAAATTCGAGTTAACGAAACACAAAGTTAACTGTTTCTCTAAATTAGGGATGCACAACCTGTGGCCCGCGATGGGTTAGCGTGTGACTCGCGAATTTCGTCAATTTATAACTGGAAAAAATTGCAATTTTTGCCCATAGGTCGCAAGAAAAAATTGTGAACTTCGTCATTTTGCCGAAAAAAAACTGAAAATTTCGTCAGCCATTTAAGAATCGCGAATTTTGTGGATAAGGCACGAAAAAAAATCGCAAATTTTGCCTATCGGCTACGGGAAAATTACGAGTTTTGGCTATCAGGATCGGGAAAAATCGCAAATTGCGTTGCTCGTGCACGAAAAAATCCCGAATTCTGTCGATTAGAGTCGGAAAAATCGCAAATTTTGTTGATCGGGCACGGAAAAATCATCAATTTTGTTGATGATACGCGGAAAAATTGAAAGTTTTATTGATCGGCTGCGGAAAAATCATAAGTTTCGCCCGTCATGAGAAAAAACCCCACAAATTTAGTCAATTTGCGGCGGGAAAAAAATGACAAATTTTGTCATGCTATTTAAGAATCGCGAATTTTGTCGATTAGGAGAGGAATAACCTACACAATTTGCTGCGGGAAAAAAATTGCAAATTTCGTCAGAGTCAGTTCAGAATCGCAAATTTCGTTTATCTGGCGCGGAAAAATCCCGAAATTTGTCAAGCAGAGGCGGAAAAATCGCAAATTTTGTCGAACAAGCACAGAAAAATCGCGAGTTTTGTCAATCAGGCGCGGAAAAATCTAAAATTTCGTCTATCAGGCGCGAAGAGATAGCGCATTTCGTCGATCAGACGCGGAAAAAAGCGAATTTTGTTGACAGGGTGCGGAAAAATAGCGAATTTTGTCGATCGGGTACGGAATAATTTCGAATTTTGTCGATCGGTTTCGGAAAAATTGCGAATTTTGTCGATCAGAAGCGTAAAAATCGCAAAGTTCTTTTTTATCGGGCGCTGAAAAATCGCGAATTTCATTGATCAGGCGCGGAAAAATCTCAAATTTCGTTGATTGGCTCCTTCTCTCCTCTTCGTTCATAGAGTTCACATTTTTTTCGACACTAGCCACTTCCATGCCTATGTTTGATTTTTAGCAGTTATAATAAACCAAAATTTACCCCTCCGAATAAAGTCAAGGTATATTATCACTCCTTGAAAACAATCCTTGCTATATTTGTGTTATGTATACAAACCTGAACTGTTGATATATCCTTACCAACTGAATTGGATATTTTGACTGGGTAAGGGAACCTAGAGGGGCAAATCTCCCCCCCCCCGTATCTGAAACCATATTTTTATCCGATTACATGTCACAGATCGTCTCCCCGAAATAGAAATCTCTCCGTGTTACTGATGTGGCCCTCGACAACCCAACATTTCTGTAAGTGGCCCTTCTCTAAAAAAGGTTGTGCACCCTACTCTAAAGAAAAGAAAATGGGAAATGGTAATCCAATGTTTACAACACCGTTGCATTTGTCAACTGATTTTTATCGCCAATGAAGCAATAGTTGCCATATATGGTGAAGTGCAGCTGCTGCCTCTACGGGATATTGCAACTCAATATTTTAGTTCATGGAGGCATTATTGTCAATGCGAATCCCATATTAAGTAAAATTTCCATTTCGGCCAATGAGATAACAATCTTGATATATTTCTAGTGTGCCCGGAGCATGGCACATGGAGCAAAATAACTAAAAAGGAATCTAATCATCGCTGGTAGAAAAAAAAAAGGCGTGTGTGGGAGGTGCAAGTAAAAGAAAAAGTAGAATTGAGGAAAAATGAGTTACCTGAAAAAGAAAAATTTCTACTTAGGTTGTTTATGTAAAGAAGGCAAATCATAGGAATGTTAAGTACAGTTTCATATTTTTGGAATAATTTGTAAATATTTTTTATAATTTCTAATTTTGATTTTTCAAAATTTTTAAATAAAGATGGAAAGTTAAAAGAGTGAAGCAAAGAAAAGGATAAAGTGAGAAGTTGGTTGCAACTGCCAACATGAATGTGAAACTGTGCTTTAATTAAACCAGTGTGACAGATACCGGATTAGAGTGCCTCTGGCCTTGAAAAAGGAAAATAAGAATAAATGATAAACTAGGAGAAAAGTCTATCAACCGTATGTATTACCAATACATAAAATTTAAGACGAGCCAGGCAGACGAAAAAAATCGACCACAAATATTTCAGGTGTTCACTAAATCGACAAATGTAAAGTGTGATCAAATCTTTGACTGATTGATGACGATTTTTCACCGGTAAAAAAATGGAATAAACATAAACATTTTTATTATTTCTTTAAATAAAAGAAAAGTGTACTAAATAAAGACACAATCTTGCTTAATGGTACACAGAACACTTACTTTAATAAGCTAAAAGTTAAATTCTACGTTTCGAACTGTTTCTACAGCCGTCTTCAGGAAAAATATGATGGTTAAATGGCTAAAAAGCTCAGAGATGAAGGTTATCCTTTGCGAGAGATAATTTGTCTAACACTGACTAAAGATATGAAAACAAAAATGTAGTTGTGGCATCCAGTGAAAATAAATACTTATTAATTAAATGAGTTCAAATAAATCAAAAGTTCGAATGAAGAAACCATGAGTGTCGCCATCTACACATGAGGGCCAGAACCACATTCAACAAAGTTTTCATTCAAGATTTCAACATTTTTGTTTTCATATCTTTAGTCAGTGTTCGACAAATTATCTCTCGCACAGAAAACCTTCAACTCTGAGCTTTTTAGCCATTAACCATCCTATTTTTCCTGAAGACGGCTGTTGAAACAGCTCGAAACGCAGAATTTAACTTTTAGCTTATAAAAGTAAGTGTTTTATGTACCATTAAGCAAGATTGTGTCTTTATTTATTGCATTTTATGGTGCAATTGTCCAGTATGTGTTATTAAAAAAGCGTACTTTCATTCTAAAATAAAATACTCTATCTATACGAAACTCTTGCCCTGACTTGGATATATAATAAGCACCGTTTGTACGTTTCTCATTTATACGTCAGTCTCGATTCTTTCCTATGCGTTTCAATGTCCTGATTTTTCTGCCATACGACGCATAACGTTGTTTGTACTTGCGTCGTTTCTTTCATTCCGTAGTCGATTTTCGCAGAATTTTTCTCCCACCGTCTTTCATTTTTCTTTGCTGCTAGAAATATTTTTGGAGAGGTTTTAATCTGTGGTTACGAAAATAGTTAACTTTAGTTCCTCTAATAAAGGCTTTTCTCATATCTGATGCAGCCTTTATGACGAGATTTACTCTAAGCGAAACACATTTGAACAGGTGAGCAGCATTGAGGGGTTTCCTAGCTGATATCAGCTTAACACCCAGTCTTGAAAATGAATTATATTGTGTTTTGTGAGCCATTGGGATAAGTAAAACTGTAGTTTAGATCTACTTAAAAGAAAAATAAAGAAAAAATAAAGATGAAATTTAATGAAGCATTAAAGTTAAAAATTAAGTTAAAACTCAAGTCAAGTAAAAAATTGATAGAAATCTTAAAGATCTTAATAAATGGTCTAGCTGTGGTTAAAAAACTACTACATAAAAAGAAAAGGATGAAAAAGAGAAATAAAGCTAGCACTGTTCAGAGTTACTCTCACCAAGCTTGGGCAGGAAAAGCTGTAAAGGCGGCAGCAAAAGCCACTTTAACAAAAAAAGGCACTAATCAGGGTCATCCATTTCCCCCCTATATATTTCAATATAGAGAAGATGTAATATATATATATATTTTATAATATATATATATATATTAACATATTTTATAAGAATATATATAAAGGTTTTATATTTAAGAAGAAATAGACATTAGCAATCTAGAGTGGCGAACCCACAATTCACTGGGTGTCCATAATTAAGGGAATCTGATGCGTTTACGACGTTGGGGCTCGAAGGCGTCGTAATCCGGTAGCTCCGCTACAATTTCATTTGGAAGATAAAAAATTTTGCTGTAGAAGTTTTTGACTAGATTATTGATGCGCTTGCGTAAGGTGATGGTATTGAGATCTTTGCGGACTGTGGTATTTCTCAAGTAACGAGAAGCGTTACGTACGATACGCAGGTGCCTCTTATGCAGGCAACTTCAGTTATCCATTGAAGTCTTGCAAAGTCCCAGACCGGACTAGTATAAGTTATGTTTAGGAGGATAAGGGAGTTATAGAGGATAAGTTTATTATGAAGGGTTTTGCTACTAAGAAAAGGTTTAAGTGAGTTGAAAGCTCCAAGGATCAAAAGCGTTAAAAGATCAAAACACGCAGGTTATTATTTAGAAATGACAGACAGGATTTTTATAAAATCCAAATATAAACCTAATTTATTTCTATTAATTTTTATCGAAAAAGCTTATAAAGCGTCATCGGAACAATCTCCACTGAAGGTTTTCGAGAAACACTATTCGCGCAAAAAACGGCTACTTTGATGACAAATGTTCTGGCCAGTCAGATTTTGAGATGGCAAAATCAAAATGTATATCTGTCGAATTTGCTCGATTACACCGCGATCAACGAGGATCCGAAAAACAAATGTTAAATACAAAAGTTACGTATTTTTTTGTCCGTAGGATCCAAATCTGCAATAAAACACGGGGATTATCATTCAAGATTTTAAACTCGGACCCCCAGGGAACGGTTGCAGGTGACAAATTTGGAAGCACTGAGTAGCTTTTTTAAAATTATTTAGCACGTATTTCTTCGTTTGTCTATCTCATTTTCATTTCTCGAGTTATTCGGCCGTTTTCCGACTTTTCGACACCCCGTTTACAAGTGAGTGACTTAATTAGATGTATAAAGGTTGCTCCCATTACTCAGGTAACACTTCTTACATGACTTTATAGGGTTTAGAAACTCTACGCAAACTGGAACAGTTGAGTCTCTTTGATGGGCTTCCTAGATGCGGCCATCTTAACGCCCAGTCTGAAGAAGTGAGTTGTCTTGCAATTACATGATCCATTGGGGGAAAGATTAATAAAAAGTAGAAGGTATAAAAAATGTAACATCTGTATTGGTAATACAGCATTACTGGGTAGGGCGGACTGATGCTCCCCCCAGCAGCGCAGAATACTGGCCCTGAAAAGGGCCCTTTGCATACTGTCAGGTTCGCATCTATGGAAGTACGCACTCAGTCAAGGTACGTACTCCACGGATAAATGGGAGGGGGGGGGGGAGGATAAAAAATGAAAGAGTATAATTAAAATTAAAATAGGAAAACAAAAATTATAATGAGAGAATATTAAAATTAATGAGAATGCATAAATATGCGCTAAGAGGAAGTTAAAGTAAATTAAAAGTAAAAAGTTAAAATGATATGATATAACTGTAGTTAAAAAACTACTATTTTTAAAAGTTTAACAGTATTTCAAGGGAGAAAGACATGATGTTCTAACTAGATCCTAAGCTATCAGCTCGTGGCAAGGGCAGGAAACCAAAAAAAGGCTACTTTTCAGGTACATACAATATATATATATATATTTATATATATATATATATATATATTTTTTTTTAAAGAAATAATTAGTGATAAGATAGCAAATTTAGCAAGGAGCGAACACAAGTTCACTGGGGGTCCATTAGACTGGAATACTTTGGCCGTTTTCGGTGTTGCGGCTCGGAGGCGTCGTAGTCCGGAAGCTCTGCGACAATTTCGTTAGGAAGATTATAAATATTTTTGAAAAAAATTTTGGAAAGATTAACAATGCGCTTACGTAAAGTGATGGTTTTAAGATCTTTGCGAATTGTAGAGTTTCGAAGATAGCGGGAACCATTGCGAACAGTTCTGAGATTTTTATTATGTAAGCGGCTAAGGTTATTCATGGATGTTTTGCAGGTAAAGCCCCATATTGGGCAGGCATATGTGATAATTGGTAAAATGCATGTGTTATAAAGTAAGAGTTTGTTGTGAATAGAAAGTGCTTTACTAGCGAGTAGTGGTTTTAGTGCATTGTATGCCCCAGCAACTTTGCCCCTGATGGAGGTGATATGTTTATTCCATGCAAGTCTTTTGTCAAGAATGACCCCTAGGTATTTAGCTTCGTTAGACCATTCAATAGTAGAGTTGTTAAGAATAATTCTGTTAGGATTGGAAAATTTTCTGGAGAAATAAACAGCTTTAGTTTTATTTTCATTGATTTTGACTCGCCATAAGGAACACCAGCCCATCAAAGCATTTATGTGTGTCTGTAGGTACCGATATAGTGCGTATGGGTGGTGAGCAGAGGCATAAATAGTGGTATCTTCCGCATATAATGCAAGATATGTATGTAAAGAACGTGGAATGTCATTAAAAAACAACTTAAAAAGGAATGGGCCGAGGACACTTCCTTGAAGGATCCCGGCCAGGATGATGAAAATGGCTGAAAGAATGTTATTAATGCGGACGCGGAAAAGACGATTGCAAAGGTATGAGTATATCAAGTGTATAAGTCTGGCAGGAAATTTAAGATGAATTAGTTTGTAAATAAGGCCTTCGTGCCAGACTTTGTCGAATGCCTTTGCAATGTCAAGAAAAATGGCAGCAGCTGGGATTTTTTCGTTGAATTTTTCACTTAGAAATTCAACAACCCGAAAGAGCTGGTGTTGTGTGGAGTGTTTGGGGCGAAAGCCGAATTGTTCAGGAATAAGTGTGTTGTTGTGGTCAATGAAGTCTTGGAGCTGGATCCTTATGACTCGTTCGATAACTTTACTTAAAGATGGATGTGGGGAAATGGGTCTGTAGTTAGTTGGGCCCAGAAGGTTAGTACCAGGTTTAGGGATAGGGAGATAATAGATGTTTTCCAGGGTTTAGGAAAGTAATTAAATTTAAAAATGGAGTTAGTTAGGTGAGTAATAAAGATGATACAGTTATGAGGAAGGTTTTTAAGAGCAGTGTTAGAGATATTATCATACCCAGGGGCCTTGCGTTTTTTAAGTTTTTGGATGATGTTGTGAATTATAAGGGGATGAATTTCAGTGGGGGGGGGGGGGGGAGGGTCATCAGGTGAAGTGGCTAAGAAACTGCGAACAGTTTCGTTAACGTGATTAATGTGATCCTGATTAGTATGAGTGTCGTTGGGTGAGAAATGTTTAGCATAAGAACTGGCAAGTGTGTTAGCTTTGTCATGGTCAGTGAATGCTGTGATGTTGTTAACAGTGAGTGGTAGCATGGTGGTGATATTTTTGTTAACTTTGCGTTTAATAAGCCAAAGAGAGTTGTCTTTTGCAGAGATGGTAGTTAGAAAATTACTCCAATTTTTTTGTTTTTCTTTAAAGAGGCAATTTCTAATCTTGTTATTGAGTCTGTTAATGATAGGTTTGAGAGTTGGATCTCTGTAGTTTTGAAAGGTGCGTCTGAGGTTGTTGCGTTGTTTAATAAGGTCATAAATATAGCGTGGTGGGATGAAAGTGTTGTTGTTTTTGAACCGTGGAATTGTTGCGAAGTTTTGAGCATCAGTGATGTGGGAGTTAAGAGTATCAACAGCAGAGTCAATGTAATCAGTTGTGTTGATATCCGGAAAATTTAAGTCCAAGTTAGAGAGGTACTGAGTATATTTCTTCCAGTCTATGGTCACAGAAGGAGGAGGAGAAAAGAGGTTAATTAGATCAATTTTGAAACAGACCGGGTAGTGATCTGAGGAAAGGTCTTTAATGACAGGGTGACTTTAATGACAGGTGGTAGTGACAGGGTAAGAGAAATTTTTAGAAATAGCAAGATCAATGATAGAGTCGTGTGTGTTCCTAGCAGTGGCTATCCTTGTAGGGGTGTTTGGAGCATGAAGGCTTAAGTTGTGGTGCTGAATGAGGTTGTGTAGTGAAGTGCCCCTGGCAGTGTTACCGTGACAGTTCCACCGTGTGCTTTTCGCGTTAAAGTCGCCAACAAAAAAGCAGTGTTGATGTTGTGAGAGTAAGTCTGTTAGACCAGCAACTGGGAAATTTCTAACAGGTGGTGCGTAAATTGAGGCTAAGTTAATATTTACTTGTGGAAGCTGTAAAACAATGCTAGTGTAATCTAAGTCAGTATAGGTGTTGCTATGTGTTGTGTAGTGCGTGAGGTGATGCTTGATGTAGATAGCAGTGCCCCCACCCCCAGAAACTGTTTGGACGTGGATTGTGGTAGACTTTATAGCCTGGGATATTAATATTGTACTTGGGATTATGAGTTTCCTGAAGAAAAATGATATCAACGTGTGGGTGATCAGAGATGAAGAGTCTAAGTTCGTTCATGCGAGAATCAAGAGAATTACAGTTCCAAGATAGAAAAACAAGGGTCAACAGAAACATGATAAATAGCGTTAAATTCCGTGACCAGACCGTCAAATGTGTCCATTATAATAAACATTCTTTGCAAAGGGTCCTTGCAGTTTTTAATACGTTTAGCTAGGTTTCTGAAACACTGTAAAACTTTGTTGAATTTAGTAAGCTCCTTCATTTCCTGGAAGGTTTTGAAAATTTCTTTGAAGTCTGAGGTATAACTAGAAATATTTAAGATTTCTGTTGTTGTGTTGTCTTTGTTTTCAGTGTTGGGATTGGGAGTGTGGTTCGAATCTGGGACAGCATCAGTAGGAGATGTGTTGGAGTTAGCTTTTTTAACATAGTTGTAATTTGAAAGTGTTTCCGCCAACATGTTAGGGAACATTTTTGGGTTGTTTTTTGGTTTGTATTGTTGAGTTGGGGATTTCCTGTGAATTTGGGGTGTTTTAGGGCAACCCCGGTAAGTCGACGGGTGATCGCCAGAACAGTTACAGCATTTAGGGACAATTTTGCCTTTTTGTGGGCAGCTACGGGTTAAGTGGGAACCTGCACACTTAGCGCATTTAGCCTCAAAACCGCAGATTTCAGAGGCGTGGCCAAAATTCTGACATTTGTAGCATTGTTTTACAATGTTACCGCCTTTGAAGCGTTCGACAACTACACGTATATTACAGATTTCATTTATGTTGAAGATCTCTTCAAAGTTAGTTCTGGGCATAACGTTAACAACATAGATGGGCATAAATTTGCCTGTTTTACGAGATTTTATCATAGTTGCCCGGTTGGCATTAAAGTCATATTCTTTTAGAGCGTCAATAATTTATTTTGGTTCAGTGAAGGGGGGGGGGATACCTCTTATAACAATTTTGCGTGGCCTTTGTTCATTTTGGCTAAGTGTAGTATATGCAATAGCGTTTGAATCAAGAAAGGATTGGGTTTTCCTAAAATCGTTATCTGATTTGCAGCGAACTTTAAGGAGTTCGCGTTCCATTTTTATTAAGGGTTAATTTCATTAACTTCTTTAATTTTGGCAGCAATTTCATGCCATTTGCCTTTAAATTCAATATAAAATGGGTAAATCTTGTTTTTAGGGAGGGGGGCGGTGGGTTCAGAGCCTTCGGCTAAAACGCCTCAGTCATTTTGGTCCATACCTTTACTTTCAATAGTTTTGTCTGACAAAATTTTGTATTTGTTGGCCAAAGGAAGGGTGGGATTAGAAACCTCAAGCGGCCTTTTATTGCCCTTACGGACAGGAATAAAGCCGTCACTTGTGTTCACTGGGGTAATAACTTTAAGAGAGCTAAGTATGTCATACAAATTGACATCAGTTTTAGTAAGAAATTGTTTAAATTCATCTAAATTTAACAGTTTAAGTGGGTCAAATGGTTCAGTAAAAATAAATGCAAGATTAAACAAAAGTGTACTCACAATTTGCTGTTTTGCAGAGTCATTGGAGTAATCCTGGCCAGAGACAGTCTGAGATATGCAGGCATCACAGTCCATTAGGAACAGCTTAACAGTCTCACGTTGCTTGTCATCACACAATGCAGGAAAATTAATCCATACTTCCGCAAGGTTGGGTTTGGAATGTCCATGGTAAATGGAGCTGGAAAGCTCCTTGAAATCAAAACTATGCGAAGAATCCATCATAATCATAAATAACTTAGATCGCATTATCCACGCAGAGAAACTCCGCATTCCACAGGCTTTCTTCCGAGACGGGAGAAAGAACCGGTTCGCTCACTCTACTCTCTTACTGCAGGTGAGAATCCAAGACGACTTCACCACAGCGCGCCAGACGGAGGAATATGTGAAATATGAAAAATGAGTGAGAAACAACAGTTATGTTATTTATATCAATAAACTCCTATATTTTTCTGATGTGAATGTATTAAAATATTTTGTGTAACATTAAAATTATTTCTCAGCATTGCTTTTTATATATATTTAAACAACTTTGATTTACGCAGAACTACATTCTGAGATTGATGAAGTTTCATAACATATTTCACTTCAACGTTTTTCATTTCCGTATGTATGGATATGATTTACTAGAGTTCCTACAGATTAGAAAATTTTCCTGACTTTAGGTAAGTTAAACACCAGTACTTCCTCATAGAAAAACTAGCCTTTTGCGATCCCACGATAAAAGTCTAGTTTTTCTAAATAAGACTCCTGTACTTCAGCTGAAAGTGTTAGAACACTGCTTACATATTTGTTTTAAATATACATAATGAAGTTAAATATACTTGGAAATATTTATAAATGTTAAATACGTTTTATCAGAAATAATTGCCTATTTTCGCAATTTTGTATTAAGGTTATACAAAACGCTTTTTATAAACGACAGATTACTTACAGCTATGATGTATTTGCTTCTGGACATTTAACCCCTTAAGTGCCACAGACGTATATAACCGTCGCGCATAGTCGATGCGTTAAGTGCCCCTGCCGTATATATACGTCAGTCCAAAATATTGTTCTTTATACTCCGATGTACCAGTAAAACCACGCCTACGGCTTTGGTATTAAAAAAAAAGAAGAAGAAAAAAGACTTTGAAGGTGTTTTTGAAAGTCTGACCTATTTCAGAGGAGAAGGGGTAGAAGGAACTACCTTCATAAAGGCTATCGCACTGAGCTAGTGACGTGAAAATACAAGCGAATTTTTTTTCCATATTTGACAAGGCTCCGCCCTTTTTGTACACCACTATTATTTTAGAGAAAATATTGTTTGGTTTGCCGCTCACTTTTCGTCTTTCTATTGCATTGTTATTTTGATGTCACTACCTCAGTCTCATAGCTTTAGCCGTGCAGTTTCTCGAATTTTCTACAATTTCGTCGGAGTATGTCCGATACTTATGATAGTGAGTTGGATGACGACTTTCCGTCATCTTCTGGATCAGAGATGTTAGAATATGATATGTCAGATGAAGAGGATTCAGATAACAACTATTCTATGAAAGATGCCAGAAACTGGGTACGATTGGATATAAAAAATTTGCCTATGCCACCTTCACGGTTTCCATTTTCGGGACAACCAGGAATAAATAAAAATGTAACAGATGTTCCGAACCCACTTTTACTTTTTGAATTATTTTTTGAATGAGAGCTTGATGCTTTTCAAAGGCAGGCTATCATGGGTACAATACATACCAATGAAAAGAGCTCGCTTTGGAGTAAAACTCTTTGTACTTGCTGAAGCAGAGACAGGCCATATTCACAATACGATCGTGTACACAGGGCAGAGTACAATCTTTGATAAAAAGTATGAGAACTAGGGAGTCGGAACAAAAGCAGTGATGACGCTTATTGAACCTTTTTTGGGAAAAGGTTATTGTGTAATTGCGGACAATTTTTATCTCTCACCAGAATTAGCAGACCTTCTTATCCAAAATTCAACTGACGTATATGGAACTCTTCGTACTAATCGACGTGATTTGCCGGAAAATTTCAACAAACTTACTTTGAAGAAAGGCGAAATAGCCGCTTTCCAAAGAGGAAAAAATTACCGTGTTGAGATGGCGTGACAAAAAAGATGTTTCGCTTCTTAGTTCTATCCATACAGCAAATTGCTCTGAAAATGAAAAAAAATGTCATGAAGCCAGCTATTGTTATAGATTATAACTTGAAGATGGGTGGGGTTGATACAGCGGATAAGGCATTAGTTTGTTATTCAACAACACGAAAAAGATAGAAGAGGTATTATTTAGCAATATTTCGCCATCTATTAGATATGGTTATTTGAAATGCCTTCACGTTACAAAAGCAACAACTCCGTAACTTTGATAATTACAACTTCCGCATGAATTTGGTGGAACGTATATTTGAGAAATTTCATATTACTCCCCCACAACCTGCCAAACGACAGAAATTAGAAAGTGGCTGTCTTTTACGACTTTCTGCTAGACATTTTCCGGACTTAGTAACATCAACATCTTCAAAGAAAAATGCATCGAGAAGATGTGCGGTTTGTTCAATGAAAAAAATTCGCCGTGAATCCCGCTATCAATGCACTGAATGTGATGTTGGTTTATGTGTCCAACCATGTTTCAGGATATATCACACGGCCACTAAGTTCTAACATCTTTTTTATCATATTGTTACACTGTAATTTTACATTTTTGGTATAAGTTTTGTACATATTTTTTATATTTTCGTTTCTTTTTATATTTTCGTGGAAGTACACAATGTTTATATTAAAAGCTTGTCTCTTATTTCCCCCAATACACCGCATAACCTAGTGCACCTGTTTGGAAAACTGTGGCACGGGGAATGAATCTCGTAAGTTTTTCTCGGCCGGTAAGAGATTACAATAACTACTAATTGTTTAATATTTTACTTATGACAGCAATTTTTGCTCGTGTTGCAGATGTGCAGTACAAGAAAAAAGTTGACGTTATACGAAATACACATCTCTGATTTTATCATTATTTTTGCAGTGCAATAAACCTTCCATTAAATCACATATCATTTTTTTGAAAAAAAAAAAATCAAATAATGCATAAAGACATGACATAAAGAATCCGACTAAAATGAACTCAAGAAAAACTTTTTTCGTATAATGAAACGAATAGAACCAACAAATTGTTGTATTGTATAATAGTATTGTTACCAACAAATTGTTGGTTCTAAAGCGTATTTATTTATCGGAAGAGAATCAATAAATCATATTCGAAAAATATGAATTATTTACCAAGATGAATTTTTACATAAAAAGTTTTTGTTTTCGGAAATATGATTTTGTTCACGTAAAACTCACTCCTGACTCTTTTGTTCGAAATATATACAATAGTTTCCTATCTGTAGCTTAAGGGCACAGCTTTCAGTTATTAGTGAATCCACAAAAATTAAAAATTGAATGGAACATCTTCTATCTCTCAATGATTATTTACGGAGTTCGCACGCTCTTAAGCCACGCCCCATTTTGTAAGGCCACTAAGTTCTAACTGTGGCACTGGGGAGTGAATCTCGTAAGTATTTCTCGGCACGTAAGGGGTTAATACAAACATGTATAATGGATGTTAATAATATTTTATTGAAAAATTATTGTTTTAAAATGAATCGTCGTGGTGTTTTCTCCAACATATCACAGAAAAGGGAATGTTCCGCTTTTAGCCAATAAATGACTTAATTAGCAAAGGTTTATCTCATTTCTGAGGCAGTCGTTATGAAACGATATTTTCTTCTCAAGATTTAATAATATGTTTTTGACTTTGAAAATATTTGCCCGAGGTGCCAGTGGTGTATATTACACATCCCCAGAGCATCACAAATGGAGAAAAATAATGGGAAAGCAACATAATCATATCATGTAGCAAAGAAAAGAAAATGGGGAGGTAGTCCAGGCAATAGGGACCGTATAGGGGCTCTACCTAGCAAAATTCATGGTAGTTCTGGAAAAAGGCTTACTATATGTTTTTTGGGTCGCTGAATCCCAATTTTTAACTTTCCACCAAAATTTCCCCCGGCATCCCCCCCCCCCAAAATTTTGGTAAAATGCCCCCAAAAAAGGTTTTTATTAAAAAAATCAATTTTTTTTAATGGAAAAAGTATCTAGAAATTCAGAAAGTAGACAAAATTTGCAACAAATTAGATATATGACATTATGACTGAGGATGAAGGGGAAGGGGGACTCTGCCTCGGAACATGCGCGCGGTGCTGCGTGAACTAAGTTGCGCAATTCCACTTAACCACTCACAGGTTTACATTCGCCCTCCCATCTCCCCTCCGAACTTTCTCTATAAAGTTTACTTTAAGTTTTTTGGGTTGCTGAATCCGAATTTTTAACTTCCCCCCAAAATTTTTTCCCCCGAAACCCCCCCAAATAGTTGCTTTTAACTTAAATTTCTTATTGTTTTAGGGAAAAAGCATTATGAAATTCAGAAACTAGACAAAATTTGCAACAAATAGGATACATGACATTATGACGTAGGATGAACATGGAGGGGGAGGGCTGCCTCTGAACATGCATTGCGGCGCTACGTGCACTAAGTTATGAAGTCCAGGCAATAGGGGATTTTACCTAGCAAAATTAATACTAGTTCTGGATTTCGACTCACTTTATGTTTTTTGTTTCACTGAATCCGAATTTGTAACTTCCCACCAAAATTTCGCCCGGCAACCCCCCAAAAAATTATTATTATTATTATTATTATTTTTTTTTTTTTGAGAAAAGCGCGCGGGGAATGTTCCGAGGCAGCCCCCCCCTTTCCCTGTTTATCCTACGTCATAATGTCATATATCCTATTTGTTGCAAATTTTGTCTACTTTCAGAATTTCGTAATGCTTTTCCCCTAAAACAATAAGAAATTTAAGTTAAAAATAACTATTTTTGGAGGGGGGGTTCGGGGAGGGGGAAATTTGGGGGGTAAGTTAAAATTCGAATACAGCGACCCAAAAAACTTAAAGTAAACCTTATAGAGAAAGTTCAGAGGACAGATGGGAAGGTGAATGTAAACGTGGGAGTGGTTAAGTGGAATTGTGCAACTTAGTTCACGCAGCACCGCGGCGCATGTTCCGAAGTAGATCCCCCCTTCCCCTTCATCCTAAGTCATAATGTCATATATCTAATTTATTACAATTTTTGTCTACTTTCTGAATTTCTAGATACTTTTTCCCTAAAACAATAGAAAAAATGATTTTTTAATAAAAACCTTTTTGGGGAGGCATTTTACCAAAATTTGGGGTGGTTGCCGGGGGAAATTTTGGTGGGAAGTTACAAATTCGGATTCAGCGACCCAAAAAACATAAAGTAAGGTGATTTCCAGAACTACCATTAATTTTGCTAGGTAAAATTCCCTATTGCCTGGACTAAGGGTAAGTAAGAAAACTGCAGTTGCGGAAAATGTGTTACCAGAAAAAGAAAAATTGTTACGGAAAAAGAATTACAGTATCTGTAATTAATACAAAAATACTTTAAAAATCCTTAACATATAACTATGCACAACATACACAAATAATTCTTGAATGTGAAATTAAATAGAGCAGTTTAAAGGTATTTTTTTTACCAGAGTTCTGCTATTTTTAAAACTGACATATTAATGAAGCCAAAGAGTTGGCATCTTATAAAAGTACGCAATGGTAATTAAAAGTTTTAAATTAAATCCCTATGAAAAAAATACCCCATCCAACAAGTGACTTCTTGCATTTAATTTATTTTTTAATTTCTAGATTATGCTGTCATATAGTAGATTTTTTACATAACTATAACTGATATTCCATAAAGTGGCTCTAATTCGAGGAACTGAAGTTTCTTGGGCTGTATCATTTTTTACATAATTTTTATTATTTTTTTTTAATTAAACAAAATACATTTGTTTTTAGGGTTTCGTTCATCTGACGAAACCCTATTCGTCTCACTCCTTTGTCTGTCTGTCCGTCACAGAGCCCGTTCTCAGAAACTATACATGTTAGAGATTTGAAATTTTGGGTACTTATAGCTGAACACCTCACATTAAATAACAAATCATAAAATTTTGAAAAAGTTGGTAATTAACTGAATTACGGGCTAATTAACTTCTAAAATTAACCAATCCACCTTTTTAACGCAGATTCAAATGAACTTTCTCCAAATCATCCGTGTTTCTCCTAAGGGTTGCCAGTAAAATCAGCCGATGCATGGTTACCACGGAGGAAATTAAGCCGAAAAATGAAGTGGGCATTTTAAATCGAAATCGCATATCAGAAAATATTGGTCCGAGAAATTTGTAAATGGAATAGACAGACGCAGAAAAAAATCGACTTTCATTTGGTATAAAATTTACATTTCTGCGATGTGTATAAGTTAAAATATCCACTAAAAATCGATCGATAAAAATTTATTTTCTTTAATTGGAAAGACAAGGAAAAAAGATTAGTAGTAGAAAAAGGACAGTTCAACCCCAGCAGGTGGTGGGTGGTGGGAGCTCCTCCTCCTCCTCCTCCACCACCTGCTCCTCCACCACCTCCTGCTCCTCCTCCACCTCCTCCTGCTCCTCCACCTCCTGCGGAGAATGTGTGCTCTAAGAGGAGGGGTTAGAAAGGAATGTTGATCTCTAAGAAGAGGGTGGAGTTTAAAAAATTTTTAGATTTTTTTTTTTAAGAGTGAAATTTTTTTAGCGAACTATAGTACGAGGGGTCATTTTGGAGAATGAATTTTGAGAAGTGATGTTTGATGCTGCCCTCTAACGGTGAAAATTTGAAATAATTAAAAAATTATTTAAAAATAATTTTAAGTTGTGTTGAGGTTTGAACCCTCGCAAAATGTAAGGATGGCTGAGTGATTTTAGCTGTTATCTTAACCACTAAGCCATCCTTGCATGTCTTGGAAAGAGTATTTAAGGAAAGGGTGGTTAGAGGTAGGTTCATTGTGTGGGATGACGTCATGAATGAAAGATGATGATGCGTTTTAATGTGACGAATAATCAAATTTTATGTTGTAATGAAGGCGATATATCCGGTTCCAAGTCACGTAGCAAGTTTTGGTGGTGTAAATGTTTTATATCGTGCTGCCGAAGGAAAAATATCGAAGAAGGCGATTCACAAATGGTTGAGCAGCGTCGATTCGTATACGCTTCACAAACCGGTGCGGAGAAATTTCCCGACCAACCGAGTGATCGTGTACACTATAGATCAGCAATGGCAGACCGACCTGGTGGATCTCAACAGTTTACAAAAACACAATCGGGGGTTTCGATACCTCCTGACGTGCATCGACATTCTCTCTAAATATGCGTGGGCGATCCCTTTAAAAACGAAACGAGGGGAAGAGATTGTTAAAGCCTTCCGTTCTATTTTCGCGATGAGAAAACCCAAGTCTCTTCAATCGGACTCTGGAAAAGAATTTAAGAACAGATTGTTTCAAAGATTTTTAAAACAAGAAGGGGTTCGCTTTTTCACGACGTATAATAACACCAAGGCTTCGGTGATCGAACGATTTAATCGTACACTGAAAACTAAAATGTGGAAATATTTCACACACTATCATACCTATTGCTACATCGACGTGTTGGATGAATTATTAAGAAGTTATAATCATACTTACCATTCGAGTATTAAGAGACCCCCCGTGGAAGTGACTGCGGAAAATGAAAATGAGGTGTGGTCGACTCTATATGGTGATCTGGAGAACGTAAACAGAAAACCGTGTGTGTTTCAACCCGGTGATGTGGTGCGTGTTTCGAAACAGAAACTGACATTTGAAAAAGGATATGAAACGAATTGGACCGAAGAACTGTTTGTCGTGACGGAGTGTGTGCCGAGAGACCCTCCCGTTTATCGAATTAAGGACTTATTAGACGAACCCATTCAAGGAACCTTCTACCCGCAAGAACTACAAAGAGTACAGCTGAAAGAGAAATATACGATTGAAAAGATTTTAAAGAAGCGTATGCGAAAACGGCGTGTGGAATATTTTGTGAAGTTTAAGGGATATCCTAAAAAATTTAATCAATGGATTCCCTCGTCTGATTTATCATCCTTATAAAAGCCTGAAAGAAGGTTGAAAGATCATTTGCAAATATGTCCTTCTACCTGACGTTACCCTCGGATAGTTCCAGGAATTATTTTCCTGAAAATAAAATTTCCCATTTTATCACTCGATTACCCGCGCCTTTAGAACTCAAAGGTGAATGGGAAGTTGGACTCGTAGAATTTATTTATCCACATACCTGGTATAATGTGAATCATCGCACAAATCTGATTGGATTCGACTTGAATGATGGAAAGCTCCTCGCTAGGAGAATTCCACCTGGATTTTATGAGACGGTACCCGATATTTTGAAAGCCATTGCAATCCCTGACCTGGAAAAGAAAATTTCTTTCTCTTACAGTTCGATTACGAAAAGAGTCACGGTGAACGTCCAAGATAATGCGAAACTGATATTGCACAATGGACTTGCTCAGATGTTGGGATTCGAACCGTGTGAAATTGCATCTCTTGATAGCAATATCGAACAAACAGTCGATAGTCCGTATGTAGCAGATCCGTGTGCTCATTATAGAGTGTTGATGATTTACTCGGATATTGTAGAACCGCAAATCGTTGGAGATGTGTTAGCGCCCCTGTTACGTATTGTGAATGTGGCTGGAAAAGATGGTGAAGTGATTTCTGTGACGTTTGACCGACCGCATTACTTACCGATCTCTCGAAAATCCTTCGATTCATTAGAAATCGTTATAAGGACACACCTGGGTGACTTGACGCCATTTGAACGTGGGAGGTCATA
The DNA here is from genome assembly GCA_963932465.1 of Maratus speciosus. NCBI lineage: Eukaryota > Metazoa > Arthropoda > Arachnida > Araneae > Salticidae > Maratus > Maratus speciosus. The sequence continues at coordinate 22,342,983 of OZ010799.1, read as the reverse complement.
CGTGAAGCTTCACTTTCGTCAAAAATATCTCTCATGATGTTTGTCCCCTATCAGTGTTGCGCGAAATCTTTTGAAGATTATTATACTCATCAATCGGGAAGCGGTTTAAACTATTATCAAGGTTCGACATTTCAAAAGGGTTTTGGATTCGGTGGTCTGTTTCGATCGCTGTTTCGTGCTGCGGTCCCCCTCTTCAAGTCGGGAGCCAAAGCTGTGGGGAAGCAATTGTTTCACTCGGGTGTGAATGTCCTCAGTGATCTCTCACGAGGCGAAGATATTAAAGTTGCTGCCAAACGACGATTGAAAGAAGCTGGTCAAAACTTAACGGATAAAGCAGCTACCAAAGTGAAGACGATGATTGGTTCCGGTCGTCGCTATAAAAAGAGAAAGCGCTCTAACAAATCCGTCATTCGTCGTAAAGCCAAGAAAGTGAAAGTTCACGATATTTTCGCTTGAAGATGTCTGGATTTATACATAAAGATTCTGCTGCCTGCGCCAAGTCCGAATTGGATCTCTTTTTAATCCCACCTACCCAAACAGCTATTGAAAAAGGATACTTTGTTGAATATCACCCCCTCGCCAATATTCGAGATGGAGGACCCGTGGAATTTAACATATCTGGGAATGGCGAAGACTATATTGATTTGTCGTCGTCCTACCTGTATGTGAAAGTGAAAATCACCAAGTCGGATGGATCCGGTTTAGCTGCCGATGATCATGTGGCACCCGTCAATTTATTTCTACATGCCCTGTTTTCGCAAGTGGATATTAGTTTGAATGAAAGAGCCATCTCCTCGTCGAGTAATACCTATCCCTTTCGGGCCTACATTGAAACGCTGTTAAACTATGGAGAAGATGCTAAAAAAAGTTTACTGGGATGCGAATGTTTTTATAAAGACAAACATTTGACGGAAACAGACCCCACCCTCCAATCGAATGGAAACCCAGGATTGAAGAAACGTTACGAACTGACTAAAAATAGCAAAACCTTGGATATGATCGGACCCCTGCACTGTGATATTTTTCAACAAAATCGACTGCTATTGAATTTGGTCGATCTGAAAATTAAAATGACACGGAGTAAACCCGATTTTTGTCTTATGGCAAAAAAAGATGGCAATAAACAACTGTTGAGCTATCTAGTGGTTTTAGAACATGCGTCTATTTTTGTTCGTAAAGTGAAAGTGAGTCCTGGTGTGCTTCTCGGTCATGCGAAAGCCATGGAAAAAAGTTCAGCGAAATATCCTATTGATCGTGTACTGTGTAAGACCTATTCTATATCCACCGGAAGTAAATCTTTCATGCAAGATAATGTGTTTTTAGGGGTCATGCCGAAACGTATTATTATTGGACTTTTGGAAAATAGTGCCTACACGGGTCAATACGATTTGAATCCATTTTACTTCCATCATCATAAAGTGAACTTTTAAGTGTTTACGTCGATGGCCAACCCGTACCCAGTAAGCCATTGGAATTGGATTTCGAAGGAGATAATTACATAAGAGCTTATCATCGCCTGTTTTCTGGGTTTAATCGTGATACCGGTATTTACTTAACACGTGAAGAATTTGCCGATGGTCATACGTTATATGCTTTCGACTTGAGTCCTGACCTGTGTGATGGACCGCATCTGAATTTACAACATCAAGGAAATTGTCGAATTGAAATAAAATTCGCTGACGCATTAGACAGAACGACTACTGTATTGGTATATGCAGAATTTGAAAACATTATTGAAATTAGCAAATCTCGTCACGTGATCTGTGACTTTCCCAACTGAATGGATTCATTACAAATCGAGAAGATTCTATATGATGAACCAGTCACCCGAAACCACTTTTTGGGTGTTTTTCCAAGTGATCAACTACCAAGAAGAATCCAGCATTACCCCGCCTGTTTTATCTGCAACGTGGACAAGTCTACAGAACCCGGAAGCCACTGGGTGGCCTTTTACCTGACTTTACCTGATGAAGTGGAATTCTTTGATTCGTATGGAAACAAGCCTACCTTTTTTCAAGGACCTTTATCGAACTATGTATCTCACTTTTCACGAGTCCTGTTTAATCCGCTCGTTTTACAAACTCACGTGACTGCCGTCTGCGGGCAGTATTGTGTATTTTATATTTATTGTCGCTGTCGAGGTAAAACATTGAAACAATTTTTATCTCATTTTGTCACTGAAAATTTATCGAATGACCGTCGAGTCTATAATTTTGTAGCCAAACGATTTGGTGTTCGCGCAAATTTTTATCAATAAATTCTTCTTTAGTCTGTAACCCTATGTGCCTGTGATTATTTAAAGTGTTGTTTTATTTGTTTGTGTTTAGTCACGATGGAGTTTCCACGATTTCAACACCCTTGTACAATGCTTCTTGCGGGACCTACGAGGGTGGGTAAAAGTTGGTTTCTAAGGGATTTACTAAAGAACAGAAACCTCATGTTTTATCCTCCTCCTGATAAAGTGATTTGGTTTTACGGGATCTACCAAAAGCTGTATGATGAAATGCCTGAAATCACATTTGTAGAGGGATTTCCTTCTAATTTCCGCGAGTATTTAGGAACTAATTCTTTAATGATCTTAGACGACCTCATGATGGAATGTGCAAATGATGAGCGCTTAACCTATCTATATACGAAAGGAAGTCACCATTTAAATATCAGTGTGATATTTATCACGCAAAACCTCTTTCATAAAGGAAAAGAGATGAGGGGAGTTTCATTAAACAGTCAATATTTGATCCTGTTTAAAAATCGTCGTGATATGAGTCAAATTATTTATTTGGGCAGACAATTATACCCGACTAAAAGTAAATTTTTTCAAGAAGTATTTGAAGACGCGACTAAAAAACCTTTCTCCTATTTACTCGTGGATTTGAGAAATGAAACGGTAGAACGCTTGCGTTTGAGAACACAGATTTTACCCGGTCAAACCCAATTCATCTACGTACCGAAAAAGGGTTTAAAAAGAAAGACATTTAGTTTTTAATTTAGTTGTGATCATGACGCTGTCGAAGAAACAACTACGAGATTTGGAACTGATAAGGACTTCGCCGAAAGTCTTGCGCAAACAACTGTTAAAGAAATTACCGTCTCGTTCAGTGAAAGCCATTTGTGAGTGTACCCACAACGTACTGAAAGGAAACGTACCTTTATCATCCTATCAAAAAGAGTCTTTGAAGAAATATAAAACAACTCTTCGCAAAATCGCGACGAAAAAAGGTGCTCTCTTTCAAAAAAAGAAACTCATTGTGCAACACGGAGGATTTTTAAATATTTTAATTCCAGCTGCTCTCAGTGTTTTAACTGGTCTTATCAATGGAGCTCGCCACTAAATATGCACTCATACCAGAGGAGGAATTGTCGAGACATGTACCCACTAAAAAACAAATGACGGAGTTTGATGTGAGCATGTCAAAAATTTTAAACAGTTCTCTCGCCGATCATGAAAAAGTTCAACAATACTATGAACTTTTAAAAAGAAAAATGGATTTGCAAGAATTCAACATGCCTTGGAAATTGAACCGACCTGATGATGATGTGGAAAGAAAGGAATCCCCGAAACAAGACCTTGTGAAACGAGAACCTTCTACTAAACTCGACGAGAAGCCAGAGAAGGAAGATTTTGATGAGTTTGTTTTATCCTTTGTTCCCAATCCTATGAAGAAACAAGCAGATGCCTTACTGAAATTACTCAAGTCTGATTCTAGCAAGATGAAATGGAATCGAAAAGGATTAATCACGTACAAGGGAGAGATCTTACAAGATAGCAATCTAGCCGAACTGTTTCATTTAATATTTTGTACTAACAAAAAGCCCCCTGCCAAGCAACCGACGGAATTTCTACAAGCCCTTCAAGAAATAGGTGTACCCAAAAGCATGATAAAAAATAAATATTTGTCATTTCAACCCAAGATGAAGACTGTATCACCCAGAAAAAACTTTGTAAAAACCAAAAAGAGACCTACCAATTTTGTCTCGAAATCCAATGTACTCTTAAAACCTTGGTCGAGTTTATATTAATAAAATAAATTTGAATTAAAACACTTTGCGTCTTTCTTTTCGAATGAAACATATACAAACATTTAAAATAATATTGAAAATAGACGGTACTTACCCAAACACGTCCACTTCCAACGACGATCTTGAACCGAATAACTGATAAGACACCGACTAGGTGACGTCACGGAGAGTGATTTCGCTAATCACGAATGGATGATCGTTCCCCAATCGCACCCGTGATATGCGATTTCACAGTGATTCGATCACAGATAAAAAGCCACGACCAATCAGGGAGGTTTTATATTGATAAGGATTAGTATAAATTCACCGGCACGAGGAGAAAATCTCATTATCTTGTATAGTCGTCTGTTCCTGCTTGCCTGCTCTTGCTTATCTGCTTGGTCGTTCCTGCTCCTGCTTATCTGCTTGCTTGTTCCTGCTTGCTCGTTCCTGCTCGTTCCTGCTTGCTCGTTGATTCTCATCATGTCTTCTGTTATGTATACTGAAAATGGACTGAATGTACAATATATCAGCGACTTTATTGAGAAAAGCCATGCTGATCGCTATATGGCAGAGCTTCGTACTTTGCCGTTTTACAGACCCACCTTTCGAATTCGTGGAAAAGTTGCTAAGCCTAAACGTTTGATGTTGGCTTATGGTGATATAAATACCACTTATGCCTTCAGTGGAACCAGTATACCAGCTAATCCTTGGACTCCCCTGATGATCGAGTTACGAGATAAAGTTGAAAAGGAGACGTCTTGCACCTACAACTATGTGCTGTTAAATTTATACAAAGATGGAAACGACTTCATCAGTCATCATAAAGATGACGAAACCTCTTTGAATGCGAACTTTCCTATTGCGGTTCTCAGTTTTGGTGGAAAACGAACCATTGAATTTAGAAGACCGAACGTGCCATCCACTTTCATCGAATTAGCCCACGGTTCGTTCTATAGCATGTTAAAACCTTCAAATGAACTGTTTACCCATGGAATTGCACCTGAGCCTGCTAACAAGGAAATGAGAATTAGTCTAACCTTTAGACATTTAATATCGCATCCGCTGGATTTGAAAAAGCCGAAACTGAATGTAGACTTGTTGTTGGACGAATCTGTGAATCTGAAGCACTGTTCTCCACTGAATAGATATTGTTCACCTCTCAACAGACCTGACCATCTTTTGCCGGTAGAAGCTCCCGATAATATACCGTCGAATGACTGGCTCACAAGAATGTTTCAAGAAATGGACACTCTCGATCCCCTCTTAAAACAATGGAATCTCACTGCATCCGATCGCATTATTCAGAGTTGGGATTTGAAATGGAATGTCTTCCTACAACTTGTGTTGGAAAAGAACTTTTTTATAAAACTACATATAAGAAACTTCAAAGAGTTTAACGGAGGTGAATTGTTTCCCTCTAAACAAGGCGTTGTTATGACACAAATAACCTTCGCACATTTTCAAAAACACCTTCATAAATTTAATTTTCATTCTGTTGGCGATAGTTTTCTCAGTAATAATATGTTACTAACAGCCTTCATCGACGAAGAATCCTGTCTGCTTCAGCAGATATTTTATTCTATTTCAAAAGGCTTTTATTTTAAACCTTGCGGAATTAAACTATTTCACGATCAAATTTTTAGACTTTTAGAAAACATTCAAGATATTAAACAAACACTTATCAAATCCATGTTTACATTACAACTTCCCGCTTTAATTATGAAAAATTCATTCGCGTGTGATAGTCATATAACTGAGACAAAGGCTAAAGAAAAATTTTTAAATTGTGTTTTTGAAGAGTTAAAAGCTTGTACGAACAGTACCTATGAATGCGATGCTTGTGAAATTGGAGATGCATGTCAGTTTAATCATGACTGCTTAATGAAATCAAATCTTGAAAAGTTTCAATTGAATCAAGATTTTATATTTCTAAATGTAAATATTTTTAATATAGCAAAAAACACTATTGATCGTTGTATGTGTCATTTCAACAAAACCTTTTTCGATCAATTCCCATCTATTCAGTCTTATGTAACCTTATTTGAAAATTATTTATTGGAAGAATAATTGTAGTGTTATAAGAAAAATTGTGAATACTTTCAATAAATCGAGTTTATTTGATATTTTTCTCTGTTTTTATTCCAACACGCATATACATTCTTTTTTTTTCAGCTTTCGAAATGCTTTTTTTTTATAAAGTCTCTTAATGAGAGAGTGAAGAAATATTGAAATAATCATTCTTAAATTGAAATTAGATTTTTTTTTTGAGGAGTCTCTTTATGAGGTAAAAAGTATTAAATGAATTTAATAATTCTTAAATAAAAGAACCACAATGACAATAAATATAAACGTGTTTATACTTAAAAGAAAGAAAAAAAAAATAACTAAATGAAATCTTTTATCAAAAATTATTTAAAATGTTTCATTAGCAATAAGTGGTTTTAATTATACATTATGATTGTTTTCAAAAGAAAAATATGTGTCGGTGTCAAAACAAGTCCATTCGTATTTTCTTTCAATGAATAAACTTTACTATCTACAATTAAGATAACAATACTAGCGGTTCCATCGAAAGAGATAAGGGAAATCCCAACTGATATCTCAATGCGGGTAGATGAAAGAAAGGGCGTGGCGTCACTGTCACTCACTCAGGCGCCAGCCGCGGTTCGATGAAAGAAGGGGAGGATCCAGTGTGTCAATCACAAAAGCCTTTGATTTAACCGCCAGGTTATACTCTGAAACCCCTGACGTCATATTATAGGAGGCGCTGCCTACCCTGGTTATACAGGGCGCTGACGTCAATCTGATAACACCGCCTAGATACGTCACTGCTATCTGATAACGCTTTATTCAGTCTTTGGATTTTGTGCGTGTTAGTCGTTTTATTTAGTGCTTCATATAGTTAATAAGTGTTGTGCATTTGATTGTTTGTGAGATCAACTAGCTGGAAATTCGTCAAAATGTCAGCAAGCTTGGATTCAACTCTTCAGAATGAGGTTAGTGCTTTTTATTATTATTTTGACTATGTATATTTTTCTTTAAATACCTAACTTGAAGAAATTAATATAAAGAGATAATTTTAAAAGATTAAACTATCATTTAGCTAATGCTTTTGAAAACTTGGAATTAGAATAACAATTTGTTATTATTTAACGGAGTATTTATTTATATTCGACACCAATAGGGTGTGTTCACACTAGCATATTTTTTTTTTTTTTTTTAAATATCTTGAATAATTCTGAAAACATATACTCTATCAATGTTTTTTTTTTCTTTATTTGAACTGTGCTTTTTATATAATTCCTTTCAATTGTTTAGTCTTTTAACCAAGTGGATAATTTTAGCGAATGCTTTTAAATCCGAGTTAAAATAACAATTTTTTTTTTTTTAACGGAGTATTTATATTCGATATCGATTGAGTGTGTTTATACTAGTAAATTTTTTTTAATGCTTTTGATTCTGAAAACATATATTCTATCAATGTTTTTTTTTTTCTTTATTTGAACTGTGCTTTTTATATATTTCCTTTCAATTGTTTAGTCTTTTAACCAAGTGGATAATTTTAGCGAATGCTTTTCAATCCGAGTTAGAATAATTTTTTTTTTTTTTTTTTTTTTTTTTTTTAACGGAGTATTTATTTATATTCGATATCGATTGGGTGTATAAATATTAGTAAAATTTTTTTTTAAATGCTTTTGATTCTGAAAACATATATTCTATCAGTGTCTTTTTCCCTCGAATTTCATTTGAACTGTACTTTCTATTTTTTTCCCTTTATTTGAAATGCGCTTTTTATATATTTCCTTTCAATTGTTTAGGCGTTTTCGTCTAGTGGATAATTTTAATTTTGATTTGATATTATCATTTTAAAGTTAACCCAATGAACTTATTAAAAAAATTTTGAAACGGTATTATTTTAAACAAATATTCTGTGTATGTTTTTCATCAATGAATCCTTTTCTCTACAATGAAATATTATTTTTCTAAAATCTAGAATTTATAAAGAGTACCTTTTTTATGAATAATCTTAACTGGTATTAAAATAGTCTAGTTCACAGAACGAATTGTTTGAGATAGAATTTATTTCCTTAAAGAAGTTCTTTCATCAAAGTCAACTCTATTTTTACTGAAAAACTTTTCAGCAAAATGCTTTTCTATTTCAAGTTTTATTTGATATAAATATTAGAGTCGATTCGAAGTTTCTTAAACTGTTTTTCAATGAGGAAATTTTCAACATAAAAGTAATAATATCTAAGTCCCAAATCTTTTGTAGAGTTAGTTAAAATAACCCTAGAGTAATTTTTCTATTAATACAAGTTAGAGTTATTAATATACACAGAATTAAAAAACGTCCAATTTGAACTGTTTTTTATTTAAAAGAATGTAATAATACACCATGTTTGGTCTTAAGACAAAAACATCCTTCCAATTCAAAGTTTAGTGTTGTTTATATTAAAACTTATTGCCTAAAATTAAATGTGAGGGTTGATTTTTTTTCTAGTGGGAGATGGATTTTGATCTTTCCCCTCAAAAACTTCAGAATTTGTTAAAGAAAGTTGAGACTGCTTTTGAAGCAGAGAAGAGGATGAGATCTCAAAATGTGACTGATGAGGTAAAAATATTTTTATCATTAGTATGCAAATGAAATTTAAATATTTGAAAAGTTATTATTTACAAAATGAATTTGTAAAGTAATTTTATTTTTATTGGGGGAATGAATTTTTTTATTATTTGAAAAGTAATTTTTTTTTTATTAATGGAATAATTTCTTAATATTTGAAACGAAACTTTATTTTTATTATTAGTATGCAAATGAAATTTAAATATTTTAAAAGTTATTTTATTATTAACGGAATGAATTTGTGATATTCGAAAGTTATTATTTACAAAATGAATTTGAAAAGTAATTTTATTATTAACGGAATGATTTTTTTTATTATTTGAAAAGTAATTTTATTATTAACGGAATGAATTCTTAATATTCGAAACGAAATTTTATTATTATTAGTATGCAAATGAAATTTAAATATTTTAAAAGTTTTTTTTTTTTTTTTTTTTATTATTATTATTATTATTAACGGAATGAATTTTTATTATTTGAAAAGTAATTTTATTATTAATGGATTGAATTCTTAATATTCAAAACGAAATTTTATTTTTATTATTAGTTTGCAAATGAAATTTAAATATTTGAAAAGTTTTTTATAAAATGAATTTGTAAAGTAATTTTATTTTTATTAAGTAAATGAATTTTTATTATTTGAAAAGAAATTTAATTATTAACAAATTTAAAAAAAAGGAATTTTTAAACATTTATAAAAAAAGTAATATTTTGAGAAGTAATATATCTAATAAATAAGATTTTTTAAACTAACGGATGAACTTTTTGTTAAAAGTGGGACCAGGAGTTTCCAATATCTCCTTCAAAACTGATTCAAGTCGTGGATGAGGTGGAGAAGCGTTTCCCTTCTAAGGTATGCTGTACATTTTTTTTTTTTTTTTTGCATGACTTGCATGTAGAAATAATTCAGTGTGTTTAAACTAAATTTTTAAAATTTAACAAATTGATTTTTTAAATATTTTCTAATTAATAAACTAAACATTCTCGAATTAAATAAAGTAGACTTTTTAAAATTTAACAAAGTAAATATTTTAAAATAAACTTTAAAAAATGTAATTTATTTTTAGGGCAAACATGTCTGTGAGATTTGCCATAAATCTTTCTCCAAAAAGTATAACATGCAGCGTCACAGACTCATTCACAACAAAGCAGGCCCATCCATCGTCGTAGCAGATCCATTCATCGCCCAAGCAGGCCCGTCTACCGCCCTAGCAGGCCCGTCTACCGCCCTAGCAGGCCCGTCTACCGCCCAAGCAGGCCCGTCTACAGCTATACCAGGCCCGTCTACCGCCCTAGCTGGCCCGTCGACCTTTAAAGCAAACTCATCTATGGTAGGTGTTTTCTTTTATTTCAAAGTGTATTGTATGTTTTTCTGTTTTTTAAAATATGTTTATGTGATTTTTATATAGAAAGAATTTTAGTTTTTTTTTAAGTAAATAGTTTAAATGCTTAATAGTAAATATCTAAAAAAAAAAAAAAATGAATTTTGTAAATTCTTTTTAACGATAATTAGTAAATATTTTTAAAATTTTATACTTTTTTAAACGATTAATACTAATTATTTTTAAAATTTGAATTTTGTAAATTTAGAAAAAAAGAAATTAACGATTAATAGTAAATATTTTTAAAATTTGAATTTTATACTTTTTTAAACGATTAATACTAATTATTTTTAAAATTTGAATTTTGTAAATTTAGAAAAAAGAAATTAACGATTAATAGTAAATATTTTTAAAATTTGAATTTTATACTTTTTTAAACGATTAATACTAATTATTTTTAAAATTTGAATTCTGTAAATTTAGAAAAAAAAAATTAACGATTAATAGTAAATATTTTTAAAATTTGAATTTTGTAAATTTAGAAAAAAAAAATTTAAACGATTCGATTTTGGTTAGGGTTTAAAAAAAAAAAAAAAAAATTGCATGGTTTAAAAGTCTATTAATTTTAAAGAAAATTACAACTAGGGTTTTCTTCTTTTTTCAGGCTGTGCATATATGTGATGTTTGTCAAAAATCATTCACCAGGATAGACAGCATGAGACGCCATCGATCAAAACACGTAGAAACAACTGCTCAACAACCATCAAACGCCTTATCGAATACTTGTGAGGTCTGCGGGAAATCTTTTAGTAGACCGGACGCTCTACTTAGACATATGCAATCGCATGCAGAAGATAGGGCTAATTTTGACTGTGCCATCTGTGGCTTATCGTTCACTCGCGCGGACAATCTGAAGCAACATATTAAATGTCATGATAATCCTCAATACAGTTGCAGAGAGTGCAGCCAAAAGTTTTCCACCAAATTTAACCTCAAGCACCATGTTCGATTGCAGCATAGTAGCACATCGGATTTTGTCTCTGTGAAAAAACAGAGAATTTCCGTTCCTTCCAATAGACCTCGAAGAAGAGAAACTAACGCATTAGATGTATTTCGAACTGTTTATATCCAACCGGAAGAAGAAAAAAATGTATATTTAAACCTCGAACTATAGTTCACTTCTCAAAATTCATTCTCCAAAATGACCCCTCGTACTATAGTTCACTAAAAAAATTTCACTCTTAAAAAAAAAAAATCTAAAAATTTTTTAAACTCCACCCTCTTCTTAGAGATCAACATTCCTTTCTAACCCCTCCTCTTAGAGCATACATTCTCCGCAGGAGGTGGAGCAGGTGGTGGAGGAGGAGGAGGAGGAGCTCCCACCACCCACCACCTGCTGGGGTTGAACTGTCCTTTTTCTACTACTAAGATTTCAATTCAAAAGATTTCAAAGCAGGTAGACATGACGACGCTGCGGTTTTTCTTAATAGCATATTTTAATACGGAATTTTAACTTTTTAAATATTAAATTTTTTGATTAAATTTTATGGCATCCCGATGTCAAATTTCTCGCTGATTTTATTGATACCTATTTCTAAGTCCTATCTTAATTACAAGCTGAAATATTAATTATTATTTAATTAATCGGTTTAACTCGCAGAAGAATAAATGTCGGTAACTCCCACATGTGCATTTTAAACAATTCTTTCTAAGTGAGCCCCTAATTATGTTGGAGACATGAAATTTCGGGTACTGATAGCTGGACACCTCACATCAAACAACAAGTGATAAAATTTTGGAAAAAGTCGTACATTTAACCCTTTGGGCTCCCACGTGTGTATTTTAAACAATTCTTTCTAAGTGAGCCCCTAATTATGTTGGAGACATGAAATTTTCGGTACTTATATCTGAACACCTCACATCATACGACAAATCATAAAATTTTGAAAAAGTCGTACATTTAATCCTTTGGGCTCCCACATGTGTATTTTAAACAATTCTTTCTAAGTGAACCCCTAATTATGTTGGAGGCGTGAAATTTTGCATACTGATAGCTCAACATCCCAGATTACACGTCAAATATTAAATTTTGAAAAAGTTTTATGTTTAACCCTTTCAACTCCAGCTCGTGTATTTTAAGCAATTCTTTCTAACTGAGCCCCTAATTAAATTGGAGATTTTAAATTTTGCATACTTATAGCAGAACACCTGAGGCCAAGCGACAAATCATAAAATCTTGAAAATGTCTTACGTTTAACCCTTTGAGTTACCACATATGTATTTGAAGCAATTCTTTCTAAGAGAGCCCCTAATTAAGTTGGAGACATGAAATTTTGCATACGTATAGCTGAATACCTCAGACCACACGACAAATCATAAAATCTTCAAAAAGTCTTATATTATTTACCTCTCCGGGCTCTTGCTTGTGTATTTTAAGTAATTTTTCTAACATCCGCTCTTTTAACCAGGGGAGAAATTTTCCAACTTTTGCCGACACCCCTTTGACCCTTCCTTCATATTGTGCACCATAGCCTTACATATTTTAATTCCATTTTTTACCGCCAGGTGCGCCTACTGATCTCAGGTGCTATGGGCCCAATCCCCTCGACTAATGTATCTGCGGATAGTATGTAAAACGGGATTTCGTTCGGATAGATGTTTGTTTAGAATCGAGTGCGCCCCCTGGTTGCGAAATGTGGAAGTAATAGATTTTTCAAAAAGATAAAGTGTTTTGAAAGGAATATTAAACGAAACCCTCTGTGCGATCTGTGATCACACTTACCCACTTGTTTCTTTTTTTTTTTATCTTGCAGGAAAGAGTTGTTTTAAAGGGTGTGTTCGTACTACTATTAGTTTTATAAGTATTCAGATCTTGGTGCAATAGCTGTTTTACTCTTATGCAAAAATGCATGAATACAAAATTTATTACTATTATATAAATGAAATTCAGTAATACGGTAATAGGACTGCATCTTAAATAGGACGTAATCACCATGGCAACCTGGAATCACTGCCTATCATGGGATTTCATTGAATTAAATACGTGTGATAGAACTTAATAGAATAATCACGATAACAAATAATAGTCATTAACTCTCATGGAATAACATTGAATTAATTACCTATGATAGAATTTAATAGAATGAAGAAAAATTTCTTAATATCTCTTTAACTTTTGATTCGATTTTTATAAAATTTGAAATAACTCGACAAAATTTGGTTACCAAACCAATTGATTTTGTAGATTTTGCGTTGTTGTATGCGGACAGACGGACGGACCAGAAGGCGAGTGTAGGTTTTACGTATTTATATAATTACGAACACACCTAAAAGCAGGCATGGGGGGACATACTACGGAGGTGACATTTAGTATGATTTTAATTTAATCAAAATAGATTAAAATTTCAAATATATTGTAAAGTTTTTACATAAGTTTTAGACGTGCTTTCATAGATCAGGTAATTAATTGAAAATATATTTTTCTAAAAGTAAAAAAATTAATTGACACTCAAATGTCCACTTAATTTCAGAATAAGCCAATTACGGCTTCAAGCATAACGATATTCTAGTCCGAGGATTAAATTGAAAGTGACGCTATATTTTTTTTTCTAGTATTTTCTCTCCTTATTTATCAATGAAAAAAGCCAAACCCAAATAAATTAAAAAAGCATGCGCACGAAAAAAAGAGGTTCTCGTTTTTAAAAAACAAATTTCGATTTGACTGTATACGGAGGTTGACCAGAGTTTGACTGTAAAGAGTATGTATAGCCCCTTATCAAAATGTCGCGAAATCAGGCGCAAACCGCAAAGCAATACTGAATTCTCTAGTATAATCAACATATCTTGAAATTAAGTTTGTTACATCCGTTACAAGGAATACGAATATGGCAGAATAAATGATAAACAAGCAAAAACGCCTATCAACCATATGAGGACGAGAGTTTCAAAACTCGCCTTATCCAAAATAATAAAAAATCTCGTGCTTTTCCCATCTGTTTATTCTACTGGTAAATCTGAACTGAAAATACACTACAGTTTGAAAAAAAAAAAAAAAAAAAAAAAAAAAAGAACGTTTTATCGCGTATTTTTGACATTGTTAAATCGTATTTAAATTAAAAGGAAAACGATGCAGCTAGAGGATTTTCGCGGATTTTCCAAAATTTGATTTTCGGGATAAGACGAGTTTTGAAACTCATGCCCTCATATGTATCGCAAATAGATAAGAATTAACCAATTAGCGCCGAGCATCCTCATTTGATGACGCTGTAAAAAAATGTTATTTCCTACGTTAAATTTAAAAATATTCTTTTATTTACAAGTTGATATGATAGATGACAGTACTATACAATATAATATATGCGATTTCTTTGGAACTAAGTAAAAATGCGCAGGAAAGATACAGTAGAGTTTCCCGGATTTTGGTAATCACGTTGTGTATTTTTTATACTAATGTATAGAACTGGATTTATGAGGTATATTCTTTCAATTTGGTATAAATGTAATCTAGATAGTCCATATTATGGCATTAGCATGTTTTTTAATATTTTTTGTTATAAATGTATTCGTAATAAACAGGAAAAGGTATCCGTCATCGTTTGAGGACGCTGGGCGTTTGGATATAGTTTTTATTCGTATTCAAAATTGTTTTTTGAGAGTTCATTACGGTTTTTTTTTTCAGATAAACTATACAAAAGGAAATTGAAAAATGAATAGAATAAAAGTTTTTAAAAGCTGAGAAAAGGCACCTGCCTTTTTTTTTATTATTATTATTGGTAACGATAGGGAAGGATGCTATGACTAGAAATTTCTACTTAGAGCTCAAGAGGTTATTGGAGTTCCAAACTAATAAAATACATTAGTCTAACAAACATGATAAATCATTTAAAGTACGTCCCTTGTTAGAAATACTTTCCAAGAATTTTAAGAAGTGTGGAATTTTACATGAAAATGTGCCTGTTGACGAAATGATAGTTCGTTATTATGGTCGTCATACACTGAAATAGTTTATAAAATCTAAACCTATTAGATTTGGCTATAAACTCTGGGCTCTGTGGGGCAACGATGGTTACATTTGCAATTTTACACTGTATTGTAAAAAAGAATCAATTGCTTCTGAATCTGACAAACTTCCTTTAGATACAAGAGTGGTGTTAAATTTATTATCTATTGTTGAAGATCCAAAAAGCCATTGTGTTTATTTTGATAACTTCTTTACTAGTCATATGATGCTAAAAAAACTGAAAGAAATACAGTTCAGAGCTAGTGGAACAATACGAGAAAATCTAACGGAAAAATGCCCAATAATGGATGATAAGAAAATGAGTAAAAAAGAGAGAGAGTTTTGCGATAGTAGATTTGACAGAAAAAAATGAAATTCTTGTTGTTAAATGGAAGGATAATTAGTGTGTTTCTTTGGACATTAATTTTGATACCATATTACCCCTATCTCCAGTACAAAGATGGAGTATAGAACACAAGTGGGTAAGTGTGATCACAGATCGCACAGAGGGTTTCGTTTAATATTCCTTTCAAAACACTTTATCCTTTTGAAAAATCTATTACTTCCACATTTCACAACCAGGGGGCGCACTTGATTCTAAACAAACCTGTATCCGAACGAAAATCCGTTTTGCATACTACCCGTAGATATATTAGTCGAGGCGATTGGGCCCATAGCACACGAGATAAGTAGGCGCACCTGGCGGAAAAAAATGGAACTAAAATATGTAAGGCTATGGTGCATAATATGAAAGAATGGTCAAAGGGGTGTCGGCTAAAGTTGGAAAATTTCTCCCCGGGATAAAAGGGCGGAGGTTAGAAAAATTGCTTAAAATACACAAGTTAGAGCCCAGAGGGGTAAATAATAAAAGACTTTTTGAAAATTTTATGATTTGTCGTGTGGTCTGAGGCATTCAGCTATACGTATGCAAAATTTCATGTCACCAACTTAATTAGGGGCTATCTTAGAAAGAATTGTTTCAAATACATATGTGGTAGCTCAAAGGGTTAAACGTAAGACTTTTTCAAGATTTTATAATTTGTCGCCTGGCCTCAGGTGTTCTGCAATAAGTATGCAAAATTTCAAATCTCCAATTTAATTAGGGGCTCAGTTAGAAAGAATGGCTTAAAATACATAAGCTGGAGTTGAAAGGGTTAAACATAAAACTTTTTCAAAATTTATTATTTGACGTGACATCTGAGGTACTGAGCTCTAAGTATGCAAAATTTCACGCCTCCAACCTAAATAGGGGCTCACATAGAAAGAATTGTTTAAAACGCACATGTGGGAGCACAAAGGGTTAAATGTACGACTTTTTCAAAATTTTATGATTTGTCGTTTGATGTGAGCAGTTCAGCATTAAGTATGCAAAATTTCACACCTCCAACCTAATTAAGGGCTCACTTAGAAAGAATTGTTTAAAATACACATGTGGGACACCAAAGAGTTAAACGTACGACATTTTAAAAATTTTATGCTTTGTCGTTTGATGTGAGCAGTTCAGCATTAAGTATGCAAAATTTCACACCTCCAACCTAATTAAGGGCTCACTTAGAAAGAATTGTTTAAAATACACATGTGGGACCCCAAAGAGTTAAACGTACGACATTTTAAAAATTTTATGCTTTGTCGTTTGATGTGAGGTGTTCAGCTATAAGTATGCAAAATTTCACGTCTCCAAACTAATTAGGAGCTCACTTAGAAAGAATTGTTTAAAATACACATGCGGGAGCCCAAAGGGTTAAATGTACGACTTTTTCAAAATTTTATCGTTTGTCGTATGATGTGAGGTGTTCAGCTATAAGTACTCAAAATTTAATGTCTCCAACATAATTAGGGGCTCACTTAAAAAGAATTGTTTAAAATGCACATGTGGGACCCCAAAATGTTAAACTTACGACATTTTCAAAATTTTATGATTTCTCGTTTGATGTGAGGTGTTCAGCTATAATATGCAAAATTTCACGCCTCCAACCTAATTAGGAGCTGACTTAGAAAGAATTGTTTAAAATACACATGTGGGACCCCAAAGTGTTAAACGTACGACATTTTCAAAATTTTATGATTTGACATTTGATGTGAGGTGTTCAGCTATAAGTACCCAAAATTTCATGTCTCCAACATGTATAGTTTCTGAGAACGGGCTCTGTGACGGACAGACAGACAGACAGAGGAGCGAGACGAGTAGGGTTTCGTCAGATGAACGAAACCCTAAAAAAACACTTTATCCTTTTGATAAATCTGTTAGTTCCACATTTCGCAACCAGTGGCGCACTCTATTCTAAACAAACCTCTATCCGAACGAAAATCCGTTTTACATACTATCCGTAGATATATTAGTCGAGGGGATTGGGCCCATAGCACCCGAGATAAGTAGGCGCCCCTATTGGTAAAAAGTGGAACTAAAATATGTAAGGCTATGGTGCATAATATGAAAGAATGGTCAAAGGGGTGTCAGCAAAAGTTGGAAAAGTGCTCCCCGGGTGAAAAGGGCGGAGGTTAGAAAAATTGCTTAAAATATACAAGTTAGAGCACGGAGGAGTAAATAATATAAGACTTTTAGAAAATTTTATGATTTGTCGTGTGTTCTGAGGTATTCAGCTATATGTATGCAAAAATTCATGTCTCCAACTTAATTAGGGGCTCTGTTAGAAAGAATTGCTTAAAATACATATGTGGCAGCTCAAAGGGTTAAACGTGAGACTTTTTCAAAATTTATGATTTGTCGCCTGTCCTCAGGTGTTCTGCTATAAGTATGAAAAATTTCAAATCTCCAATTTAATAAGGGGCTCAGTTAGAAAGAATTGCTTAAAAAAAGCATGTGGGAGCCCAAAGGGTTAAATGTACGACTTTTCCAATTTTTTATGATTTGTCGCATGATGGTGTTCAGCTATAGGTATGCAAAATTTCACGCCTCCAACCTAATTAGGGGCTCACTTAGAAAGAATTGTTTAAAATACGCATGTGGGAGCCCGAAGGGTTAAATGTACGACATTTTCAAAATTTTATGGTTTGTCGTTTGATGTGAGGTATTCAGCTATAAGTATGCAAAATTTCACTCCTCCAACCTGATTAGGGTTCACTTAGAAAGAATTGTTTATATTACACATGTGGGAGCCCAAAGGGTTAAATGTACGACTTTTTCAAAATTTTATGATTTGTCGTTTGATGTGAGGTATTCAGCTATAAGTATGCAAAATTTCACTCCTGCAACATAAGTAGGGTTCACTAAGAAAGAATTGTTTAAAATACACATGTTGGAGCCCAAATTGTTAAATGTACGACGTTTTAAAAATTTTATGATTTGTCATTTGATGTGAGGTATTCAGCTATAAGTATGCAAAATTTCACTCCTCCAACCTAATTAGGGTTCACTTAGAAAGAATTGTTTAAAATACACATGTGGGAGCGCAAAGGGTTAAATGTACGACTTTTTCAAAATTTTAGGATTTGTCGTTTGATGTGAGGTATTCAGCTATAAGTATGCAAAATTTCACTCCTCCAACCTAATTAGGGTTCACTTAGAAAGAATAGTTTAAAATACACATGCGGGAGCTCAAAGGGTTAAATATACGACTTTTTCAAAATTTTATCATTTGTCGTATAATGTGAGGTGTTCAGCTATAAGTACCCAAAATTTAATGTCTCCAACATAATTAGGAGCTCACTTAGAAAGAATTGTTTAAAATACACATGCGGGAGCCCAAAGGGTTAAATGTACGACTTTTTCAAAATTTTATGATTTGTCGTATGTTGTGAGGTGTTCAGCTATAAGTACCCAAAATTTCATGTCTCCAACATGTATAGTTTCTGAAAACGGGCTCTGTGACGGACAGACAGACAGACAGACAGACAGACAGAGGAGCGAGACGAATAGGGTTTCGTGAGATGAACGAAACCCTAAAAAGAACAAGTTGGAAATTGCTCGTCAAACGTAGCAAATGAGGTGCGTTCGTACTATAACTAGCTTTATAATTATTTTTTGCACCCCATATTGTACTGAATGTATATTTGTTTGCACTTCATAAGTGCATAGTCTGTAACATCATTAAAATGCACTTGCAATAATTTTTACCCATTCCCCGTAATGTAACGGAAAACTTTTGACTGTCCCTGTAATTAAACTACACATCCGATTTTCATAAAATTTTAAATGGTTCGCTAAAATATTGCAACAATTATATATTTAAAATTTCAGACCATTCGGAAGTCTGTAACATCATTAAAATACATTTGCAATAATTTTTCCCATTGGTCGTAATGTAAAGAAAAATTTTTGACTGTCCCTGTAATTAAACTATACATCCGATTTTCATAAAATTTGAAATGGCTCGACAAAATTTTGCAACAATCATATATTTAAAATTTCAGCCCATTCGGTTGGGTAGTTTTTGCTCTGTTACATGCGGACGGACGGACAGACGGACAGACGGACTGAACGATGACTATAGGTGCTACGTATTTATATAATTACGAACGCACCTAAAAAAGGGTGAAAGTGAATCAGCCACATGATATAAGTTCCGCTACATCATTTATTGGGGGCAGGAGGGGTATTGATGACTTGATATCAAATTACATTTCAAATAATCTATATTTTCATTAAAAAAAAATTCCCTAGATATAAGAAAATCTTGCCCTGACTTGGATACAGAGTAAAGCACCTTTATACTTTTCTCATTTGTACGTCTTTTACATTTATACGCCGTTTCAGTGCGGTTCCGATTCATCCCTGTGTCTTTTAATGTTGTGATTTTTCATTTATACGACGCATAACGTCGGTTGTACGTCGTTTCTTTCATGCCGCAATATCTGACTTCATGATTTACTTCTTGAGAAACATTCTATAGCAATACGAGGAAAGAAATGGTATTTTTGATTTATTATTAGGCTAACAGATATGACTGCTGTAAATGTTTATGGCATTTATAAAGAGATCCATGGTTCTAAGTTGCTGGCAATCAAAGATTTTAGAAGATATCTTGCAGTAACCTTTTAAAAAAGGAGCCGATTCAAATGCAATTATGGGAAGACCAGTACAAAGACAGATAACATCCAGATCCAATGTGCTTCCAGACATAAAATTCGACAAAATATAGCATGTTATTGGCAAAAAGGAGAAACAAATGCTTTTCCAATATGATAACTGTTCTTCAAAGCCAAGAACATGTTGTATGGAATGCAATGCAACATTATGCAAACAATGTTTTCCTCTTTTTTCACGCTAAAAATCAATCTTAAAAATTAAAAAAAAAGTTTTATTACGTATCTAAAAAGAAATTTAGATTTTTAACATTATTTTGCCCATTAGTTTGCTTATATATTAAAACTAAATGATTTTATTTAAAAAATTTTTATCTTTAATAATTTTAGATTTTTACATACAAACGCCCAGCGTCATCAAATGAGGACGGCTTAAAAAATATGGTTACAGTTAATTTTTTTCAAAATGCTTTTGAAATACTCTTAATTTATGCATTTCTATCCATATGTGTCAATTTCTAAGGAAATTTTAAAAAATTGTTAAATTGGGCGTTAATGGGTTAAGACAAGTCAGGCAAGGCAAAAAATTTACCATAAATATTTTAGGTGTTACATCGACAAATGTATAGTGTGATCAAATCCTTGATTAGTTGATGACGATTCTTTGCTGGAAAAAAAATGGAATAAATATTCACATTTCCATTATTATTTTTTTTTTAATTTCAAATAATCTATATTTTCATTTAAAAAAAATTCCCTAGATATAAGAAAATCTTGCCCTGACTTGGATACAGAGTAAAGCACCTTTATACTTTTCTCATTTGTACGTCTTTTACATTTATACGCCGTTTCAGTGCGGTTCCTATTCATCCCTGTGTCTTTTAATGTTGTGATTTTTCATTTATACGACGCATAACGTCGGTTGTACGTCGTTTCTTTCATGCCGCAACTGATTTTCTTAGAATTTTCTACCACCGTCGTTCATTTTAGGTAGATTTTGTAAGAAACGCTACCTATTACATTCTACTCTATGTTGAAAATTCTGAAATGATAGTATCTTAACCTTAATAACATTATAATCGTGAAACCGTGAAAATATTTGGCTGAATTCAGCGTCAAAACGTATGATTATATTCTTATTTGGATTATTGTTTTTGTATTCTTTATACATTATATATATATATATATATTTATCAAAATTTTTACTTAACACGTTGCCTACGGGCAATTTTTTTCAAATCTGAATTTTAAAACAGTAGAAGCTCCTCGTTGTTCTGAAAATCCTTTGTAAATTAGTGATCTAGATAGGTTTCTCATGTTTATGCATCAGTAAATAGCTTTCAATGTACGAATTCAATGTAACAGTCTTACAATCTAAAAAAAAGAAAAAAAAATATGGACAACATGATATAATTGTATTTTCTATAAGGTAGAAGCCCTTAGTCAATGATGCTTTTTGAATGAAAACAAGAATTCTCGTTTCCTGTTGTGAATGTGTTAACTTAATAAAATTTAACACATTTTATTTGTTTGTAATGCAAACAATAAAAGTTATAAAAATAAAACGTTTTATAAGCAAATGGAATCTTCTATTACCTTTGTAATATTGTGGCATTTCAAAGGAAAAAAGACGAAAATTGGTTTGACATTGCAGTACTAATAGGTATACAGGGTTCGTACGGATACAATTATTTTCAAGGCCAAATATCAGTATATTTGTGTAGAAAAATGAATCTAGTTTAAAGGGACAAAATTTCGCCTTTTTTAAGGAGAGATTTTCTAGAAGAAAAATACCTGTGTCGAAGAATTTCTTAGTCTGGAAATTCAAGGACCCGTACAAACCTGGTATAGTACAGTCATTCAGGCTAACTTTGATCCGCATTTTCTCTATTTTCATATGCCACACTCTTATTTTAAGACTATTTTCGCAACTAGGGGCATAAAAGAGAAGAAATGATCCTAAATTATTGTATGACTATCAAAAATTAAGGAATAATAATGATAAAAGCAATAAAAAATGAATTTCTAACCTGGTTCAAAGTTACCCAGCCATTTAGGGTAACTTTGCACCATATGATAAATATTATCTAAAATAATTCATTATAAAAAAAGTATTAAATTTAGGATAACTTTGAACCCCAAAAAATGTTTTCAGATATGTGAAAACTCCGAATTTACATTTCCCAACATCACAAGATTTGTGTAATTTATGATATTACAACACATATTATGCATAAGAAAAGTGGAAGAAGAGAACTCTGATTATGTAGAAATTAAAAAAAAAAACTGTTTATTGTTCATATAAAACATAAAAATGCAGTGAAAAAATATTTTCAATGTTTTAACTCAATAATATATCCATAGTTACAGTAATGCATACTAGTGATGGGCGATTTCGATTTTTTTAATCGATTTAATCGATACTATGGCCAACTCGATTTAATCGATACTATGAATTTTTTAATCGATGTCTCTAAGACAAAATAAGGTGATATCATTTTCATTTTCCTTCAAAAATTGAAGATAAAGTAGTTGGATGTGCCAATCCCAAAACTTTCATCTGCCTCATAAATGTTAAAACTTAAAAATTCGCTATCACAGTGTCAAATTTAAATGATAAACTATGCGCATCATGATGATTCAAAAAGGATAGGTTCGTTGAAGTATGTGCATTTTAAAAGAAAATATAAGCGTTGCATTTTCCTAACAAATCATTGAATTTCGGCCCACATCCTCTTAGGCTAATGTCAGACGAACGTCTTTTTTGCACGCTTTTTTCGCTCTTAAGCCATCCACCTTCGCTAGCATGTGTAGGGACGGTGTAAGAACGAAAAAAAAGCGTGCAAAAAGACGTTCGTCTGATATTAGCCTAGATGTCCGCAACGGAAAATCCCAATTCAAAGAGTATAAAAGCGGCAGCTGTTGGGCAGTATACACCCAAGCCTAATAAGGATCTATTTATCTGAAAGTGTAACAGAATATGAAGTTTGATTAAATTCCGTGCATTAGTTTTGGCTATCACGAATATCATGCAAAAAAATACAGTATAGCAGCGCAGCCTGTTACATGATTAACACGAAAAACTCA
The DNA here is from genome assembly GCA_963932465.1 of Maratus speciosus. Lineage (NCBI taxonomy): Eukaryota > Metazoa > Arthropoda > Arachnida > Araneae > Salticidae > Maratus > Maratus speciosus. Next base: position 22,319,969 of record OZ010799.1, on the reverse strand, counting down.
GAAACAACTTATGTCAATGACACATAATATTAAGTTTGATGAAATTCCGGTCATTACTTCTTGAGATATTATCGCTAATATCGTGTAAATTCTGAAAAACAGTGTTAAATTCAGGGGTTCGTACGGGTGGAAACCCCCCCCCCCGGAACATTGAAATGTCCCTCATGAAGATTTGAGATTTTATGCTTAATGGACAAAAGTCCAACCCCCCCCCCCCCCGAAACTCTAGAATGCCCCTCTCCAGAACCATAGAAATCCCTTCCGGAGAAAAATGTCTGAATTCAACACTGCTAAAAAAAAGCAGCATGGCCACAACCTGTTATATCATTTACACGAAAACCTAATCATGAACAACTTATGACAGGATATTAAGTTTGATGAAATTCCGTTCATTAGTTCTTGAGATATGATCCCTAAAATCATTTAAATCCAGAAAAACGTGTTGAATTCCGGGGGTAGCCCAGAGGGACATGCCCCTCCCCACGTGCAACATTCAAATCTCCCCCCCCCCAGAAGGTTTGGGATTTTATGCTTAATGTACAATCCCCTTCCCCTCTGAACTGTCCCTCTTTGGATCCGCAGAAATCCCTCCCGGAGAAAATTGTCTCAATTCCACACTGCTTATAAAATCTGCATAACAACGCCCCCTGTTGGGTGATTTACACCGAAAACTAATATGCAACAATTTATGCCAACGTGTCTAACTGAATGTGAAGTTTGATGAAAATCCGTGCATTAGTTCTTTGAGATAGAGCTATTGCGAAAATCGGGAAAAATGCAGCATAGCAGCGCCACCTGCCGGTAGATTTACATAAAAAAGTAATCAGCACCAATTTATATGAAAGTCTCATTGAATCTAAAGTTTCAACAGATTCCATGCATTAGTTCTTGAAATAGACCGTCCACAATTTTTTTGTCAGAGACAAACAAATAGACAGACTGACAGACAGACAATGTATAAAAATAGTCAAATCGTATTCCAGACAAGATCTTCTAAAACTATAAATCCTTCGAAAACCGGAAGTCGAAATTTTTCACGAATCCAACACTTTCTTTTTCTAAAGACAAAAGAAAGCAAGAAAAAATTAACGCATCGATTCTGCCCGTAAATTAAGATCAGAAATGGCGAATCGATTCAGTTTAGATTCGATGCCGATGTCGATCTTTAGATGCGGGCAGAATCGCTATTTTTTGATTTACTTCAACTCTTTAGATTCGGGCGAATCGATTCAGTTCAGATTCGATGCCGATTTTTAGATGCGGGTGAAATTGTTATTTTTTGATTTACTTCAATTCAAATCGCATCGCGCATGATCCACGATTCGGCTTGAATAGATTCCTCCAATTTTACTGTTTTAGTGGCAGAATTGCTGTAAAATTTTGTATAAGATCCTTTTTTTTTTTTCTAGGTTCAGTGTTGAATGGCGGGTTGATTTCTTGACTTCTCCGGTCGGGATGGGGGGGGGGGAGATTTTAGAGTTCCGTAAGGGGGATGCACATTTGTCCATTAAAAAGCATAAAATCTCAAAACTTTCGGGGGGACATTCCAATGTTCCCCCGGGTCACCCCCTGAATTCAATACTAGGTTAAATCGTTATACTTTTGTTTAGAAGTCTAGTTATTTGGGTTACTAGTTTATTATGTTGTATTTTTCAAGTTCGTCCCTTCTAATCCTTTCCGCCCCCGCCCCTTCCTCCCCAATCTTAATTTACAGGGCCGTTCAAAATATGCATGCTATTTTAAAAATGCCCAATTCTCGTTCTATTTTATTATAAATCCACATTTTGAAACCTTGACCAAAGACACATTTGAGGTCACCCCTTCCACCGTTTGAGACTTACCTGTCCCCCGGGGGGCATATTTATTGTTTCTTCCAAACCATCTCGTGTAACATATTGTTGGAAAGCTTTTAATGTCCTCTTTTATTTTCTGTCCCCCTCCCCCACACTAGTTGCACGCTCTTGGCTCTTTTTAGCTCACAGGCTATCAAAGCCTGAGATCTAATGTGCCCATCGGTTTTGTATGTATGTATGTATGTATGTACGTACATAAGGCGATAACTCTTAATAGAAATATCCGATTTGCTTCAATGTTTTTTCTATGTTCATTCTGCTAAGGCGCTTCCCTGATTAGTTTTGGGGGTTCATTGGTTAAGTATAAAGGGGAAACGGGGGCTAATCCTCACTTAGCTTAGATAAATGGGTTTTACATGCAGAATTATCAGATTTTCTTCAAATTTTGGTATACCGGTTAATTTTGATAACGAGTTTCTCTGATTATATTTGAAGGTTCATTGTTATAGTCTAAAGGGAGGGGGGAGGGGATAATACCCTCCCTAATTTAGATAGATGGGTTTTGCTATCCGATTTACTTCAAATTTGGTATACCAGTTTATTCTGATAAGGCGCTTCCCTAATTAGATTTGGAAGTTCATTGGTTAAACATAAAGGGGGGAACAGGGGGCTAATACCCCTTAATTTAGATAGATGGGTTTTGCTATCCGATTTACTTCAAATTTGGTATACCAATTTATTCTGATAAGGCGCTTCCCTAATTAGATTTGGAAGTTCATTGGTTAAATATAAAGGGGGGGGAACAGGGGGCTAATACCCCCTTAATTTAGATAAATGGGTTTTGCTATCCGATTTGCTTCAAATTTGGTATACCGATTTATTTCGATAAGGCGCTTCCCTGATGACATTTGGAGGGTCATTGGTTAAGTATAAAGAGGGGAAACGGGGAGGGGCAATCCCCCCCCCTTAGTTTATTTTTCGAGGGGCATTATTCTTTGAAATAAGAGCATAATATACAGTTAATGTGAAAGCCTGTGAGCTCAATGCCATCAGTTTAACTGGGCACTTTTCTTTTTAGCTCACAGGCTATCAAAGCCTGAGAGCTAATGTGCCCGCAGTTTCTGTATGTATGTATGGATGTACATACGTAACGCGATAACTCTCGTTAGAAATATCCGATTTGCTTCAAAATTTTTTTCTAGGTTCATTCTCATAAGGTGCTTCCCTGGTTAGTTTTGGGCGTTCATTGGTTAAGCATCAAGGACGGGGGTACGGGGGTTATTCCCCCTAAATGGGTTTTTCATGCAGAATTATCAGATTTGCTTAAATTTTGGTATACCGGTTAATTCTGATAAGACGCTTCCCTTATTAAATTTGGAGGTTCATTGTTTAAGTATGAAGGGAGGAACAGGGGCTAAAACCCCTTAATTTAGATAGATAGGTTTTTCTATCTGATTTGCTTCAAATTTGGTAAGCAGTTTATTCTGATAAAGCGCTTCTCTGATGAGATTTGGAGGCTTATTGTTTAAGTATAGAGATGTGACGGAGGGGGGGGGGTGATTTCCTTAATTTATTTTTCGATAGGCTTTCTTTAAAGTAAGAGTATAAAATACAATTAGAATGAATAGACTGTGAGCTCAATGCCATCAGTTTAACTCGATACTTTTCTTTTTTATTTATTATTGTTTCAGTGAATGCACTCTGCATGTCAGCGGATGAGTCAATAACTGTTTATAGTTTTTAGATTACTGCTGAGGAAAAAAAAACATATAATCAAGGAATATACTTTTATTTATTTGTTAACCAAAGAAAAGTATGTTATTTCATTGCTAATGGCTCTAGGGTCTAGGATGAGAACTTTTTTTTTTCTTAACAGCTGAAAATTTCGTAAACATTAAAAAGAAAGATATTTATAATAAACTGTAAATGAGGTAAGAAGATATATGTTTTAAAAAGGGAAAGAAATTTTAGTTAAATATATTATTAAAAGGAGAATTTTGATTATTAATTGGGGGATAATTTGTGTGTGATGATTGGTTAATTACATTCATCACAGCCATTTTAAAAGAAGATTTACAATATTTGCATTTCTCCCACGCTTATAGGAGACCCTAAAAAGACTGAAAAACCATTTAACTTTTTAAATAAATTTAGAGCCTTCAAAATTTCGCTCATCTGCGCATTTTTAAGAAGAATGACGTTTATAGGAAGTAAGTCCCCATCTGTTTGGTTGAAGGAAATAAGAGTTAGAGTAGAAAGTACATCTTTTCCGGATGACAAAAAAAAAAAAAAAAAAAAAAAAGAAAAAAAAAAATCATTTCTTTCTTTTTTTTTTTTTTATCTGACCGAGTTTTTTTTTAAAGATAAATTTAAATATAATATAAATTATTATCAAAATTACATCTTAAAAATAATAATTTTAAAAGTTAAAAAACATTATTTGACTCAAATGTCTGTAGTAACTTACTTCTGGGCCGCTAACATTGTCTAGGACCCCCATAAATTGAGGTGAGGGGTGAGAGATAGTCGTTACGGCCCTGTTGATTCGCTACGTTTGGGAATTACTATTTTTCAGCTTATCTGTGTGAATCTGTGAACAGCGAAATATCGATTCAAGTATCGATTCTAGAATTTGGGAATCGATTCTTATTGCGATCGATTCTGTTTTATACGATGTCGATTTTAATCGATTCTCAAATTTTCCAGAATCGCCCATCACTAATGCATACTAATACTAGTATTATTCAAACAAGAATAAAAAATGTCGAATGTATAAAATGTCAAATTTGAGTAGCTCCGCCCCGAATAACGCCTTTAAATGAATTTTATGTATTTTACACATATTTGTGAAAATATTTACATGTTATATCTAATGCACACTTTCAGCATTTATATAAAATATACGTGCAAATATGGGAAATTTTTGACAGTAGCACCTATAATCAACAAATTATAAACATCACATCAGTATAACTTTGAGCCGGGTCAAAGTTACCCTGAAAATGTGTTAAAATATTTGTGCCTTCTTATTTTCCATTTTATTAACTATTAATAAATAAATATTCACAAAATATTAACACATTTACAACATTTAAATAATAATATGTCTGATAAATGAGTATATTGTTACCTATTATGAAAATTTAATTGGATTACAACAACTTCAAAACAGCATTCAAAATTAACTTGAAAACAGTACTTCACAAAAATAGTTAGATGATGCAATTGATTGCGCATAATGTTGCTAATCTAATTTCTAAAATAAAGAGTAGAAATCCCAGTTTAGAACGTTGCCAACGGAGCACAGTTCTGGAGTTTATTTAGTCTTTTGGAGCCAAAAATATTGAAAATTAGGAGGCGGTACAAAGTTACACTCCATGGTTCAAAGTTACCCTGATTGACTGTAATGTTAACCGAACTCTGAATAAATACCTAGGTAAACAACTGCGGTAAAAGATTTATTCCTGGATGCAAAAAAGTTATTCATCTGTGTCTATATTGTTTATGTTATCTATATATTAGCCCACCATTGGGAAATTAAGATTTTGCAAATATTTGCGCAATATGAGTAACAATACTTTGCGATTTCACTATAAATATTTCGAAAGTAAACACTTTTGCCATATTGATATTTTGTTGTAGATAATTACAATGTGTAGGAATGTTTCTGCAGTATTGACGTTTCATTATAAATACCCCAATGTAAACCCAATATTTTTTAATATTGGTCTTCAGGATTGGTCTTTACAATATTGGTATCAGCGGTAGCGATCAGGGGTGAAAATAATGCGTATTTTTATATTAAAAAATATAACACAATTTTTTAAACAATATTTTTCATCAAATTTAATAGTAGACGTTGATTGATTAAATAAAGTAAAAATTATGATTTCAAAAGTCTGGTAGATATTTTGAATTAGGAATTTCATTAATTGGGAACACTGTTATGATGAACACGAAATATTGGCGCAATATAACCGAAGATTACTGTTAGTATAAAATAGTGGTTCTAAAAAATCCTGAAACCCAATCACTCCTGGATTTTCGCATCAGGTATATATTTAGTAAAGGTTGGCATTGCTTTATCTATTATTATTGCAATACCAAATCAATTTTTACATTATTCTCCTTATTATATTTAAGCCATTGTATTACAAACACAATAGAATATTCCATTGTTAAATTTAATTGACAGTAGGTTTCATTTTTATAATGTCTATTTTATGTATATTGCGAACACAAAATATACGTAAATTTTATTAAATTAAGTGAAAATTTTGCAAATTGAGGGGGTACAAAGCTGAATATAATGGGTAATAAATACAACAGCATTTAATCATCCATTTTGGCGCTGACTTCAGCCCAACATTTTCAAACTTTCACATTTATAATATTACTAGAATTAGAAAAATAATAATAAAAGAAAAGACATGTTCGCTTAGTCGGACGTGGTTAAATAATAATTCTATGTGTCTATGAGATAGCGATTGATTTCATAAATGTTTCAGAATATTCAAAATTTCAAGCCAGAAAAATATACTGAGAAATACCAGTTTCAAATCTGAACCGAGTAAGATTTGTGAATATGTCAGTTAAATCCCTGTTCTGCTGCTCTATCGAATGCAGTGATCCGCCCATAACCTCGATGCTATATAATTTAGGAGAAACATTTTCCCAAAACAACGATTTCTTCCCATATAGTAGCATGGGGTAATTATTATTATTATTTAATATGACGAAATGCTGTGATTTTACATGAATTATATTTTTCATTCAAACAACTGAATATATTTAAAAATAAAAATTATATTACAATTCATCAGACATACAAGTAAAAATTACATAAATACATTTAATACAATTACATTTGGTTGTCTGATGAATTGTAATATAATTTTTATATGGTATATCAGACGTTAAACAGTTATTTATTTTAACTGAATATATTATTTAATTTCATCAGAATTTTTAAAATTATATCACATACAGGGCTGCAACCAGCAACTATTTTTTTAATTCTATCTCGCACCACTTAAAAAAAAAAAAAAAAAAAAAAAAAAAAAAAAAAAAAAAAAAAATTCACATACACTTTCACTACATCTGCAAGAGAAATATATTACAAAATTTATTTTCTTATAAAATAGTGGTGTGACAATATAAAAATAGTCCTTTGTGGCAGCCCTGCATATACAGTGCGTGTAAAAACTTTAAGAACAGTAACAAATTGTAAAAAATTTGATAAATTGACAATGCGACAAGTGAAATGGTAATTTAATGTTGATCATAAAGTAGAAATCTACCCTATATATATAAAATCCTTATGAAAAGGATATATGAAACGACCGAAATGTAACGAATTTATGAAACGATTCTATGAAACGACTGATTAAACAACTGATTATGTTTCGCGGCGATTTCTCCAAAAATATGAAATACTTTGCAATGAAATTAACACCAAAAATCGGTATTCATCCGCAGATCTCAAAACTGGTATTAGAATTTTTAACTTCGAATTAGTTTTCGAAATATTAATTTTTTTCTAATTTTAAATACTTTTTCTAATGTTGGCAACTCAAATTTTAATCATAACAGATTTTTTTTTCATATTTTATTAAAAGTTATTATTTTAAACTAATTTGGCCTCCCTTAAAAGTATGCTAAAAACAATGTTTATTTTTTATTTATTTTTTTTTTTTTGTATTTTATTATCATTTTATTTAATACAAAACTTTCATTTAAAATTGAAGAGTATTAATGGCTTTCACTTCTTTCTTTTTTTAAACGAAACGAAAAGAAAAATATTAGGCGCAGATGTCATATACGCACCGGGATACATAATTGGCGCCAAAATGGCGTTATTTTGCCTGAAATGCTAACCCGGCTACTGTTGCTTATTTATTAATAAATGTTTATTTACATTTGTTTTCTTTTTATTTAAAAAAAAATGTTATAAATTGTTTTGTCCTATAGTTATTAATTTTTTTATTTATTGTTATTTCATTTAAAAAAAAAATAGAAAATAATATAAAAATACATATGTAGCTAGTATTCAAAAACGAGGTTTTCGCCAAATTGTCGTAAAAAAAATCACGCCAAACCCGATTAAATAATGTAACAAATCTTGACATTTAATTTCAAATTCAAAGCAATGTTTTAATGGTACTTTAGTTATCCTGTCGACCAATTTCGCCAAATTATATAAATCGCCAAACCACTCACCAAATTATACAAATTGACGTAATTTTTATTTTAAATAACGAAAGAACAAATAAATTAGTATAACTTTAATAAAAATAAAACGTCGAAATAAAAATCACTTGATGGCGTAAACACGTGTAACTTCCTTACAGTCAAGTGAATGTGACATTTACGATAAATCATTATTGGTATTTAATCTTATAGTCTGGCGATAGATTTTTGGTCGACGGGATAACCAAATAGTACTGTTTTAATTTGCCACTCGAAAAATAAAAAAATGCTAACTGGCGAGCTAAAAAAAAGGCTATTAGTGAGATTTGCACCCGGCTGACATAAAAGTACCAATAATTCTTTGCGATCATGACAACTTTTATGTAGTTTTATTCGAAAAAGTAACTTTGATTCTTTAATCAAAATGGAAACCTTTCTTATGAAAAGCGAAGTAACTGTTTGTGGCAGTTACATGACTTGGACTATTATAATATAAGTGAAACGATGGCGATAGAATAATATTCGGCGACTTTCGTCTGTGGCTGGCTAACATTAAAGTACCAAAATGGCCGCCTGGAATATAAAAAGCGAAGGGATCCGCCCGGAACCGTCGATAAGAGTCATATGACTTAGGCTATTATTATAGAGATTGTTTTCAATTCTAAAACAGCGCGAAGAATAATATTTCCTAACGATCAAAAATTTATTTACACGTAACTATTAAAAACAGAAAAAAAAACGCTTTAAAATTACTATTAAATGAGTAAGTGTTAAAAGCAGGAAAATATTGAAAATTATGACTTGAAAATTGTATTTACACGTGAATATTAAAAGGGAAAGGAAACTTTAAAACAATAAATACATTAATATGCGTTTAACCCTTTCAGGGGCAAGGTACTTCCATTCGTAAAATGTTGAAATAAGTGAATGGCACCAGAATTTACAAACGAATTTCGAGATACGAAAATGCTTTTGTTCACTTAATTAATAAAAGGAAATTTTTCAATCCAATATTCTGGTGCCAATGTGGCATTTAAGAATTAAAATGAAATGGTCCAAAAATGAACCACCGCCCTTGCAGGGGTTAAAGCAGTAAATTGTATTATGTCAATCGTTTTATAACGCTGTTAAAAAATACCGGGAGGCAAAGACTCAGTTTACTCAATTCATTTTATTTTAGCTTCCTTTCAAATGTTTAACTGGTCTTCTTTAATCAAACACGAAAACAACCATTGGATGTCTTAACAGCAACTGATTCGGCTATAAATTTTCGCAATCAAAGGGAATTGAATGGAAACCTGTTCAGAGGGAGATCGCTATAGGTTTTTTCATTATAATACAATCTTCTCTAATCTTTTTAATACCGATCAAATTATCGTGCTTTTAGATACTGCGGTGTCTGAACGGGGGTTGGCGAGCGTAGCTTGCAGGGGGCAGAGCCCCCTAGTGCTAATATAAAAGTCAACAGAATGTATCTGTGTCCTTTTTATTGCGAAAAAATCATAATTATGCAAAAAAAAAAAAAAAAAAAAAAAAAAAAACGCTATTTTTGGCTATGTAAAAACTTTAATGACACCAGTATTTTTTTTATAGAAATGTTATATATAATTATTATTAAGGATCGACCGAAACAGGTTTTTAATCTCGAAACCGAAACCGAATTTCGGAGATCTTCCTATTTTCGCCCGAAAACGAAAACGAATATGTCCAAACACTTTTTTAAAGTAATGAAATTGTATGTATTAAAGTAATAAATACATACATAAATATATTATTAATTAATTATACATATTTATTAAATATGCATAATAATTAATTAACTATGCGTATTTATTAAATATACATATTAATTAATTATACGTGTGGCCCAAATTATCTTTTAAAACGAGAAACGAATTTTCGGCGAAACTCAGATTTTGGACCGAAACTTAACCGAAACTATCAGTATTCCAAAAATCTCGTTTTCCTCGGAAATGTTTGATGGATTTATAACCCTCTCAGATATGGACAGAAAACTACTTTAGAAACATTAAACTTTTTTTAGTAGCAATAAATCAATTCGTAATCATCTCAGATATCATTAACTGATTTCAAAACAGGAAACCATTCAAGAATACAAACATTTGAACACTTAAATAAATACGTTAAGTAATAATAAATCATTCTGCAATAAACAAACTCTCCGATTATAGCTAAATTATCCTACTCAAGTTATATAATTACAAATAAATAATGATATTAATAAATAAAATCTGTTTGTGAAATTTGTTCATATATCAACCCACGCATGCTGCAGCTGTCTGACGTCAACATCATCGTCATCAAAGAACTCTGACTGAAAAAAACTTTTTTTCTTATTTTTTAGTTAGTTGGTTGTTAGATTCTCTAAGTAAAACATGTAAAATTAATATAAGAAAAAGCTGCAATATGAAGCAGCAACATTTGTATTTTTTAAGATAGAATATAGTTTTAAAATGTTACTTAAAAAACACGAAGAACTCGTCAGTTTTCATTTCTTTCAGTGTTCATAAAATTAATTAGAAAAACAAATATTTTCTCTACAGCTAAGAAGGATACGTGTTGACGGATTAACGCTCGTGCGAAGCTGTATAATGAGGATTGCTGCTGAAGAAAGATAAAGGTAAGAAATTACCTATATTATTATTATATTTAAATATAATTTCATGGCCAAAAACAAAATAATATTTATTTATTTATCTAAGTACTAGCGCGCGTAACTTACTGTGCAGAGCAGAGGTGGCTTTTTTGCCAACAATTTTTATTTCGAGACTGAAAAAGTCCGTATTTTAGTAGATAAATAATATTTGTGAAAAAAAAAACTACTGGCCATAGTGGTATGCACATTAAAAAGAAAATGAAAATTATTGCTTATTGTGCATTGTTTTTTTTATTGATATATATGAAATGTTAAAGAATTGAAGAAAATTAAATATATAAGAAGTTTTATATAGAATAAAATAAAAACAGCAATTCCTCACATAAGTAAAACTTAAATAACTAGAAAAATGGCCGCATCACGTGAGATACAGTTGGTAGAAAAACTAAACGCGAGTAACTACAGCAATTGGAAATTTAAGACTGAAATGTTATTGATTAGAGAAGACTTGTTTAACGTAATTAGCGAAGATAGCCCCACGCCAATCACGATCGATTGGGAAAAAAGGACAAGAAGGCGAGAGCAATTATCAATTTATCAATTGAAGATTCACAAATCGTCCATGTAAAAGGGCTTAACACAGCCAGAGACACATGGAACGCACTTAAAACGATACACGAAAGGGCGAAACTCTCTAGTAAACTATTTTTGTTAAGAAAGCTTTATGGAGCCAAGCTCCAAGAAAACGGGAACCTAATCAAACACATAACATACATTCTAGAACTAATTGGCAAACTCTCAGCGATCGGGGAAACAATCAGCGACTCCCATCTTTCAGCTTTATTGCTGTGTTCGCTAACCCCTAGTTATAATACTTTGATCACTGCACATGAATCACGAAATGAGGACGAGCTTACACCACAATTTATTAGAAGTAAATTAACAGATGAGTACAATAGAAGGGTCGAAAACACAGACCAGGGTGAAAATTCAACAAAAGCGTTTAAAACGCAAAAAAGATTTTCTAATGATAACTTTAAAAAAGATAAACAGTGCACGTACTGCAAATTGAGAAATCACACGTACAGAGAATGTTGGCATTTGAAAAATCGAAACAATCACCCAAATACACAAAAACAACAACAAACATACAAAAATAAACATTACTCATCATCGTTGTATTGTGTTATCAACAATCTGATAACCAGATTTATAGAACGGAAACAAAACCAGATCAAGGCAGCGACGCAGCCTTTCTAATAGACAAAGCAGGAAAACAAACCTGGATTATTGATTCTGGTTCATCCTCACATATCCTAAACAATAAAAATAAGTTTACTAAATTAAATGACAGAAAAAACAACGGTCATAATTGCCAACGGCAAAACACTAAACTCGCTAGGTACAGGAGAAACTACATTCACGACGAAAACATCCGATGGAGGCATAAATAAAATTACGTTGAAAGAAGTGTTATATGTACCCGAGCTAGAATCTAATTTAATTTCAGTAAGTAAAGAAACAAAGAACGGGTATAAATTATTATTTGATAAAGATAAATGCACGCTGTCCCGAAATGGGAAAATCTACTTGGAGGCAAAAATGAAAAATAACCTATACGAAGTTGAATTATTAGAAAATGCTGATAGGAATATAGTAAATATGGCACATGAATGCAAAAGTAAAGACTGCCTGGAACTTTGGCACAAACGCCTAGGGCATAGAAATTATAATTCCATAAAGGAAATGGTCAAAGACGACTTAGCCTACGGCATAAAGCTAAATAATTGCAATCATGGAACAACATGCGAAACGTGCATACAAACAAAAACAAGCGATGCTCCCTATCCCAAAACAGTGTATAGAAACAAAACAGGTAGAGTACTCGATCTAGTGCACACGGACGTATGCACAGCAATAGGAACCCCCCACAATAGGTGGTAAAACAATGTTTGTAACTTTCATTGACGACTACTCTAGATTTACTGTAATATACTTATTAAAACATAAAGATGAAGTACAGGATAAACTGATCGACTATATAGCTATGGTTCGAAACCAGTTCGGAATATATACGAAAGCAATAAGATCCGATAACGGGGGAGAGTACATAAATAGTGGGACAGAGGATTGCTTAAGGAAAAGGGGCATTAACCCTCCGTCTACCAGACGGGTGCATTGGACCCGACAGGTACATACAAAATATTCATTCAAACCAGAAATTTCTTTAAAATAAACTAAGTATATAAACCAGACAAAAATAAGGTAAATAAATAAGTTAAATAGTTTTAAATAAAAATTCTGGTGTAGAACGTTTTATTAAAACTTGAATAAAATTCCCGGTAGATCTAGGGTTAAACATCAATTAACCGTGCCGTATTGCCCGAGCCAAAATGGCATTGCGGAGAGAAAAAAAAGGTCGCTATTAGACATGACTAGAAGCCTACTCAGAGAAGCAGATCTGCCACAAAGATTTTGGGGAGAAGCAATTAACACCGCAAATCATTTACAGAATCGCTTACTAACAAGATCGACAAATAAAACACCATTTGAGGTATGGTTTAATCGCAAACCGAATTTACACTATTTGCGAACATTCGGATGGAAAGCTTACGTATACGTGAATAAACAACATCGAGGAAAATTGGACGACAGGGCTCAGGAAGGGATTTTTGTAGGATACGATAACAACTCAAAAAGATATCGCGTATACACTAAAGAAAATAAAATTGTAATTAGCAGAACAGTGAAATTCATAGAAAATAGCAAAATTAGCCTAAAAGAAAGTAAAGAGACAGAAAACTCATATGACGACAAAAATTACATTGAAACGGAGATAAACAACACAACCGAAGAACCAACCGCGTCCAAACAACCGACCAATGAACCAAGAAGATCCGAAAGATCGAATAGGGGGGTACCACCAGACAGATATGCCTGTTATGTAAAAAATGATAATATGACAGAACCGACTAGTTGGAATGAAATACTGGATATAAATAATCCCAAAGAAAAGGAAAATTGGCTTAAAGCCACACAAGTGGAAATCAATTCGCTGAGAAAAGACAACACATTGGAATTAGTGGATCCTCCACCTAACAAAAAGGTTATAGGTTGCAAATGGACATTCAAAAAGAAATTAGACAGTCACGTGAACACTCAAAAGTACAAAGCACGTTTAGTAGCCAAAGGGTTTAGTCAAAAATATGGGGAAAAAATGACGAGACTTTCGCCCCAGTAGTGTCACAAACAACTGTGAGAACATTTTTGGCAGCAGCCGCATATAAGAATTTGAACGTGAGACACGTAGATATCGATACAGCTTTTTTATACGGTGAATTAGAAGACGAAATTTATATGAAACAATCTGAGGGCTACATTGAGAAAAATTCAGAAAACAAAGTCTGTAAATTGAAAAAATCGATCTATGGACTCAAACAGGCAGCCAGAAATTGGAACAAAAGAATAGAACAATCTTTGAAAAATTTAAACTTTCAACAAAGCACCGTGGAGTCATGTCTATATACACGAAAAGAAAACAAAATTTCAACTTACATAATAGTCTACGTTGATGACATTTTGATAGGTGGTGAAAACGAAACGATTGAAGACATAATAAAATCTTTGAAGAAAGAATTTGAATTAAAGGACCTTGGGGAAGTATCTCACTATTTAGGCAGGGAAATAAACAAATCAGAAAATGGGTATAAACTGAATCAAAGATTAAAAATAGAAGAGCTCGCAAGAAAATTCAATTTAGAAAACGCAAAACCCGCAAGCACTCCCATGGATGCCGGTTTTCACAAATTAGAAGACGAAGAAAATTTATTGCCTAATAATACAAAATTCAGACAAGCGATAGGATCGTTGCTATACATAGGAACCACTACGCGTCCAGATATAACAGCCGCTGTTAACATACTCAGCAGAAGATGTGAAAATCCACGCCTAAAAGACTGGAACGGTGTGAAACGCGTAATAAGTTACCTGAACATTACAAATACTTTAAATTTGACATTGTACGCAAATAACGAACCAAAGTTAATCAGATTTTCTGACGCCGGCTGGGCGGGGGACACAAGAACGAGAAAATCGACTACTGGAAACAAATTCATGTTGGGAAATAGTCCCATTCAATGGTTTACGAAAAGGCAAAATTGCATTGCCTATTCATCAGCAGAAGCTGAATTTGTTGCTGCAGCTAGTGCAGGACAGGAAATTGCCTGGATAATAAAGTTATTAGCAGACCTGAGCTTGAATTAAAATTTACCAGTAATACTGTATGAAGACAACCAGAGCGTCATCAAGATGGTGGAGAACGAAAAATTCTCAAAACGCACCAAGCACATAGACGTGCGTTACCACGCAATAAAACAGATGAAAGAAGATGGAATACTAGATCTTCGTTACTGCCCAACACAAGACATGACAGCAGACGCGCTGACCAAGCCACCGGCCAAGCCTCAATTCCTGAAACATCGTGAATCCATGCAACTATTACCGGATGCATCTGAGATGGTTAAGGAAGGGTGGTGGATTTATAACCCTCTCAGATATGGACAGAAAACTACTTTAGAAACATTAAACTTTTTTTAGTAGCAATAAATCAATTCGTAATCATCTCAGATATCATTAACTGATTTCAAAACAGGAAACCATTCAAGAATGCAAACATTTGAACAATTAAATAAATACGTTAAGTAATAATAAATCATTCTGCAATAAACAAACTTTCCGGTTATAGCTAAATTATCCTACTCAAGTTATACAATTACAAATAAATATTGATATTAATAAATAAAATCTGTTTGTGAAATTTGTTCATATATCAACCCACGCATGCTGCAGCTGTCTGACGTCAACATCATCGTCATCAAAGAACTCTGACTGAAAAAAACTTTTTTTCTTAATTTTTAGTTAGTTGGTTGTTAGATTCTCTAAGTAAAACATGTAAAATTAATATACGAAAAAGCTGCAATATGAAGCAGCAACATTTGTATTTTTTAAGATAGAATATAGTTTTAAAATGTTACTTAAAAAACACGAAGAACTCGTCAGTTTTCATTTCTTTCAGTGTTCATAAAATTAATTAGAAAAACAATTATTTTCTCTACAGCTAAGAAGGATACGTGTTGGCGGATTAACGCTCGTGCGAAGCTGTATAATGAGGATTGCTGCTGAAGAAAGATAAAGGTAAGAAATTACCTATATTATTATTATATTTAAATATATTTTCATGGCCAAAAACAAAATAATATTTATTTATTTATCTAAGTACTAGCGCGTAACTTACTGTGCAGAGCAGAGGTGGCTATTTTGCCAACAATGTTCAACATTTCTCATCGATTTTAGCTTTATCGGCCGGCTCAAATGATACTATTTATTGCTATGAATTTCTTTGTTTGTAATTACCAGTCATGACTGACTCAAGACGTGAATGCAAATTATAAAGCAAGCACTGCATACATAACTAAACTTTTTCACGTGCATATTAAAAGCTGCAGGCATAACAGTAATAGAAAATTTTTAGTTTGAAACCTCTGAAGAGTTTCGAATACTCTTTGAGAAAGTTCTAGTATGACAGATGATCATTTACAGAAATCATTATAAAAGATAAATAGAGGTGTATATACATAAAACGAAACTATTTTTTTATTAAATGAAATTCCTATAATTAGAAAACCTTTCTGTGTCATTGATGAATTAATTACGTTTTATTTTATATGAAAAAACAAGTTTTGGATCTAAGGCACAGAGAGACAATTTGGACCACACGTATAATTAATAATTATGCATACTTCATAAATACGCATAATTAATTATTATGCACATTTAATAAATACGTATAATTAATTTATAATATATTTATGTATGTATGTATTAATTACTTTAATACATACAATTTAAGTACTTTAAAAAAGTTTTTGGACATATTCGTTTTCGTTTTCGGCCGAAAGTAGGAAGATCCCCGAAATTCGGGTTCGGTTTCGGCATTAAAAACTCTGTTTCGGTCCTTAATACTAATTATATATAACATTTCCATAAAAAAAAATACTGGTGTCCGTAACGTTTTTACACAGTCAAAAATAGCGTTTTTTTGCATAATTACGATTTTTTCGCAATAAAAAGAACACAGATACATTCTGTTGACATTTATATTAGTACTAGCCACCTTCGCCCGCTATGCTGGTCGGTTTTTCTAAAGAAATCTTGAATGAAACAAAATATATCTGTGAATTTGATCATGCGTTTTAAAGCAAATGGACATTTACCTGGTGTATCCAACCGAATTGCTGAAAGCAATATGAATGTCACTACACTATTATATCTTTTATTGAGTCATACAGTCATTTAGACTGTTAAGGACTAATTTCTTTAGTTGATCTGTTAGTGTAGGATTCGGTAAAAAACAATAGAACAATATGTAATATACTAAAAGCGTTCATGAAAAATATCAATGCAAGTCTCATCAGAATCTGTTAATTGGACTTATTGAAAAGGCTGATCGTTTATAATAATTGAGTTCGTCTGATTCTAGAACTTTCATCTATAATTCTACAATCAAGCAACCTAACAACCAAGCAACAGCAAATGATATGTGCTTTATACTAAAACATTCACTGAAAAATTAACTAACCGATCAAGTTGCACCGAAATCCACTTAGCAAAATCTTTTAAACTGGAAAATATACCGAAACCTTCCCTAAAAATGATCTAATTAACAGTTTAAATCCCTAAAAAATTCATTCTGTGGAACCTTTAAAAAAAGCAAATCTTTCAAAATTGGGTTCATCTGATTTAGAACTTTCCCCATAATTATTTAACTAAGCAACGTAGAACGTTATGTTTTATACTAACATCTTTTCTGAAAAATTATCGAACTAACAATGCAAGTCCCGTCAAAATCTATTCAGCAGAACTCAAGATATAAGCGGCCGGAATGAAATTTCTCTTTGCATTATATAAGGGTGGTTATTAATTAGCGTGAGGCGTTCAGAGCCCTCTATGGAGTAACGTATTAGACGAAACATAACCAAATTTCATGAGCATGCATAGTAGACCATGGGATTTCGAAATCTAAAAAAAAAAAAAAAAAAAATCGCCACCAGGGGCAATTTTGGCGCTGTTTACCGACTAAATAGCATTAATTTGCATAAAATCCGTTCTGTGTAGCGATCATGAGTATAAAAGGAAAGGCTGGGAGATTTCTCATCATTCTGAGACCAACTGCTTTGCGATGGCTCTTACCTTACGGGAACGTGCTTTGCTAGTCAAGCTGTATTATCAACGGAACGAGAATTGCAATACGTGAATTTCGCCGATTAAAGAAGTTGCGAAAAGGACCGATGAGCATGACAAATTTACGAAAGATGATTCAAGTATTTGAAACTACAGATACTCTAGCACCGCAACCAGGCCAAGGAAGTTGACGAAGTTGCAACTGCTATTGTCGAACAGGAGATGGAAATGTGCAGGGTACCAGCAGCGCTCGGGCAGTATCTCGGCACACGCAGATCCCATACTCAACGGTGAGGAAGATCCTGCATCAGATGTTACAGTTTTATCCGTACAAAATCTCTTCTGTTCAAGAATTGCTCCCAGGCGATGCGGCCACCCGATTGGATTTTTCATTGATATTTTTAGCACGCATGCAAGTTGATGCTACATGGCCGTGGCAGATTTTATGGAGTGGTGAAGCGCGCTTTCATTTGAACGGTGGCGTTAACACCCGCAACTGCCGCATTTTGGCTGCGAATAATCCGCACGCTTGTGTGCAAAAGCCTTTCCATTCGCCAAAAGTCACAGTGCGGTGTGGTTTTACAGCATCCTTTATCATCGGTCCTTACTTTTATGAAGAAAATGGAACAAGTGGACCAGTGACCTGTACCGTTACTGCTGCCAGGTATGCAGCTATGCTGCAGAACTTCACGATTCCGCAACTACAGCAGCGAGGATGTCTCGATTCAACCATATCCATGCAGGATGGTGCACCACCCCACATTGGACTTAGGGTACAGCGTGTTTTGCGGCAACATTTTTCTGACAGAAGAATCATTAGCCGTTCATTTCCTACGGCATGGTCGCCCGATCTCAATCCTTGTGATTTTTGGTTGTGGGGATTTCTTAAAGATGTTGTTTATCAGGGACATGTCTCCGATATCGCAACGTTGAAAGATCGAATAACGTTGCAAGTGAGGCAAACCAACTCTGATATGCTGCGAGCGGCAGTCGAAAACGTCGTGCATCGTATGCAATTCTTGGAATATACCAATGGTGCTCATATTGAACCTAATTTGTAAATAAAATACATTTGTTGTAAATAAAATTGATGTGTACTGTATTGTTTGGCATTTAATCATTCAATAGTTACACTAATACACTTTTTCAGTGCCAAAATTGCGCCTAGTGGCGAATTTTGGAACTTTTTTTTTTTTTTTTTTTAGAATTTGAAATCCCATGGGCTACTATGCATGCTCATGAAATTTGGTTATGCTTCGTTCAATACTTTACTCGCTAGAGGGCTCTGAACACCTCACGCTAATTAATAACCACCCTGTATATATTGAGATAGTTAAATATAACTTTCATAATCGCGTTAACGTGATTATAGAACTCTCTGGGAGGTAGGGATAGGTATATACTGCATCACTTCTGAATTTTTTAAGGAACTCAGCTCAACTTCCATAACTATAGTATATATACTCTTTAGTATACCCTATCTCTGTAGCTTATATCTTCTAATTTTCTTTACTGTACCACTGAGAACTTTTTCCGCATAGCTCCGTAACTAAACAACACAGAATGATATGATAAATATTGAAAAAATCCCTGAAGTATTATCTAACTTATTGTGCATTTAATTAGTTGACTTGAAATCTTTCATAATCGAGTTCACCTAATTTTAGAACTCACGTAGCAACTTAGAATGATGGTTTTTACATTAAACCATTTATAAATCAAACTTACTATTTATCAGTGTAAGTTCTACAAAATTCTGTTCAGTAGAATCTGAGTTATAGTCATATTTACAATATTTATTGCTCATTAAACCTTTTTTCTTTACATTTGAAATAAAATCAGTAACTGTTTTGGTATTTCCCTGTTATGCCAACACCATTGTCACCAAGCGTAATAGTTGGCACAAAATTGAAATGATACATTTGAAAAAAAAAATTGTTGATAAAAAAAATGAGCATTTAAAAAATATAACTTTTGAAAATTACAGACTTTGACCTACCATTTTTTAAAATCAATAAAAATAATGGTACTACTTGGTTATACCGTCGACCAAAAATCTATTGCCAAACTATAAGATTAAATGCCAATAATGGTTGATCGTAAATGTCGCATTCACTTGACTTTAAGCAAGTTACACGTATTTACGTCATCAGGTCATTTTTATTTCGACGTTTTAAATGTAGTATTTTTATTAATGTTATACTAATTTATTTGTTCTTTCGTTATTTAAAATAAAAATTATGTCAATTTGTATAATTTGGCGAGTGGTTTGGCGATTTATATAATTTGGTGAAATTGGTCGACGGGTACCAAAATAAATACTTAAAATATAAGAATAAATAAATATTTTGCAAGTAATAAAATATAGTCTATTTAAACTGCAGTCTTGAAATTCTAAACGTCTTTTACTACTGAAGCATGGCGTACGTAATGTATGTCTCAAATTGCAGTAAACATTTCATTCATGGTTTTTTGAACAAAACATTTTTATATGTATAATTCCTAACTTCTGAAATAATTTTATTGTAGCTTCCTCATCATAAGATAACTGCGAAATGGTAAAATCTATATCAGTATCAGTAGTAAATATTTTCTATTCAAAAAATAACAAATTAAAAAGTTTTGCGAGATTATGATGGAATAAAATAAATTCCATCATTAAAATTCCTGCATAAAAATATTCACATTCAATAATTAGCAAATGTTAATGTGTGGCACGGTTTGCAATAAAAATCGTTTGCACAATTAGGGTTGAAATAAATGGCGCGATACCATACATTTTGGCATGGTATCGCGACGAAAATTAGAACGAAAAAGTACCACAGTTTTTTTTTTGTTGTTGTTGTTTTTTTTAGCTTTAGTTTTTGAGGCGTTTGAATTTTTTTTTTCTAATTGACGAAGTTGTTTTTTATTTAAACAAAAGGATTGGTTAAAAAATTATTCAATTTGAATTTTTTCCCTTGCTATAGTAACAAAATGAAAAGAATGGGTTTTTAGAATTTATCACTTGAAAAATTCAGGTTTTGGCGCCAAAGATAGTGCCAAATTAGAAAAATATGAAATATCTCTTGAACGATTGGACTTAAAAGAATTTAGTTAGTACCATTCGATTCAGCATACAAAAATACACCAAAATATATTATCAGTTCTAAAATAACCATAAAATCAGATTTTTAAGGAATTTTTTTAATGTTCGTTCTCTTTTTTACCCCCCTTAGGGGTGGAATTTTGGAAAATCCATTCTTAGCGGCACTCTATATCATAAGAAGTATTTTTACCCCGATTTTCAAGATTTCTGCTTTATGATCAACATTAAATTACCATTTCACTTGTCGCATTTCCAATTTATCAAAATTTTTACAATTTTTTGCTGTCCTTAAAGTTTTTGCACGCACTGTATAAAATAGAACCTTATATTAGCTTCATAAAATACTTGAAAAATTTGATGCATTGTTCATAAATATATGAAATAGCAAAAAAGAAATAAAAGTATACCGAATAGCTTGAAAAAATACAAAATGCTTCTTTTATTTAAAAAAAAAGTGCAGGCTTCCTTACTCTCATGCATTGAAAGTGTGAAGCGGCTCAGGCAGAAAGTAGATCAGCGATCTAGCTCTCCGTTTTATTTTACTCGTATAATAGGGCTAACGAGGGGAGGTCCCGAAGTTGGTGTCACGGAATGCGATGAACATTTGTATATCGATGGAGTATAGTAAATAAATATATGACCGCCATAAAGCGCAACCACCAGGGGGTCTTCAGAAAATAAGTCGCAAAGTTTAAGCTACAGTTTATAATCGGATAAAGTTCCTTCTTTGGCAAGAGGTTCAGTAGCATGGTCGGCAGCATTATGGATTTGAGATTTTTCTAAACGACTTGAGAATTTTTAAGATAATTGTATAATTGTAAAAGTGTAGTTTTTCTAAAAGAAAGCACTGGTGTTTTCTTGGCGTAAAGTCAGGGAAATTCCCTGATCTGTATGAAGCCTTGCAAATGATATTCACACATCTGGAAATGTAAAACATTGAAGTGAAATATGTTATGAAATTTTATTAATTTCACAATGATGTTGTGCTTAAATAAAAGTTCTTTAATTATTTTTATACTATTTTAAATATTTAAAAAACTACGCTTAGAAATATGCGATGAACGTTTGTGTATCAATAGAATATAGTTAGCATAAAGATATATGACCGGCATAAAGCGCAACCCCCCATGGGGGTCTTGAGAAAATAAGTCACAAAGTTTAAGCTACAGTTTATAACCGGATAAATTTTCTCATTTGGCAAGCGGTTTAGTAGCATGGTTGGCAGCTTGCTGGATTTGAGTTTTTTCTACCCGAGTTCAAGTCCTGCTCGGACATTTTTTTTAAACGAAAATTTTCATCAATCATTTTAAATCCGTAATTGAAAAAATATGTGCAATAATTGAAATTTATGGAAAATATGAATTAAATGTATGTTTTATAGCATATAAGTGCTTTTTTAACTACGAAATTTTGCATGTTTAAATATATAATGAGAAGTAAAAAAAAAAAAAAAAAAAAAAAAAAAAAACCGCATATTTGTATGTCTATGGACCAGAAATTTTTATGGACCAGTTATTTAAAATTATTTACATTTATTTCAACGAATATCTACAAATTTTAGCAGAAAAGTAAATTAAAATAAGTGAACAAATATGTTATTTTCATGTTGTTTCCCCATTAGAATATCTCATGGTTTATTAAAAATATGCTTTTATATTTTTAACGTGATTTTTTTAAGCCTGGGATTCTTGATTTTTACTTAGAATAAAGGTACTGAATAGCTGAAAATAGTTATTATGTAGACAATAATTACAAAAACAAAAATCCGAAAAAAAAAGTCCTATTAAGAATTTTAAAAAGTGTATTAAAAAATCATCAAATATTCGAAATACTTTCATATATAGAAACAAACAAAATTAAAATAATATAATTATTCACGCATTTATAGCGTTTTAATTTATTTCTCCGCGAAAAATAGTAGATTATTCATTGAAATAACTGTAAATAATTTAAATAACAACAAAAAAAATTTCTGGTCTATAGACATACAAATATGCGTTTGTTTTTAGCTTTTCACCATATATTTAAACATGCAAAATTTCGTAGTTAGGAAAGTAGTTATGTGCTACAAAACATAGATTTAATTAATATTTTTCATAAATTTCAATTTTTAAACATATTTTTTCAATTGCGGTTCGAAAATGATTGATAAAAATTTTCGTTCCGAAAAACAAGTCTGGTCGAGATTTGAACTCGGGTAGAAAAAGGGTAGAGGAACTCCGGTAGAGGCTGTCGACCATGCTGCTAAACCGCTTGCCAAATTAGAAAATTTATCCAGTTATAAACTGTAGCTTAAACATTGTGACTTATTTTCTCCAGACCCCCTTGAAGGGTTGCGCTTTATGACGGTCAGATATTGTTATACTAACTATACTCTATCGATATATAAATGTTCATTGCATTTGGTGACTCCAACCTCGGGAATCTTAAGCTGACGAGCGTCTGGGGAGAGAACGGCTTCTAATAGTAACACTTAGAAAAAATTCGGCTTCCGTTTCAACAGGGAAGAAAGGGAGGAAACAGTCTGCGTTCTTCCCTCAACCTTGTGTAACTTTCCCTTTTCGCTTGCAATAATTATCCAGTTATGGGAACATTAAAATTATAAATAAAAAATGTCGAATGTTGAATTTTATAATTTGATTCTCAGAAAAAAATGATTTTTTTCAAAAATAAATAACATATTTTTAAAAGGAAATAAATAAAAAAGAAAAATGGCTGTTATTTATATAAAAACCTTTTATATATAAATCTGTAAAAATTATTTTTATAATTATAGCTTCATATTTTAATATTATAATATTTCATTATATAAATATTAACATATTTAAAATAAAAAATAAGCAGATTTGTCAATTCTGCATATATTTATATATAATATAGTTATTTGGCAATTAATATTATATATATAACTATATTAAAAAATCTGTGTCCACGAAATACTGATTTTTTTTTTCAACTTTTTCACATCGGAAAATTCATTTTTACCGTTTTCATTTTTTATTAAGTTTTATAAATTAACCATTTACCTTTCTGTGTGTTTACTGTTTACCTATTCTTTTTTTAAATAAGGCCAATTGTCGTAAATGTTTGATATTTTGTTAAGATTAGCACCAACCTCATCGTATCCTTTGTTTTTTTTTTTTTGTTTTTTTTTTTTTGTTTTTTTGCAAACTTATGTCAATATTTCCAGTTTGGGGAATTCGATTTGAATATTTTACAATGCTTTTTCAATATATCATTAAATGATTTTCTGAAGGAGATATGAGATAATATTTTAAGGATTATGTTTATTAGATTAAGTAGGAAGGAGGGGGGGGGGGAGAGTTCGGTTTAAATTCTTTAACTTACATAAATGACGAAAATGTCAATTTTCCTGTTTAATTTACCGCATCTATTTGACATTAAACGGAATTTCCCTTCCCAAGTTGCAAAGTTCTTTTTTCTTTCTTTTGTAGCTATATATCTATATATATCAGTGTGATTAAACATTAAAATGTTAAAACTTCGACCTGTTTTTCAATTAACTCGGTTTTTAAATGGATAATCCTCATGGTTCATAAAATTAAGGACAGGATTTTCCTTAATATAAATTGACTGTTGATGAGTATTTGCTTAGTATTTTTTTTTAAATAAAAATATTGAGCAAATAGTCGTTTGTACATTATTTTTACAACATGTCATGACATTTCATTTATTTTTTTTTAACCCTTTATGTCCCAAATTATGAATTCATGAAAATTTCATCTTCTAAAACATTTTTTTGCGAATTTTTGAAACTACATTAGAAGATTTACACACACATTTAATAAATTTTAGAAGGATTTTGCAATTTAAAGACAATTAATTAAATTTGTATTTATAGGAATTTTGTGCAATATTTATAACTTCATTCAAATCTTTTATTTTAAATATTTTTTTTTTACCATTTTATAGAATTAGAAAATGTACAAATACAATACTCTTACAATAGAAATATAGGAATAATTCCGAACTGAAACTTTTCACCCTCAAACTTCCAAAGTCAAAAAAGCTAAAGAGAGGAGAGAAAAAAAAAATCATCCTTTTAAGAATAGTTTTGTTTTGTTCAACCAATAATGCTTTTGGAATAAAATAACGTAAAGTACCTATAACTCATTCTAAAATGTATTACTACTAATCGATGCATATTTTATATTAAGTTATTTTAATGGTACATTAAAATAGCGTCGGGGCATAAAGGGTTAAATAAATAACTATTCGGAAATTTGGTCCTTACGGTTATAGAGCGCACACAGAATTAAAAATATGAAAGAGAATGTTGTAAGAAATTAAAAGGAAGTGTGGTTTTAAAATCTTCTTAATAATTTTTAAATTAACTTTTCAAATCTTATTGCAATAATTACATTTATCCTTTATTAAGTCATTTTCCTTCATAGAACCATTTAATAATATGTCAGTAAGATATTATAAAATATTTTTTTTTAAAAAGTACAAAAGTTACAAAAATCCTTTAGTTGTAAAATTTTACACAAGCTTAACCCCCACCCCCTCACACACACACAAAAGAAAAAAAGAAGGATATGATGAGTGCTTATTTCGAATAAATATATTATCTATAAAGAATACTGCAGAATTGACAAAACTACTTATTTTTTAAGTCTGTTACAAAAATATATCAAAATATAATAATAATAAAATATGAAGCTACAAAAATATTATATCAGATTTATCTAACAAAACGTTTTCAGATAAATAACAGCCATTACTAGAATTCTATTTTTTTTTTAAATTATTTCCTTTAGAAAACATTTCATTTTTTGAAAATTCGATGTTTTTTTTTTGTTTTTTTTTCCTCTGTGTTGTTGAAATTATTCTTCGCTGTTTATAATTTTACCAATTCCCATAATCGAATAACAAATGCAAGCAAAAAGGGAAAGCAACATGAGGCTGAGGGAAGAACGCAGTAGATTTTCCCTTTTCTCCACAGCTGTAAAGGAAGGAGAATTTTTTCTAAGTTCTACTGTTAGCAGTCGTTCTTTCCCTTTCCCCAGACGCTCGTCTTAAGCTGCCCACGCACTATCCTTCTAACTGTCATCAGTGTTGGCTTTGTTTGTTCTGGCCACGCGGTGTCTTTGATTTTTAACGACTTTAGCAGGAAAGGGACTGATGTCCAGCAAAAGAGGAACCTTTCTTTCACTAGCGTCTCTTTCGTGCGCTGTTCCCTACGGGAGCGATGGATAGGGGTTAAGTCCATTCTAAATGCAGGTGGGAAGGGTAGAAGGAATTCTGCGGGAATGCAATCGATTTTAATCGAACTACAGTAAAATCTGTCTAAGGCGGAATCGATTAGGACCGAGAAAATTTTCCGCCTTACGCAAATCAGTAAATAAAAAGACTTGCGTATTGCGTACGTTTGTAATCTTCAGAACCGTTCTTAACGTGAAATATTATTTAGTATAAATATTTTTGGAGTTGAATCCCAGCAAAACTATTGCTTCCCAACAAACAAATGGTCTGTTATTTTCACACCATATAATAATGCATACATATATTTCGTTTTAATTTGAGACAAATAAACAAAACAAACATGATTTTGCACATGTATTTATTTATTTTTTTATATATAGAGAGAGTTTATGTATGAAATTTTGCATTTTATAAAATGTATAAATGCCCAAAATGTACAGATTTTTATTTGTTCAATCGGCATTTTCTTTTTATTTACAATTGTTTACAGTTTTTTACACAAATAAACTCCTATTTTTCTCAGCGAAATGGATTAAAATACGGTATATAAAATTAAACTATACTATTCTAAATTATTTTTTTTTCAACTATTCTAATAATTTGAAAAAAATTATGATTTTTAAAAATTTGCTTTTTAAATTTTAAATGTATGACTTTTTTTAAATCTCGTAGTCTTTATAGGTCTGCATTTTTTTTTTTTAATTATTATTATAGGGTCATAAAAAAAATAAAAATGCATATTTTAAATGTAACACTGTAAAAAAAAAAAAAAAAAAAAAAAAAAAAAAAAAACAGAAATCTGTGTTAAAAATTGTAAATAAAAAGAAAATGTTGTCGGCTAAACAAATGGAAACTGCATATTTTCTTTTGCTTTTTATTAAATCCGCAAAAATGCAAAATTTCATAAAAATTCTTTCGCTGAAAACGAATGAATTAGCAAAAATCTGTTTTTATTAATATTTGTATTTTATGTGCAATTTATATGTATTTGATCTATAAATCAGTTTTAAATTTTCGTTTACTGAATGTTTTTTATTTTTAAAAAATCCCTTTTTTCATCTTATGGAAAAATTTGTTTTCGGCGGGATCTTAAAATCCTTTCCGTTTCCGCGTTAGGCAGATTCCGGCTTATGAAGCACGTATTGATGTTATTTTCTATGGATTCGCCGGGACTTCAAAATATTTCCGCGGTAGACAGATTTCCGGCTTACACAGAGTCCGCCTTAGACAGATTTTACTGTAATAGATTTTGAAAATATTGATTAATCACGCTGGAGTTGATTTTATTTAGATTTTAGCGTTCCTGGTTATCCTGTGTTCTTTTTCTTAATGTCTTTAAATAAACAAAAAAGGCCCTTTTCAGAGTCAGACAACTGTCAAATTAAATCTGAACATAAACAATGATGACACAAATATCACGTGGTTTGCGGAGCAAGTTTCTCTGCTCTCCCACCCATAGAAGTACCAAATGTTTGTAATTCTATGCTCCCACCCTTCCCACCTGCATTTAGAATGGACTTAACCCCTATCCATCGCTCCCATAGGGAATAGCGCACGAAAGAGACGCTAGTCTTTCTTTCAAGTAGAGTAGAGCTCCTTATCTCCTGACCCATTGTTGATTCCCCTCATTCTTTTGTGAAAAAACCGCAGATGGGTCCAGTACAAAAGATTTTCCAAGAAAACTGAAGATGTGGGCAAAATACGCGTGCGTGCGCAGCCTTACTTGTAGCTTTGTCTTATGAGGAAGTTGGTTGGTTAGTTTTAAAAAGGCTTCTCTCATTCCTGAGGCAGCCTTTTCAACAAGATACTCCAAGAGATTCCAGAGATTATAAAAAATAAAGTTATTTACTTTATACAAATAAATTCCTACATCTTTCTGATGTGAATGTATTAAAAAATATTCATTAAAAATTCAAATTATTTCTAAGCATAAATTTTTAAATATTTAAAATAGTATAAAAATATTTAAATGACTTTGATTTACGCAGAACAGCATTGTGATATTAATAACATTTCATAATATATTTCACTTCAATGTTTTACATTTCCAGATGTGTGAATATCATTTAAAAGGATTCCTACAGATCAGGAAATTTCCCTGACTTTACGCCAGAAAAACAAAAGTGCTTTCTTACAGAAAAACTACCCTCTTACAATTATACAATTATCTTACAATTACGCGGTTACATAAATCGAGTTTTTCGAAATAAGATTACTGGTAATTCAGCTGAAAATGTTAGCATACTGTTTACTCATTTGTTTTTAATATACAGGGTGGTTGTAATAAAAGTTTCCCTGTTTGGACCTACGCAGAGTCCATTCTGGTACCCAGATAACGATGAAACTTGGAAAATACTTTATATGGACCATGGGGAAAAGAAATCTGCAAAACTAGAGAACAGGAATTCTGCTTTTTCAGAATTTAGTGTCGCCCCCGGCATTTCCATTACTTCCTTTTCTTCTGATGGACTGATGGCTTCTATTATTATGAAACAGCCATTTTAAATGAAGCGTTAGGTGAAGATGAAAGAGCAGCCGTAAAAAGTTAGAACTCTGATTTTCTGGTCAGAATGGGGCGAAAAAATCGCCATATTTTTTTTACGGCTGCTCTTTCATCTTCACCTAACACTTCATTTATAATGGCTGTTTCATAATAATAGAAACCACCCGTCCATCAGAAGAAAAATAACTCGGTTAAGTGGGACTCTACTGCAGTACAAAACATATTTCAATTTTAAGACTTGAAGCACACGTTTTATTTTATGTAAAATGACGTCATTCGCATCCGCTTAAGAATTCCACATTTACGATCTACTCTTAAACATCTACAGTAAAGAGCGTACACTATCGCGTAAAGTACACTATCGCGAAATAATGCACAAATGCAGCAAAAAGATGCCGTCATTCAAGAAAATCGAAAAAAAAACCCGGCTATCTAATGATTCATAGATACTTACAATTATACTCCCTGTAGGAAAAATCGGCTTTTCAAGGACAAACGTCCGCTTTTAATTTTCCCTTCGTTACCATAGTTACTAACGTAAGATAAGAGCCGAGGAGGGACCAACAAAGGGATAATGAAAAGAGGATGTTTGTCCTTGAAAAGCCAATTTTTCCTACAGGGAGTATAAATATAGTATATAATAGCTACATTGTTTTATTAGAAATCATTCGTTTATAATTTTTTTCAAAATAGCACGTATTTTAATTACATTTTCTTTCAGTTGTTACGAGAAAATGGCAACAAATATATATAATAACTATTTTAAAACTATTTTTCCTTTACTTTCTACAGAAATGGAGTACTACCGTTGCCAATATTAAGCAAATGGGTCCAAAAACTACAAAAAAATAATATTTCAAAAATAAATGGAGATACAGTTTTCAAACAAAATACATTTAAAAGAACATTTTTTTTTCAATACGACGGTATAAAAATTGAAAATAGATGCTTAGAAGTTTAAAATTTGCTAAAGAGTATTTAATCGTAATGCTTTGTTTTACGGCTAGGGTAACGTTATTTTTTGGACAAAAAATAAGCTGGTAGAAAGAAATAGCATACCGTACCGGAGGCTAATAAAATATTACTTCAAATTTCGATCACCGATGAGAAGGGGACGCATGAAGACAAGAAAACTTAAACTGGAAACACATTATTTACTCACAGCATATATTCAATATGCATTCCATTTGCGTCAAGCACGTGTTGAAAGCGTGTTATAGCGCCTTCAACAGTAGTGCGAAGAATTTCTTGATCAATTGCAGCAATATGACGATGAAGAGTTATGCTTGCTTTCAAATCAGGCAGAGTCCGTATGCTTCCGCCATTGACACATTCTATCAGGAATCCTCACAACTGGGATTCAGGTCCTGACACACATGGGACACGGACACAGGGATTCAAGTCCAGAGAACAAGGAGGCCAGGTTGTCAGAAAATTTCTCGAAATTACCCGAGACGAAACAGTGCCGTCTCTCTTCGGGCTATTTGGGGTGGTGCACCTGCTTGCATAACAAATTATCGCCTTTCTGATAAAACAACTTCGCAGGTAATGCTCGTTCTTTCCTCTCTAACGGCATGGTGTAGAATGACTTTAGGGCAGCGAATACTGGCTTTTTAAACGGCTCCAAATTTATATAACGTCTTTTCTCCTAGGTGGAAATCGCCATCGATCGGTCTAAATTTTAACAACTTTTTTTTATTGCAGATTTCAGGGGTCGTACTCTACATGAAAAATTTCAGGACAATTTGTTATCATATCATCATAATAAATCAGTATTTGTTTAAAGAAAAACAAATCTAGTTTAAACGCGAAAAATATCACCTTACTTAAGAAGAGATTTTCTATATATAAAAAAAATAGTGGTACCGAAGAATTTCCTGGTCGTGAAATTTCAGGACAAGTACGACCCCTGACATTTCTTTCCCCCATGGTCCATGCAACGTATTTGCCAAACCGATATCTGTCTACCAGAAAGGACACTACGTACGTTTAAAAAGGGTAACTTTAATTACAACCGCCCTCTATGCAATGAAATTAAATATAGTTAGGAATATTTATAAATATTAAATACATTTCATCAATCACAATGGCTTATTTTCGTAATTGTGTATTAACCCTCTCGCTGCGCTCGGGCATGCATTTTCCATTCAAATTAATACTATTTGGTTGTTCCTTAATCAGGACATTGTCCCCGATTACGATAGTCAAACATTTCTGCTTTAAACAACCGGTGATAAACGATTAAAAATTCCGTAAAAGACGCTCATCGCGAAGAATTACTTACGCAGCGAGAGGGTTAAGGTAATACTTTTCATAACGTTACTGCTGCTTACAATTACTTACTGCTATGATGTAAGCTAATCGGCAACAAACTGTTTTTTAGCCGTAAACCATACTCAAAACAAAATACGATTTTTAAAGTATTTTCCCCATGATTTGATTAACACTAGAAAGTCCTGAAAGAGTCGACCCGACTCCAACCCTACTAGTAGGAGAGCTGTTGAACATTTTTGAGTAGGTATTTGAGGCACCCTGAAAATTTGTGCAGCACTTCTTTTGTAATGCCTGAATACAAAATCGAATGTCTGGCTGAAGGATCGTGGACTAAAACCTGTGCCAGACACGTGTCAAGTGCCATTTTTTGACACTACCCAAAAAAAGTATTTGAGGCATGCTGAGATTGAAACAGAATAATATTTATACTTAGAAAAAAATATTTTGAAAATGACAGACATTTTAGTCGGCCCAAAACCTGTGCCAGACACGTGTCAAGTGCCATTTTTTGACTACCCAAAAAGGGTATTTGAGGCACGCTAAGATTGAGGCACAATAATATTTATGTTTAGAAAAAAATATTTTGAAAATGACAGACACTTTAGTCGGCACAAAAACTGTGCCAGACACGTGTCAAGTGCCATTTTTTGTCTGGCACAGGTTTTGGGCCACGATCCTTCAGCCAGACATTCTATTTTGAATTCAGGCATTACAAAAGAAGTATTGCACAAATTTTCAGGGTGCCTCAAATACCTTCCCTAAAATGTTTAACAGCTCTTGGACTATACGATTAAATGTACAGTGGAAGCAAAAATTCTTTCATAAAATAATTTAAATTGAAAGCACGCAGATTTACGTTAAATAAATCAGTCAAATAATTTTAAATAAAAATTCTGGTGTCAAACATTTTTATGAAACTTGAGTAAAATTTCCGGGCGTTCTAGTGTTAAGAAAAGAAAGTCGAAAAAATCAGGCTCTTAAGGGGTCTCAGGACTCTTAAAATTGGAAAAAAAAAAAAAAACCATTTACAAGGATTAATATCTTGAAATGTATTTGATTTTCATGCACAATTTTAACTGGGATGAAAGAGATAAGTATGTTCTTTTATTTCATGTATTTAAAAAATTGCAGGATGCAGAATTAGCATTTGCAGAGCAGCGGTGTAGTCGAGGGGGGACGCGGACGGACGGGGTCCCCTCCCTTTTTTATTTTATCTCAAACGTCCCCTTACTTTTTATTTTCAAGGGGGACGCTGGATTAACCTGGAGGACGCAGATTTCCCAAACAAGGATAAGCTCTCGAATAAACTAACAATTTTAAGAATTGTTAAATATATTGAGCATTGAATTTTTATATTTTCCAATAAAATTGAAAACTTTAATAAATTATAACGTATTAAATATATCGAAAATGACGTGTGATATTGAGATTCGTTGCTTGAGTTCTTTGCTAGAATAGTTCAACTAAAATCATGATGAAACTGTGATTTTAGAACGTTTCTTTTGTATTTCACCGCTTTAGAATTCGAATCTTTAAAAAACAATTGCATATTGCGCTTGCATGCTAGACGTAATCTACTTACTAGGGTTTCTAGCCTAAATATTTCTAGAAAAAAAACCTGATAAAATGTGATTTTTGGAGTTTTAATTTAAGCTATGTTTAATTTTTTTTATTACTTTTCTCGGCAATTCATGAAGGAAGACAAGATTTGAAAACAAGTTTGACCCATGTGACACGGACCTTATGTTCAGGACTATAAGCGTCCCCCCACGTTATTTTCCAGGACTACACCACTGTTGCAGGGGGCTCCAAACTGTCAGACATTTGACGAACAGAAAATCGGCGGAACAGAATACGCGCAGGATTACAAAATACATTTTGAAAGTAGAATGAAAATTTTGGTGCCTACTTATACTTTAGATTGTAATAATTACCCTGAACCTAAATAAATTTGTATTTAAAGCATTTTTATATTTTTTAATACAAAGCTGTATTTAGCTAATGCAAAATTTAGAAATTATCAACAGTATAATCACCTACAAAAATATTTTTTTGAACAATAAAAAAGAAATTTTAAGTTCAGTTTATACAGACTAACATGAAACACTTGTTTTGAAAGTTTCATGGAAAAATATACAGAAGTTTTTGAGATATCGTGCGCGGTATGCCCAAAGACGTTATTTGGAAGTTTCGGAAACGCATCTTCAGATATTAAGCGGATATAATTCTAAAAGAACTAGAAGATATTCTTAAAACACCATCGAAAACTTTTAAATAGGCTAGGCCTTTGGAAAGGTCTGAGCCTTTCTTCGTCAGGCGCAAAAGAAGACGTGCTTCTACTTAGAAAGAAGCAGCAAGACTGAAATGAGAGATACGGGACAGGAAACAAGCTGAAGAAACAGCAGATAGGAAAGTAGAAAACAACAGGCAATAGGAAAGCAGAAGACAACAGCCAGTCACAGAAGAGTTTAATCAAAACAAAAGAACACAGAACAGAAAGGGAAGAAGGAAGCAAATAAAAAAACCCCATGAAAGTTAAATTAAATTAAAAATAGATTATAATAAAATGAAAACACACAAATAGGGGAAGTTGGCCTAAAATGATCCCCTTAAGGCGAAAACTTGTGTAAAATAACATGACTGTTTAAATAAATGTTTTGTCCTTAATATGTTTTACACTATATTTTGCACCAGAAACATACTTTAATAATATTTTAAACAGAAATTGGGTAATGAAGAAAATAGTTTTTTTAAAATGTGTCCAAAGGGTCATTTTACCCTCAACCAAGAGTAAAATGATCCTTCATTTAAAAATTATTGTAAATTTTTTTTTTATCGGCAAAATAAATGCTATAAAAGACAATAAAATGGAATATTTGAAAATTATGATCGAAAAGTAACGCCTATTTCCGCCCCATCCGAAAACTAGGAATATTTAAGCACATATCCAGGGTGTCCAAATCTCCGGTTTTTTGCACACCACTATTATTTTAGAGAAAAGGTTGTTCTTTTAAATCAGCCAAATGTTCGAATTAAATAAAACAACATTTTCTGTATTAAATTACTGGTATCCAAAAAGCCGGAGACTTGGCAGGTATGCGTATCGCAAAGATACTCATAATCCTCTGCAACGTATTCTATTATGGGAATTAAAGGGTTAAATGTTAAGTTTTATAAAATAAATAATTATATAAAGTAAGGTATTTGAAGACATACTTATTAAAGTATTTAATAATTGCAATATTTTAGCGTAAAACAGTCACATGACAGTAGTTTTTACTTGTATTGCAGATGTGCAACACAAGGAAAGATTGACGTATTATATGAAAAATATATGTCTGATTTTTTAGCGAAAACTTTGTCTGATTTAAACAGGACATTTTTCCCGATTAGGATAGTCAAAAATTTCTGCTTTAAAGAACCGGTGATAAACGATTAAATTGCATGGATTAAAAAAAAAATGCAAATAGAAAACTAATTTAATACATTTCTATTATTTTTTATGGAAAAAGCACACACAGCGCCATCGAAACAATCTCCACTAATGGTTTTCGAGAAACGCTTTTTCTGCAAAAGACAACTAGCTACTTTAACGACAAATGTTCTGGCCAATCAGATTTCGAAATGTCAAAACCTGGTTGGGAAAACCAATATATACATCTGTTAAATTTGCTCGATTACACCGTGATCAACGAGGATCCGAAAAATATGTCAAATACAAAAGTTACGTTACGTCCGTAGAATCCGAAGCTGCAATAAAAAGTGGGCATTAACATTCAAGATTTTCCCCTCTGACCCCCAGAGGGTCGGTCGCGGGAGTCATATTTGCTAACATTAGATGGATTTTTAAAAATATTCAACACGTATTTCTTCGTTTTTCAATCTGGTATGAAGTTCTGGAGTTAGCCGGCCGTTTAAAGACTATTCTGACATACCTTATAAGTGAGACAAGCGTCTAACGATCACACTTTTTCAGTTTGATCCTCTGATCCTGTGGGATCAGTGGCTCTACGCATACTCTTTGCGCAAAGCAAAGTCTTCTGAAGAACGTTATGGTGTAGTGGTATGATGTTCAACTATAGGTAGGACGATCTGAGTTCGATTCCTTATGTAGCTAAATGAATGCGAAGGTTGCTTTAACCCCTTAATTCTCGCTCCCGTCATATTCTCGGGCTGCGTCTTTTACTCAGATTGTTTGACTCCCACCAGTTTTATAAAATAGTGAAATTGGCTATATTTTAGTATGGATTTACCACTAGCCCTTCAATGACAAACTCCCTCCCTATGAGACAGGATCATTCCATTTCTTTGGCAGGTGGGGAAAGGTAGAGCAGTCAATTGAAATGGTGGCTCCATCTATCAATTTCAAATTAAAATAGAATAGCGGAACATTGAAGATATCATTTTTGTTTTGTTTTATTTATTATTTGGTTATTAAATAAAATAAGAGAAAATCATTTTTTTTTATTATTGAAATCGGATTTTTAAAATTCAAATCGCACTGATGTTATCTAGTTTAGCTGCAGTGATAGCGTCTCCTTGCTAAAATTATGTAACTACAGAAATGCAATTGGAGCAAGATTTAGCTAAATTTTGCTTTTTTGGCGAAAAATGAAAGTAAGTAAAGTATCTAAAGCAGATTACTAAAATTTTTTCGTATTCGATTTCATAATTCTTTAACTTTAAACTATCTTAAAATTGGTGAAAAATAAAAGTAAGCAACGTATCTAAAGCCAAATTACTGAATATTTTTTGTATTAGATTTCATAATTCTTTAACTTTAAACTATCTTAAAATTGTGTCATTTGTGCCTCCTCTCCCCCCTCATTATTTTTTGAGGTCAATATTTTATTCCTATAATCGTTACCCAAAATCTGTTCCGAGTCGTCATCAAAATTAGTCGAAGTTGCAACTTCGACCAAAATATAACCAAAATGCCTTTTTCAATGCCATGGCCTTGAAAAAGGCATTTTGGTTATAAAATCATTAGGCATAGCGCAGGCTTAATCAAAATATCAAAACGAGGCAAATACGGATCCTATCCGTTCTTACTACATTCATTCCCTTCGTACCGCACACCGCGATCACTCCCTACCTTTCCCCACCTGCTAAAAAATGGAATGATCCTGCCTCATAAGGAGGGAGTTTGTCATTGAAGGGCTAGTGGATTTACCTGTCATTAAATAAGGTGAATATTTCTTTTTCATAAAAGTGGTGCCAATTTCAACATTTGTACCAATATTGGCATTTTTTTTAATGTGAATTTTACAAATATTTGATATAGTAATCGTAGTTTTAACATATTTCCTGCTTTTAGTATCGCCATCTCTGTAAAGGTTAGCAATTAAAAAATCGAAAACTGAACAAATTATTAGTGCATTATTATGCAGAAAAGGTCTAATGAATATTACTCTTTAGGAAATTAAAATAGGGAGAGGAGTAATATTTTGTAATAATTTTAAATTTAGTTTAAATGCAGAATATAATAAACTTATATATTTTTCTAGTAATTTTATGTTTAATAATTTAAATTTAATATTTTTTCATATCGCTTAATCAAATAATTTTTTTTTAAACTTTGGATTTAATAATGATTTAACACTTTCAGTTTTTTTTTTATCATAATTTAATAATTATTTCGTCTTTTTAAAATAATTTTAGATTTTATTAATTAATAAATTTGAATCAAAATTAAAATTTTAATAACTTAGAAGCTGACTAAATGGTACTCGTCAAAATTTGATGGTACCAAAAAAAGGTTTTGGTACCATCAACCATATATATATATAAGCTCAAAAAAATCAAAAGTAAAACTAAAAGTAAAATATAAAAATAAAAATAAAATCCATGCGATAAGCGCTACAGCTGCATATAATCACACAGATTATATATAGCACATTATGTTTTAAATGCGTTTGTCAGACCCAGAATCCTGCACCATAAATAAACTAAGTATAACCATAAAACATCCAAGAAATTTAAACAGATATAACCTGAACAAGAAAAAACAACAAAAGGCAATGGCCTCTTCAGCGGTGGGCATTTTAGAAAGCACAGCAATGTTTCAGATTAATTACAATTTACAACAAACTATTATTCAGTAGTGGTAGTGGGTTTCGGCCAGAGTGTCGCAAAGCATAAATCAAATGCATAAAAACAATTGAAAGCATATAGCGAACACTCCCACACCGGACCCGACGCCACAATAAACAGTGCATCTCGAAGATACAACTGATTCAGAACGTATGTGTAATGTATACTGAAACAATAAAATTATTTTACCCAAATCCGAGCATCACAGCCACAAAAAACAATAACTAAATTCCAGTGCTCCATAATCTGTCCATAAACGTTCCATGTCTGTTGCCACACAATTGCAGACATCCTTGTAAAACCGTCCAAAAAAGGCTTTAAGTTATACAAATATATATAAGTTATAAAAATTTGTATAACTTAAAGCCTTTTTTGGACGGTTTTACAAGGATGTCTGCAATTGTGTGGCAACAGACATGGAACGTTTATGGACAGATTATGGCTCACTGGAATTTAGTTATTGTTTTTTGTGGCTGTGATGCTCGGATTTGGGTAAAATAATTTTATTGTTTCAGTATACATTACACATACGTTCTGAATCAGTTGTATCTTCGAGATGCACTGTTTATTGTGGCGTCGGGTCCGGTGGGGGAGTGTTCGCTATATGCTTTCAATTGTTTTTATGCATTTGATTTATGCTTTGCGACACTCTGGCCGAAACCCACTGCCACTACTGAATAATAGTTTGTTGTAAATTGTAATTAATCTGAAACATTGCTGTGCTTTCTAAAATGCCCACCGCTGAAGAGGCTACAGCCTTTTGTTGTTTTTTCTTGTTCAGGTTATATCTGTTTAAATTTCTTGGATGTTTTATGGTTATACTTAGTTTATTTATGGTGCAGGATTCTGGGTCTGACAAACGCATTTAAAACATAATGTGCTATATATATATATATATATATATATATATATATATATATATGTATGTATATATATATATATATATATATATATATATATATATATATATATATATATATATATATATATATATATATATATATATATATATATATAAGAACAAGCTGAATAACGCATTTACATACATTTAAAAAAAAGTATGATTCGAAGCACAGATTTTGCATTATAAATAAAACTTTTTTACTCTCAATCATAGTTTTTTTCTTTATTTTTAATTATTTTAGATTACTTGCAAAAGATAAACATTATTTTTGTTTTTGCAATGTTATTGAGATAAAGAAATATATTTAAAAATTTACGAATATAAGTCAAACATTTTTTATTATTCGGGGAGGAGGTACCCAGGTGGGTGCTTGCACGGGCGCCAAAATACTCTTGGTCTTCTCCACCTGCTTCATATCCCCTGATCGATCAAATATTTTTCTCTCTCCGGCTGTACGCATTATATACTTTACGCTTAACAAAATTTGGAGGGTATGTTTATCGATTGTTTTCAATTAATTGACAGATAGCAAAAGATAGATATTTTTATTAAAAGAAAAAGGGAAAAAAAACATAAAAAGAATTTGCAGAAGTGAAAAAAAAGCGGACGTTATTGCTGATGTCCTACATGATAAAATTTAAATATATTTTCACACGATTAAAATGTCTGAGTATGAATGAGAAAAATTCTATGGTAGTACCTCCGCCAAAGCCCACTTCCAGCTTGGATGTAAAAGGGGTGCTTTTTTTTTTTTTTTTTTTTTTTTTTTTTACTTTTATTAAGAGTTATAAAACCTTTTATTTGCTACCATCAAATTTGATGAGTACCACATAGTCAGCTTTTTAAATTATTAGTATTTTAATTTTGATTCAAATTTATTAATTATTAAAATCTAAAATTATTTTAAAAGGATGAAAAAATCATTAAATTATAATAAAGAACTGAAATTTTTAAATCATTATTAAATTCAAAGTTTTGAAAAATACAATTATTTGATTAAATATTATGAAAAAAAATATTAAATTAAATTTTTAAGCATAAAATTACTAGAAAAATTTATTATATTCAGAATTTAGAGTGCCTTTAAATGTTAAAAAAAATTTACATTACTAAATCATTATAAAATTTCAAATTATCAAAAAAAAAAAAAAAAAAAACATATTAACATTTATTATTTATTTAAAATTTAACGTTCTTTTAAAATTATGATAAAAGATTTAAATTATAAAATTTAAAATTATGAAAAAAATCTTTAATTATTATTAAATTCAAAATTGTGAAAAAAAATAAATTTAAAATTATGAAATAAATAAAGTTTTAAATTTAAAATACTGCATTTAAAGTAAATTTAAAATTATTACAAAATATTACTCCTCTCCCTATTTTTATTTTCTAAGGAGTTAAATTCGTTATACTTTTTCTGCATAATAATATACTAATAATTCGTTCTGTTTTCAATTTTTTAATTGCTAATCTTCACACCGACGGCGATGATACTAAAGAAAGGAAATCATTTAAAACTACGATCACTATATCAAATGTTTGTAAAATTCACATTGAAAAAATTTTGATATTGGTGCAAATATTGAAAAATATAAATTTTCAATTTCTTCTTAAAATAATTTTTTTTAAGCAACCTTCACATTCATCTAGCTCCGTAAGATCCCTAAGGAATCGAACTCAGATCGACCGATCTATAGATGAACGTCATTAACGTTCCTCCGAAGATTTTGCTTTGCGCGAAGAGTATGCGCAGAGCCACTGATCCCACAGGATCAAAATGGAAAAGTGTAATCCATAGATGCTTGTTATAAGTGAGTGACAGTGACTTAATTTAATTAGCTGTATAACCAAAGAACGTATATTAAGAAGAAGCGTAACTCCCGTAGACGTAATGTAAAACGGCATTCGACAAAAAATATGCAGTACAGCGAAGTTGCATTATAGGGTGAACTCCTTGGCGAGCTCGTTCGGATACTTGGATTTAATTTATTAGCGTTAAGTCGCCAATTCCAGTTGAACAAAAAGTGTTGGTCCGTAGAATCATGTATGCTACGCTGTGGAATATTTTCTCGTTATTTTTCTTTCTTCCTTTTTCTTATTTTTTTGTATTAGAAATATCTGCTTGAATTAACAAGGTGTATTTTTCATTATTAGAAAAGATAAATGTATATTTCTAAATCAGGTAAAAAATTTCCATTAATGTTATAATTATTATTTAGTTTTTTTCGACTGGAATAGAAAAACTCTTTAGTTAAGAAATTAGAATCAAAAGCGCAATTCCTGTTGTAAAATACAATAAAAAAAATTAGATGATATTATAATAAAATTCAACAGAAATTTTTATTAAAAATACAAAATTAAAATAAAAAGCATGATTAAGTGACACGAATCCTCACTTCCCTCGTTGAGGGTAGAACCTACCCAACCTACCGTTTAGCTGATTCCCTACCTTGAGTCGGGGGTCTCTACCGTTCGGCCACGGTGTTCGATACGCAATCGAAAGAATGAATAAACTATTGCTATACAGCAGAAATGTACTTCTTTTTTCTTTTTTTAAGAGTTTGTACTGAAAGATACATTTTTATGACCTTTATTATTTTTATTACAATTTTTATATTGACCTACAAATATTACAACAACCTTAAGAAATAATCTTATATATTTTTTCTTTTCTCTTGCCCCCCACCCCCACCCCCTTTTTTTTTCTTTTTTACAAAAGCATGATAAAAGTTTTGATTTAAAACATGGATGTGATTGATGAGATAGAGATAGATATTATGTAGTATGTTTCATTACAATGTTTGGGATCAAGCAAAAGGAAATAAAAAGGTTAATTGCAGAACATTTCAGGATAATATTTTTCGTTTAATAACTATTTTTCTCAAACATTCCATTTGTTCAAAAAAAAAAAAAAACTTTCAATATGTTGACAATTTTTTGTTTTAAACTCTACAAACAACTTATACATTCCAATAAATGTCTTAATGTCTTTTGCGTTTTTAATTATCTTTCATTTCATTATCAATTTTATAAACAATTTTAATTTTGCAAAATGCTATATTATTTTTATTAATCTAGTTCGAATTAAAACACCTGTGTAAGAAAAACGTATAATTTAAAATTAATTTAATTTAATTGATATTTAATGCAGTGTGAGAATAATAATAAAATTGTAATATTATTAAATTATATTTTCTCTATTTTTTTTAATTAGATTGTTTAGAAAAAAAATTAAATAAATAAAAAAATTGGGAACATTTTGCTAAGATAATTTTTTTTTAATTAAGTTCATTTTTAAATAAGTTAATTAAATGACAAAATAGTGAAAAATAAATGCAATGGAAA
Organism: Maratus speciosus; assembly: GCA_963932465.1. Lineage (NCBI taxonomy): Eukaryota > Metazoa > Arthropoda > Arachnida > Araneae > Salticidae > Maratus > Maratus speciosus. Next base: position 22,278,695 of record OZ010799.1, on the reverse strand, counting down.
TAATAATTAATGATAAAAAATAACCTAATGAAAATAATCTAAAATTAAACTCTTGAATAAAAGTATCACCTTTAAATATATATATATATATCTTGATTCTAACAAATTGTTAATTAAAAAAAAAAAAAAAAAAAAAAAAAAACGTGGAAAGAGCACATATCTGAGTTGGACTAGAATATTTAAAATAATAATAATAATAATTTCAGAATTATTTTCTAGATTTTAATTTTCAAAAGAGGTGTAAATGGGTGTAAAAATGGAAAAAAAAAAATATTTCTGTAATGCCTGTGAAAAGTTAATCATTAGAAAACATATGGAAATAAATCAATCTTCCCTAATTAGAAAATGTTTAATAAGCGACTAAATATATAAATAAATAAAATCTCGCAAGTGAGAGACGTATAAGAAGTGCACCCATAAATTAGTAAATTGCTTTAAAATTGTTTTATTAATATAAAAAATTAATTTATTTTCTTGTCTTAAATTTTCTATATTAATCGATCTAATTTATTTCATTTTCTCGTTACCACAACATTCTTTGTTTCTTTCATTTTCTCGGATGAGAAGCGTCATTGAAAGTTTAAGGACTTGCATGTTGCAACCTTTTGGCCTCTTGTTTGGCGTATGGGATTATTGCCCCTTAAGTTAACTTTTTTTGCAGTACATATTGTTTGTCGAATATCCGAATTTGCACAATGCTGGTACTAGATGGCGCCCTCCAGACTTCATTTCTTCCTATGTACTTTCTTTGGTATAACTACAAAGGCTTCTCCCATTACTGGAACAACCTTTTTTACATGACTCCCTAAATCATATAAAATAAACTTATTTTCTTCATACCAATAAATTCCTATATTTTTCTGATGTGAATGTATTATAAAATATTGTGTAAAATTCAAATCGTATCTTAGCATTGTTTTTTAAATATTTAAAATAGTATGAAAATATTTAAACAATTTTTATTTATGCAGAACTGCATTCTGAGATTGATGAAGTTTCGTAACATATTTCACTTCAACGTTTTTCATATCCATATGTACGAATATGATTTACTAGAGTTCCTACAGATCAGAAAATTTCTCTGACTATAGGCAAGTTAAACACCAGTAATTCCTCTTAGAAAAACTAGCCTTTTGCAACCCCACGATATTATACGTCGAGTTTTTCTAAATAAGAATACTGTACTTCAGCTGAAAGTGTTGGAACACTGCTTACATATTTGTTTTAAATATACGTAATGAAGTTAAATATACTTAGAAATATTTATAAATGTTAAATACATTTTATCACAAATAATTGCCTATTTCCGTAATTTTCTATTAAGGTTATACAAAACGCTTTTTATGAACGACAGACTACTTACATCTATGATGTATTTGCTTCTGGGCATTTAATACAAACATGTATAATGAATGTTAATAACATTTTATTGAAAAAGTATTGCTTTAAAAAGAATCGCCGTGGTGGTTTCTCCAACATATCACAGAAAAGGGAACTTTTCACTTTTACTCAATAGATGACTTAATTAGCAAAGTTTTATCTCATTTCTGAGGCAGCCGTTATGACACGATATTTTCTTCTCAAGATTTGATAATATGTTTTCGACTTTGAAAATATTTGCCCGAGATGCTAGTGATGTATACTACACATCCCCAGAGCATGACAAATGGAGAAAAATTACTAGAAAGCAATTTAATCATATCTTGTAGCAAAGAAAAAAAATGGGAAGGGTAAGTAAGAAAACTGTAAATGCGGAAAACGAGTCACCAGAAAAAGAAAAATTACTAAGGAAAAAGAATTACAGTATCTGTAACTAATACAAAAATGCTTTAAAAATCCTTAACATATAACTATGCACAACATACAAATATAGTGCTTGGATATGAAATTAAATAGAGCAATTTAAATGTATTTAAGGTTAATTGGGGTAACTGGGCCATGATTTAACAACGTGACTCTGGAACTTCTGACAATTCAGCTTCAAAAAGCTAATGTTCATTTGAATTAAAGTCTGAACTTCTGTAAATGTGTTCAGTTAGGTTCCCTCTATCAGACAGAAATGCTCAAAATTACATTTTAATATTTAAAAATATAAAAATATGCATATTTCATCTTTCTTTACTCATGGGTCCAGTTGCCCCAAAAATGGGGTAACTGGACCAGGGGGTTCTTTGTTCCACACGCGTTTATATTTTTTCATATCGGATATCAGGTCCTGTTTGAGAAAGTGTAAACAACTTAAAAAATTTTAAACCAGGCAGATCATGTAAATTATATGTCAATAAACAGCGTTGTAAAAGAAACCTTTGCTGTCAGTATGTCTAAAAAAAGCACTAAAAGTGAAAATATTAGATTTATTTATACCAAAAACATAAACTTAACTAAGTACTTATGTACTTTAGTATAGATAATAAGTATAAAAGTCACATGGTTATTTTAAGGAAAAAAATAGCAAGGTAAATCTATGAACAAACGCCTACGTAAGTACTTTATCTTTATCCAGGGGTCGCATTTTATATGGAAAATTTTATTGTACCTACCAGAATCCTTAAAGAAAAGTGCGATGAAGATATTATTTTTAAAATAGTGGTAGGAATAGAGTTGGCCGAAGAGTCGACTCAAAATCTCGACTCCTTCCAAGTGAGTCGACCTGTCGACTCCTCGATAGTGAATTGCCTCGACTCAAAAGAGTCGAACTTTAATTTCCACTCAGTTTGGGATTCGGAGTCGAAGAGTCGACTCACTCAAAGAGTGGTTGGACGAGTTTAACACAGTGTCGGACTTGGAGAGTCGAGAGTTGAAGAGTGGATTTTCGATTCTTCGACTCAGTATCGGATTTTAACTCTTCGAATCCCGGCTGTGTTTAACAGAGAACGGAGATCTTTGTTTAATTATGTATTGGCGATTTTGGGAAAGAAGAAAGCAGTGTAGATGTATGTTTAGGAAGATGACGGTATGAATGAAAGGAGAGGGGGGGGTGAGAGACAAGGGGGCGGGCTGTAGGATATTTTGTTAACACTAGAACGGCAGTAAATTTTAGTCAAGTTTTATAAAAAAATATTTCACATCAGAATTTTTATTTCAAACTATTTTACTTATTTATTTAAGTTATTTTTTTGCAGCTTATATTAATCTTATATTATAAAAAAATTTCTGGTTCGAATCGACATGTATTCATTCGTCAAGGGTCAAAATGACCCCTCGCCGCCATTCTAGTGTTAAAGATTAGTTGAATTTACGATATGCTTAGGGGAAAGAAGATTTTAGAAAAAGCAGATGTTACGTTTGTATTTTTTGGCAAAAAAAAAGAAGTAGGACTAGTTAGGGGAATAATTTCATCTGTTTTCATATCATGCAATATTAAAAAAAAACTTAGAAGAAAGAGAAATAAAATTCTACTTTAGTAGCAGGTTGTTTAAAATATACTAAGTTACCGAATTTATTTTATAATAGATGTATTTTAGATGAAAGTGAATTATCGTTTATTTGTTTGCGTATATAATGTTATTTTAATTCCGTTTTATAAATAAAAATGTTCGCAGGTAATATTAAATGCATATACTTTGCATATATTTTTTTAAAGTTTAGCCAATCGATTTTTCTAACGTTCCTTATTTAAACCCAGATATGGAAGATATTTTCGGAATCCTGTCGTTTCCCCGCCCCCCCCCCCCCCCCCTCCCTCCCTTTTTTTCGTAAACAACTAGGCTGTGTGTGTCTCTCTATGGATATAGTATCTCAATATATTATCATGCTTTTAAAAATAAAATTTTAAAAGGGAGTAAATCAAAAACTATAAACATGAGAAAAAAAGAACTTTTTAAAACTTACTCCCCCCCCCCCCCTTCCGGGTGGACGGGAGACTGAATATTAAATTATTTTTTGTTCGGAAAAGCGTAAAATTTACAGGTGTTCTTATTCAGGAACTAAGTAATCGAATGGCGTTTTCCTTTTTTTGCCAAAATATCCTTCAAAAACTGCTGTCAAAGTTGAAGTTATTAAACGAAGTTCGGTACACGATAGCACGGGGAAAAGAGATAAACTTGTCGTTACGTGACAAAAATCGTAATTTTCTTGATAAGCAATTTACTTATGTAAAAATAATGCAAAACGCTATTTGATTCAAATCGGAACAATAGTTAGGCCTGTGAATTTTATAACTTTGTAGTTAAAAATACTGCCGCTGAGCCCCGCAAATTAAAGTTTATGTGTAAGGAAAAATGCGGTTTTCTCCAAAACTATGTGACCGAGGATAATCGCTATAATTTTCCAGCAAAGTTTGAATAAACTACTATTGCCCCTAGTTTTTTTTTTTTTTTTTTCATAATTTCAGTTTTAGTAGATTCGGAAATAGGCTGGAGGGGCGGGGGGGACATATTTTTATATCATATTTTTGGCAGTATTTAAAATTAGAACAAATATATTTTTGATTTCGGTGTTACGAGGTCTTTCCAACAATACCCAAACGATACACATACACACACGCATAAAAGAAGAAAAAATCAAGTAACTAAATTAGTCCTTTTTTTTGAAAAATATTTGTGAATAGCTTTTAATCTATAAATTTGTTAACACTATCAACTTATAATAGCTCCGTTTTCACTTTTTAAGTACGGAATCCTAAAAAAATCAATGAAGAAGAGATCTAAGAATTTAAAATGTTGTGATTGGGGAGGATTTCGGACATTTTGATGGATTCTTGTGTCAGCAGTAAATTTCACTTATCCCACACTCCCCGCACGCGCGCGCGTACACACACACACGAAAAAAAAAAATGTAATAAAAATAAAAAATAAAAATAAAAAAAATCCGTGTCCCGTTTTGTTTTCAGCATAGAAAATTTAAACCTTTAAAACTTGATATATATATATATATATATATATATATATATAAATAACACATCAAAACTTTCCACTCCCAGTTTAAAAAAAAAAAAAAAAAAAAAAAAAAAAAAAAAAGGTAAATTTTTAGACATGGTGCGGGATTAAACAAGTATATTTCTATATTTTACAGTTTGGCTTAGATGTGTGCACCGGTCCAGCCCGTGGGAAGAGTTAGGGCCAATTTTTGGCAACGCTGGGGTCGGACCGGGCCTTACCTTTTTTAAGGTTTTGGGCCGGGCTTAGGCATTGCTCTTTGCAGACCGGGCTAGGGCCTTTCTTTTTTCTAAAAGATTGCGCCGAGCTCAACTTAATTTTTCAGTATCGATCCGGGACTGGCTTCACTCTTCCGAGATTTGCAAGGGCCGACATTTTAAGTACCGGTCTCGATCCAGCCGGTACGAAAATTATTGTCTCGGCCTTGTCTTATCCGTGTAAAAATAAGTAAAATTTGTCCCGGCACAAAACTTTTTGCAAAAAATGTATATATTTTTAAATTGCCATTATTGTACAACTAAAATTTAAAATTTATTCTTTTTAAAGAATAGCAATTTTTAGGCAATAAAATTAAAATACAATAAAACTTGTGAAAAAGAACCTGTATATGACGGAATCCTGTCTTAAACTACAAAACGTGTTGATACATGAAAAAATGAATATAATAATATGTGAGGAAAAGTACATAATACATTTAAAACTGCTAAGAAGAAAACTTGTCTATAACGTATATTTTTTATTTCCTAAGCAATTTCGTCTTCGGTGATTTTACTGTATAGTAGTTATCAGATTCTTAAGCCTCAAATACATAGAATATGGATTATCGATATTAATGTTAACTGAAGCATTTACATACGATAGTGATTCATTAAAAAATAAATATTTCAGCACACGATGTTTCTTTAAAAATGAAGATTATAAAAATGAAAAGAAAATGTATAAAATAAGTATTTTTAGTCAGAACTCCTCGTACGAAACAATTTTTAATCCTATCGACGTAAAAATCCACGTTTTCTAGTTTTTAGACCTAGATTTTAACTTTTTTTTTGGGGGGGGGGGGGGGGAGGTCGGTCCAAGACGCGATCGGCCCGAAGTTTTCAACCGGGCCGGACCAGTAATTTTTTCTTGTACTGGATGAACTTTTAGATTTTATACCGGGGCGTTTAGTTGATTATTTTTCTACGGGCCGGGCCAAACTTTTTTCTATGAGCAAGCCGAACTATTTTTTTCTGTGGACGGGGCCCGGAAATTTCGGCCAGTAGGGAGATCTACTTTGGCTGTTTCCAGTTACCATCCAACAAAGTTTAATATAAAAGAATTCTTCTATATAAAATCAAACCCAAAATAATTCAAGCTTATGCTCAAATATTTTCTCCTACGCGATAAATTTGATACGAAAAGTAGAATTGCGTCATCTTTACTACCAACCAACCAATCTTACTTTCGCAAGTGAGTCGAGTCAGTATGTCGACTCATCAATCAAGTGAGTCGACTCAGCGTCGACTCCTCAAAATGAGTGGAAATGCCCATCCCTAGGTAGGAACGATAAAATATAAAAAGTTTCCCTATCGAATGCGATCCCTGGTTATAGTACAATTTCAAGGTCTGGCTATCTCACTTTCAGGGGCAAGGTATTTGCATTCGTAAAATGTTGAAATAATTTAATGACGCCAATATTTACAAGAGAATCTATCTCAAAACAAGAAAAAGTATATTTTCGCGTACTTAATAAAGGTAAAATTTTCATTATAAAATTCTGGTGCCAATGTGGCAATTAGGATTTAAAATTGAGTGATGCCATAACGGCATCACCGCCTCCCAAGGGGTCAAGAAATTTGGTTTGATACCACTCAATAGGCTTTTTTTAAAATTTCATTACGTAATTTTAATAAGGAATTCTATCATTTTATTTATTGTGAGCAAAAAACAATGGAGAAATTTACTTCCCGTAGTAAGAGAAACGCAAAAAAATATTTATAACTATTGGGGTAACTGGATCCAGCATGGTCCAGTTACCCCGGATACATGTCCCAGTTACCCCATTCTTCAAAAATTTATGGGGTAACTGGGACACCGGGCTTACATTTGAAACATGAAGTAAATGTGTATAGATACCTAATAATATTAATGTAGTTATCTGTCTAATCTTTAAAAAAAAAGATTGTTTAATAAAAGCACTTACAGTATTTTAATAAAAAGCCAAGGAAGTTCAACCAGATTGACGTTGTTTTTAAAAAAAGAAACGTAAATTTTTGACAACCTATCACAGCAAAGTGAGAGTTATGATTGAATTGATACACGTTGTTTTAGGAAGTAGAGATTAAGGGGCATTGTTCACAATAGCTAAAACTTAAAAAACACCAACAGTTTTTTATAAAATAGCCTATGGCCCAGTTACCTCGTGGGTCCAGTTACCCCAACTAACCTTATAACCAGAGTTCCGCTACTTTTAAAACTGACATAATTAATCAGACCAATTAGTTGACATCCTATAAAAGTGCACTACAGTAATTAAAAGTTTTAAATTAAAATCATGTGAAATAACTTACCATGTTTCAGAAATGCCCCATCCAACAAGTGGTTCCCAACAAGTTGTATTTAATTTCTATTCCAATTTCTATATTATGCTGTCATATAGTAGATTTTTTACATAACTACTATAACTGAAATTCCATCTAGTGGCTCTAATTCTAGGAACTGGAGTGTCTTGGGCTGTAACATTTTTTATATAAATCTTATTATTTTTTTTCATTAAATATTTTTTTTTTCGTACGTCCTTTTCCTTTATCTTGCTGGAAACAGTTATGTTTTAAAGGGTGTGTTCGTACTACTGCTAATTTTATAAGAATTCAGATCTTGGTGCAATAGCTGTTGTACTCTTATTCAAAATTGAATGAATACAAAATTTATTACTATTATATATATGAAATTCAGTATTACGGTAATAGGACTGCATCTTAAATAGGACGTAATCACCATGGTGACCTGGGATCACTACCTATGATGGGATACCATTGAATTAATTACATATGATAGAACTCAATAGAATAATCACGATGACAACCAATAATCATTAACTCTGATGGAATAACTTTGAATTAATTACCTATGATAGGATTTAATAGAATGAAGAAAAATTTACTAATATCTCTTTAAGTTTTGATTCGATTTTTATAAAATTTGAAATAACTTGACAAAATTCGGGAACTAAACCAATTGGTTTAGTGCATTTTGCACTGTTAAATGCAGACAGACGGACGGACCAGAAGGCGACAGTAGATGTTATGTATTTATATAATTACGAACACACCTAAAAACAGGCATGGAGGGACATACTACAGATGGGACATTTAGTATGATTTTATTTTAATTAAAATTTCAAATATATTGTAATGTTTATATATATATATATATATATATATATATATATATATATATATATATATATAAGCCAATTACGACTTCAAGTATAATGATATTCTAGTCCGAGGATTAAATTGAAAATGACGCTATATTTATTTTCTAGTATTTTCTTTCCATATTTATTGATGAAAAAAGCCAAACCCAAATAAATTAAAAGCATTCGCACGAGTCAAAGAGGTTCTCATTTTTAAAAAACAAATTTCGATTTCACTGTATACGGAGGTTGGCCAGAGTTTGACTTTAAAGAAGATGTATAGCCCTTATCAAAATGTCGCAAAATCAGGCGCGAAACAATACTGAATTCTCCAGTATAATTGAAATATCTTGAAGTTAACCCTTAAATGTCGGATTTTTCAAAAATCATTGTAATAATGTTTTTCGGCATTAATTTTTTAAATAAATCATGGGAAAAATACTTTTAAAAAATCATATTTTGGTTTAAGTATGATTTACTGCTAAAAAACTGTTTGTTACTATTCGGCAATACTGGTCTTTAATTAAAAAAATAATTTTCCTTGATAAAATTCTATAATGTTAAACATACAAGAATTTTAGGAACTATAATAAGAAATAAATTTTACTTGCTCACTGCAGAACAAAATAGGGTATTTCGCAAGCTTCCAAACAAAACAAAAAGAACATGTAGCAACAATTTGAAAAAGAAATATATATTTATTCTTAAACAGAACAAGTGTTGCCATCTACATGTTGAAAATCGATTTAATAATATTTTCAGAATGTATTTTATTGGCGACATTAGGCATTATAGCTTCAATATTATTCTAACAGTATTTTAGACCCTAATTTGGGTATGTTGCCGAAAAGCAACACCCGGCATTTTAGGGTTAAGTTTGTTACATCCGTTACAAGGAATACGAATATCGTAGAATAAATGATAAACTAGCAAGAACGCGTATCAACCATATGAAGACGTGAGTTTCAAAACTCGCCTTATCCAAAATAATAAAAAAAAATCGTGCTTTACCCATCAGTCTATTCTACTGGTAAATCTGAACTGAAAAATAACTATAATAATAATATATATATATATATAGTGTATATCTGACATTGTAAAATCTTGTTTAAATTAGAAGGAAAACGACGCAGCTAGAAGGTTTTCGCGATTTCCCAAAATTCGATCTTCGGGATTAGACGAGTATTGAAACTCACGCCCCCATATGTATTGTAAATAGATAAGAATTAAGACGAGTCAGGCAGGCGAAACAAATGACCACAACTATTTTAGGTGGTACATCGAGAAATGTATACTGTGATCAAATCTTTGGTTGATGACGATCCTTCACCGGTAAAAAATGGAATAAATAATCACATTTTCATTATTTTTTTAAATCTTAAATAATGTACTATATATTCATTTTAAGAAATTCCCTAGATATAATTAACTTTTGCCCTGACTTCAATAAACAGTTAAGCACCGTTTATACATTTCTCATTTATATGTGTTTTACATTTATACGTCGTTTCAGTGCGGTCCCGATTCATCCCTATTTCTTTTATGTTGTGATTTTTCATTTATACCACAGATAACGTCAGTTGTACGTCGTTTCTTTCATGTCGTAACCGATTTTCTCAGAATTTTTTGTCCCAAGGTCGTTTATTTTAGGTAGATTCCGTAAGAAACCCTACCTATTACATTCTCCTCTATGTTGGAATTTCTGAAAAAAAATTTGCAGATCTACGCCGATCATAACCCCTAGAACACAAAGCCACCCACAGTTCAAAACTTTACATATATATTTATATATCACTATTTTATGGACACGACAACTTCCGTAATCCTGCACAAATTTCTTCCAAACTGATACATAAAATCAATGGGCAGAAAATCTCGGTCAAGTTCGTTAATTGGCAAAATCGGACGAAAGGGATGGAAATGGGGAGGGCTTTAGTGAAAACAGATAATACCCTATAACTTCTTAATTATGATACAGGGTCAGGGTCAGCCAGGTGGGGAGGCCTACCTAATGGCTAGTGCATTCACTAGCCCCACCCAGTAATTTTTATACATATCGAAACAGTTTAAAGTTATTAATTGTATGAAAATGGCCAAAAATTTAAGTATGACAGGTTTTTGATATCATTAAAAATGACCTCAAGTGGCGAAAAAATAGGTGTTTAAGAGAAAAAAATCTGAACTTAGACAATTCTCAAGATATCAATCCAACTAAATTTATTGTAAATCTTCTTAATATTATCTACAACTTTGAAATTGATAAGTTCTGGATACAACCAAGTCTTACAGTAAAAAACATAAAACAAATAAATAAATAGAAAAAAAAAAAGAGTGGGTGAATTTATAGAAGAAAAAGCATCACACTAATGTGATTCTGATAAAACCAACTCTTCGAGAAAATTGAAATTAAAAACTTGTCCAAAACAGCCATATAAATTTGTTAAACTAGGTGTCTAATTGTTAAACTAGGTTGCAAAAGTAAATACTTTTGCAATATTGATATTTTGTTGGAGATAATTACAATGTGTAGTAATGTTTCAGCATTACTGAAGTTTCATTATAAATATCTTCAAATTAAAAAGTCCTTCCGGCCAGCGCCGGGAGGAAGAGGTAGCTTTCATATTCCTTATTTTTTAAAAGCCAACTTATATTATTCAAACACACGAAGCTCAATTAAGTGGAAACCGAATGCAGGAGATTCAATACTAATTTTTATCAATACTAAATCATTATGAATGAGAATTTCGCGAAATTAGTCAGCTTTATCCAAGCTGCTTTTATTTAAAGTAACTTATATTTGGCTGCCAAATTCGACGATTTCTTAAAGTGCCTGCCATTTTAAGACAACATGGTAGATGAGGCTAACCAGTGAACTTGGTCGAGACCTTAGTAATTGCTGTGCACATGCTCACTCATATCGGAATCGGTTGATATATACGAGTGCTGTCGCAGGCAAAAAATCAGATTTTTCAAAATGTCACCCACTTTAGAAATTGAAACTGCTATATCTGAGCCATTTTTTAAGATAAAGACAAACAAAAAATGCTCCTGAATCCTTATATCAAGGTCAAATACTGAAGACAGAAACCTTTTTCAATTTCTAATTTTTTTGCACCTCACTTTAAATATAATTTTTTTTTTAATTTAATGGCCGCCATTTTGAAACAAGATGGCTGATGAAGCTGGCCAGCGAACTTGGTCGAGATATTGATGTATACTATCCACATGCCTTCTTCCATCGAAATAGGCGAATAAGTGTGGTATTGCGTAACAAATACAAGATCGTTTCAAAGTGTTAGTCATGATAGAAATTCAAAGTGCTATAATTCAACCACTTTTTAAGATATAGACAAAAGAACAAATTTTCAGAAACAAAAACTGCTCCAGAATCTTTGTATCAAGGCCAAACACATAAAAAAATCTTTTTCATTTTCCAATTTTTTAATACCTCATTTTAAATTTTAAATTACATTTTTTAAAAAAAAATGGCCACCCTTTTGAAACAAGATGGCGAATGAAGCTGACCAACGAACTCGGTCGAGACATTGGTATGTACTATGTACAGACCAAGTTACATTCAAATCGGTTCATAAATACGCCTGTTATCGCGTGACAAAAATCAGGTCGTTTTAAAATGTCAGCCACAATATAAATTCAAAATGTTATAACTCAGCCATTTTTTTATATGTAGACGAAACAAAACCTGTTCCGGAATCTTTGTATTAAGGTCAAACACATACAAAAAAAATCTTTTTCATTTTCCAATTTTTTGGTATCTCATTTTAAATTTATTTTTTTTTAACTTTTTTAAATGGCCACCATTTTGAAACAAGATGGCGAATGAAGCTGGTCAACGAACTCGGTTGAGTTATTTGTATGTACTATGTACACACCAAGGTACATCCAAATCGGTTCATAAATACGTCTGTTATCACGTGGCAAAAATCAGGACGTTTCAAAATGTCAGCCACGCTAGAAATTCAAAATGCTATAACTCAGCCATTTTTTAAGATATAGACGAAACAAAAACTGCTCCCGAATCTTTTTATCAAGGTCAAACACATAAGAAAAAATATTTTTTCAATTTTCAATTTTTTGCTACTACATTTCAAATTTAAATTTTTCTTAAAATTTTAAATGGCCGCCATTTTTAAACAAGATGGCGGATGAAGCTGGGCAACGAACTCGTTCGAGACATTGGTCTGTACTATGTATAAACGAAGTTACATCCAAATCGTTTCATAAATACGCCTTTTATCGCGTGACAAAATTCAGGACGTTTCAAAATGTCAGCTTCGCTAGAAATTCAAAATGCTATAACTCAGCCATTTTTTAAGATATAGACGAAACAAAAACTGCTACGGAGTCTTTGTATAAAGGTCAAATACATAAGAAAAAAATATTTTTCCATTTTCAATTTTTTGGTACCACATTTCAAATTTTAAATTTTTAAAAATTTTTTAAATGGCCGCCATTTTGAAACAAAATGGCGGATGAAGCTGGCCAACGAACTCGATCGAGACATTGGTATGTACTATGTACACACCGAATTACATCCAAATCGGTTCATAAATACGAGATTTACAGTGTGACATAGGTCAGATATATATATATATATATATATATATATATATATATCGATTTTGAACGGAGGGTGGTTTCGGGGTCTGGGGGTCATGGTCGATGAAAATATACCAAAATTTTTTGAAATTGCTTTCCTCCGAACGGCTGCAATAGGTAGCTTTTTGTAAAGAAAGCTACCTAAAACTCGCCCAAAACAGCCATATAAAATTGTTAAACTAGGTGTTTCTCTAATCTTGATTTATTTCTTGGTGAAATTAGTACTGAACTTCGAAATGCCTGTAGGCGAGCTGGCAGGGATTTTTCTTTTCTGTTAACAATATTTAAGGAAAGATGAAGGACAAAGTACATGCGTTTCTGCTACAGGAATTATTTCATGTTCGTGGAATCTATGAAGGGGGTGGAAGCGCGGATCAAAAAAAGAATGACATATGGATAGACTCCATTGCCATAAGCACAATTATAACCGTTTTTGTTTTTCACAATGCTAGTGAGAAAACTTTCCAGGAACTTAACCCATACATAATGCTTTGCTAAAGTCTCAAAGCAAATAGGCCTTCCAGACGACGATTAAAGATTATTTTAATTAAAATCCGTTTCACGTTCAATAACACCATGCAACACGATTTTTGTTTCTTGGTAATCAATATCATTTTCTGGTTTGTTCTATCATAAAAACGTGAAAAAACTTTGCTTTTGTGTTCAGGACAATGAAAAGTTGAAATTGCATATTGTTATTTGGAATTCTTAGGAAATAATCTCACTGACTAGTGGTACCTTGAAAATTAAAAAGAAATGTTTATTAGTACCAGTCTTTTGAACAGGCAGTAATTAGTATTCAGGTAGGAACAATGGAACAATGTGAGCAGCATTCTTGGATTCCCCAGTTGCGTTGCAACTGCACATCCAGGCTACAAATTTTGCGTGTTTCAATGCATTGGGAGCCATAAAAAAAAAGAAGTTTAAACGCGGCTTGTAGCCAGAATATAATTGTTTTCAGCCACAATAAAAAATAAAAGTAGAGAAGATAAACAATTAAAAATTGTTAGTATAGTAATAAGAGGGGGGGGGGGGGGGAAGTTCCATGTGATCCAAATAAAATGTCCATGACAGGCAAAAAAGCTACCAAAAGGAAACTCCAGCATAAAAAAAGACTCTTTTCAGAGATCATACATTAGTTTAACACAATTAAAAGCAAAGCATAAATTGAAAATTTAGAAAAAGAGTAAAATATTTACAATATAATGATAAAAGTTTATAAGTTAAAGCACATAAGAGAATAAAAAACGATAATAAAAACCATCACTGAGGAGAGTTCAGACTAACAGAACTGAAAAAAGCACAAAAAGCATAGGGGAACAAGGGGATTCAGGTAGGACTTTTCGATGGTTATATTATATTAGAAAAAATTCTAGTAAAGAAAGTGGTACTAAACAAATAAAAGATGTAAAAATTGGTAGCTATGCAAATACCACTGTGACAGGAGCAAAAGCGAAGTTTCGGTGGTCTTACTCTTTTCTACATTCTTACTGCTCAATTAAATCGAAGCCAATACTATCAAACCCGAAACAGATTTTTTTTGAAAATTTAATACATAGTGTAATGGAATAAAAAAAAATTGTAATCCATGCTATGAAACTGTTGTAAGATAAAATAACTCTCACTTTTATTTTTTAATTTAAGAAATAATTATTTCTTGATTTCTTTCAATGTGTTAACTTTTTTCGACATATAACTGCAACCGAAAATGGTAGAAAAATTAAATTTGTATGATTGCAACATTATATTTTCGCAGTCAAAGATTTTACACCTTTAGGCGACTACAATTATGAATGTACGTCTATCTCGGTTATACATCGTTTTAAAATAGTCCCCTGAAAGACGCATAATCGGTGCTTTACTGAATTATATATTCAGTTCTGCTCTTCCATAAGTCCGATTCATAGCAGACTTTAAAAATTCCCCAGATCTGAGATCTATAAATGGATCAGATCTATTGATCTGAGAGCTTTGGATTCGGTAGTGGTGCTACCACAGAGCTCTAAGGTGTAAAGGTTCATAACAGCATACATACTTACAATAGATACTCGGTTGAGATTCTGCACTGGCATTTTTTACTGTCTTTTTCTGATATGAAATTTTCAATACATTGAAACTTTTATGAAGGTGATTGCTATTTCATTGAACCATAGAATTATTATTTAACACGTTCAGAATTTTGTGTATTATTAAGGGAACATGTTTTTCCTTGAGTATTATTTTTTCAACAATTAGTTTTGTTATTATCTCCATGTAGTAATGATAGTATCTTAACCTTAATAATATTATAAACGTGAAACTGTGAAAATATTTGGCTGAATTCAGCGTCATAACGTATGATCATATTCGTATTTGGATATTTGTCTTTGTATTCTCAGGGATGAGAGTTCCGACTTTTTGCACACCAATATAATCTTGGAGAAAATATTGTTCTGTTAAATAGCAAAAATGTTCCGATTAAATGAAATAACATTTTCTCTAAGATTATACTGGTGTGTAAAAAGTCAAGAAGCTCCGCCCTGTTCTGAAAGTCTTTTGTAAATTGGTGTTCTAGATAGGTTTCCCAAGCTTATGCAGTGGTAAATATCTTTCAATGTACGAATTTAATATAAAAGTCTTACAATCCAAATATATATATATATGGACAACATGATATAAATGCATTTTCTGAAAGGTCAAAGCCAGTTAAAGATGTTTCTTGAATGAAAACGAGAATTCTCGTTTCCCGTCGTGAATGTGTTCAGTTAATAAAAGTTAATACACATTATTTGTTTGTAATGCAAACAATAAAATTTATAAAAATAAAACCTTTTTTAGGCAAATGATAAATGTAATCTTGTATTATTTTTGTGGCATTTTAAAGCAAAAAAAATATGAAAATTGGTATGCCATTACAGTACTAATTGGTACCGTAATGTTAACCGAGCTCTGTATAAATACCTAGTTAAAAAACTGCGGTAAAATGTTTATTCCTCGATGTAAAAAAAAAAAAATCCATCCATGTCTTTATTCTTTGTATTAACTATATATTAGCCCAACACTGGAAATTTTTGATTTACAAATATTTGCGCAATATGGGTAACAAATATTTTGTAATTTCACCATTAATGTGCCCAAAGTAAAGTAAATACTTTTGCAATATTGATATTTTGTTGGAGATAATTACAATGTGTAGGATTGTTTCAGCAATATTGAAGTTTCATTATAAATATCTTCAATTGAAAAACTCGTCCAAAACAGCCATATAAAATTGTTAAACTAGGTGCCTTATTGTTAAACTAGGTAGGTGTTAAACTAGGACTAGTCCAGGCAATACAGACCGTATAGGGACTCTACCTAGCAAAATTAATGGTAGTACTGAAAATCGGCTTTCTAGATGTTTTTTGGGTCGTTGAATCCGAATTTGTAACTTCCTACCAAAATTTCCCCCGGCAACCCCCCCAAATTTTGGTAAAAAGCCCCAAGAAAGGTTTTTATTAAAAAATTCCATTTTTTTATTGTTTTAAGGGAAAAGTAGCTAGAAATTCAGAAAATAGACAAAATTTACAATAAATTAGAGCTATGACATTATGATTTAGGATGAAGGGGAAGGGGGGATCTGCCTCGGAACATGCGCCGCAGTGCTGCGTTGACTAAGTTGCGCAATTCCAGTTAACCACTCACATGTTTACATTAGCCCTCCCATCTTCCCTCCGAACTTTCTCTATAAGATTTACTTTAAGTTTTTTGGGTCGCTGAATCCGAATTTTTAACTTACCCCCAAAAATTTCCCCTTGAAACCCCCCCAAATAGTTGTTTTAAACTTAAATTTCTTATTGTTTTAGGGGAAAAGCATTATGAAATTCAGAAACTAGACAAAATTTCCAACAAATAGGATGTATGACATTATGACGTAGGATAAACGTTGAGAGAGGAGGCTGCCTCGGAACATTCCCCGCGCGCTTTTCTCAAAACCAATTTTTTTTCAAAAAATCAATTTTTTGGGGGGTTGCCGGGTGAAATTTTGGTGGGAAGTTTACAAATTCGGATTCAGCGACCCAAAAAAACATAAAGTGAGTCGAAATCCAGAACTAGTATTAATTTTGCCAGATAAAATCCCCTATTGCCTGGACTTCATAACTTAGTGCTCGTAGCGCCGCACTACATGTTCAGAGGCAGCCCCCCCCTCCCCGTTCATCCTACGTTATAATGTCATATATCCTATTTGTTGCAAATTTTGTCTAGTTTCTGAATTTCGTAATGCTTTCCCCCTTAAACTATAAGATAAATTAATAACAACTATTTTGGGGGGTTTCGGGGGGGGGGAATTTTGGGGGTAAGTTAAAAATTCGGATTCAGCGACCCAAAAATCTTAAAGTAAACCTTATAGAGAAAGTTCGGAGGGGAGATGGGAGGGCGAATGTAAACGTGTGAGTGGTTAAGTGGAATTGCGCAACTTTACGCAGCACCGCGCGCATGTTCCGAGGCAGATTCCCCCCCCCCCTTCCCCTTCATCCTAAGTCATAATGTCATATATCTGATTTGTTGGAAATTTTGTCTACTTTCTGAATTTCTAGATACTTTTTCTCTAAAACAATAAAAACATTGATTTTTTTAATAAAAACCTTTTTTTAGGGGCTTTTTACCAAAATTTGGGGGAGGTTGCCGGGGGAAATTTTGGTGGGAAGTTACAGTTTCGGATTCAGCGATCCAAAAAACATCTAGAAAGCCGATTTCCAGTACTACCATTAATTTTGCTAGCTAAAATTCCCTATTGCCTGGACTAGACGCAATATTTTACAATACTGGTCTTCAGTCTCGTATCAGCGGAAATGATCAGTGTTGAAAATACCGCGAATTTTTGTATTCAAAATATTTACCACATTTTGTTAACAATATTTTCATCTTATTTAATTGTAGACGTTCATCAATTAAATAAAATAAAAATTACGATTTCAAAAGTCTGGTAGATATTTTGAATTCGGAATTCCGCTTAATTTGGAACACTGTTAGCGATGAACACAAATATTGGAAATATAACCAACATAGCAGATTCTGGTTTTCACTGTAATTGTGTTAGTAGATTTGTATAATTTACCCAATTAAATCTCAGAAAGTATAAGGCGATAGTATGAAATGTTGGTAAATATTATAATAGTGGCTCTAAAAAATTTGGAAACCGAATCGCTCCTGTATTTTCGCATCAGATATATATTTAGTAAAGGTTGACATTGTTTTACCTCTTATTATTGCAATACCAAATCAATTTTTACATTCTTCTTCTTTTTTTTTTTTTTTTTTCGAAATGCCATTGTATTATAAACACAATAGAAAATTCCATTGTTAAATTTGATTGAAAGTAGAGTTAATTGTTATAACTTCTATTTTATGTATATTACGAACACATAAAATATGCAAACTTTATTAACTTAAGGGAAAATTTTGCAAATTGAGGGGGAAAAAAAGCTGAACATAATGGAAAATAAATACAACAGCATTTAATCACTTGTTTTGCCACTGACTTCAGCTCAACATTTTCACACTTTCATATTTATAATTTCATTAGAATTAGAAAAATAATACTCAATGAAAAGACATGGTCGCTTAGTAGGACGTGGTTAAATAATAACTCCATGTTAAAGCACACATAAATTAACGACTGAATTTATTTATTAAAGGTACATATATATTCAGACACGCTTGAACACAATTAATACAATAGCCCAACTGGAGTGAAAAATTAGCCGGGGCCAAGACTCGAGTCTGGGCTCACAGCGTACCGTGCTGTTACTTTACCACTAAGCTACCCTGGCCGATACATGGTTTATCAATGAGAAATTGCAGGGCTAGGATTTCGCCCAGGGTAGCTTAGTGGTAAAGCAACAGTGCGATACGTTATGGTCCCAGGTTCGAATCCTGGGCCCGGCTAATTTTTCACTCCTGTTGGATTATTGTATTAGTTGTGTTCAAGTCTGTCTTAATATATATGTACCTTTAATAAATAACTCCATGTTTCTATGAGAGAGCGATTGATTTCATATGTGTTTCAGAATATTCAAAATTTCATACCATAAAAATATACTGCGAAATACCAGTGATCCGAGTGGCGAAACTGATACGATGCTACGAAGTCCAGGGAAAAACAATCTCTCTAAACAACGATCTCCACCCATAGAATGATATGGAGGTGTTTTTTTTTTTTTTTTAATATTGCGAAGTCGCTACGATTTTACATGAATTTTATTTTTCATTTATACAACTGAATATTTCATTTAATTTCATCACATTTTATAAAATTTTATCAGATATTAAATAGATCCTTGTATTAGTTTCACAAGAAACAGTACAGCCCCGATTATCCGCGGAATTGGGAGGCAAGGGCACCGCGGATAATAAAAATCGCGGATCACCCGAAAGATTGAAAATGCGGGTGCAAACATAAAAAAAAAAAAAGAAAATTCAACATAAAAACTATGTTTTAGTGTACAAAAAACATGATAAAACGTTTAAAATACATACATATGCTCAGTACATCAGAAACAATATCTTTACGTCTAAATCACTAAATAAAGAACAGTAAACAAGAAACAATGCCATGCATACTCTACAAAAAGAGCCGCCGGAATTTATCATAATAGTCTTATGTTATTGTTAAATATTTTAATTGATGTGTTTACGTTTGTTTAATAAAATCAAGAAAATACATAAAAACTTTATATCTGATATTTCAAACATGGCAACAAAATCTAGAAATATTCTTTTATTACTTTCGAATACATTAATTTTTCTGTTTATATCTATTAGTAAGGCTTATTGTATTTTCCTTGCTATAGGCTTGAATTAAAAAAGAAATAATTTCGCTTCGCGGATAAACCGCACCGCGGATAATCGAGGCTTTACTGTATATGAAAAATTGGATGCATTGTTCATAAATATATAAAATTGCCAAAAGGAAAAAAAAAGTATACCGAATAGTTTGAAAAAATATCTCTAATATAAAAAAAAAGGTAAAGACTTCATTACTTGGGTGCATTGAAAATGCGATGCGTTTCAAGTAGAGAGTGGATGAGCGATCTAGCTCTCCGTTCTATTATACTATATATACAGTGTGCCCGAAAAGTCCAAAATGGGAAAGAATTCTTTATTTTTTTGTTTCCATTAAAATAATCAGTAAGGACTTCATTAGAAAAAAATGCTTAAAAAGATATTTTTTTAATTTAAATTATCCTTTTTTATTTATCTTGACTGACAAAACAGTCTGTCCAGATAACTATAGGCATAGTTTTCAATTTAAGTTTTTAACTAATAATATTTAAAACTCGCATAAAATAAATAGTTAAATAAACATATTTAACTGGTTTTATGTAATCATATAACATAGTATTTTAACTTGTTAGGCCCAAAACACTAAAATATTTATTTATTATTATTATATTTTAAGATTAAATTTTGTACACTTGAAATTGTAACCTCTGTTACTGTAACATTTCTTACCAAAGGAATGACTTCCATTGTCCCAAACAGAGGGTACTACTGAGCTTACTTGTAGGTAAAAGTATTACAAAAAATATGTACAGCCATTTTGAATTTGTTCTGCACACATGTTGTCAGTGAAGCTGAAACATCTAAATTCCACGTTAGTCTGTTTTCTGTTTATAACCTGTGTTAAATAAATTTTTAATTTAATTATTGTCCTTTTAATTAAAGTGTTATTTCTATTATATGAAATTAAGTTAATTTAATTTAAATTAATGCAATATTTACATAATTTTACAAAATTATAGAAAATACAATTTTTTTTCTTTTTTAAATGTAATATCTGTCACTTGTAACTTTCGTTACTACATATTCAAAACAGATATGGATGAATTAACAAATATCTAGTTTATAATTCCTGTGCATAAAAAAATCCATCAAAATGCTCCTGCGGTGTCATTGTTTTTAGATTAATATAAATACTCTTCTATTGTCACATTTGTGTTGCTCAAAGTTAGTTCTGTTACAAAAAGTAAAAAAATCTGTTACTATATATAACTTTTGTTACTCGCCCTTTTTCTCTATATTTTCCTTGTTGGATATGAGTAGCTCTTAAAAAATGTTCGAAAAACATCAAAAGGAATCTCTCTTTCAATATGCTAAAACTATTTGATGATTTAAAAATATATTTAGTACAGGGCACTGAAAATATTGGCTTCAATGTTGAATACAAGTAAAAGAGGTTACATATAGTTATATAAATTAATCCATTTTACTGTTTTCTTTTGAATATAAAGTTACTTATTGAAGTCTAGTACACTAATGATGATATAATATACGAGAAATAATATTTTGATCAGAATATAAATGTTGTAAATTGGGTGGATGTTGCCCGGTAACAGAAGTTACAATATTAACTTTAAGGCATTTTAAGGTGACTATATTTTTATCTTAACTATAAATTTTTCTATGCTGGAACTGTTTTTCTATGGGTTGTATACATTTGAACACAGAAATAAATATATTTGGTGAAAACTGTATACTTAAAAAAAAAAAAAAAGAAAGAAAAAATATCGGGAAAAGGACATAACATTTTTTTTTCAACCCTATTCAATCACCAAAACTTAAAATCCCACCCTCACCTGAAATTTACGCTACTTCCCCCTCATTTGCTCAGGCAGCAAAAAAAATGTTATATTTTTTTCTTGTTGTTGTTTTTATAAATATTTTGTCCTATAGTAACAGTTAAAAAAAAAAAAACATGCACCCACACCTGCCTCCCGAATTAGATGATTTAAAAAAAAAAAAAAACTATAGATGGCAAGGAAACGCAGAATATCAACACGCGCTCCTACATAACAAATATACTCATTTTTTTGTTCAGAAGGAGGGGTGCATATTTACTCGTTAAACGATCAAAATACGCAGGCTATTATTTAGAAATGATTGGCTGAAAAACAAAATGCAAGTAGAAAACCATTTTAATATATTTCTATTAATTTGTATGGAAAAAGCATATAAATCGCCATCGAAACTATCTCCACTGACGGTTTTCCAGAAACACTATTCCCGCAAAAGACAGCTACTTTGTCGACAAAAGTCCTGGCCAAACAGATTTCGATGAATCAAAATATGTATCTGTTTTGCTCGATTACACCGTGATCAACGATGATCCGAAAAAAATGTTAAATACAAAAGTTATGTATTTTTACCCGTAGAATCAGAATGTGCAATAAAAAAAGGGTGGGAAATCATTCAAGATTTCAAACAAAGTTGGACCACCTATGACCCCGAAAAGGTCGGTCGCAGGGGTCAAATTTGATATCACTGAGTAGCTTTTTTAAAAATATTTAATACGTACTTTTTCGCTGTTTAATCTGGTATATATTTCTGGATCAGGAGTTACTCGACCGTCTCCAGACTTTTTGGAAAAAGCGTATAGGAGAGCGACTTAATTAGCTGTTTAAATATAAAAGCTCCTCCCACTATTGGGGAAGCCTTTGCTGCTAGAACAACTGCGTGTTAATCTTCAAAATAACCAAAATCAAGTTATTTTATTTATATAAGTAAATTCTTATATTTTTCTGATTTGAATGTATTAAAAAGCATTGTGTAAAATTCGAATTGCATCTAAGCATTGTTTTTTAAATATTTAAAGTAATATAAAAATCTTTAAACAACTTTTATTTACGCAGAACTGCATTGTGAGATTGATGAAATTTCATAACATATATCACTTAACATTTTTCATTTCCATATGTGTGAATATCATTTACCAGAGTTCCTACAGATCAGAAAATTTCCCTGACTTTAGGCATGATAAACATCAGTACTTCCTCATAGAAAAACTAGCCTTTTGCAATCGCGCGATAATATAAGTTTTTCCAGATAAGAATACTGGTACTGCGACTGAAAGTGTTGGAACACTGCTTACATATTTGTTTTAAATATACGTAATGAAGTTAAATATGCTTAGAAATATTTATAAATGTTAAATACATTTTATCCGAAATAATTGCCTATTTTCGTAATTTTGTATTAAGGTTATGCAAAACATTTTTTTATAAACGACAGATTACTTACAGTCATTCAGGGTAACTTTGAACCATGGGGTGTAACTTTGCACCACCTCCTAATTTTCAATATTTTTCACTCTAAGAGACTAAATAAGCTCCAGAACTGTGTTCTGTTGGCAAAGTTCTAAACTGGGATTTCTACTCTTTATTTTAGAAAATAAATTAGCAACATTATACGCAATTAAATGCATCATCTAACTATTTTTGTGAAGTACTGTTTTTGAAGGTAATTTTGAATGCTGTTTTGAAGTTGTTGTAATCCAATTAAATTTTCATAATAAGTAGCAATATACTCATTTATCAGACATATTATTGTCTAAATGTTGTAAATGAGATAATACAGTGCTCAGCAAAAGTTTAGACAATGATCGATTATACTTCTGTCCTGAGAAGTATGTAACGAATTGTTGTAATTCAACTGTCATATATTACTGGGGACTTATCTTTCATGCACAAACAATAAATTTTAATTTATACACTTTACATAATATATAATGACAAAACAATTAATTTAACATTGTTGCAAAAGTATAGACAATCTGTCTGTTAACAGAAAAATATCCATAAATTAAAATCGAACTGCACCTACATTGTCTGCTATTAATGCAAAAATGTGACTTTCCATCGAAGAAACTAAATTCTGCATCACTTGGGGGTCTATTTCGTACCAAACACGTTCAACATCTGATCGAAGTTCATTTACAGAGGAGTATTGCTAAAAAATTGCATAAACCATATGAGGTATGATGCCACAAAAGTTTTCGATTGGGTTCAGATCAGGGCTACATGTGGGCCAGTCAAAAATAGTAATATTTTGAGAGTTAAACCAATTTTTTGATTTATATGCAACATACATAGACACATTATCTTGCTCAAATACATACTTTGGAAGAGGTAAAATTTCACCAAATGGCTGTAAATTGTTTTCCAATGTATGTATGTAGTCTTACGCAGTTTGGCGACCATTGAGAAACTCCAGAGATACTTGAGAATTAAAAGAAAGTGAGCCCCAAATCATCAACCCTTTCGAGAGTAAAGGACACCTAATTTTAATTCCAGAAGTGGCAAGATTATTTAATTAAATTATTATTTCTTTTATAATATACGTGAAAATAAGCAATTTCATATTTTCTAATAACTTCGTTTATAAATTCTGGTATCATTCCATTATTTCATCAGTTTATAAAAAGAATTACTCATCAATAGGAAAGGGGACAATTTGTTGTGAGATTTCAAGGCTGGTTGTTTTATCATTTTCATTTAAACTAATGTACATCTTTCTTTAATGCATCTACGAAATTATCCGTGGACACAGAAAGCTCTGATTCACTTTTAATGCGATTACCAGTCATCATTTGTCTAGATGCCAGTTTATGGATTCTTCTATAATCTCGTTTTCTGGCCACACGAGTCCTTCCAGATCTATGTTTTGCTTTGAAAGAGTCACCCTTAGACAGTACTTAATAGACAGACTTCTTTGGCCGATTCAAAGTAGCTGAAATTTTTGAAACAGTCTTCCCTTTCGATTTCAGCTTCCATGCTTTAATTACTTCATCTGACTGAAAATTTCTTGCTCGCGGCATCTTCACTAACCGATGCTATCGCGAGGTGCACTTAAATACTTCATGCATGTGACGTCATAAATTTGAAATATGCGTTTTTCCGTGAACAATTGCCAAAAAATCACAAAAGTGTCTAAACTTTTGCAATATGCAAATTTCACTTTTTTCACTTAAATTAAATAATATCCTACATTAAAACCGTTATTTCTGTCCTAAAACGTTCAAAGTATATTTAAAAATAAGTACAGTCCTTTGTTTAACCCAAGTGTTCGTATTTTTTATTTAAAAGTTAAAAATCACCAGTGTCTAAACTTTTGCTGAGGACTGTATTTTGTGATTATTTATTTATTAATTGTTAATAAAATGTAAAATAAGAAGGCACTAACATTTTACCACATTTTCAGGGTAACTTTGAGCCGCCTCAAAGTTATAGTGATGTTTATAATTGGAACAGATGCCGTATCTTCCGTCCGCCGTTGTTGTTTTGAAATGTTTGGCGATTTTTGGTTGGCATGTTGGCGGTGTTTTACGCACGTGTCAACCTAGTTCTGGTAACCCTGTTTTTCGGAAGAGCGTGGTTATCGGAGGCGCATTTATTTGATTGAATATGGCTGTAGTGTTGGGTACGTGTAATTTTAGAGAAGATGTGAAAAAGTATCAAGAAATAGTATTTCAAAAAGGGTTTTTTTTTAAAGTTTCGGGGAATAGGAAGATTTTAGGAAATGAAGGTGACGGAAGCAGGTAATTTTTTTTTTCGACTTTTAGAAGATAGAGAAATGTTTGTAAGTTTTTTGAAAGATGTTGGTTTAGTGAAATCGAGTATTGTTTGTAGCGAATGTGGTGGGGACATGAAAGTGAGAAAGAGATGTAATACTTCGGATGGTTGTAGTCGGGTTTGTCGTAATAAGAGAGTAATGGCGGATGGGAAGAGGAAAGTTTGCGGCAAGGAGTTATCGTTTCGGTATGGGTCTTGGTTTAGCGGATGTAGTATGTTAAGTATTGAAGAGATTTTTTTTATTGACATTTGAAATTATTATTGGGATTAAGACATGTAAAATTCGTGAGCAGTATAAGTTTGGTAATCATACGATGGCAGATTGGAGGCAATTTATTAATGAGCATGTGTTAGAATATATTAAAGTGAAGTCGGAGAAGATAGGAGAATTCGGAAAGATTGTGGAAGTGGACGAGTCGAAATTTGGTAAAAGAAAATATAATAAAGGTCATGCGGTTGATGGCCAGTGGGTTTTGGGGGTGTTGAGAGGGGTAGTGGTAGGATGTTTTTAGTTGCTGTGCACGATAGGTCGGCTGTCACTTTGAAGAAATGTATAGAAGAATGGATTGAGAAAGGTACGGATGTGTATAGTGACTATTGGAAGGCAAAGGGCTATAAGTAAGCGTACAAAGTTAATGCTGGAATCTGCCGTAAATTGACACAGCTGCGCCATCTTGTGGATGGAGTGAATAACGCAAATACGCGGGTTTTTTGTATTACGTCATATATGACAGGATATCTACCATCTGCGCATCTCGTGCGCAGGTCTATTTGAAGATATTTACAATTTAAGAGTTATAGGCGGAAAAGCAGACAAAGCTATTTTAGAGAATACCTGTTAAAATTTTAATCATGAATTTCAAATATTTACTCACTCATGGAAGATAAACCTTGTTTACCAGATTTATTGCAAATATTTTTGTTACAGTTTGTTTTGATGAAAATATGTGTATTTAAAAAAAAAAATCGCAATGTCATTTTAATTTCGGGACAAAAAGCACTAATGCTACGTAAACAGTATTGCCTTTTGCCCCGAAGCTAAACTGACATTGCAACTATTTTTTAAATACATATATTTTTATCAAAACAAGCTGTAACAAAAATATTTTGCAATAAATCTGGTAAACAAGGTTCATCTTCCATGAGTGAGTAAATATTTGAAATTCACGATTAAAATTTTAACAGGTATTCTCTAATGTGGCTTTGTCTGCTTTTCCGCCTATAACTCTTAAGTTTTAAATATCTTCAAATAGACCTGAATTTTATGCAAGCTATTCAGGCTAAAAAAAAAACATTTTTGTTAATAAAAGTTATAGGCGTAACTTTTAATTCCTGGTTTTTTTCCACATTGGAAGAAACTTGCCCACCTTGGGTTTATGTTATTATTTATTAGAAAAAAAATGTATTTTAAATATAATGAGCGAAAAGAATGTGTTTAAATTGATATAATATACCAGTATGTATGTATTTTAAATAAAGTTATGTTTTTCAAATGACGAGTATATTTTTAAAATGATGATTTTATATTTTGAATGAAATGAATGCAACATAAACGCTGGTGATGGGGAAAATATTTGACGGTTTATGAACTGCTGCCGGCTAACATAAAAGTACTTTTTTACACTGTTTATTTAATCTAACCCTGTTCATATATATGAAAAGATAAAAAAATTTAATCGATTTTTCCCTCCCAGATATGCTAGAAAAATAAATATTATGTACATGGATTTGTTTCTAGTAACAATACAACATTTTAGTATTTTTACAACTTGATTATAAATTAGCAAATTAATTTTACGTTATCTAAACGTAGCTGATAAATCCTTAAATATTCTTTATGGTTGTTACAACTGTATATACAAGTACAACAATTGAGTAAGTTATGTAACAAACTATGATTTCTAAAATATACCAGCTGGTTAGGAAATTGCAAAAGAGAAATACTTAAAACCTTTAAGCATCTTAAACGTGATTTTCAGCCCTATATTTTTTTTATAAAAAAGTTAAAATATTATTTAATATATATTATTAAATGTCAGTGATTTTAATACGTTCAATTGGCCCATCTCCGCCCGCAGCCCTTTTTTCTACTACTTATTCCGACTCTTTTGCGGAAAAAAAAATCAAAATTGAAACCGGAAAAAATTAAAAGGGAAATTTGAAATTTTTGGCTACCGACCAACAACTGCTACGTGCAGCTTATTTTTAGTCTATAGTTTTCAGTTATTGGCAATTGTTGTGTTTCATAAGCCTTTTTCAAATTTGGAGAATGCTCCGCAATTGGGTTATTTCGATAAAAGTTACTTTCATTTTCTAACCATTATTTAACTTTTATACAGTTACAATTGTATACTGTTTTCTCATTTGACGCCAATCATGGATATCGGCCCGATTACGGAAAGTTATCCATTTTACACCTGCGAAGAACCGGTGTAAGATAATAAATGTTTAATTGAGCATATCACGTACTATATGTAAATATTTTATATTTTATTCCAATTCTTGAAGTTTCTTCTATACTTTGTATGCTTTCTGCAATGTTATTCACCTGTGCGAAGTGCAGGTATCCCATGAAAACTATTTTTACCGGATATGACACAATGACCGACATATTTCTAGATTTAAAAAAAAAAGTAATTTGTCGATTTTAGGAATTTTTTTAAAGCTGTTGTCTAAAATTCTCAAAATATTTAAAACTATAAATAATCAATTATTGCTGGTTTAATAGTACAAGAATTACTGCTTGCATTTTAAATTAAAGTGGATCCTAATGTAAAATTAAATGAGTTTTAAATGGAATGAATGAAATGCTTCTATTTTAAATATTATAAATACAATTCGATCAAGAGAATATTTGGCAATTTATCGCCTGCGCCCGGTAAATAAAAAATATGCCTTAAAATTAATTATATAATTTATACTTAAACTCTAAGCGTAATAAAACATTTAATTCTCATTGGAAATACACATGTTTATGTAATTTTTATAACTTTATCTTATCAGGAATTGAATTAAAAACGCTGCTGTAAAATTCTATCTTAGCACACATTAACTAATTTTTATATGCCCTTGTTCATTGCATTACAAAAACATAATTAAAATAGAACGTATTAAAATCACTGACATTTAATAATATATATTAAATAATATTTTAACTTTTTTATAAATTGTAATAAAACACAAAACTAACCTGTTTTTCTCTTTTGGGAAGCGAAAAAAATAAGTTCTCTCAGATAGAGAGTTATTTTTGCAGTTTTGAAAACTGCAATAATTAGAACGCCAACGTGGCATTTTCACAAATAATATAAGTTCTTAAAAGAACTGATTTTGTTTAAATAACTAACTTCAATTAATAAATTAAATAATGGCGAATAAATAAATCGAATTATATCTAACTTCCAACAATTAAGTACTGCAGACAACAAACGAATAAAATCACGGCTGCGCGTGCGCATAGTTATTTCATAGATATGGAACTTATAGATCATCCACAAAGGGGAAAGAAGTTAATAATCCTCTTGTAGCTCACTCCGTCCGCTGGGTGGCGTATGACCTTGATTGACGTGACCTCACCTTTAATCTTGCGGTTACCTGTCCCATTTAAGATAGGACGCTTACTTATATCGCTTTGATTGGAAGGCGTATGATAATTTGGGGAGCGATGGGTATCATTCATTGAGGGTTAATCATAGTATAAATTTTGTCGACCCTATTACTAAAGTGCATACTAATACCATTGAAAGTATGTGGAGGCATGTAAAATGTACTTTGCCGACGTATAATCGTCAGAGTGATTTTGCTTTTTATTTGGCTGTTTCTTTTCGATAGGGCTTGTTATGATCAAAAAGTACCAAATTTTAATAAATTTTTAGAAATTGTAAGGGGGATAAAGTGGGAGGAGTATAAAACGGAAAGTTCATGAAGGTTTTGGAGAAAATTTATTTTTGAGTTAAGTTTTAAAAAAAACAAGAAGTGTTTGTTTTTTGGAATTGGATGTTTGTTTTTGTGGACATATTTAAAAAAGAAATAAGAAGTGTATGTTTTTGTGGAAAGTTTTGAAAAAAAAAAAGAAAAAAAGTTGAGATATTTCATGCATATTTTTTAATTTTTTTAAGAAAAAGGCTCTTTTTATGGATTGTATTTTGCTTTTAAAGTGTTCAAAGTTGGATACATATTTTGAAAGAAACTAAATATTTTTGAATGTCGAAAGTTGCCATATTGAAAGTTGTTTAAAGGAAGGAGATGTGTGTTAAGGTATGTGGATAATTTTATTTATATTTTGTTATACTTTATTGTAATGTTTCCTGTTATGTGATTATTGTATATGTTTTGTGCATTTTTGTGTTTGCCACTTTAACGAGTTTCGTGCATTTTTGTGTTAGCCACTTTAACGAGTTTCGTGCATTTCTGTTATCGCGGCAGAGGTAGTTTGCTGGATCCAGTGATTTTTTTTCGGTTAATAAGCGCGTAGCGCTCATACAACGATTACTGATTGCCTGTTTAGCGAGTTTTGTTTTTTATGTATATTTTGCTTTATGAGTTTTGTACATTTTGAGATTGCTACTAAGCGAGAATTGCTAAATTTTGAGATAGCTATACAGCGAGAACTGCTGAATTCGGTGATGTTTTTTTCGGTTAATGAGCGCGTAGCGCTCATACAACGATTACTGGTTGTTATTTTAGCGAGTTTTGTTTGTTTACATTTTATTTTTGTTAAGCCTAACATGCCTAGAAATCGGTGCTTGGCGATATTTGCTATTTGGCGGAAAAGGGGTTTTCTTGCCAAAAAAAATTCCAAGATGGCGGCCGGGGGAACTTGTGGCATCTGTTCCTTACAATTTACTAATTATAGGTGCTACTGTCAAAAATTTCCCATAGTTGCACGTATATTTTATATAAATGCCTAGAATGATCTTTAGATATAACATGTAAATATTTTCACAAATATGGGTAAAATACATACAATTCATTTAAAGGCGTTTATCGGGGCGGAGGTACTCAAAATTGAAATTTCATACATTCGGCATTTTTTATTCTTGTTTGAATAATACTAGTACTAGTATGTTTTACTGTAACTATGGATATATGGTAACTATGGCCCCTGAAAGAGTTAAAAAAGAGTTTAAAGATTCCTTAGGTATAACGACTTTTCCCCAGATCTGCGAGTTTTGGTTTTGGTAGTGGTGCTACCACTGGGCTCTACAACAGAACGGAGAGCTAACTGCATATTTGCAATGCATGCTCGGTTGAGATTCTGCTCTTGTATTTTTCATTGTATTTTTCTGATATGAAATTTTGAATTTACTGAAACTTTTATGAAGGTGATTGCTGTTTCATACAAGCATGGAAATATTATTTAACCCGTTGGGTGTTTTGTGTCCAATTAAGGAAACATGTTTTTCCTTGAGTATTATTTTGTCAACAATTAGTTTTGTTTTTATCTCTATGTAGTAGTGATAGTATCTTAATCTTAATAATATTATAGACGTGAAACTGTGAAAATATTTGGTGAATTCGGCGTCTAAAAAATCATATAAACGTATGATTATATTCGTATTATGGATGATGGTCATTGTATTCCTTATACATTATATATATATTTTTTGCTCATGAGCGAAGTTTTCACTTAAGCTAATAAAATTTAACATATTTTATTTGTTTATAATGCATACAATAAAAGTTATAAAAATAAAACCTATTTTTAATCAAAATGTAACAATGGTATATACAACACGTTTGTAATATTGTGGCATTTCAAAGAAATAAATATGAAATTTGATTTGGCATTGGATTGTAGTACTAATACAGCAATGTTAACCGAACTATGTATAAGTTCCTAGTTGAACTACTGCGGTAAAATGTACATTCCTCGACGCAAAAGAACTATTCATCTATGTCTATATTGTTTTTATTATCTATATATTAGCCCAATATTGGTAAATTTACATTTTGCAGATAATTGCGCAATGTCGGCAACAAATATTCTGCGATTTCACTACTAATATTTCCTACGTAAATACTTTTGCAATATTGATATTTTGTTGTAGATAATTACAATGTGTAGGGCTGTATCTGCAGTATTGACGTTTCCTTATAAACACTCCAATGTTTTTCAATATTGGTTTTCACGATTGGTTTTTACAATATTAGTATCAGCGGTAGTGATCGGTGGTGAAAATTATGCGCATTTTTATATTCAAAATATATACCACAATTTTTTTAACAATATTTTTCACCAAATTTAACGGTAGACGTTAGTCAATTATACAAAATAAAAATTACGATTTCAAAAGTCTGGTAGGTATTTTGAATTCGGAATTTCGCTTAATTAGGAACATTGTTAGTGATGAACACAAATATTGCGCAATATAACCGAAGATTACTTTTAGTATGAAATAGTGCTTCTAAGAAATCCGGAAACCCAACAAGGGCGGATCTGGAGAGTCCTCAAGGGGGGGGGCGATTTTAAAAATTTGGAAACTCCAATTTGATGCGCGGGTCGGGGCTAATTTTTTCACTGCGGGTCGTGTTACTTCTAGTTTTTGCTGTGGGTCGGGTTTGGATCCGGTTGACTTCTATTTTTTGCTGCTGGTTGGATTAACTTATACTTTTTTGCTGTGGGTCGCGTTTGGGTCTGGTTGATTTCTATTTTTTGCTGTGGGTCGGGTTAACTTCTACTTTTTTGCTATGGGCCGGGTTAACTTCTACTTTTTCGATGCAGGTCGGGTTTGGGCCCGGTTGACTTCTACTTTTCTGCTACAGGTCGGGTTGACTTTTACTTTTTAGCTGCGCCTAGCGCGTTGGGTTTGGGGCAGATTGATATACATTATATCCGGTTTGGGTCAGTTTCGGTCAGTCTACTGCGACTTGCGAGAAGGGTTCGGGTCGACCCGTTTTTTTTAAAAAGAAAGTCTAAGTATTTTTGAAGATAAAAACTATATGCAATAAAATCTCCATAACAGACACGTCCAAATAATTATTTAGGAATACTTTTTAATCTCCAGAATTATGTAAAAAATACTAATTTGGTATAAGACTGCTTGTCTCTTTATATCTACGGTGAGTTGTAATTCAGTAAAGAATGCTTTGAAACTTATTAAAAAACATACCGGGTGTCCTTAAATGTATTTTAAAATTTAGTACTTTTCGAATGGTGACAGCTATTTTAAAAAATCTTGCAGGAGGGATATGTAAGATGTCATGAGATATTTTACTGTGATTCTTGATTTTACTGTATAATAGCAGCGATAGATGGCGCTGTAAACAATGGTCGTTAGGCCTACCTCCTCCGGGAACCGATTTAGCGCCTCTTGCTTCCAGCACCATCTTCGTTGCTATTTTAAACTAAAATCAAGAATCGCAGTTAAAAAAATTATCAGGGTAGAGTAAACAAGTGGGTAAGTGTGATCACAGATCGCACAGAGGGTTTCGTTTAATATTTCTTTCAAAACACTATCCTTTTGCAAAATCTGTTAGCTCCACAATTCGCAACTAGGGAGTGCACTCTATTCTAAACAAACGTCTGCCCGACTAAACTCCGTTCTAGAACCTATTCGCACTTATATTAGTCGAGGAAATTGGACCCATAAAACTTAAAATAGGAAAGCCCTCCTGACCAAGTGGAAATAAAATATGAAAGGCTATTGTGCATAAATTGAAAGAGTGGCCAAAGGATCGTCAAATGATATATCAGATGAAGGGTTTGGGGAAAAATTTACCCCCTCCCCTCCGGAGCCTTCAAGTGAAACTAGCTCGCTGTAGCTTAATTAGCGGCTAAGTTAGAAAAAATGCTTAAAAAACACAAGTTAGAGCCCAGAGGAGTCAATAATATAAGACTTTTTGAAAAATTTATCATTTGTCGTGTGATCAGAAGTGTTCAGCTTTAAGTATGCAAAATTTCATATCCCCAGCTTAATTAGGGCTCAGTTAGAAATAATTGCTTATAATACAGAAGTTGAAGCCCAAAGGGTTAATTATAAGACTTTTTCAAAAATTCATATTTTGCCTTATGATCTGACGCGTTCAGCTATAAGTATGCAAAATTTCATGTCTCCAACTTAATTAGGGGCTCAGTTAGAAAGAATTGATTAAAAAACACAAGCTGGAGTCCAAAGAGTTAAATATAAAACTTTTTCGAAAAAAAAAATATTTGTCGTGTGGTCTCAGGTGTTCTGCTGTAAGTATGCAAAATTTCATGTCTCCAATTTAATCATGGGTCTCATTTAGAAAGAATTGCTTAAAAAATATATATGGGAGCTCAAAGGGTTAAATGTAAGACTTTTTCAAGATTTTATGATCTGTCGCCTGGTCTCAGGTATTCTGCTATAAGTAGGCAAAATTTCAAATCTCCAAATTAATTATGGGCTCACTTAGAAAGAATTGCTTAAAATACACAAGCGGGAGTCCAAAGGGTTAAATATGAAACTTTTTTCAAAATTTAATATCTGTCGTGTGATCTGAAATTTTCAACTATAAGTATGCAAAATTTCAAGTCCCCAATTCACTTGGGGACTCTGTTAAAATGAATTGCTTAAAATTCACAAGCTGGAGCCCAAAGGGTTAAATATAACACTTTTTCAAAGTTTTATGATTTGTTGTGTGGGCTCATGTGTTTAACTACAATAATTCAAAATTCATGTCTCTAACTTAATTAGGGACTCTATTAGAAAAAATTGTTTAAAATACACAAGTTGGAGCCCAAAGGGTTAAATATAAAACTTTTTTCAAAATTTTATGATTTGTCTTGTTGTCTCAGGTATTCAGCTATAAGTATGCGGAATTTCATGGCTCCAACCTTATTAGGGGCTGACTTAGAAAGAATTGTTTGAAATACACATGTGGGAGCACAAAGGGTTAAATTTAAGACTTTTTCAAAATTTTAGGATTTGTCGTTTCATGTGAGGTGTTCAGCTATAAGTACTCAGAATTTCAAGTCTCCAACATGTATAGTTTCTGAGAACGGGCTCTGTGACGGACAGACAGACGGACAGACAGACAGACAAAGGAGTGAGACGAATAGGGTTTCGTCAGATGAACAAAACCTTGAAAAGAAAAAAAAATTTTTGAAATTCAAAGAAAATTTTCTGAAAGGTTACAGCAGATGGGGGGATTCCCTTCTGGCACTAATTATTTTTGTTGCAGGTCGGGCTAACTGTTTTGGATTCGGATCGAATTCAAGCTGAGTGTAGATTTCTGCAAGCTGGGTTTGGGTTAACTTGTTTTTTAAAAAAAAATTAGTTCAGTATATTATTTTAGGTTAAAAATTATACCTATAATAATAGACGTATTGTGTGCTGTTTTCTAAAGAGACCACTGCATTTTCCCCACGACTCTTTGATGAAATTCGCTCGTCTTCGACCCTTTGATGAAATTTGCGTTTCTTCTGCAACCCTTTGACGAAATTAGTGTAATTTTGTAGACCTTTGGTAAAATTCGCGTTTTTTTCCGTGACCCTTCTACAAAATTCGCGTTTTTTCAGCGATCCTTTGACTAAATTCGCGTTTTTAAAGCGATTCTTTGACTAAATTCGTTTTTTTCCTACGATTCTATGAAGGAATTCGTGTTTTCTCCACGATCCTTTGACGAAATTCGCGGGGTTTTTTTTCGCGGCTATTTGACAAAATTTTCGTTTTCTCCGGGATCCATTAACGAAATTCGAGTTCTTTTCCGCTGCCTTTTGAAGAAATTCGCATTTTCTGTGATCATTTGAAGAATTTCGCATGTTTTGCGTGGTTCCCTGACCAAATTCGCGTTTTTTCTGTGATCATTCGGCGAAATTGAAGTCATTTTCTGCGAACGATTGACGAAATAGATTTTTTATGGAGACCATTTATCAAAATTTGCGATTATTTGTATGTTCGAATTTTCGGATAGGTGAATTTTCTAAATTTTTGGAACCGAATGCCTTAACCCTGAAGCTGCGTATTATTATTATTATTATTATTATTTATTTATTTTTTTTTATCAAAATAGGTTAAAAAATTGCGCATGTTTTTTATTACGCATTTCAAATCTGCACACATTTTAGAGTAAAATATGTCCCAAAATCTTTGTGAAACAGGTTTTTTTTTAATAGAATTAGATCATAAAAAAAAAGATTTGCTGCGGAAATTGCGGGTTGCACAAATTTTGCCACTTTACGTTGGCCGGGGAAATCGCGGGTTGCGCAGCGAGAGGGTTAAATTTTCGGAAAATTTGGAACAATATCACCCCTGTTCCCGACATCTATAACCCTCATGCAAGTATTTTTTAATATCTGTCACCATTTGCAATTTATTGAATTTTAAAATTAGTCAGTCCATTTTAGGACACCCGGTATATTCAGTAGTTATGGGATGATGGCTGAAATTAAGCATTTAAAAAAAAGTTAAGCTGGCTTCGATATGTCAGTTAGATGTTTACCTGGGCTGAAGTTATCAGGCCCAAGCCCAGGCCCAACCCACATAAAAAAATAAAACTATTGGCCCCGCGCGGTATAAAAGCTAAAAAATCAACTCCAGCCCTGCCTGCATTTTGCAATTAAAATTATTCATAAAGTACACTTGCTTATGCTCATATTTTATTTTCAGATTATGTTCGAAATTCATGAATACAGTAAAACAACAATATTAATGACTATAACGATGACTATTTAGGCAATTACAGGGCTCAGCAAAAGTTTAGACAATGATTGATTATGCTTCTGTGCTGAGACGTGTGTAACGAATTGTTGTAACTCAACTGTCATATATTACTGAAGACTTATCTTTCATACACAAACAATAAATTTTAATTTATACACTTTACATAATATATAATGACAAAAAAACAAATTTAACATTGTTGCAAAAGTATAGGCATTCTGTCTGTTAACAGAAAAATATCCATAAATTAAAATCGAACTGCACCTACACTGTCTGCTATTAATGCAAAAATGTGACTTTCCATCGAAGAAACTAAATCCTCCATCACTTGGGGGTCTATTTCGTACCAAACACGTTCAACATCTGATCGAAGTTCATTTATAGAGGAGTATTGCTAAAAAAATTGCATAAACCGTATGAAATATGATGCCGCAAAAGTTTTCGATTGGGTTCAGATCAGGGCTACACGCGGGCCAGTCGAAAATAGTAGTATTTTGAGAGTTAAACAAATTTTTTTATTTGTATGCAACATGAATATACGCATTATCTTGCTCAAATACATACTTTGGAAGAGGTAAAAGTTCACCAAATGACTGTAAATTGTTTTCCAATATATGTATGTAGTCTTACGCAGCTTGTCGACCATTGAGATACTTGAGAATTAAAACAAAGTGAGACCCAAATCATCAACAAAGGACACCTAATTTTAATTCCAAAAGTGACAAGAATATTTAATTAAAATTTTCCTTTTATAATATACGTGAAAATAAGCAATTTCATATTTTCTAATAACTTCGTTTATAAATTCTGGTATCAGTCCATTATTTCATCAGTTTATAAAAAGAATTACTCCGCGACAGGAAAGGGGTCAATTTGTTGTGAGATTTCAAGGCTAGTTATTTTATCATTTTCATGTAAACTAATGTACAGCCGTGGAAAAAAAAAAGTAAACACCCCCTACTAACTCCTCAACAAATTATCGTAGAAGAAAGGTACTGGTACCGAACGATTGGAAATAAAGTCTACTTTTAAATGATGTATATAAAATTTTCTTAGGGGGCCATCTACACATTAAAAGAAATATAAACTTCATTTTTTTCAATGATAATACCCAATTTTAACGAGATATTTCAAATCTTCGGTTCAAACTATGCCTAGACACGGAATTTCAAGTCATTAGAATGATAAGTTTTTGAATTATAAACATTCAGAATTTAGTGCTTCTAATGATAAATTATATTTTCATGTTTTTATTTATATCTCCAGAAATTATACTCCTAATGTGCTAATTTTTTGTGTAGCAATAACACTAATATACCCAAACATAAATACGCTGCATTTGCAATTTTTATAATTTTATGATATGAATTATGATTTATGAAATTAATATTCGAAAAAAATATGAATTGCAACCTACAATTTTTTTGATGAATTTAGATTTATTAAGTCCTGCTTTATGGAAATCCGAAATTTCACATTTTTCTTCCAAGTAGTTTTCAAATTATGCTTAAAAAACGGCAAAATGATGGTTTAAGGGGCCGTCTATAATAGAAGTGACTAGATATTTTGAAATTTCTTCTGCTGTCCTGTAATCTAGCAGGCTTCATTGACTTCTTAAGGTGCCTTGATCGAGATGGGGGCTCTCTCGGTTAACAATCGAGTTCCGAACTTCAATTTGGATACAGCCCTTAAAATACGCTCGTTTTAAAATAATTAATATCTCATAAACTTATGGTATGAATTGGATAAAAATTTGCCTTTAGGCTAATTGAAGGGTGTAGAGTTCATTTATGCTGTCAGAATTGTGTACTGCTATTGAAAAAAACAAAGTTATGGTTCGTTTTAATATGTAGATGGCCCCCTAAGCAAGTTTTATTTATATCATTTTAAAGTAGACTTTATTTTCAATCATTTGGTACCAGTAACTTTCTTCTACGATAATTTGTTGAGGAGTTAGTAGGGGGTGTTTACTTTTTTTTTCCACGACTGTACATCTTTCTTTAATGCATCTACAAAATTATCCGTTGACACAGAAAGCTCTGACTCACTTTTAATGCGATTAGCAGTTATTATTTGTCTAGATGCCAGTTTATGGATCCTTCTATAATCTCGTTTTCTGGCCACACGAGTCCTTCCAGATCTATGTTTTGCTTTGAAAGAGTCACCCTTAGACAGTACTTAATAGACAGACTTCTTTGGTCGATTCAAAGTAGCTGAAATTTCTGCAACAGTCTTCCCTTTCGATTTCAGCTTCCATGCTTTAATTACTTCATCTGACTGAAAATTTCTAGCTCGCGGCATCTTCACTAACCGATGCTATCGCGAGGTGCACTTAAATACTTCATGCATGTGACGTCATAAGTTTGAAATATGCGTTTTTCCGTGAACATTTGCCAAAAAATCACAAAAGTGTCTAAACTTTTGCAATATGCAAATTTCACTTTTTTCAGCTAAATTAAATAATATCCTACATTAAAACCGTTATTTCTGCCCTAAAACGTTTAAAATATATTTAAAAATAAGTACAGTCATTTGTATAACCCAAGTGTTCGTTTTTTTAATTTAAAGGTTAAAAATCACCAGTGTCTAAACTTTTGCTGAGGACTGTATGTACGTAAACACTACGTAAAAATATGGCTTAGACAATTACATTCAAATAAAAATCCAGTAAGATAATCAGTTGAGAATGAAAGAAATGGTTGATAACAGAAAATCATAATTTTAAAGCTCTACAAAGTAAAAAAGTAAATTTTAAAAAATGCATCTCTGTAACTTATCAAATCAAATTAAATTTCTAAAGATTTCGCTAAACAAATGTACAAAACAAATATCATTTTTACGAATGACAAATAAGTAAGATTGCAGACCAACTTGGTCTGGGGGGGAAAGAATTTAGAGGAGTGCACGGGTCGTGGTCGGGCCAATAATGCTTATCATACGGGCTGAAACGAACCAAAGGTTTAGCTTTTATTCCGGGCCGAGCCCCGACATGGAAATTTTGGCTAGTGCAGGCCCCTAGGAAAAATGAAGTCCAGGGCCGGCTCGATCTGGAGGAAAAAGAAGTCTGGCCCGAAACGAATCTGCAGATAAAATTAAGATCGGGGACGACCCGACTCTAAAAGAGAAAAGACCTGACCCAGCCCGAGTCTCGTGCATTTAAACTGAACTGGCGCGACGCGGGTCGGATCGGACCAACTTGGGCTCGGGAGGAAGAATTGAGAGGAGTGCACGGGTCGTGGTCGGGCGAATAATGCTTATCATACGGGCTGACACGGACCGAATGTTTAGCTTTTATTCCGGGCCGAGCCCCGACCTGGAAATTTTGGCCAGTGCAGACCTCTAGGAAAAATGAAATCCAGGCCAGGCTCGATCTGGAGGAAAAAGAAGTCTGGCCCGACCCGAATCTGCAGCAAAAATTAAGATCAGGGCACGACCCGGTTCTAAAAGAAAAAAGACCTGACCGAGCCCGAGTCTCGTGGACTTAAACTGGCGCGACCCGGGTCGGGTCAAACCAAATTGGGCTCGGGAGGAAGAATTTAGAGGAGTGCACGGGTCGTGGTCGGGCCAATAATGCTTATCATACGGGCTGACACGGACCGATTGATTAGCTTTTATTCCGGGCCGAGCCCCGACCTGTAACTTTTGGCCATTGCAGACCTTTAGGAAAAATGAAGTCCAGGAAAGGCTCAATCTGGGGGAAAAAGAAGTCTGGTCCGACCCGAATCTGCAGAAAAAATTAAGATTAGGGCACGACCCGACTCTAAAAGAGAAAAGACCTGACCCAGTCTGAGTCTGTCTCGTGGATTTAAAGTGGCGCGACCCGGGTCGGGTCGCGCCGGGCTCGAGTTCCGCCCCAAGTCATTTCCCGTGAGGATGCATAATGTCATTTTACAAATCCTTTATTAGCCCAAGGGGGGGGGGGCGATCGCCCCTTCGCCCCCCCCTTAGATCCGCCATTGAAACCCAATCAATCACTCCTGGAATTTCGCATCAGGTATATATTTAGTAACGGTTGACATTGCTTTAACTGTTATCATTGCAATATCAAATCAGTTTTTACATTCTTTTTTTTTTTTTTTTTTTGAAATGCCATTGTATTACAAACAAAATAGAATATTCCATTGTTAAATTTGATTGAAAGTAGGTTTCATTTTTATAACGACTATTTTATGTATATTAGGGACACATAAAATATGTAAATTTTATTAACTTAAGTGAAAATTTTGCAAATTGACAGGGGGAAAGCTGAATATAATAAATAATAACAACAACAGCATTTAATCATCCATTTTGATGCTGACTTCTGCCCAACATTTTCACACTTTCATATTTATAATTTTACTAGAGTTAAAAAAATAATACTAAATGAAAAGACATGTTCGTATAGTAGGACGTGGTTAAATAATAATTCCATTTTTCTATGAGATAGCGACTGATTTCATAAATGTTTCCAAATATTCAAAATTTCAGGCCAGAAAAATATACTGAGAAATACCAGTGTCGAATCAGAACCGAATAGGTTTTGTGAATATTCGAGCTAACTCCCTATTCGACTCCATCGAATGCAACGGTTCGCCCATTGCCACGTTGCTATATAACTTAGGAGAAACATTTCGCCAAAAAACCGATTTCCTCCCACAGCAGTATGGGGTGTATATATATATATATATATGTATTATATGACAAAGATGGTACGATTTTACATGAATTATATTTTTCATTTAAACAACTAAAGATGTTATTTATTTTCATCACAATTTTTAAAATTTTATCATCTCTCTATTCTAAAACTAGTTGGATGTGCCAATCCCAAAACTTTCTTCTATCTTATACATCTTAATATTTCAAAAATTAGTTACACATATTAATACTTTAATATTATTAGTTCAATACTATGCCAACTTTCATTTTCTTCTTAAATTTCTGCTTCAGTCAATAAAATGGACTAAAAACGAGTTGATCTATATCATGATATTTGTTAAAATCAATAGTTTTTCCTTATTCTGGTGTTATCAGCTGTTTGCGAATAGCCGGCTCAGCAGGAAGCAAGTTCCCGCCGCTGCACGAGCCGCCGATGGACAATAGAACTACGAAAAATTAAGAAAAGTGTGCAAAATTCGCTATTACTCAGCCCCTTTACCGCGCAATATTTCCAAATTCAAGTAGGACCTGTTGGCCATATCCAAAATTATGCACAAAACATTTGGTTCAGTTGTATGCATAATTTTATGCACTTTTCGATGGTACAATACAGAAAAAAGCACAAACATCGCTATTAGAGCGTCCCTCTTCCGGCAGATTTTTTTAAAATTCAGGGAGGATTTACTTGCCATAGCAAGAGACATGCGCAAAAAATATGGTTCAATTCTATGCATAACTTCATACACTTATTGATGGTACAATAATGAAAATGGCGCAGACATCGCAATTATAGCGCCCCCTTCTGGCGGAACTTTTTCAAGTTCAGGGAGGACCTACCGACCATAGCCTTACACATACACAAAAAAATTGGTTCAGTTCTATGCATAATTTTATACAGTTTTCGATAGTACAATAATGAAAATGGCTCAGACATCGCTATTACAGCGCCCCCTTCCGGCAGGTTTTTTTCAAATTCATGGAGGAGTTGCTTGCCACAGCCAGAAACATGCACAAAAAATTTGGTTCAATTATATGCATAACTTCATACACTTTTCGATGGTACAATAATGAAAATCGTACAGACATCGCAATTATAGCGCCCCCTTCCGGCAGAATTTTTCCAAATTCAGGGAGGACCTTCGTGCCATGATCAAAAACAAACACAAAAAATTTGGTTAAATTCTATGCATAACTTCATACACTTTTTGATGGTACTATATACAAAATCGCACAAAAATTGCTATTACAACACCCCCTACCAGCGAATTTTTTCCAAATTCATGGAGGACCTGCTTTCTATAGCCAAATACTTAAAAAAAAATTTGGTTCAATTCTATGAATAACTTCATACACTTCTCCATGGTACAATATTCAAAATCGCTATTACAGCGCCCTTACCGGCGAATGTTTTCAAAATTCAGGGAGGACCTGCTTGCCATAGCCAAAAACTTAAAATAAAAATTTGGTTCAATTCCATGCATAATTTCATACACTTTTTGATGGTACAATGGCGACAGACAGACGGACACACGGACAGATAGACATTTTCTATAAACATGTTTTTTGGGATCTCTGACATCTAAAACGTGTAAATCCGTCGAAAACCGGAAGTCGAAAAAAATTTCGATAACAATACTTTTTTCTATTAAAGATAGAAGAAAGTAAAAAAGTAACTTACACTGTCACCGCCGCCGCCGGTTTTGAAGTTTTTGTGACCGGAGGTCTTTCTCCGTTAATATTAAGAAAAATACAGTATGCAAAAATAGGAAAATCAGCGGTATTATAGAGAAATATTTGATAAACACGCTGGTGCAGACAGTTTTCAAATTGAATAATTATTTTAAGAGATATTTAATGCTACAGTTGGACAAAATCGTTCCATTAAAAAAGTTTTATAGGAGTAAAAGCTATATATGGGAATTAATTCATTTTTAGATCATTTTATACGTTAGAATTTCCCGGTGTGTAGACTGCATTCACTTTTTTAATTTGACTCATTTTTTGAGGTTTTATTTCTATTTTAAATTCAAATTTTCAGCATTTCGAGATATATTTATTCCTTATTATAGAAATTGGCATTAATTGAAACTGTTGCCAACTGTATAAACAGCGCAAATAATAATGTTTGCTTCAATTAAAAATTTATTTTATACGTGACTGTTATTAACGGGAAAAAAACTTTCAAATTAAGATAATTACGTATGAAAAGCAGGAACTTATTGAAAATACTTCATAAAAACTATACTTACACGTGAATTTTAAAAGAGAACGGATATTGTAAAATAATAAATTCATTAACATGCGTTCGAAGTCTTAAATAGGAGAAATTACGTCTCATTTACATCACATTACACTTATTACGTAAAATGAACAAAAAGTAATATTGCAAAACAGTTTAAGGGGGTACGGGACACATTTTCAAAAAAAATTTATTTATTGAGTTAAAATTTTGCATTTTTTGTGATGTTTAACCATATCATTTGTAAACAAAATCAAATGATAAAACTTCTCATAGCTTTTTTAAAAAAAATTTTAATTTAAAATTTATAAAAAAGTGGTACAACTTAAAATCGTTATAACTCGAAATATTATTTGTAGAATTTAAATTGTTTTTCATTTAAATAAACAAAAAAATATATATTTTTTAATTTAGAGCCAGCATTTAAAAAAATATTAATTTTTAAAAAAATTAAAAATATTTAACGAAAAAATTACAAAAAAATGGTGCAACTTTTTTTTAAAAAATCATATTTTGAAAAGTAAATATTTTTTTCAAATATGCTGGCTCAAAAGTAAAGTAAAATAATTGAAAGAGATATGTTCCGAGTTTCAACCCTGTATCTTTAACGGTTCTCGAGTTATATAAGAATTTAAATATAAGAAATGGTGAAAAAAACCTATCATTAAGAAAAACGCAATTTCACAAGAACTCGTTTCCTTGACAACCATAGCTTGAAAGGCAGATTTTGAAAACAAACCAAATTGAAAAAAATAATATTTCCTGTTCGAATTAAGATAGAAACATCATTTAAATATCATTTTAAGCAGAAAACGACAGAGAAATTTTTAATCCAATAATAAAAAAAAAAAATTGAAAATTTGAAGATTTTTGTGTCCCGGACACCCCTCTTAAATTTAAAAATCGCGCGAGACATTTTTTTTATATTTTGAGATTATATTAATAAGATTAATTTTAATTTTATTGAACGCGTTTAGACTGCTTTCGAGCGACTATTGAGTAATTTAATAAAAATAAAAAAGATTACAAGCTGAAAATGAAATGTCATCGACAAAAAATATGATTTGAAAGAGAAAAATCTCTGAAGCAGAAAATAAAGAAATTGCTTAAATGGTTTAGTTAAGACTCATTAACCTTCTGTGTCGTTTCCGTCAAAAGAAGGCATTGGTATTTCTGAAATATATTTGCATTTTGGTGCAGATTTTCTTATTATATTAGCTTATTTTGAAATGTTTAACTGATTTTATTTAATCAAAGACGAAAACAGCCATTGTATCTTTTAACAGCAGCTGATTTTTGAAATGAAACCCGTTTATAGGGAGATCGCCACTGTTTTTTAAATTATAATTCAATCTTTCAAATTCTGTTTAAAGCCGATCAAATTAGCATGCTTTTAGAGACTGTGGTGTCTGAACGGGGGTTGGCGAGCGTAGCTCGTAGGGGGCCGACCCCACTAGTTTATTAACAAAAAACTTATATTAGTTTCTCAAGATACATGAAAAATTCGATGCGTTGTCCATAAATATATGAAATCGCCAAAAGGAAATAAAAGTATACCGAATAGTTTGAAAAAATACCTCTAATATTTAAAAAAAAAAAAGTGCAGGCTTCATTACTTGCATGCATTGAAAGTGTGATGCGTGTCAGGCAGAAAGTGGATCGGTGCTCTAGCTCTCCGTTCTATTAACACGTTAAACGCGACACAAATTTTACTTTAATTTCCGTTTAAGCGACAACATACACAGAAATTGTGTATATATATTTGTACAAAATTTGTGAATAAAATTTGTAATTCTTGTGAAGGAAAATCCTTTTTATGTTTGAAATGTTTTAATAAAATACTTTAAAAAAGTGAAAAATGTTTTTAATATTATATAATATATTATTTTTAAAATTTTATACCGCCGGTCCCTAGGGAACGGCGTCGCCTAAACGGAAAGATCAATGCCGGTACGCGTTTAACGTGTTAAAGAAGAAGAAGTA
The DNA here is from genome assembly GCA_963932465.1 of Maratus speciosus. Taxonomy (NCBI): domain Eukaryota; kingdom Metazoa; phylum Arthropoda; class Arachnida; order Araneae; family Salticidae; genus Maratus; species Maratus speciosus. Next base: position 22,233,948 of record OZ010799.1, on the reverse strand, counting down.
AAAAGTAAAAGGTAAAACCTTTAAAAAACCTTAAGGCAACAAATATTTTGTAATTTCAACATTAATATTTCCAAAGTAAAGTAAATACTTTTGCAATGTTGATATTTTGTTGGAGATAATTACAATGTGTAGGGATGTTTCTACAGTATTGAAGTTTCATTATAATTATCTTCAATTTAAACGCAATATTTTACAATATTTGTTTTCACGATTGGTCTACAGAATATTCGTGTCAGCGGTGGCGATCAGTGTTGAAAATAACGCGTATCTTTGTATTCAAAATATAAAACACATTTTTTTAACAATATTTTTTGGTGGACATTTAGTGGTAGAAGTTTGTCGATTAAATAAAAATAAAATTGCGATTTCAAAATGTTGGTAGATATTTTGAATGTTTTATTCCGCTTAATTTGGAACACTGTTAGAGATTAACACAAATATTGACGCAATATAACCAACATAGCAGAGTTTGGTTTTTCCTGTAATTGTGTTCTTGTGTTTGTATAATTCACATCATTTAATCTCAGAAAGTATAAAGCGATGGTATAAAATATTGGTAAATATTGTAATAGTGTTTCTAAAAAATTCGGAAACGCAATCGCTCCTGGATTTTTGCATCAGGTATATATTAAGTATAGGTAGACATTGCTTTAGCTATTATTATTAAAATACCGAATCAATTTTTATATATTTCTTCTTCTTCTTCTTTTTTGGTTTTTATTGGTTTAATGCGCATTTTATTTGTTTTCTATTTTATTTGTTTGTCTATACAGTAATCTGTATTTCCCTTTACTTTCAACAGAGATGGATACCTTCTGTTGCCACTATGACAAAAAAGTAATAAAAACTACAGATAAATTAATAACTCAGAAACAAATTGAGATACAGCTTTCAAACAAATTGCATTTAAAAGTACATTTTTTCTCTGTACGACGGTGTAAAAAGTAATATTGTGGGATGATTGGAAGTTTATGAATGAAATTTCATTTAAAATGGGTCGTCAGATTTCTTGAAAATCTGACTATAGAAAAGCCTTTTCCCGAACAGCCAATGAAATGCTTGGATAATACATAAGTTTCGGGTGGATAATACGTACGAGTCGCAGGCGATTTTTGTCGCTTGGAATTTTTACGTGTAAAAACACTATTAATGTTTAATTCATGGCGTACGTAATGTATGATCAACTCCGTGCGATTTTTTATGTCTTAAATTTTAGTCTTTGAAAAAACCATTTTCCAAATGGTCGTTGTAATTTGACAAATTGCTCTTTTTTTTTTCTTTCTTTCTTTCTTTTTTTTTTTTTTTTTTTTTTTTTGAAATGCCATTGTATTACAAACACAACAGAATATTCCATTATTAAATTTGATTGAAAGTAGGTTTAATATTTTAACGTCTATTTTATGCATATTACGAACACAAAAAATATGCAAATTTTATTAACTTAAGTGAAAATTTTGCAAATTGAGGGCGAAAAAAGCTGAATATAATGGATAATAAGTACAACATTTAATTATCCGTTTTGACGCTGACTTCAACTCAACATTTTCACACTTTCACATTTTTAATTTTACTAGAATTAGAAAAATAATACTCAATGAAAAGACATGGTCGCTTAGTAGGACGTGGTTAAATAATAACTCCATGTTAAAGCACACATAAATTAACGACTGAATTTATTTATTAAAGGTACATATATATTAAGACACACTTGAACACAATTAATATAATAACCCACCAGGAGTTAAATGTAAGCCGGGGCCAGGATTCGAGCCTCGGTCCACAGCGTACCGTGCTGTTGCTTTACCACTAAGCTGCGCTGGCCGATACATGGTTTATCAATGATAAATTGCAGAGCTAGGATATCGGCCAGGGTAGCTTAGTGGTAAAGCAACATCGCGGTACGTTGTGGTCCCAGGTTCGAATCCTGGCCCCGGCTAATTTTTCACTCCTATTGTGTTGGGTTGATTTTTGACGGCCGATTATCTACACTAGGGATATAGGCCCGAGGGGGAGTGCCCTCCGTGGGGGTCTTTCTAAGGGAACCTAGACCGTATTTACGCATGGAAATCCATGACTCGAAGAAAACCACGAAAACTCCGAACGATTAGACCGACGGGCGCGATTGGGTTCGAACCCAGCTCCTCCCGTCTACCGCTTCGAGAGCAGAACATTTCAGCCACTGGTGGGGATCACTCCTGTTGGGTTATTGTATTAATTGTGTTCAAGTCTGTCTTAATATATATGTACTTTTAATAAATAACTCCATGTTTCTATGAGATAGAGATTGATTGCATATGTGTTTCTGAATACTGAAAATTTAATACTCGAAAAATATACTCAGTGTCGAATCAGAACCGAGCAGCGACATAACTGCCTATTCTATTACATTGCATGCAGCGCTCCGTCCATGAATATGATGCTTTGTAATTTAGGAGAAAACATTTTGCCAAAACACCGATCTCCTCCCATAGAGTAGTGTGGGGGTCGATTTTTTATATTTTTTATGCTACGATTTTACATGAATTATATTTTTCATTTATACAACTGAAGATTTTATTTAATTTCATTACAATTCTTAAAATTTTATCATATATAAAATAGAAGATTGTGTTAGTTTGACAAGATTTATGAAAATTTTGATGCATTGTTCATAAATATATAAAATAGCCAAAAGGAAATAAAGGTATACCTAATAGTCAAAAAGAATATTAAAAAGAAAATGAAGGCTTCATTACTTGGATGCATTGAAAGTGTGATTCGTTTCAAGTAGGCTGTCTATCGGGGATCTAGTTCTCCGTTCTATTATAGCATATACAGGGTGTCCGAAAAGTCTGGAAACGGCCGAATAACTCCAGAAATACATATCAGTTTAAAAATCGAAAAAATACGTGTTAAATATTTTTAAAGAAGCTATTAAATTTGAACCCCGAAACCGACCCTCTAGGGGTCAGAGGGGATCCAACTTTGAAATCGTGAATGATAACACAATGAAATTTTATTGCATATTCGATTTCTTCTGGCAAAATTAGGTAGCTTTTGTATTTAACGTTTTTTTCGGATCCTCGTTGATCACAGTGTAATCGAGCAAATTCAACAGATACATATTTTGTTTTCCCACCCAGGTTTTGACATCTCGAAATCTGATTGGGCAGAACTTTTGACATCAAAGTTGCCGTCTTTTGCTGGAATAGTGTTTCTCTGAAAACATCAGCGGCGGTTGTTTCGATGGCTCTTTATGTGCTTTTCCTAAAATTAATAGTAATATATTAAATTAGTTTTCTATTTGCATATTTTTTTATCCAGTCAATCATTCCTGAATAATAACCTGAGTATTTTGGTCTTTTAACGTGTAAATATGCACCTCCCTTCCCATCGCGAACAGAAAAAGGATAATATTCATTATTATAATGGGGCGGGGTGTATGGATATTCTGCGTTTCGATGGCTTTTCTACTGTTTTTTAAAAAATCATCTGACTCGGGAGGCAAATAAAGGTGTACGTTTTTTAAAATTATTACTATAGGACAAAATATTAAAAGAGAAAAAACATGTAAAATGTTTTTCTGCTGGCTGCGCAACGGATTTGGAAGTAGCGTAAATTTAGGGTGGGGGTAGGATTATAGGTTTTGATGATTGATTAGTTATTGCAACTACAAAATAACAAGTATTTCAAAAAATTTTTCAATTATTCTAAGAAAGGTAATAATTTTTTGTAAATTAATATATTTTTTCAATTTAACATTTTTTTCATAATTCTAAGCAATAGAAAAAGTGTGATATTTTAAACTTTTTAATTTAAAAACTAATGTAACTCTTTAATCCTTTTGGGATTTGTGATGCATATATGCATCGTCAAAGGTGCTTATGGAATTTGTTTTCGGCACCATTAATGAATTAATAATAATATTTGACTTTTTTAATTAGAGCTTTTTTTGGTATTTCACAAGTAAAGGTGACTGTTTAAAAAACGCGATGTATTCCAAATAAAATTTGTGTACGCAATGCGGACTCGAAAGGTTAAGTTGTAATGATTATTTGTTGGGGGAGACGACGTTTTAATTTCATAACGGAAGGATAATGTAGAAAATTGTTTATTTATTTATTTATTTACTTATTTATTATTACAATAAAATAACAAATGTGACAAAACATATAAACGAAAACATAATTGGCGGAAAAAATTAAAAACAAATTAGTTTATTTTCTACATTTTTTTAAGTCCAAGAAGAGGCATTTATTAATACATTTCATTCAGTTAGTGGTACGTTCAATGTTAAATTTTTGTAACGAATAAGTTAAACCAATTGAACATTAAAAAAAAAAAAAAAAAAATCAAACAATGTGATACATAAAACACATTAAAAACTTAGATTCCGTTAAAAAATAAATATAAATAAATTTTAGAATTTTTTCATTTTTAAGTTGCAAATTCAGTGAAACTTCTATTTAACGAAGTCTCATCGTTGCATTTAAACACTTCGTTATGAAGAAAATTTGTTAAATAGAAATCAACTTAAATTCATGAAATTTATATAATAAAATTAAAAATACTCATATATTGCGGAAATGTGTTTTAATTTAGGCAGCATTTTTTTTTTTTTTTTATTCAATGTTACCGTTTGAGAAAATTTTCATTAGAATGATGTCTAATTTAATTAGAATAATATCTAAAAAAAGCACATAATAAGGAGAGATAAATAAAAACTATGAAGAGTGCGTACCTTTTCTCTTTTTTCCGAATATTACAAATCCTTAGTTTTAAAAAAGCCAGTGATATTACTTTGTATAGGTTTCTTGTGAGGAAAAAATACTCTGTTCATTAAAATTTTCGCGTATCCGAACAATTAATCTGTAATATTTTCGTGAAACTGGAATTAGTCCAGGCAATAGAGACTATATAGGGGCTCTACCTAGCAAAATTCAAAGTAGTTCTGGAAAAAGGCTTACTATATGTTTTTTGGGTCGCTGAATCCGAATTTTTAACTCCCACCAAAATTTCCCCCGGCAACCCCCCCCCCCCCCACAAATTTTGGTAAAATGCCCCAAAAAAAGGTTTTTATTAAAAAAATCAATTTTTTATTGTTTTAGGGGAAAAGTATCTAGAAATTCAGAAAGTAGACAAGATTTGCAACAAATTAGATACATGACGTTATGACTTAGGATGAAGGGGAAGGGGGGATCTGCCTCGGAACATGCGCGCGGTGCTGCGTGAACTAAGTTGCGCAATTCCACTTAACCACTTACACGTTTACATACGCCCTCCCATCTCCCCTCCGCACTTTCTCTATAAGGTTTACTTTAAGTTTTTTGGGTCGCTGAATCCGAATTTTTAACTTCCCCCCAAAACTTCTCCTCCCCCGAACCCCCCCCCCCTCAAATAGTTGTTTTTAACTTAAATTTCTTAATGTTTTAGGGGAAAAGCATTACGAAATTCAGAAACTAGACAAAATTTGCAACAAATAGGATATATGACATTATAACGTAGGGTGAACGGGGAGGGGGAGGGCTGCCTCTGAACATGTACTGCAGCGCTAGGAGCACTAAGTTATGAAGTCCAGGCAATTGGGGATTTACCTGGCAAAATTAATACTAGTTCTGGATTTCGACTCACTTTATGTTTTTTGGGTTGAATCCGAATTTGTAACTTCCCACCAAAATTTCACCCGGCAACCCCCCAAAAAATTGATTTTTTGAAAAAATTTGGTTTTTGAGAAAAGCACGCGGGGAATGTTCCGAGGCAGCCCCCTCTCTCCCCCTTTATCCTACGTCATTATGTCATATATCCTAATCCTATTTGTTGCAAATTTTGCCTAGTTTCTGAATTTCGTAATGCTTTTCCCCTAAAATAATAAGAACTTTAAGTTAATAACAACTATTTTGGGGGGGTTTCGGGGGGGGAATTTTGGGGGTACCCAAACGACCCAAAAAACTTAAAGTAAACCTTATAAGGAAAGTTCGGAGGGGATATGGGAGGGCGAATGTAAACGTGCGAGTGGTTAAGTGGAATTGCGCAACTTAGTCCACGCAGCACCGCGCGCATGTTCCGAGGCAGATCCCCCCTTCCCCTTCAACCTAAGTCATAATGTCATATATCTAATTTGTTGCAAATTTTGTCTAATTTCTGAATTTCTAGATACTTTTCCCCTAAAACAATAAAAAAAATTGATTTTTTTAATAAAAACATTTTTTGGGGGGCTTTTTACCAAAATTTGGGGGGGGGGGGTTGCCGGGGGAAATGTTGGTAGGAAGTTACAAATTCAGATTCAGTGACCCAAAAAACATAAAGTAAGCCGATTTCCAGAACTACCATTAATTTTGCTAGGTAAAATTCCCTATTGCCTGGACTAAATCCCTTCTTATTGTATCGAGATCTTGCCTCCACTGTCAGCGCCAGAGTGTATGTGTAAAAGAGTGGTGATAGCAAGCGTTTATCTTAGTATGAAAAAAAATATTTTGTTTACCACCATGAAAATGAAAATGATTACATAAATAAATAATTTCATTTTCATACAATCCGCGGAAATAAATTTGTACATCCATCGCGACAGCAACGTCTCCTTTGAATGCTGTGCACGCTAGAAAGTGGAATAAACTTCGTTATATAGAATATATTTTTCGTAATATGGAGATTAATTTACATGTTAATGGTGTCCAAAAACAAGATTTAGCAAAAAATAGAAAACTTCTAGAAATAGAGACTTCGTTATAGGGAAGTTCCACTGTATTTGCATTGCACCTTTTGTATTATGCTTATGATGAGTGTATGTAAAATGATAAGGCACAGGTAAAATACAAAACACATTTTAAAAAGTCTAAGATTTATTTCGATTTAATTTGAAGGGAATCTAAGTTTTTAGGGTATTTAAATTATCAGATTGTTTAAATTTTGTTTTTATTTTTTAATGTTCAATTCGTTTAACTTATTTGTTACAGAAATTTAACATTAAATGTAGAACTAACTGGTTGGTTGGTTGGTTGATTTTTGACGGCCAATTATCTGCGCGAGGGATATAGGCCCAGGTGGGGGAGTGCCCTTCGTGGGGGTCTTTCTAAGGGAACCTAACCCGTATTAACGCTTGGAAATCCAAGGTTCGAAGAAAACCACGAAAACTCCGAACGATTAGGCCGACGGGCGCGATTGGGATCGAACCCAGCACCTCCCGTCTACCAGCTTCGAGAGCAGAACCTCTCGGCCACTGGTGGGGCCGTAGAACTAACTGAATGAAATATATGAATAAATGTCCCTTCTCGGGCTTAAAAAATGTAGAAAATAAACTGATTTGCTTTTAATTTGTTCTGCAAATTACGTTTTTGTTTATATATTTTTTCACATTTGTTAGGTTATTGTAATCATAAATAAATAAATGAACAATTTTCTGCATTATCCTTCCGCTATGAAAATTAAAACGAATTCTCCTCCAGAAAATAATCAACAGAGGTTAAAGAGTTAAATTATATTTCAAACTTAAAAGTTTAAAAGATCAAAAATTTTCAAATGTTTAGCTATTAAATTTAAAATTATGAAAAAATGTTAAAATATTAAAATGGAAAAATAAACTAATAAAAAAAAAATTATTACCTTTATTAGAATTACTGAAAAGTTTTCTGTCCTACTTGCTGTTTTATAGTTTCAGTAACTGAGGATGAAACAAATAAAATTATGCCCTTTTGATGTCCACAATTACATATTTTTTTTTTCCTCGGGGTAAAATGTGAAAGAACTCTTTATTTATTTATTTATTTATTATTTCCATTAAAATAATCAGTAAGCACTTCATTAGAAAAAAATGCTTAAAAAGATATTCTTTTTATTAAAATTATTCATTTTTATTCATCTTGACTAATAAAACGGTCTGTCCAGATAACTGAACAGTGAACAGCGTAGCGGTACCAGGGGCTACCTATTTGAGAATCAAATCCACGCCCTGTATATGAGTAAATAGTAAGAGCTCATCCTAAGAAAAACATGAATTGTAAGTCTAAGCGCGGCAAAAGCCACTATATGGGAGAGAGTCAAAGATTCGCAGCATTACTGACACTTAGACTTAACGTGACCATACATTAAAATAACAAGTAAATATTAAATAAATTTAGAATAAAGGGTAGGAGCCGAAAACTTACGACTCGCTACTAGGATTTTTAGCGGAATTTGCCAACATTTCAGAGAAGGCAAGTAATTTAGAGAGATAATCTCCTTTACTTTGTATATTTTTGAGGACATTGTTGAGTTTTTGGGGAATTTCCGAGAAAGAACTGACATTTAAGTTCTTATTAGATGTAAATTTCCAACTGGGCGAAAAATGTCCTGACCAGGATTCGAACCCGGGACCTCCTGCCTGAAGCCGCCAGTGCTCTGCCATCTGAGCTATCCCGGACGATTCTGGTCGAACTTTTTCACCCAGCTAACCTTGATGATTACAACATCTGGCCTGAAACCTGGTTCAGCTCAACAGAATAAATCTCAGGTAATGGAACTCCAGAAATCGCTGGATACGAAATTACACTAGATTAATTTTAACACAATTATTCTAATTGGTAAACAAGTCATATTAGATGTAAATTTCCAATTTCCAACAACCTTTTTAAGTTCTTCTTTAATTTTACTAACGATCTCAGCTATCGCAGGGATGGCACCAGAGAATTCGTGTAACTCATAGAGTTGCTGAGGTGGTGGTGACGTAATATTGGAAGAATTTGATTGGACGAAAAGTGGGTTTGTCTTAGAAGCCATAGAATCGCTGTTTTTTTTTCTTTTTTCTTTTCCCTTCGTTTGCAGAAAGATTTTTTGCGTTAGCAGTTACATTGGCATAAGTTTATCGAAACTGGGGTTTCGTGGGAAATAATGAACATCCCTTATAAGATGAAGGGTGTTTCAGAGAACAGTTAGCACATTTCGGTGGTGGTTTAGGAACATCAGAGTCATTAGGTTTTTTATTTTCACAGTTTGTAGAAAGGTGCAGGCCACCGCACCCTACACATTTAGGATTAATATGACAATTGGCACTTATATGAAAAGACTTTTGACATTTGTAACATTGCGTGGCTTTTTTAGCCGGTCGAAATCTTTCGATTTCAACTCTAAGATTGTACACAGAGTGTACTTTGAAAATTTCAAAGCTAGTGGGATTTTTAGAAAGTTCAATCAAGTAGAGAGGGAGGGGTTTCCCGTCTCTTTTACTTTTCATTTGCGAAAATTTAGTGATGGCAAATCCTCGACAAGCGAGGGTTTCTCTGACAGTTACAATTTCAATATTTCTAGGAAGTTCACGAATTACGGCTTTAAGGGGTAGGCATAGTTTTCAATTTAAGGTTTTAACTAATAATATTTAACTGGTATTTAACACATATTTAACTGGTTTATTGTAATCGTAAAACATAGTATTTTAACTAGTTAAGCCCAAAACACTAAAATATTTATTTATTATTATAATATTTTAAGATTAAATTTCGTACACTGAAATTCTAACCTCTGTTACTGTAATTTTTCTTACCAAAGAAATGACTTCCATGGTCCCCAACAGAGGATACTACTGAGCTTACTTGTAGGTAGAAGTATTATAAAAAAAAAATATGCTACAGCCATTTTGGATTAATAATTTTTAATTATAATTTTTTATTTAAATATTATCATTTTAATTAAAGTTTTATTTCTATTATATGAAATTAGGGTACTTTAATTTAAACAAATGTAATATTTACATAGTTTTATAAAACTAAAGAAAATACAAATTTTTTCTTTGTTAAATGTAACATCTGTCACTTGTAACTTCTGTTACTACATATTTGAAATAGATGTGGATAAATTAACAAATATCTACTAGTTTAAAATTCATGTGCATAATAAAAATCCATCAAACTGTTTCTGCAGTGTCATTGTTTTTAGATTAAAGTAAATACACTTCTATTGTCTCATTTGTGTTGCTCAAAGTAACTTCTGTTACAAAAAGTAAAAACTTCTGCCACTATATACAATTTGTGTTATTCTTACTTTTTCTCTATAGTTTGCTTGCAGTATATGAGTAGCTCTTAAAAAATGTTCTCTAACGCCAAAAGGCATCTGTTCTTTCAATGTTTTAAAACTTTTTGATCATTTAAAAATATATTTAGTACAGGGCACTGAAAATGTTGGCTATAATGTTGAATACAAGTAACAGAGGCAACATAGTTATATAAATTAATCCCTATTATTGTTTTCTTTTGAATATAAAATTTCTTATTGAAATCTAGTACACTAATGATGATATAAAATACGAGAAATAACATTTTGTTAAGAATATAAATGTTGTAAATTGAGTGGATGTTGTCCGGTAACAGAGGTTACAATATTAACTTTAATCCTTTAGTGCGCAGCTTTGCATATATGCAAACAACGCTGTTTTGAATTTATAGATTTTTTGAATTTATAGATTTTAATAGATTTTTTTTATTCGCACATACCTATTTCACACCAGAAAATTAAAACTGCAATATTTGCTTTAATTAAAAAACTGACATTGCATATTTTAAAAAGCAAAATTAACCATTGAAACTCTCTGGTGCAATGTGACATTCTCTGAACTAATTAATTTCTAGAACGTATTCTGTTATGGGAATTAAAGGGTTAAATGTTAAGTTTTATAAAATAAATAATTATATAAAATAAGGTATTTGAAGACATACATAAAGTATTTACTAATTGCAATATTTTAGCGTAAAACAGCTAGATGACAGTAGTTTTTACTTGTATTGCAGATGTGCAACAGAAGGAAAGATTGACGTATTATATGAAAAATATATCTCTGATTTTTTTTTTATTATTTTTCCTGTGTAATAAACCTTTCAGAGAATCATATATAATTTCTTTTCGAAACAAAATAAAAAAATCGCTCATTTAAGAGTTAAGGCATTTTCAGGTGACTGTATCTTAATTATATCCTAACTATGAATTTTTCTATACTGGAACTGGTTTTATATAGGTTGTATACTTGTGAACACAGAAAAAAATATATTTGGTGAAAACTGCTTACTTAAAAAAAAAAAAAAAAAGGAAAAAATATTGGGAAAAGGACTTAAAATTTTTTTCCAACTCTATTCAATCAACAAAACCTATAATCCCACACCCAACTGAAATTTACGCTACGTACCCATCATTTGCTGAGCCAGCATAAAAACATTTTATATGTTTTTTTTCTTTTCTTTGTTTTTTTTTAATATTTTGTCCTATAGTGTTAATTAAAAAAACATATACACGCATCTGCCACTCGAATTAGATGATTAAAAAAAAAAAGCAGTAGAAGCCATTGAAACGCAGAATATCAACTCGACCCGCCCCTAAATAATGAAGATAATCATTTTTTAGTTGGGAAGGGGAGGTGCATATTTACGCGTTAACCCTCTCGCTGCGCAACCCGAGAAATGATCGGTCATGCATTTTTTCGTCAAATTATTACTATTTAGTTATTCCCACACATTTTTTTTTTCTAGCGAAAACTTTGTCTGATTTAATCAGGACATTTTCCCCGATTATGATAGTCAAAAATTTCTGCTTTAAAGAACCGGTGATAAACGATAAAAAATTTTGTAAAAGACGCTCATCGGGAAGAATTACTTACGCAGCGAGAGGGTTAAAAGATAAAAAATACGCATGTTATTATTCAGAAATGATTAAATGGATGAAAAAAAATGCAAATAGAAAACTAATTTAATATATTTCTATTAATTTTTATGGAAAAAGCACATAAAGCACCATCGAAAGAATCTCCACTGATGGTTTTCGAGAAACGCTTTTCCTGCAAAAGACAACTAGCTACTTTAACGACAAATGTACCGGCCAATCAGATTTCGAAATGTCAAAACCTGGTTGGGAAAACCAAAATATACATCTGTTGAATTTGCTCGATTACACCGTGATCAACGAGGATCCGAAAAATGTGTTAAATCAAATGTTACATTACCTCTGTAGAATCCGAAGCTGCAATAAAAAGTGGGGCATTATCATTCTAGATTTTCCCCTCTGATCCCCAGAGGGTTGGTAGCGGGAGTCATATTTGCTATCATTGGATAGATTTTAAAACTATTCAACACGTATTTCTTCGTTTTTCAATCTGGTATGAAGTTCTGGAGTTAGCCGGCCGTTTAAAGACTATTCTGACACACCGTATAAGTGAGACAAGCGTCTAACGATCACACTTTTTCATTTTGATCCTCTGATCCTGTGGGATCAGTGACTCTGCCTGCGCATACTCTTTGCGCAAAGCAAAGTCTTCCCAAGAACGTTATGGTGTATTGGTATGATGTTCAACTATAGATAGGACGATCTGAGTTCGATTCCTTACGTAGCTAAATGAATGCGAAGGTTGATTTAACCCCTTAATTCTCGCTCCCGTCATATTCTCGGGCTGCGTCTTTTACTCATATTGTTTGACTCCCACCAGTTTTATAAAATAGTGAAATTGGCTATATTTTAGTATGGATTTACCTGTCATTAAATAAGGTGAATATTTCTTTTTCATAAAAGTGGTGCCAATAAGCAATTTGAATTTTTAACCGCAATTTAATTCGAGCGTCAAGGGGTTAAAACATAATTATTTTGAAAAGAAAAAATGAAAATTTATATTTTTCAACATTTGTACCAATATTGACATTTTTTTTTAATGTGAATTTTACAAATATTTGATATAGTGATCGTAGTTTTAACATATTTCCTGCTTTTAGTATCGCCATCTCTGTAAAGGTTAGCAATTAAAAAATCGAAAACTGAACAAATTATTAGTGCATTATTATGCAGAAAAGGTCTAATGAATATTACTCTTTAGGAAATTAAAATAGGGAGAGGAGTAATATTTTTTAATAATTTTAAATTTAGTTTAAATGCAGAATATAATAAACTTATATATTTTTCTAGTAATTTTATGTTTAATAATTTAAATTTAATATTTTTTCATATCGCTTAATCAAATAATTTTTTTTTAAACTTTGGATTTAATAATGATTTAACACTTTCAGTTTTTTTTTTATCATAATTTAATAATTATTTCGTCCTTTTAAAATAATTTTAGATTTTATTAATTAATAAATTTGAATCAAAATTAAAATCTTAATAACTTAGAAGCTGACTAAGTGGTACTCGTCAAAATTTGATGGTACCAAAACCTTTTTTTGGTACCATCAACCATATATATATATATATATATATATATATATAAGAACAAGCTGAATAACGCATTTACATACATTTAAAAAAAAGTATGATTCGAAGCACAGATTTTGCATTATAAATAAAACTTTTTTACTCCCAATCATAGTTTTTTTCTTAATTTTTAATTACTTTAGATTACTTGCAAAAGATAAACCTTATTTTTGTTTTTGCAATGTTATTGAGATAAAGAAATATACTTAAAAATTTACGAATATAAGTCAAACATTTATTATTATTTGGGAAGTAGGGCACCCAGGTGGGTGCTTGCACGGGCGCCAAAATACTCTTGGTCCTCGCCACCTGCTTCATATCCCCTGGTCGATCAAATATTTTTCCCTCTTCCGCTGTACGCATTACATACTTTACGCATAACAAAATTTGGAGGGTATGTTTATCGATTGTTTTCAATTAATTGACAGATAGCAAAAGATAGGTATTTTTATTAAAAAAGAAAAAAAAAAAACATAAAAAGAATTTGCAGAAGTGAAAAAAAAGCGGACGTTATTGCTGATGTCCTACATGATAAAATTTAAATATATTTTCACACGATTAAAATGTCTGAGTATGAATGAAAAAAATTCTATGGTAGTACCTCCGCCAAAGCCCACTTCCAGCTTGGATGTAAAAGAAGTGCTTTTTCTTTTTTAACTTTTATTAAGAGTTATAAAACCTTTTATTTGCTACCATCAAATTTGATGAGTACTACATAGTCAGCTTTTTAAATTACACAGACCTGCAAAAAAATACTTTTTGAAAATATCATTAGTTTTGATAAATAATTTTTATGGGTTTTTTTAGTGCTGATTCCGAAAATGAAATCCATTTTTTTCTACCACGTAAGCATTTTTCGCAAAATGATTGCATATTTTTAAAGAAAAAGCTGAAATCACGAAATTTTGACATTTCATTTAAATGTCATTTATTTATAAATCTATATAAATTACATTTATATTTGAGTTCAAGGAATAGTTAAGTATATGTAGAAGGTTATAAGTCTTTAGAGTAATGTTTTTTCTTTACATCAAAAGTTTTTTGCCACTTTTCCTGTTGTGAACTTTGCAGAGATTGTCCCTTTGTAGCATCCAGCAGTAGTCGGCTTGCTGACATTCCTTTTGCCTTGATATGGCCTCTCCATTTTCTTTATACCCTGGTGAAATCTTTCACCTTGTTCCTCACTAATTGCACCTAAATTTTCAGGAAAACACTCTAGGTGTGAATCGAGAAAATGAACTTTTAAGCTCACATTACACCCTAAAATCTTGAAATTTTTTACCATCTGTTGTACAATAGATTTGTAGTTTGTGTCCTTTTTGTTGCCAAGAAAGCTAGTAATAACTAGTTTGAAAGATTTCCAGGCTTTTCTTTCGTTTGTTTTCCTTTTATTTTCAAAATTTTCATCTTTCATCATTTTCCTGATGTCTGGTACTACAAACACACCTTCCTTCAGTTTTGCTTCGGATAAACCCGGGAACTGCTCACACAGGTATTTCAAACATTCAACTTCTTTTGGTAAAGCCTTAACAAATTGTTTCATAAGACCTAATTTTATATGAAGCGGTGGAAGTAACACTTTTTTGAATCAATAAGATTTTTTCCTTTACTAGGTCCATGAGGGACAGGACATATCGCAGACGGAATGTAAGGATAAAATATTTCCTTTTTGTTCTTTAAATTGAAACCTTTCACATTATAGATATAAAATTGGCGATCATCGCTGTGATTTTAGGTTCTTTCCAAACCAGTGGTATACCAAACCGAAAAGATTGCTTTTTACTTTGAAATCATTGTCTTAATTCTTCTACACAAATACGACAAACTTTGTGTGGAGCCCAAGGCTTGTCTTGATCACCCAATTTCATGCCAAAAAAATGCCATAATCAGAAATGCTTCTTTGTTGTTCTTACTCAGTGTAGTTACCACACATATAGCAGAAATAATTCGGTGAATTAGCACATCCTCCGGAAGCCATGTTCTCTAATGCAGCAAAATCTAGAAGTAAAAATTACTACTATAACTTATCACTCACAGGCCGGAATAAAAACACATCTGTACAACACAGAGTAAAGAAAGACACTGATTCAGGAAATAGAAATTATGTCAGTGAAAATGGGTGTGAAGAAGGGGTGGCGAGCAGATACCTGCAAGCAGGAGAGATCCGATTTCAACTGGTTTCCTCTGTCTTGAATATTGTATTTAAAAGGCACTTTACCGATTAAAAGACATATTTTGTATTGAAATAGTTTCTTCTTTCTTTTTTATTAGTTTAATGCACCAATTTACTATTTTAAGTCCATAAATTTATTTATCAAACTCATATAAATAATAATTTTTGGTCTGAAATATACTAAATTCATTAAAAAAATAGATTGCGATTTGTGATGAAACTGTACGTGATGGAATTTTTTCATTATTTTTCTAGTAATCAGTATCCAAAAATCTATAAAAAATACCACTTACTTTACCGGCAATTTTTTCATCGCAGGCTTGTGTTATTAGTATTTTAATTTTGATTCAAATTTATTAACTATTAAAATCTAAAATTATTTTAAAAGGATGAAAAAATCATTAAATTATAATAAAGAACTGAAATTTTTAAATCATTATTAAATTCAAAGTTTTGAAAAATACAATTATTTGATTAAATATTATGAAAAAAAATATTAAATTAAATTTTTAAGCATAAAATTACTAGAAAAATTTATTATATTCAGAATTTAAAGTGCCTTTAAATGTTAAAAAAATTTACATTACTAAATCATTATGAAATTTCAAATTATGAAAAAAAAAAAAAAAACCATATTGACATTTATTATTTATTTAAAATTTAACGTTCTTTTAAAATTATGATAAAACATTTAAATTATAAAATTTAAAATTATGAAAAAAATCTTTAATTATTATTAAATTCAAAATTGTGAAAAAAAAATAAATTTTAAATTATGAAATAAATAAAGTTTTAAATTTAAAATACTGCATTTAAAGTAAATTTAAAATTATTACAAGATATTACTCCTCTCCCTATTTTTATTTTCTAAGGAGTAAAATTCGTTATACCTTTTCTGCATAATAATATACTAATAATTCGTTCTGTTTTCAATTTTTTAATTGCTAATCTTCACACCGACGGCGATGATACTAAAGAAAGGAAATCATTTAAAACTACGATCACTACTATCAAATGTTTGTAAAATTCACATTGAAAAAATTTTGATATTGGTGCAAATATTGAAAAATATAAATTTTCAATTTCTTCTTAAAATAATTTTTTTTTTAAGCAACCTTCACATTCATCTAGGTCCGTAAGATCCCTAAGGAATCGAACTCAGATCGACCGATCTATAGATGAACGTCACACAACTACACCATAACGTTCCTCCGAAGATTTTGCTTTGCGCGAAGAGTATGCGCAGAGCCACTGATCCCACAGGATCAGAGGATCAAAATAGAAAAGTGTAATCCATAGATGCTTGTTATAAGTGAGTGACAGTGACTTAATTTAATTAGCTGTATAATTAGGGATGGGTAGAAAAACGTGGAACAGGTTCTTAGGAACAGTTCCAAGAGAAAAAACAAAGGAACTGTTACTCTTCGCCAAAAAGAACCGTTCTTTTCGAACTAAAATTTCATCTGTTGCCAAAACAAACGTTGACACATTTTTTTTTTCTCACTTGCGATTGGTTGATGATGTCAAAAGGTTTCCAAACACTGAGAAACGTCATATTAATGTATCAAATGCTAGATGCCAGAAAAGGGGGAAATCGTCTAATTAACGATGCCAAGTCAGAGGAGCAGTTTAAAAGAAACATATCTTTGGAAAAAAAACCTCTCGTTTATGTTTCTCATCATTGCGCAGCCGCGGAAAAACGCAAGGAACAGGTAGTGGAATGTGGAATGGAGCAGGAACAGGAGCAGATCGAGAAACGTACTTCAGGAACATGTTTTTTTTGCTGTTTCTTCTTTGTTCGTATCAATTTAGAGGTATTTTGCTTGGATTAGTGTGTGGAGGGTGGGGTGGGGGGAGCGGGGGAGGGGGGGGGGTCGCTTAAGAAGCTCTAGTAAAAGAGGAACTTTTGTGCCAGGTTGAAAATTCAGTTTTCACTTT
Organism: Maratus speciosus; assembly: GCA_963932465.1. Taxonomy (NCBI): domain Eukaryota; kingdom Metazoa; phylum Arthropoda; class Arachnida; order Araneae; family Salticidae; genus Maratus; species Maratus speciosus. Next base: position 22,216,670 of record OZ010799.1, on the reverse strand, counting down.
GACATGACGACATGGCGGATAGAATTTGTCGGTCGCTGATAAATTAGACAAATAAAGGAAAGGGGAGAAGGTCTCTTAACCCTTTTTCTTGCTGAAGATACGTCAGATTAAAGGTCTTTTGCATTTTCATGACTTCTTTTACGAACAATAAACGTTACATAATGGAGATATATAATTTAGTACTATAATTTAATACGCATTTTAATGTAAAAAATAATTACTATTTTTAAAACATAAGATATTTATTTTGTATTTAATACATAAAATTTCAATTTACATATTTAATACACAAAAATGTCAATTTCTTTTTTATTGTGAGTATCGAATTATGATAATAATATTAATTAGATATAAATATAAATTTTTCTTTTCGTTCTTAATGTTTGTTCAACAAATGTATGAATGGGAATAGGCACATAAAAATCAATACAAGTATTAATATAGTAATAATAAACGTTTTCGTTTACATCTGAATGTAGGTCTCCACAAGTCCGCCCCCCCCCCCCCCCCCCTCTAAATTTGTTACTATAACTAAAGATTATTTTTTAACTACTTTATAAACACGATTTTTGTGCAGCTGAGTAATAAGGATGTGTTAAAATAGCAAAAGGAATGAGGCTAAATTAATGTTAATACTATAATAATAATAAAACAGCACTAGTAAGGTTATTTGTAAGGTAAAAGTTGAATGCTTTTTCTAGAAAATGCTTGCCTCTAATAAACGAATCAATAAAAACTTTTAATTTATGAAGAAATCCACAAAGAACGTTTAAAAGTTTAAAAAATGCAATTTTAATTAAATAAGCAACTCAGTAAATGTTATTCTTTAAATTCAGTTTTTAAATTTGTATTACAAAATATTACAGCAAAAAAATTCATTTTAAATCTTGAAATTAAAAGAAGTAAGGAATATTGCTGTAGATTCTTAAAAAGGGTATATAAAAAAATTGCAATCGAACGTTTTTTCAATTTTCGATAAATGAACTACATCTTGAGCTATAAGCTATTGTTGTATCATGATGGCAGTTTTTCCTCTTCTCCGCACTGTCGCGTCGGGAAATTCGGTTCAAGATATCAAATTCGCAGAATTTTCTGAAACACCTGTCTTTATTGAAAATGGGGAAAACCCATTCGATTAGCTAATTTTTGAGCGAAAGTACCTAGTAATTTTATGCGTTTTCGAATAAAAAGGAAATGAAGAATGTGTCAGAAAGAACACAGTTTAGATTTGAGAACAGACTTAAGATAATCAAGAAAGTATACATGAGGTCAGATATTTTTTATAATTCATATAGCTTAAAATATATATATAGCTTAAAAAAAAAAAAAAAAAAAAAAAAAAAAAAAAAAGCTAGACCAGTTAAACAAATTGTTGGGGAAAAATTCATTACATATTATGCGTATTTTCCGATTTTCATAGACATCAGGTAGAAAAATATAGTTTATTATTAGTATTGTATTTATAGAATTTTAATTATGATGGTTAATGAAACCAAAAGAAAATATTCCTTAATTTTTTTTTTTGGCTTTTCTTGAAAAATAAAGATATTTTATCATGAGTTGTTTTATGGATTCAAGCCAATTGGATAAGCAATCTTTTAGAAGATTTCGCAAAAATAAATAAATAAATAAAAAATAAAATAAATAAATAAAAAGAATGCATAAAAGAAACTGCATCCAGTTTGAAGTTACAAATCTTTCTTCATGTATTCGTTTGAAATATTTCTGGTGTCAGCTTAATAATGCATGCTAAAAAACTTTGAAGCAGTACCAGATATGTACTTAATTAATTGATATCGGAATTAAGGTTTACAAAAGCACCTACTAAACACTGAGAATATTTGCACTTAAAGAGTTCGTTAGGTTCTATCAGAAACAAAATTTAGAAGTTTTTAAACGATTTTTTTAATGCAATTTTGAAATACACAACCAAGGGCGGCCGCAAAAAAAGAAAAAAAAATCACGGTTGCACTAGATTTTGGTATTGGTGTTATTTATGACGACCGATTATCTGCACAAGAGGGATATGGGCCTGAGGGGGAGTGCCCTCCGTGGGGGTCTTTTTAAGGGAACCTAACTCGTATTTACGTATGGAAACCCAAGGTTAGAAGAAAACTGCGAAAAATTCCGAACGATCATGCCGACGGACGCGATTGGGTTCGAGCACAGCCCCTCCCGCCTATCACTTTCGCGAGCAGAACCTCTCGCCCACTGGTGGGGCCGCACTAGATTTTGGAACGAAAATGTCTGTCATCAATTCCCTAGTCTGTTTTTTCTTTAAATCGGGTATATATACACATGAAATAGAACTTTGAAGAATTAAATTATTTTATTATATTTTTTTGTCGAGGTTCCCCCCCCCCCCCTGCCGTTTAAGATAATTTTAAATTCATGAACTTAAGAGAAACAGAATTAAATATTGTTTTCAACGACAGATTTAGGGTGAAAAAGCTTACCCGTTCACCAAAAAATCCTTAATTTACTTTTCTCTTACTGTATAATTATTTTAAGTTACTTGAAAAATAAATAGATACTATTCATTTTTTAAAATCATCTGATAAAAAGAAAATTTAGTTAATTGAACTTCCTCACTTTCCCCTCCTCCCCCCCCCCCCCCCTCCTTCCGCCTTCCTAGAGTTATAACTATATCTGAATTCTTGGCATCATTTTCAATTTTTAGCTTGCTAATTTTAATAAGAAGTCTCAAAAATTTTAGTTTATCTAATCATATTAGGTTAAGTTTAGAACTAATAAGTTTGAAAAAAGGTATTTCACGGAATGTATTTATTTGATTATATTAAAGCTAGTTTCGAGTCAAATGCTAACATAGTACTTATCGCAGTTGTTTTAAATATTGGCCATGGGTTCCATTTTTATATTACTGGAAATATTATTAAATGTATTTTTTTTTTTCAAGCAACATCCTCTTCATTTTTTGTATAATCAAAATTTCCACTTGAAAACTCAAAAGTAAAAAAAAAAAAATAATAATAATAACATGATGTATCCAGATTTTCTTTTGTATCAGAAACCTCATTGCTTTAAATTCCCTTCCTCAGTGTTATATACTCAGTAAAGAAAAGAGAAAAGACGGCTTTTTTTTCATCCCTGAAACCGAACAATCAATCAATGCCCTATCTGTTACAGCAACAGTCCCAGAAGTCTTCCTTAGTTACGAGATCACGCGACCTGTTCCTAAGGAACAGGTAAAAGGAACTGTTCCAGGTTCTGATGGAACAATTCCTGTTCGTTCTTCAAAAGGAGCAGGAACGCCCATCCCTATGCATAACTACAAAGGCTTCTCCCATTACTGGAACAACCTTTCTTACATGACCCTCTAAATAGTATTGACACACACAAAATCAACTTATTTTCTTCATACCAATACATTCCTATATTTTTCTGATGTGAATGTATTATTAAATATTGTGTAAAATTCAAATCGTATCTCAGCATTGTTTTTATATATTTAAAATAGTATGAAAATATTTAAACAATTTTTATTTATGCAGAACTGCATTCTGAGATTGATGAAGTTTCATAACATATTTCACTTCAACGTTTTTCATATCCATATGTATGAATATGATTTACTAGAGTTCCTACAGATCAGAAAATTTCCCTGACTTTAGGGAAGTTAAACACCAGTAATTCCTCTTAGAAAAACTAGCCTTTTGCAACCCCACGATATTATAAGTCGAGTTTTTCTAAATAAGAATACTGTACTTCAGCTAAAAGTGTTGGAACACTGCTTACATATTTGTTTTAAATATACGTAATGAAGTTAAATATGCTTAGAAATATTTATAAATGTTAAATACATTTTATCATAAATGATTGCCTATTTCCGTAATTTTCTATTACGGTTATACAAAACGCTTTTTATGAACGACAGACTACTTACATCTATGATGTATTTGCTTCTGGGCATTTAATACAAACATGTATAATGGATGTTAATAACATTTTATTGAAAAATTATTGTTTTAAAAAGAATCGTCGTGGTGGTTTCTCCGACATATCACAGAAAAGGGAACTTTTCACTTTTACTCAATAGATGACTTAATTAGCAAAGTTTTATCTCATTTCTGAGGCAGCCGTTATGACAGGATATTTTCTTCTCAAGATTTGATAATATGTTTTCGACTTTGAAAATATTTGCCCCAGATGCTAGTGATGTATACTACACATCCCCAGAGCATGACAAATGGAGAAAAATAACTAGAAAGCAATTTAATCATATCTTGTAGCAAAGAAAAAAAATGGGGAGGGTAAGTAAGAAAACTGTAAATGCGGAAAAAGAGTCACCAGAAAAAGAAAAATTACTAAGGAAAAAGAATTACAGTATCTGTAACTAATACAAAAATACTTTAAAAATCCTTAACATATAACTATGCACAACATACAAATATAGTGCTTGGATATGAAATTAAATAGAGCAATTTAAATGTATTTAAGGTTAATTGGGGTAACTGGGCCATGATTTAACAACGTGACTCTGGAACTTCTGACAATTCAGCTTCAAAAAGCTAATGTTCATTTGAATTAAAGTCTGAACTTCTGTAAATGTGTTCAGTTAGGTTCCCTCTATCAGACAGAAATGCTCAAAATTACATTTTAATATTTAAAAATATAAAAATATGCATATTTCATCTTTCTTTTCTCATGGGTCCAGTTGCCCCCAAAAATGGGGTAACTGGACCACGGGTTTCTATGTTCCACAAGCGTTTATATTTTTTCATATCGGATATCAGGTCCTGTTTGAGAAAGTGTAAACAACTTTAAAAAATTTAAACCAGGCAGATCATGTAAATTATATGTCAATAAACAGCGTTGTAAAAGAAAGCTTTGCTGTCAGTATGTCTAAAAAAAGCACTAAAAGTAAAAATATTAGATTTATTTATACCAAAAACATAAACTTAACTAAGTACTTATGTACTTTAGTATAGATAATAAGTATAAAAGTCACATGGTTATTTTAAGGAAAAAAATAGCAAGGTAAATCTACGAACAAACGCCTACGTAAGTACTTTATCTTTATCCAAAGGTCGCATTTTATAGGGAAAATTTTACTTTTCCTACCAGAAACTTTAAAGAAAAGTGCGATGAAGATATTATTTTTAAAATAGTGGTAGGAACGATAAAATATAAAAAGTTTCCCTATCGAATGCGATCCCTGGTTATAGTACAATTTCAAGGTCTGGCTATCTCACGTTCAGGGGCAAGGTATTTGCATTCGTAAAATGTTGAAATAATTTAATGACACCAATATTTACAAGAGAATCTATCTCAAAACAAGTAAAAGTATATTTTCGCGTACTTAATAAAGGTGAAATTTTCATTATAAAATTCAGGTGCCAATGTGGCAATTAGGATTTAAAATTAAGTGATGCGATAACGGCATCACCGCCTCCCAAGGGGTCAAGAAATTTGGTTTGATACCACTCAATATGCTTTTTTTAAATTTCATTACGTAATTTTAATAAGGTATTCTATCATTTTCTTTATTGTGAGCAAAAAACAATGGAGAAATTTACTTCCCGTAGTAAGAGAAACGCAAAAGTTATTTATAACTATTGGGGTAACTGGATGCAGCATGGTCCAGTTACCCCGGATACAAGTCCCAGTTACCCCATTCTTGAAAAATTTATGGGGTAACTGGGACATCGGGCTTACATTTGAAACATGAAGTAAATGTGTATAGATACCTAATAATATTAATGTAGTTATATGTATAATCTTTAAAAAAATAAAAGATTGTTTAATAAAAGCACTTACGGTATTTTAATAAAAAGCCAAGGAAGTTCAACCAGATTGACGTTGTTTTTAAAAAAAGAAACGTAAATTTTTGACAACCTGTCACAGCAAAGTGAGAGTTATGATTGAATTGATACACGTTGTTTTAGGAAGTAGAGATTAAGGGGCATTGTTCACAATAGCTAAAACTTAAAAAACACCAACAGTTTTTTATAAAATAGCCTATGGCCCAGTTACCTCGTGGGTCCAGTTACCCCAACTAACCTTATAACCAGAGTTCCGCTATTTTTAAAACTGACATAATTAATCAGGCCAATTAGTTGACATCCTATAAAAGTGCACTACAGTAATTAAAAGTTTTAAATTAAAATCATGTGAAATAACTTACATGTTTCAGAAATGCCCCATCCAACAAGTGGTATTTAATTTCTATTCTAATTTCTATATTATGCTGTCATATAGTAGATTTTTTACATAACTAGTATAACTGAAATTCCATCTAGTGGCTCTAATTCTAGGAACTGGAGTGTCTTGGGCTGTAACATTTTTTATATAAATCTTATTATTTTTTTTCATTAAACAATTTTTTTTTCATACATATTGTACGGTCCTTTTCCTTTATCTTGCTGGAAACAGTCATGTTTTAAAGGGTGTGTTCGTACTACTGCTAGTTTTATAAGAATTCAGATCTCGGTGCAATAGCTGTTGTACTCTTATTCAAAATTGAATGAATACAAAATTTATTACTATTATATATATGAAATTCAGTATTACGGTAACAAGACTGCATCTTAAATAGGACGTAATCACCATGGTGACCTGGAATCACTATCTATGATGCAGTGGTGGAAAATTGGCGCAGAGGCGGAGCCTATTAACACCAAAAAAAATTTTAAGTTTTCTTCATTCTAAGAAATTTCATCATTAGATAAGCCTAAAAATGCTACTAAAATTTAGTGGTGTCAATAGGCTCCTCCTCTGCGCCAATTTTCCACCACTGTATGATGGGATACCATTGAATTAATTACGTATGATAGAACTCAATAGAATAATCACCATGACAACCAATAATCATTAACTCTCATGGAATAACATTGAATTAATTACCTATGATAGGATTTAATAGAATAAAGAAAAATTTATTAATATCTCTTTAAGTTTTGATTCGATTTTTATAATATTTGAAATAACTTGACAAAATTCGGGAACTAAACCAATTGGTTTAGTACATTTTGCACTGTTAAATGCCGACAGACGGACGGACCAGAAGGCGACAGTAGATGTTATGTATTTATATAATTACGAACACACCTAAAAACAGGCATGGAGGGACATACTACAGATGGGACATTTAGTATGATTTTATTTTATTAAAATTTCAAATATATTGTAATGTTTATATATATACTAGAAAGGTAGCCCGTCAAAAATGACGGAAATTTAGATATAAAGATATATACAACTCATGTGCAAGAATGTGAGTATCTCGCTTGTTCCGCAGTGATAGATGAAAATAACACATTTTAAGAACGAAACACATATATGAAAAACTGTGTACAGTAGAAGACGTCTCATCTGCTCAGTTTGGTTCCAAGTGTTATGCAGATTTGAGGCTTTTTGCGGTCATGTCTATTCAATCTTTGTTTAAATTTTTTTAAATTTATACATTGGACAATTTAGATTGTTGAGCCTTAAAAATAAATAAATAACACACTTGAAGTAAGGTTTAAAAACTATTAAATTATCGTATACGATTTCATGAAATGGTATTATATGGTATTATATGTGTGTGCTTCACGATTTTGGTTACGAAATTGGCTGCAACTTGTCATAATCCTAATATTGTGGGCCGCTATAACAAAAAAGTAACCAGTTTTTAGTAAAATTTCTGATATAAAGTAGCTTTCAAAAACTTGTGTAAAACTGCAGGCCGTTCTCGTGTTATGTCAGTCCTAGGAATAATATTTCTAACACTGAAGATTTTCCATGCATATATGGAATTTAGAAAAGCTTCTCCAAAGGAAAGGTCCTGAAATGACATTGTAATTCCTCTAACTTCAAAGTTTAATCGGGCCCTGATGTTGAGTACTGAAATCTAATAAATACAGTTATTTTGAATATTACAACATAATTAAACAGTTAAACTTATTTAACTTAAACCCGCTCTTACTTCCCGGTGTTATTTTTTAGTATTAAGAAAGAAAATTATTTAAAATTTTCAAATCATGCATTTATGATTTTTTTCCGTCTTTAATAACTAAATAATGAAAAAATAGGCTTTTGTTCTGAGCTCATAAATATGACAATAAAATAATGTAACTAAGAGACATTGCAAAATTAAATCTTTGTGATTACAAACCATAAACAAACGATACCGCCACCATATTACCTACTATGACGTCATTAGAATATTACCCATTGATTGTTGAAGAACTTACTTTGTGAATGATTACCTCAATGATTTAATATTTTTGACGTTTCACGATGAATGAATCACTTGTGTTTGTTTAGGTTTATGGAATGAGATATTAAGCTGTGAACCTAATTTCAATTGAAGTTATCCAAGGATATATGTATTTTTAATCGAAATTAAAAACAATGCTTTGATCTCGAAATAAAAAGTTTTAGTTTGTATAATTTGTTATTTCTGTTAATTATTTATTTAAGTACTTTTCCATTATAGCGCATTTTTAAAAAAAGCTTGGCGCGATTCGGGCATCAGAAAGTGAGATATGTTGCGAAAATATATAAACAGCTATGAAAATAAATCTAATGAACTTTTATCTTTGTTTATATGGTACAGATGTCATATTCGCCCCATATTGGCGCGATTTTTTTCGGTTGCCAATTTGGCGAAAACATCAACAGCATAAACAACATAATCCGGGTTACCACATCAAGCAAAATAACGACATTTTGGCACAAGTTAAGTGCCTGTTGCCTATATGATATTGGCGACAGAAAAAAATCGCGCCAATATGGGGCGAATATGACATCTGTTCCTATATATGCACTTATATACATAAAAAAATCGTTTCTAAATATATATAATTTTTGGAACAGATGTCATATTCGCCCCATATTGGCGCGATTTTTTTCGGTTGCCAATTTGGCGAAAACATCAACAGCATAAACAACATAATCCGGATTACCACATCAAGCACTTAGGCGCAAGTTAAGTACCTGTTGCCTATATGATATTGGCGACAGAAAAAAATCGCGCCAATATGGGGCGAATATGACATCTGTACCTAATTTTTTTATATACAAATTACGGCACAGATTTCAGATATGAACCGGGATACCTAACTGGCGCCAAAATGGTGTTATTTTGCCTGCTATGGTAACCCGGCTATTGTTTTTTATTTATTAATAAATTGTTTATTTACTTTTATTTTCTGTTTTTTAATTATATAAACTGCTTTGTTCTATAGTTATTATTCAAACTTTTATTTATTTATAGTTATTTCCTTTTCAAAATGATAGCAAATAATTGAAAAATATATAAGTAACTGGTATTCGAAAGCGAGATTTCCGCCAAATTGGCGTCATAGAAAAATCACGCCAACCCCCATGCGTATATGACATCTGTACAAAAATTACTTCTGTTTCTTTATAAAATGGGTAAATAGCTTTTTTATATTAAATTGTCGGCACAGATGTAATATACGCCCATATTGGCGCGATTTTTTTTTTTGACGCCGATGTCATATACGCACCGGGTATGACTGGCGCCAAAGTGTCGTTATTTTGCTTGTAATGGTAACCCGAATGTTGTTTATGCTGTTGATGTTTTCGCCAAATTAGCGTCGGAAAAAAATCGCGCCAATATGGGGCGTATATGACATCTGGTCCAAATTGTATACATATGGAAAAAATTGCTTGTGAGTATGAAGCAGTAAATAGGTTGCTAGAAAATACGTTGACAAACTTCTTTCTCGCCAAGAAACTTTTCTCCGAAGTATTGTACATAAGCAATGATTGCTAGAAATGCATTTTTAATTATGATATGCGCTTTTATGTCACTACATTTCACTAAATTTATGCATACTATACTGTGTGTATAAATGCTACAGTTCATATACAGGGCTATACAAAAGAATTCGTAAGGGTTACTGAGTATGAGAGTAAATTGCTTAAAGGTGGTTTTTAAAGGAGTTATGCATTTTTACGCTGAACTGCATTTAGTTTCCTAAGAAATGTTTGTAGAATATAGATAAAATGATATACATGGTCACGCAAAGAATTGAACACATAACCGTCTATGGATGATAATATCTGGAAATGTGATTTCAGTAGTTTTAAGAGTAGTTTAAATTAAATTTTAGCTAAATAGTGGCATGTAATAACATACTATTGACTATGGACGATAACTGCTGAAATCAATTTTTAAATTTTTTTATGCGTTTTCTAAAATGTTTACTTAGTTATCTTGGTACTTCTTAGTTATCCCGTCGACCAAATTACTGTCGCCAAATTGTAAGATTAATTGCCAATAATGGTTGCCATTAATTAATTAATTGTAAGATTAAATGCCAATAATGGCCAATAAAACCATTAATTCGACGTTTTATTTGTATTTTTGTTAATGTTTTACTATTGATTTGGCGATTTATATAATTTGGTGAAATTGGTGACGGGATATCCAAGAAGCAACGTTATCTTATTTACCTTATTTCCCTAAATAACGAAGTTTTGTCAAAGCATTCAGGATGTGTTGGAAAGTGTTTCATATATTCTATGCTTAACGCGTGATTTTTCTTTCTTCTTTAGTCTTATTTTGCATTTATTTTATTCTTAATTTTTTAGTCTTATACTGCTTTATAGAAACTTTGGCACAGTTGTCATATACGTTATCATATATTGGCGCGATTTTTTTCCGACGCAAATTTGGCGAAAATATCAACAGCATAAACAACAACATCCGGATTACCATATCAAGCAAAATTACAACACTTTGGCGCCAGTTAAGTACCCGTTGTGTATATGACATTGGCGTCAGAAAAAAATCGCGCCAATATGGGGCGTATATGACATCTGTGCCGAAACTTTAATATTTAATGTTTAAACTCTTCGCTCCACTCCCCTTGCATATAGTACAAACTATAACACGGATAGCGCAAAATAATAGACAGTTTGGTACTTTTCCACTGTAGGGGCTTTGGCATTTTTTTTTTTTAAAGTTTGGTGTAATTTGGGCATCAGAAAGTGAGATTTGGGTACTTTTCCGTTATGCGGACACCATTGTCGCCAAGCGTAATAGTTGGCGCAAAATCGTGAATTGAAGCATTTGAAAAAAAAAGAAACCATTGTCGATACTAAAGTGAGCATTTAAAAAATATAACATTTGAAAATTCCAGACTTTTACGAACTATTTCATCAAATCACAAATATATACTTAAAATAAGTGAACAAATAACTGCTATAAAATAAAGCAATAAAATAAAACTCATATTAAACTGCTGGCATAAAATTACAAAAATCTTTTAGCATTTTGAAATAATTGGCTCATTAGCATACATTTTGGCATGGTGTCCGTATAACGGAAAAATATCGAGATTTGTTGTCAAATCATATAAACAGCTATCAAAACAAATTTGATGAGCGTTTTTGTTTGTTTTATATGTATATTATTGATGTTTTTATGTACAAATTACATCTGTTTCTGAATAAAATTAGAGAAACGGCTTTTTTATGTTAAATAAATCGTGTAAATATCGAAAAAAATGCGTGTGTCTATAAAATGAAACAGTGAATAGGTTCCCGGAAAATATGTTACCAAATTTCCTTTTTCGCCAAGGCACCTACCTATACTGGAAAAGTACCTAAAGCACATTAAAATCGCGCAGTTAGGAGCTCACACAGTACACCGTTGTCTATTGGCGGTTATTTTATTAGTAGCATCGGAAGGAAGATGTAAAGATGTACTTTAAATTCTCACCCATCGATTTCGAAAACAATATCTTAAAAGAGTGGAGTTTAAATTAAATTTCGGTGACCTCCATTATGAAAGATTAATGGTTTTAAATGGGAACTTCGCCAAATTATCCAGCTATCGCCAAGTTGGCTAACATTTGGCGCTACTGTGGTAACCCTGCATTAATATTTTTCAACAATTACTCATTTCAATGAGGCGGTCCTACCGGAATAGTGAGGGACACACAGAGACTTGGATTTTATATAAATAGATATAAGTTTTAGATCTGCCTTTCATAGATCAGCTAATTAATTGAAAATATATTTTTCTAAAAGTACAAAAAATTAATTGACTTTCAAATGTCCACTTAATTTCAGAATAAGCCAATTACGAGTTCAAGTATAATGATATTCTAGTCCGAGGATTAAATTGAAAATGACGCTATATTTATTTTCTAGTATTTTCTTTCCTTATTTATCAATGAAAAAAGCCAAACCCAAATAAATTAAAAGCATTCGCACGAGTCAAAGAGGTTCTCGTTTTTAAAAAAACAAATTTCGATTTCACTGTGCACGGAGGTTGGCTAGAGTTTGGCTGTAAAGAAGATGTATAGTCCCTTATCAAAATGTCGCAAAATCAGGCGCGAAACAATACTGAATTCTCCAGTATAATTGAAATATCTTGAAGTTCACCCTTAAATGCCGGATTTTTCAAAAATCATTGTAATAATGTTTTTCAGCTTTCATTTTTTAAATAAATCATGGGAAAAATATTTTTAAAAAATCATATTCTGTTTTAAGCATGATTTACTGCTAAAAAACTGTTTGTTACTATTCGGCAATACTGGTCTTTAATTGAAAAAATAACTTTCCTTGATAAAATTCTATAATGTTAAACATACAAGAATTTTAGGAGCTATAATAAGAAATAAATTTTACTTGCTCACTGCAGAACAAAATAGGGTATTTCGCAAGCTTCCAAACAAAACAAAAAGAACATGTAGCAACAATCTGAAAAAGAAATATATCTTTATTCTTAAACAGCACAAGTGTTGCCATCTACATGTTGAAAATCGATTTAATAATATTTTGAGAATGTATTTTATTAGCGACATTAGGCATTATAGCTTCAATATTATTCTAACAGTATTTTAGACCCTAATTTGGGTATGTTGCCGAAAAGCAACACCCGGCATTTAAGGGTTAAGTTTGTTACATCCGTTACAAGGAATACGAATATCATAGAATAAATTATAAACTAGCAGGAACGCCGGCTTAGATGTGTTATTATCCCTCCATCCGCCATCTTGGATTTTTTTCGTGCGTGAAAACTCCTTTTCCGCCAAGTAGTAAATGTCGCCAATGGTTAAATATTGTTGATAGATTAATATAATATTAAAAAAACTGGATTATAATAATTATAACTATTAATTAAAAAACAGTTTTTAATTCACGCCCAAAGCAAATCCAAGATGGCGGAGGGAGGGATAATAACACATCTGTTCCGGAACGCCTATCAACCATATGAAGACGTTAGTTTCAAAACTCGCCTTATCCAAAGTAAAAAAAATCGTGCTTTTCCCATCAGTCTATTCTACTGGTAAATCTGAACTGAAAAAACACTACAATTAAAAAAATAATAATAATAAATATAGTGTATATCTGACATTGTAAAATCTTGTTTAAATTAGAAGGAAAACGACGCAGCTAGAAGGTTTTCGCGATTTCCCAAAATTTGATTTTCGGGATTAGACGAGTTTTGAAATTCACGCCCCCATATGTATTGTAAATAGATAAGAATTAAGACGAGTCAGGCATACGAAACAAATGACCACAACTATTTTAGGTGGTACATCGACAAATGTATACTGTGATCAAATCTTTGATTGGTTGATGACGATCCTTCACCGGTAAAAAATGGAATAAATAATCATATTTTCATTATTTTTTAAATCTTAAATAATTATGTTCATTTAAAAAAATTCCCTAGATATAATAAACTTTTGCCCTGACTTCAATACACAGTAAAGCACCGTTTATACATTTCTCATTTATATGTCTTTTACATTTATACGTCGTTTCAGTGCGGTCCCGATTCATCCCTATTTCTTTTATGTTGTGATTTTTTCATTTATACGACGCATAACGTCGGTTGTACGTCGTTTCTTTCATGTTGTAACCGATTTTCTCAGTATTTTTTTCTCCCAAGGTCGTTTATTTTAGGTAGATTCCGTAAGAAACCCTACCTATTACATTCTCCTCTATGTTGGAATTTCTGAAAAAATTTTGCAGATCTACGCCGATCATAACCCCTAGAACACAAAGCCACCCACAGTTCAAAACTTTATATATATATTTATATATCACTATTTTATGGACATGACAACTTCCGTAATCCTGCACAAATTTTTTCCAAACTGATACATAAAATCAATGGGCAGAAAATCTCGGTCAAGTTCGTTAATTGGCAAAATCGGACGAAGGGGAGGGAAATGGGGAGGGCTTTAGTGAAAACAGATAAAACCCTATAACTTCTTAATTATGATACAGGGTCAGGGTCAGCCAGGTGGGGAGGCCTACCTAATGGCTAGTGCACTCACTAGCCCCACCCAGTAATTTTTATACATATCGAAACAGTTTAAAGTTATTATTAATTGTATGAAAAGGGCCAAAAATTTAAGTATGACAGGTTTTTGATATCATTAAAAATGACCTCAAGTGGCGAAAAAAATAGGTGTTTAAGAGAAAAAAATCTGAACTTAGTCAATTCTCAAGATATCAATCCAATTAAATTTATTGTAAATCTTCTTAATATTATCTACAACTTTGAAATTGATAAGTTTTGGATACAACCAAGTCTTACAGTAAAAAAAAAAAAAAAAAAAAAAAAAAAAAAAAAAAAAAAAAAATAGAAAAAAAAAGAGGGTGAATTTATAGAAGAAAAAGCATCACACTAATGTTATTCTGATAAAACCAACTCTTCGAGAAAATTGAAATTAAAAACTCCTCCAAAACAGCCATATAAAATTGTTCTTTTGTGTTCAGGACAACGAAAAGTTGAAATTGCATATTGTTATTGGGAATTCTTAGGAAATAATCTCACTGACTAGTAGTACCTTGAAAATTAAAAGAAATGTTTATTAGTACCAGTCTTTTGAACAGGCAGTAATTAGTATTCAGGTAGGAACAATGGAACAATGTGAGCAGCATTCTTGGATTCCCCAGTTGCGTTGCAACTGCACATCCAGGCTAGAAATATTCTGTGTTTCAATGCATTGGGAGCCATAAAAAAAAGAAGTTTAAACGCGGCTTGTAGCCAGAATATAATTGTTTTCAGCCACAATAAAAAATAAAAGTAGAGAAGATAAACAATTAAAAATTGTTAGTATAGTAATAAGAGGGGAAAAAAGTTCCATGTGATCCAAATAAAATGTCCATGACAGGCAAAAAAGCTACCAAAAGGAAACTCCAGCACAAAAAAAAAAGACTCTTTTCAGAGACCATACATTAGTTTAACACAATTAAAAGCAAAGCATAAATTGAAAATTTAGAAAAAGAGTAAAATACTTACATATTTACAATATAATGATAAAAGTTTATAAGTTAAAGCACAAAAGAGAATAAAAAACGATAATAAAAATCATCACTGAGGAGAGTTCAGACTAACAGAACTGAAAAAAGCACAGTTCGAAGATGATTTGGTCGAGGAGTCCGGGGCTACTTGCCCCACATCCCCGTCACATAAGATTGTGCAGGTTAAATGGAATAGCAAAATTCATAGCTGGTAGCAGTGAGGGCGTAAAAAGTGAAATAAGTGTAACAGGTAAGGTACTGAACAGGTAATCAGCATTGAGGGGGTTTCCTAGCTGTTATCAGCTTAACACCCAGACTAGGAATTTAGAATGTCTTATGTTTTAATGAGCCATTGGGATAAAGTTAAACTGTAGCAATGCTACTATAAGAATAAAAGAAGTTAACAAGAGAAAAATAAGAAATTTAAGGAAAATAGGAATAAAATTAAATTTAAGTAAAAACTTAAGAAGAAAGAAAGTTAACAATAAATCTTAAAAAATTACATGAGTCTTAAAGTAAGTAAAGTCAAACTGTAGTTGTAAAACTACTATAAGGAATTTTGGAAGTTAAAGTTAGTACTGTTCAGTGAAACACTCACCAAACAAGGGCAAGAAAAGCTAGGGTGGCAAGACCACAACATCCAACCAAAAAAGGGACAATTCAGGGCCATACATTTTATTTTTTTAAGTTTTTCAAATTTTATGGTCTCTATGTATATAGAGAATTTTTTTTTTTTTTTTAAAGAAAAGTATATAAAAAGAAAAATAAGAGAAGGCAAAAATAGCGTGGAGAACTCAGATGTTACTGAGTGTCCATAATTATGGAAAACCTGGGCCGTTTCCGATGGTGGGGTTCAAAAACGTCATAATCCGATAGCTCCAATACAATTTCATTAGGGAGGTCAAAAATTTTATCATAAAATTTTTTGGCTAAGTCGTTTATGCGCTTACGTAAGGTAGTAGTTTTAAGGTCTCTTCGGACCGTGGAGTTGCGAAGGTAACGAGATGCGTTACGGACAGTACGCAGGTTGGAATTGTGCAATCGACTAAGGTTGTCCATAGTGGTCTTACAAGTGAAGCCCCAGACCGGACTGGCATAGGTTATGATGGGAAGGATGCATGAGTTATAGAGGATTAATTTATTGTGAACAGACAAGGTTTTACTGTTAAGGAGAGGTTTTATAGAGTTGAAGGCTCCGGCGACTTTACCTCTGATGGAGAAAGTGTGCTTTTTCCAGGTTAAGCGGCGGTCCAGAATGACCCCAAGATACTTAGCTTGGTCTGACCAAGGGATAACAGTGTTGTTAATAATGATTCTGTTAGGGAAAATTATTTTGCGAGAGAAATATACTGCAGTAGTTTTAGTTTCATTTATGACAACGCGCCAAAGCATGCACCAGTTCATGAAGTCATCAACATGAGTCTGTAGGTACCTGTAAAGAGTATACGGGTGGTGTGCCGAAGCGTAAACACAGGTGTCGTCCGCATAAAGAGCGAGGTGAGTGTGCAAGGAGCGTGGGATATCGTTAAATAAAATGTTAAATAAAAATGGGCCCAACACGCTCCCCTGAAGGATGCCCGCTAGGATAAGGAGAATAATAGAAAGAATGTTGTTTATGCGGACTTGAAAAGAGCGGTCGCAAAGGTACGAATATATTAAATGTATAAGTCTGGGATGAAAACCGAGCTGAATGAATTTGTAAATGAGGCCCATATGCCAGACCTTGTCAAATGCCTTTGCGACATCAAGAAAGATGGCAGCTGCGGGAATTTTTGCATTGAGTTTCTCGCTGAGAAACTCAACAACCCTAAGAAGCTGGTGTTGTGTTGAGTGTTTTGGGCGAAAGCCGAACTGCTCAGGCATGAGAATGTTGTGCTGCTGAATGAACTCCTGCAACTGGGCACGAATGACACGTTCCACCACTTTACTGATAGAAGGTAGCAAGGAGATAGGTCTGTAATTAGTGGGGTCTGACTGGTTAGTTCCAGGTTTTGGAATAGGAGAGATTATAGAAAGTTTCCAAGGTTTAGGGAAGTAGTTATGTTTTAAGATAGCATTAGTGAGGTCAGTGATATAGATTATGCAATTAGGAGGAAGGTTTCTAAGAGCACAGTTAGTAATTTTATCGTATCCTGGGGTTTTACGCTTTTTGAGTTTTTTGATAATATTGTGGATAACAATAGGTTGAATTTTAGGGGGGGGATCTTGAGGGGGGTAGCCAAAAAGTTCCGAACTGTCTCGTTAACATGATCAAGGTGAGCTTGGTTTGTAAGGGTAGGATTAGGAGAAAATTGGGTGGCATAAGAATTAGCAAGCATGTTAGCTTTTTCTTGGTCAGTATAAGCGGTAACATTATTAGAAGTGAGGGGGGGGGGATGGAAGTGTAATGTTTATTCAGTTTGCGTTTAAGAATCCAAAGAGAGTTGTCCTCGTATGATAAAGTTTTGAGAAAGTTGTTCCAACTTTTCTGTTTTTCTTTATAAAGACTGTTTTTGATTTTATTGTTTAACCTATTGAGAAGAGGTTTAATGGAGGGGTCTCTTGAACTTTGAAATTGTCGCCGGAGCCGATTACGCTGTTTGATAAGGTTGTAAATATAACGGGGCGGGACAAAGGCAAAATTATTTTTGAAGGTGTTAAAAGTAGAAAAATTTTGAGCATTAGTGATATGAGAGTTGAGATGTTCAACAGCCGCATCAATGTCATCGGTATTATTAATATCAGGGAAGGTGATGTCCTGAGAGTTAAGGTAATTAGTAAATTTATTCCAGTCAATAGCCACGGAAGGGGGGGGGAGAAAGAGGATTAATAATATCTATTTTAAAGCAGACAGGCAGGTGATCAGAGGAGAGATCATTAATAACTGTAGAGTAGATAGGGTAAGGAAGATTTTTGGAAAGAGCAAGATCAATGATAGAGTCCCGGGCACCAGGCAGTTTGGAAATGTGTGTTGGTCTGGGTGGTGCATGAAGATTTAATTTTAAGTTTTGGACTAAGTTGTGAAGAGAGGTACCCGCCGAGAGTTGCCATGGCAATTCCAGCGTCTGCTTTTGGCATTGTAATCGCCTACGAAAAAGCAGTGGTGATGTTGTGAAAAAAGCTGCGTAAGACTATTAACAGGTAAGTTACCAGTGGGTGGAGCATAAATAGAAGCTAATTTAATATTGATATGAGGAAGTTTAAGATTGATACGGGTATACTCAAGATCATTAAAGGTGTGGTTGTGCGATTGGTAGTGTGGAAGATGGTTCTTGATGTAAATAGCGGTACCTCCTCTGTGCGTACCATCCGCACGAGGTGTATGGAATAGCCTGTACCCAGGGATGTTAATGTTGAAAGTGGGGTTGAAAGTCTCTTGTGAGAAAATAACGTCAATTTGGGGATGTTCGTGCATAAAGAGTTTAAGTTCGTTAAATTTATTCTGCAAGGAGTTACAGTTCCAGGAAAGAAAAATTAGTGAGGAAAAGGTAGAAGAGGAATTACTCATCATTAAATGTGTTAAATTCCGTGGCTAAAGTTTCTATAGCACTCATAAGGATGAGTATTTTTTCTATTGGATCTTGTATATTTTTAGTTTGGTTAGCAATATTTTTGAAACATTGGATGAATTTGTTAAATTTTAGGAGTTCTTTCATCTCCTTGAAGGTCTTGAAAATTTCTTTTAAGTCATTAACATAATTAGAACTACTGGGTTGTTCTGGTGTTGTTTTTTGAGTGTCAGTTGGCTTATTTGGTGTAGTGTTTTCGGGGTTAGGGTCTTGGGAGGGAGAAGGGAGCGGAGCCGGGGCTTCAGTAGGTTTTTCTTCTGGTTTTTTGGCCTCTGGCTTACGGACATAATTATATGTTGATAAAAGTTCCGCCATAGCGTTCGGAATGATTTTTGGGTTTTCTTTTCGGACGGTTTTGGGGCCCTGCTGTTTTTTATGGAACTGGGGGGTTTTGGGGCAACCACGGTAAGTAGCCACGTGCTCACCATAACAATTTGAACATTTGGGGATGATCTTTCCAATTTTATCGCACTGGGGAGTTAAATGCTCTTCCGAGCATTTGGCGCATTTTGGCGGCAGGCGGCAAATCTCGCTGGAATGACCAAATTTCTGGCAACGGTAGCATTGCTTTACGATATTGGTGCCTTTAAATCGCTCAATATCTACTTTAATGTAGCAAATTTCGTGAATTTGGTAGATTTCTTCGAATTTTTCACGTGGGAGTACATTGACGACGTAGAGGGGCATTGGTCGACCGGTCTTTCTACTTTTCATCATTGAGGCTCTATTGGCCACGAAATTATGTTCTTTAAGAGCTTCAATTATGACCTGGGGGTCGGTATATGGGGGAATTCCCCTAATGACGACTTTCCTGGGGCGCTGTTCCGCGGGGCTCAGGGTTGTGTAAGGAATTGTTTTAGAATCAAGATAGTCCTGTGTTTTTCGGAAATCTGCATCAGTTTTACAGTGGATTTTGAGTAATTCACCGTCTAGTTTAATCAGGGGATTGCTGTCGTTGAGTTTTTTAATCTCACTTGCAAGTTCCGTCCACTTGCCTTGAAACTCAATATAGAAGGGGTGGATTTTTGGTTTTTTAGGGACTACTTCAGTAGTGGAGCTACCAGCTGACCCTCCTTGGGAGGGCTCAGAAGAATCCATGTTATTATCGTCAAGGTATTTTTCAGATATATTGGCATATTTATTCTTTAAGGGAATATTAGATTTGAGATCATTTCTCCTACGTTTTAGTGTATTAGCAGGGGTGAAGCCGTCATCTGAGCTCACCGCAATTGCCTTGAGTTTTGTTAAGATGTCAATTAGATCATAGTCATGATCATAGATAAAAGTTTTAAACTCTCTGAGTTGACTTAATTTTAGGGGGTCAAATGGCTCATTGAACAAAAACATAAGATTATTGAGAAGATTACTCACGCTAGTCTTGTGTTGAGGATTCGTCAGGTAGTCATCTTTACTTAAGAGTCTCATTATGTAGCTATCACAATCTTGCAGGAATTGCTGTACAATCAGTCTTTGTACTTCATCCGCTACTCCGGGAAATTCCATCCACGCAGCAGCTAAATCAGATTTCTCCTCTCCATTCAGGATGCGGAGTGCATTGTCAGAAAATTTAAATGGGTCCTCAGTACCCATTATTGTCGTCGGTGAACCCTCTATATATTACTACTATGATGCATCAAGTCCAGGAAACAGTCACCTATTCGTACGAACTAGTTCCTATTAAGTGTCACTATCAGCACCACAACTCATTCGAAGATACTTGCAAAAGATCTCGCAAGTTCTAAAAACATTGAACTGCGATTACGATCTCTTGAGAATAAAACGACCAGCAAACAGAAAACACGTCTGTTCTCTCCAAGAGGTACCAACCAACCTCTGACTCACGAGTGAGTCTGTCTGTCTGTAATAAGTGTAAGTAAAATCTGTCTGTAATAAGTGTAAGTGTCTGTAAATAGGTGTAAAGATAACAGTTACCTTTTTTATAACAATATACTCTTATATCTTTCTGATGTGAAACTATTAAAAAATATTGTGTAAAATTTAGATTACTTCTAAGCATACTTTTATAACTATTTTAAATAGTATAAAAATATTTAAACAACTTTAATTTACGTAGAACAGCATTGTGAGATTAATGAAATTTCATAATATACTTCACTTCAAGGTGTTTTATTATCAGATGTGTGAATATCATTTACACATTTGTTTTAAATTAACGGAATGGAATTTAAAATGATTGGAAATATTTATAAATATTAAATGCATTTTATCAGTAATAATTTCCTTATTTTCGTAATTTTGTATTAAGATAATACAAACTACTTTTCTTAAACAAGAGATTACTTAATTATTATTATGCATTTATATCTGAACATTTCATAGAAACATGTATTATGGATAGTTAATAATATATTATTGAAAGAAAAAAAAAAAAAAAGAAAAAAGAATCACAGCGGTACTTTCTACAACATGTCGCAGAAAAGAAACCTTTTCACTTTTAGATTATAGAATGTAACATTTTATATATAAAGGATAATGCTTAATTTTAAAGGATATAAATAAATCTTTAATAAATCAATTCTACTAACTGATATTTGTCTGTTAATAAAGCGATAATATAAAAAAAATTTAGTGTAAGTTTGGGAGTTATTGCATTTTAATAAATGTTCGTTTAATTATTAAATAATAGCTTATATGACATAATTATTTTTATTGAAACTTATTTTAAATTAAATTGCATTTTAATTTAAAAATTATATTAAATTGCATTAAAAAAATTCGAAGCAACTGGTGATAAATAAATCTTTATTTTCAGTTAATAATAATTCAATACAGATCAAAACATAACTCTAAAAACTGTAAGATACTGTAACAAGGACGCAACTTGAAATTAACTTGGACTTGTAAAAACTGTAAACAAGAACACAACTTGATACATAAATTCACAAGTTTCGTGTTTTAACCATAATACTGCATAATTCACAAGATGAATCAGATTTCTATCATTAAACAAAGTCGCTTGTGTACGAGTTTATTGAATTGATATCAACCCCCCCCCCCCCCCCTGCATCTAACAAGCATCTAGCCCCTGCACTTAGGCTAAAATTTCAAAAAACCGATCGCCCTGGGCGCATGTCTATTGTGATATGCTGTGTTTGATATGAGTGTAATAGAGTCCTTTCGTTAAAATCACGTAGTTGTAATCAGTGGTGCGATTCAGCCGGTTCGCACCGGCTCGGTAGAAAAGGTTGTTAATTGGTATTGAGTTCGGCGAACCGGTTGTTAAAATGATACAGCAAATGGAAAAATCGCCTTTAAATGTTTATCGGCACAACATTGGGCATAACTCTGTGGCATAACTCTGTGGCATAACTCTGTGGTAAGTCTGGATTAATTTCATTTAATAAAATAATATTTCATTTGCAACAATAATATTTTTTTTTTTCATCAGTCCTGTAAGAGAAAATTCAACTTAAAAAAACGAAATTTTGAAGAATTTTGGTAACTAAATTGACATCCTTAGGCTAACCCAAGTTATATGGCAACAAGGTTATTAAAAATTACAATAACTACTTATCTAAACTAATAAAATAAAGTTTTGTTCTGTCTGTGCGACGGTTAACAAAATCTACGGCACGTACGTGGCTGAAAATTTTTGTTAGGCTAGCTCAAAATGTCTCCTGATGCACCTGAGACACAGAATTTTAAAATTCTAATAATTAGTTGAGTTATTAATTAAAAATCGCAACTGACTCTCATTAAAAACTCAACTCTGTTCTTGCGAAAAAGAAAAAACTTATTTACGCATCAGTTACGCCTTATTTACGCATCAGTTGAAAATGAAGAACGAAAAGAAGAAATTTCGGGGATATTTTGTCACAATTTATTAACTTACATCGTCCAAACCTCTTAGTAAAGTAAAAAAATAAAGACATATTATGGAAGAACGTACTCTTACGTCTCAAATTCCATAATCAATAATGCAGCTAACTCCTTTAAAAACAATTTTCAAAAGGGGGCGTTTTTCCGAAAAACTTTTTCTTCTTTATTGCAACGCCCCTCCAAGGTGCAATTTTAGAGGTACCGACAAACCAAAAATATGTTCTTAAAGCTGAGATCTTCTCATCGATGATCGAATCAGTTTAAAAAAAGCAATAAAAAAAAAGCAATTTAACAAATTACAACAACCATTTGGAAAAGGATTTTTATAAAGACTAAGATTTAAGACATAAAAAATCGCACGGAGTTGATCATACATTACGTACGCCATGAATTAAACATTAATAGTGTTATAACACGTAAAAATTGCAAGCGACAAAAATCGCCTGCGACTCGTCAGATTTCCCGAAACTTACGTACTATCCACCTGAAATTTACGTATTATCCAAGCATTTCAGTGGCCGTTCGGAAAAAGGCTTTTCCATCGTCAGATTTCTTGGAAATCTGACGACCAATTTTAAATGAAATTTCATTCATAAACTTCTAAACATCCCACAATATTACTTTTTACACCGTCGTATACAGGAAAGAATGTACTTTCAAATGCAATTTGTTTGAAAGCTGTATCTCAATTTCTTTCTGAGTTATTAATTTTTTTTTTGTAGTTTTTATTAATTTTTTGTCATGGTGGCAACAGAAGTATCCATCTCTGTTGAAAGTAAAGGGAAATACAGATTACTGTGTAGACCAATCAGAAAACGAATAAAATGCAGATTAAACCAATAAAAAGCTTCAGATATGCTTTTGGTTTCCTACCCTGACGAGGAAAATAACCATTTTTCCGAATGGTTAAAAATATTAATATTAACCCATTTTAATACACCAACGAACTGAGGTCACTTCGCTCCTCACGTAGACGAAATTCTTTCTACGCTAAAAGTAATTAAAAGTCCGTATTTTAACACAATATTTTTAGAAAATCTCAATAGACAATAGGTTTACGCCACCTACAAAAATTTTGAAATATTCTGATGGGTAGAAATATTTTTAACAAAATAAAATGTGTGAAAGTTTCGACCAAATCCGTAAAAAATTGAATGTTTTGCCCTTACAGAGCGCTAATTTAAAGATTCCTACAAGCCAAAAATATGTTTTTAAAGCAGAAACCTTCTAATAGATGGTGCAATCGGTTTTTAAAAATAGGAATTTTAACCCTCAGAAATACACAGGCAAATACAGGTCAATTCGCACCTCACGGAGACGATAATTTTCTACGCTAAAAGTAATTAAACGACCGTATTTTAACACAATCTTTTAAAAGCGTCTGAAATTGAGATACTATTGAGATTCTCAATTGATCAGATTTACACCATCTACAAAAATTTTGAAACATTCGGACAGGTAAAAATATTTTTTACAAAATAAAATGTGTGAAATTTCGAGGAAATCAGTGACAACCTGAGTTTTCCTCGCTTTCGGTGCGCATAGACTCCGCAAATCAAATTGCGCAGAAAGTAAAATACCAAATAGTATATACTTTCAATTCAAAGTTTTTTTATTTAAAAATATAAATTCAGAGAAAATAGATTTAAAGATATAAAATCATACAAATTTCAGGTTAATTTAAGCGTCATTCATCACGGGTCCGGCAACTCTATTATTAGAATAAACGGTACTTTGCTTTGGCATGGAATGTTCCCTGTTATCTCTGATCTATAGCTAATACTTACATCGTCAGATTTAGAGATATGCTTCCAACTATACTTTTTCTTGTATTGTTAATCAAATTTTAGAAGTAATTTAAATGAAAGTAGTTATTTTCGTAAATGTAACAAATCCAAAATTTTGATAAGATCCTCGAGTTATATTTAGAGAAAAAGATTTTTCCAGCTCTAACAAATGAAAAGACATTGTATGATCTAAACTTGACGAATCATGATACTTTGTATTTTACGAATTTCCAGCGTTGTCTGGCCCGTTTTTTTTCTACTAAGAAATGGTAAAAATTCCTAAAATTCCTAAATATCATAACTCGAGAGAAGTTTCGATCGTGCAAAAATTTGTCTCACTTGCTGCAGCATGGATAATATATTACTAAATATGTTATATGTAAATTTAGGTTATGAAATGGGTTAATTCTTAAGTTTACATTTCTGCTATTTTAGTATTATATTGTTTTGATGCATTTTCTAATAGAAATTATGATCACGGTTTCATGATTGCCGAATATTTATTAACGTCCTTTTATAGGGTAACATGCTTCAGGATTTTTTTCACTGTACAAAAGGATCAAAGATTTCTTTAACAATTTTCTTATAATATTGGAAAGTGTTTCATAATCTATGTGTGATGCTTCATTTTTCTTTCATTTTTGTAAATCAAAAATCATTCGGGCAGCGAACCGGTTGTTAAATTTTTTGAATCCCATCACTGGTTGTAATGGTTAGAATATCCGTCTTATAAGCCCAAGCTTGGGATTTCGTTTCTATCTTTGTTGATTTATTATCAGTTACTCTGATTTTTTTTAAATCGATTCTCGTTAATGAAACTAATTTTTAATATTGAATTTTATTTATTTATACATTTTTTTAACATAAATTTACTATCAGTTAATAAAATATTGTCAGATTTTAAATTAACTCTTCTTAATGAAACTAAGTCTTAATATTTAATATCATACAAGGATTTATATATCATTTTAATAATTATAATATCATTTTAATAGTTAAAATGAAGGTTATGTTTTAATGCAATAGTAACAAATTGTTAAATTTGTTATTATTGCATTATTACACAATATGGTTAAAATTACCAAAAAATATTTGTATGTTGTAACTTTAAATTATAGCATTAAAATATCTGTTTCTTTTTAATTATTAAAATATGGCCCTGGTGATATTAAATATTAAAACTCAGTTTCGTTAAACAAAAATCGATCTAAAAATTAGAATATTTTATTAACTGATAGTAAATTAATAAAAATAAATAAATTAAATTAAATATTAAAACTTAGTTTCATTAACAAGAATAGAATTAAGAAAAATTTAAAGTAATGATAATAAATCAATAAAGACAAATATGGGTCCATCCACAAATGATGTCACGCTTGGAGGGGGGGGGGCGAGGGGGTTCATGAAATTGTGACAGTTTGTGACAAGGGGTGGGAGGGGGTAAGAAGAAGTGTGGCATCACACATTTTGATTAAAATAAAAGCATTAAAATCAGCAGATTAAATTTTAAAGTTATTTTGAAAATAAAGTATTTTGTGTTCATACAGTAAAGATAACATTTAAAGCCAAATATGTTAAATTCCATTTCAAATTCCAAAGTACTACTGTTTTTAATTGTTCTTTCATATTAATATTTTATTACTATTGTATATTAATTATGTTTATGTTGTAAATCTTAATCTTATTTCATACAAAATAAGTACACGAATCATTTTAACTATTGCGCTCACAAATGTCATTAAAACGCATAGTTAAAAGTTTCAAAATAAAATTTGAAATATAATCTATAACATAGTACATTGTTTTTGAACTGCAAGTACATGTTTATGTAATATAGCGTGACATGTGACAAGAGAGGGGGAGGGCGTATGATGACGTGTAAGGGGAGGAGGGGAAGAAATATTGAAAAAAAGTGTGGCATCATATATGGATGACCCCTATATAAATAAATAAAATTAATTATTAAAATTTAGTTTCATTAACAAGAATAGATTTAAGAAAAATTCAGGGTAACTGATAATAAATGAATAAAGATAAATATATAAAAAAGTAAAATTAAATATT
Organism: Maratus speciosus; assembly: GCA_963932465.1. NCBI lineage: Eukaryota > Metazoa > Arthropoda > Arachnida > Araneae > Salticidae > Maratus > Maratus speciosus. The sequence goes on along the minus strand of OZ010799.1, from coordinate 22,190,185 downwards.
AAAACATACTTTCATTAACAAGAATAGATTTAAGAAAAATGCAGAGTGACTGATAATAAATCAGTAAAGATAAATATATAAATAAATAGAAAGAATTATCAAAACTTAATTTCATTACCAAGAATAGATATAAGAAAAATGTAGAGTAACTGATAATAAATTAACAAAGATAAATATATGAATAAATAAAATTAAATATTAAAACTCAGTTTCAATCAAGAATCGATTAAAAAAAATCAGGTTAACTGATAATAAATCAATAAAGATAGAAACAAAATCCGCTAAAATTATAAACATCGAGGGCAAACTTAGTCTATAAGATTACAACGAAACGACTCTATAATACACATATTTATCTCACAGTAGATCACAATCCGCAGAGCAATGGGTTTTTTTAAATCGTAGCCAAAGTGCAGGGACTAGACGCTTGTCTGCAACTACGTAACCATTTTTCAGCCAATCATCATTCAAAAGTTTACTCAAGCGCGCTGGGCTGGGGACGTCGCGAAACAACTTCCTTGTCTTCCTGTCTAGAGAAGAAAGTCGTTTCGCGACGACCCCGGTACCAACTGCGAGTGAAGTAACTGAGGAGGTTGTCACAAGATGGCGGTTGCTGTTTTTAAATCGAATCTTCAGTTACTGATTACCGCCGGGGCAAACATCCCACCAGTAAAACTGAATAGAAAATTTCGTATTACTAAAGCGTCTTATTCACGGAAATTTTTTGTCACAAATGTGGTAAAAATTTCTCTTTGTTTTTACTGGTGTCAGTTTGTCTTGTAAAACTGTCAGTTTGTTTCTTTGGTTGTCACAATATGGAGGAAACGCAGGGCCTGACTACCGCCAAAGTAAACCAGTAAAAATGAAAAACTGTTTCTACCATTATTTATGACTGAAATTTTGCAATAATAAGGAGAGAATTTTTATATAAATATACTGATGAAAGTTTCCACCGACCTGTAAATAATCTCTGCGATAGCGATTACAGTAGAAGCTATACTATTTGAATTATATGTCAGTTCCTCTTTATTAACAGTTCCATGGGTAGCACATGTCTTAATTACTTTTATAAAGGCTTCTCTCATGTCTGACGCAGCCTTTAGAACGAGACTCATCGATTCAAATTTCTATACCAAGGAATACAGTTATTAAATATATATTAATAAATTGTTATATTTTTCTGATGTGAGAGTATAAAATATATTGTGTAAAATTAAAATTATTACTAAGTATAGTTTTTAAATATTTAAAATAGTATAAAAATAGTTAAACAACTTTGATTTATGCAGAGCAGCATTATGAGATTAATGAAATTTTATAACATATTTCACTTCAACGTTTTACTTACCCACCATACGTAGTATAGGATAAGTCTTGTATTCGTTTTAAAAATTAAAAAAAAAAAAAAAAAAAAAATTGACTGATTTACACGTTTCAGACACTGGAGATTCCGAAAAATACATTTTTAGAGAAAAAAAATTGCCGTCCGTTTGTCTGTGTGTGTGTCTGTAAACGCTCTATCTCCCGAATAAATAGAGATAGAGACTTGAAATTTGGTCTGTACTTAGTACGTACTAATGAGAAGAAGCATATTGAATTTCAGTAACCTCGATTATCCGGAACTATTTTTTTCGGACTCTCGAAATAGTCATTCTGATAAAAGTTACATAAAAATTTCCATAATTGTCTATTTTAATGAGGGAATATAAAAGACAATTAAAAAAAACACAAACTTTGTATAAAGAGTGAAGTCGATCGGATAATGAGTTGCCGATATGTTTGTAATCATATTTTCTACACACTTCGATTTTTCATGACACTGTATTTCATTTAAATTTCAATTCAAAGATATATTTTAATTGGAAATGAGACGCGTAATCCGACGCAATAAATATGATTAACATTTTTGGAGTTACAAGGATGTTTCTTTTACGCAATTGAGTAATAGAGCATTTAATGTTTATGACGTCATCAAGTCACGATTTCAAACACTCTGCCTACCGAAGAAATTGACAACAAATACGTGTAAATTTCATTTTGGAATTACAACGCATTTTATAAACAGTTCACATATGTTTTATTCTCATGTTTTATATTATACATATCCGTGATGGGTAAGTATTACGGTGGGCCCCAAACGACTAGTTTCCTTTCGAGATGTCTGAATATCATTTACGAGGGTTATTACAGATCACGGAATTTCCGCGACTTTAGGCTGATTCTTGATTTACGTAAATTTTGACGTACATTTACGTACATTTTGATTCCCTGAAGTTTGATTTACGTAGAGTTTCGTTACGTTTCATTGTGAGATTAATAAAATTTCATAACATATTACACTTAAACGGCTTTAACTTTTGGATGTGTTAATATCATTTACACATTTGTATGTGCACATAATAAAATTTAAGTGTAATCAAATTAAAATTATCGGGAATATTTATAAATATTAAATACATTTTATCAGTAATACTTTGCTTATTTCCGTAATTTTGTATTAAGATCAGGGTTGTAGTAGGTAGCTGCCCGGGTACTCACCCAGCCACCCGTCCGGGCTGGGTTTTTTATAAAAAACCCAATGATTGACCCCAACCAACCCTTGATATGTAGTTTAAGAACAGAAAAAAATAGTGAGATCATTATTAAGACTATGAAGTCATTCCCATCTATTAGACTATGAAGTGTTTACAAAGATTGTGTTTGAGATCAGGATTTCTACTTATTTCGCAATCCAATTCCTTGCGCTTTCCTGAGCAAAATATTAAATTTTCCCAGAGTAATTCCTCTGACAATTTTCAAAATTTCAACGGATAAATTTTGCAACGAACCAAAGTTTAGTAAAATTCCTTGTTTTTAACCCCTTGAGGGACGGCGATATATATTATATACCATCTACGATTAATGAAGTTTTATACCAGAAAAATTTTATTAAATTTTATTTCTCAAACTTTGGTGGAAAAAAATCCGTAAAGTTGTTTTTACTTATTTTGAAATAAAATTTTTCAAAGATTCCGGTGTGAGTTCAACATTAAAGGAACACAATCATTTGTCCCTCAAGGGGTTTAACCCTCCGTCTACCAGACGGGTCCATTGGACCCGACAGGTACATACAAAATATTCATTCAAACCAGAAATTTCTTTAAAATAAACTAAGTATACAAACCAGACAAAAATAAGGTAAATAAATAAGTTAAATAGTTTTAAATAAAAATTCTGGTGTAGAACGTTTTATTAAAACTTGAATAAAATTCCCGGTAGATCTAGGGTTAATACTCATTTTTAAATTCCCTCAGATTTTCTAGTTTTCCCTATACAGTGGCAACTGTGAAGATTATTATTTATGAGGAAGATGGAATCATCGTCCACATTTTGGCATTTTAATTTAATGTACCCGGGGAAAATTGCCCATTTAACCCGTTTTTTTTACAACCCTGATTAAGACTGCTAGTCACTCAGCTCCCGAATTCCCCTCACTAGTCTTAAGTCTATGGGTGCTTGATGCGTTCATATATTTAGAATATCTCTTCAAGAAGCCAACGTATTTAACTTCTTTTTTCCTTATATTCTTATTAAAGGATGTCTCTTTTTTTTTCTTAATAAATATTTTGAGGACTAAGAAAAAAATAATCATCTTTCAACCCCTTAATTCTCGCTCCCGTCATATTCACGGGTTGTGTCTTTTCTTCATTTTCTTCTCTTTTGTTTGATTCCCACCAGTTTTATAAAATAGTGTAATTGGCTTTATTATGGTATCATTTTACCTGTCATTAAATAAGGTGAATATTTCTTTTTCAAAAAAGTGATGGCAGTAAGCAATTTGAATTTTTAAAGCGCATTTTAATGCGACCGTTAAGGGGTTAAGGAGAGTAATTTAATCAGATTTATAATGCGTCCTTTCATGCGATTGATAGTGAAGTCGAATGATGATTGCTCGGTTACCCAAGACGTTGTAGGGGGGGGGGGGGGCGTGGAAGGGTGCTTAATACACTTGAAGAGGATATCTGTCGTTTCGTTTAATATTCATAGAATAGCCAGAACTTGCATATCCATATTTGCTTTCTTTTTAATGATACTTCGGACATATTAAACGTGTGCAACAAGAATTATTAACTTCTTTATTTAAAAGAAAACAATCTCATGTACAAGTATAATTTAATATGAAGCAGATCGAATAAGAAGTTACCTCGATTCGTGATAATAACTGTAAATGAACCCCAAATTTGTAAGTTTTCTGTTTTTAACTCCATTTTATCTGAATTTATATTTTCATATGATAATAGTGATTTTCAGTGGTAAAAGAGCTCGTAAAAAGAACTTTTCTTGTTTTTTAACGTTTGATCGTTTCCGAAAAAAAAAAAAGTTCTATTCCGAACTCTGTGAATTTTTTATCGGTTATAAATAAATATTTGGTTCGAATTTGAGTTACAGGATTTCACTTTTCGTTACGAAATATATATTTTTTACAAAAATATATAAAAACTCACGACCCACAATTGTCAAAATGCTTAAAGATTCATCAGATATGTTATATAAAATTCGTGTCCGCTGACTGTGTGAAAAATCGGTTAAAAAACAACTTATATTTAGCGGTAAAAAGGGTCAAAACAACTGCAACGGGAAAGTGGGGAGGGGAGGGTAATTCAATGTTAAAAGAATACATTTCTTGTTGTCTAAAGCCTGTGTATAATTCTAATGCTAGAACATTGATATTGAGTTGTAAAAAGCAGTGTTTTTTTCTGTTATTTTTATTTTTCATTGGGTTTTATTTTCTGATGAATGGGATGTATGGAAAATTTTTTGAAATCGGAACTCATTATTTCCTTTTTATATGTTATGTTTTCTGAACCAAAATTTTGAGTTATAAATATATTTCCGACGACTGTGTGTAATTTTTATGCTAAAATATTAATATTCTGTTGTAAAATTTGTTGATTTATGCATGACTATTTATTCTTTTTTTTTCCACAACGGAATCCTTAGTGATTTTTTTTTTAATTTTCAAATTAAATTTTTCCCATTTAACTCATTAAAACCAGTTGGCAAGAAAACTTGCCGTGTAAGGCGAACAACACTTTTAAATTTGATTAACAGTATTCTAGTTTGGAAATTTTACATTATCTAATCTCAAATTTTGAGTGATTAAATAATTCAAAATTAAAAAAATACCTGCCGGCTCGGCCTACAGGCGGAGGTAAATTTCGATGTTAAGTACTAAATTTACCAAAAAAACCTAAATCAAGATTAGAAATAAACCCAATTTCTTCACTAAGAATAAGCTCTAGGGAGCTAAACTTTTTGTGAACATTATAATATACACGAATACACACAGGCATGTATATGGGACAGGTTTAAAAATGGATACAGCAAATTCAGAGAACCTTAAAGTGTTAAAATATTTTAATATTTCCATAGTCGGGTTTTTATCATGTTTTAATACGTTTCTTCAAACTCACATGACGTTACATATTCACCTGCTGTGGTCCATTATATTTCCAATATGACGCATTATACATATTTTTTTTAATTCGTCAAACTATTTATTTTATTTTAAGTTTTCATGTGGAAATCTTGCTCTAGAAAACTTATGACGTAATATTCAATTTGTTTTCAATTTGTCAAGCTATTTATTTAATTTTTCACGTGAAAATCTTGCAATAGAAAAGTAATTGTTATGGGAATTTTATTTTTTTTTTTATTGTTCGCAACTGCTATAACGAAAAGTGTTTATTTTTTCCTGTCGTCGTTGTTGTGTAAGAGCTGGTTTTATCAGAATCATGTTAAGAAAGTATTCAAAATTTTGAACCCCCCCCCCCCCTTGGGCCGATTTCGCTCATTTTCAATCCCCGCCGAGATATTAGCCATATCAAAGTTGTTGGAGCGTTTGAAGCATAATTGCGACTTTTATCGTGCGGGCAAAATTTAGTACATACATACATACATATATATATATAAACTTTTTAGGTGGGTGTGGTTTTGGGTTCCCGGGAGTCATATAATGAAAAGTTATGAAGGAATTTTTCAAAAGTCGCACCATGGTAACGACTGCTATAGGTAGTATTTCTTACGAAATATACCTAAATGGGGAAAAAACTGGTGTCGAAGAATTAAAAGAAGTATAAAAGAAGCTCGGCATTAATGAGTTAAATCCGATTATACCTGAATCAAATCGATATTTGATTATTAGCTAAAAGGTTAGTATATAGTAATAAAAATTAAGTGTATTTTTTAAATGAAAATGTGCATAATGTTAATCCTACGGCAAAATGCTCGGAAAAACGAAAATTGACTTCTGGGAATGATTTTCTACAAAAGGTTAATTTTCGAATTTTTTGAAATGTTTTACAGTTTAAAGTAGAAAGTATTTAGTATTTTCTTTCCTACGTAATTTGATTTTTACCCGACTGAAAAGAAGGGTTATGTTTTTCACGCGTATCTGTGTATGTGGTTTTCTTTATACCCTCGGAACATCTCAACGGCTGGATGGATTTTAATGAATGAGGTCTCTATGAATTCGCCTTAACGGCCCGATGGTTATAGGCTAGGTTTTGTTTTTATAAATTCAAAATGGCGGCCGTAAAATACAAAATGGCGGTAGAGACGAAAAAAAAAATTACGCACCCTATTGAGTGGAATATCATTGGATAGGTCTTTCAAAATGAGGACGATGTTTCATTGACTATTTTACAGTCAGAAGCTCCGTTAAAATATTATATAACCTGGAAGTTGTGTAGGTAGGATCTCTAGCTTTACTGCAACTCTAACCATCATAGACATCTATAGACCTCATCAAAACAATGTTTATAGATAGGAACTAACAATTAAACACAATTTAAAAGTCATCAATACAAGTAAATAAAAAAAAATAGGTAAGTAATATAAACAAGCAATGTAATAAAAAAAGAATTTTAAGTCAATTCCTACTTAGGTCAATAAGAAAAAAAAAATTATCCCATTCTTCTTTCCGCTTGAGTGGCTCTTAAAATACCTTGATCAAGAAGAGGGCTCTCTCGGTCTTAAAATACTTTGATCAAGAAGAGGGCTCTCTCGATTATTGAAAACTATTTAATTTAATTTAATTAATGAATTAATATTTGAAAAAACTGGATTAACATCAAGTGTCATCCATTACAAGTTTAAATAAATTTATTTGAGCTTGATTCCCAGCTAAAAATGAACTGCAGTTTTTCTACAGAAGTGGAGTATTTTTTAGGTTTTTCTATAGTCAACTATAGATTTTCTGTAGTGCAATCTCGACTGTGAAAATACTTTAGAAATTCTGCGGCTAATGTGGCGTAATTTTGTAGTACTTTATTTTTTTTTCTATTAAAAAACAAACAAACATGGATATTTACACGATTCTTAATTTAGAAAAAATATAGATATATGTGTACATTGTGAACAATTTTCAGTAATTTTAAATATTGTAGGTGCTGATCATAAAATACGGGGAAACAAAAAACTAATACTCCCTCCGTCCCAAATTAGTTGCGACATTTAGGTCTAAAATTTTGTCCCAAATTAGTTGCTACATTTCAAATGGGTGGAGTCATAAATAACTTCCGATGCAGTTTAGTCGATCGACATCATTTTGTAGGGTCTCTACCACCAGTATACCATAAAGACCATTTTCTCCCTAAAGAATTAAGGATTCATTAGATAGAAGGTAGTTTTATGCGATTACTGATGGAAGTATCTTTACAAAATGGGGCGTGGCTTAAGAGCGTGTGAACCCTGGATTTTTTAAACTAATATGGTACTTACGAATTGAATATTTCCAACTGAGCGAAAAATGCCCAGGCTGGGAATCGAACCCAGATCCTTGGCTTACAAGGCCAATGCTTTTCCATTTAAGCTAACTGGGCCGACAACCAGCCAGCATATTTCGCTCAGATAACCTTATTGGTTGGAACATCTGGTCTGTCATGTAGACAGCTCAACAGAATAAACCGCAGGTAAAGGACCTCCATAGAAACGATGGATACGTAGATGAACTATTATTTTAACACAATCAAACTGACTGGTAAAGTTATCATACGAATTGAATATTTCCAACTGAGCGAAAATGGTACTTTTTTATTATACGAAATATGGCACTTTTTTAAGGAGAGACGGAAGGAATGCTTAGTAAGTAAATGCTGTTGATTGATAGCATGGCACCCTGAAACACAGTGAGTAAAAGCGCACAGTGAGTAAAAGCGCCAGTCAACAGAGTGAAACTCTGATTCCCCTAAAACAAAGCGTTTCCGACTTTTTGTTACGGCCGTATAAGGGAAATTGAGTTTGGCCGTGGCAAAGATTACTTCTTTTTGTTTTGATTTAATCAACTCACAATAAAAAATATATATACGCACCTGTTTGCATAAAAATCAGAAATCAGCACGTGAAAATGAATTAAAAGCACTCACTGTTTATAATTGTAAACAGAATATCGATATGATGTGGCTTTTATTTAATAACTCACACCAGACATATTTAAGAATAATACAACTAATGTATTATGGTATACATATCGTACGTGCTTACGGTTTTTACAGAAGCTTCTCGTTCCTTCGTTAGTGTCTCCCAAGGCAGCTGGTGAAGGTGATAGATAAAGAATGAATCCACTATATGCCTATTCTCAGTACCATGTCAAACTAAACTATACAATATCAAAACGGTGTTGCCAGCGTGCTATTTTTTTTTAATTCTGATTTCTTGATTGGCACCAGTTTTCTGAAGTGGTAAAATTCCCCTTGTTTTCGCCTTAATTAATTTGTCATTAACCCCTTCGGAACGGAAGCGTTTTACGAAATTTTTAATCTTTTATCACCGTTTTTTAAAATCAGAAATTTGTGTCTTCTTGAATCGAGAAAATGCGCTGATTAAATAAGGCAAATTTTACAGTGAAATTTTACTGCTGAGGAAAATCAAGGATTCTGAGCCCTTCATGCGGCACGTAAACGTGTCGCTCGTCCCCAAGGGGTTAAATAAGGCAATTAAGAAATCTGAATTTTAAAAAAGTAGCCCACTGGCAACACAGTTTTCATATTGGGTAGTTTGACATGGAATCGACGACATACAGGGTATAGGGTAAAGTGCCCATATTTCGTCCCCCTTAACTTCTCCATTTCTGCGAAAGTGGCGCCACTTATAACGCAAGGCACAAGGGACGGAAGGAAAAGGGGGTTAGTGGGCGATTCTCAAAAGGTGGGCACTGGACACACGTCATAATTTTAAGCCTTTCAAACATAACTTTAATTATCATTGACTTTATTTTTTTTATTTTATTATTATTATTTTTTTTTTACACTGAGTTTTTAATTCTATTCAGAGACAGAAAATGACATAATTTATTGTAAAAGCTTTCTATAAATATCTTAAAATTTTATTATTTTATGCTGAAGAGGCCAATTTCGGACATTCATAACGCATAGCTGCCAACTTGTAGGGATTTTTCATACCACTAAAATGTAATAGTAAATTTTAGCTAATTGAATCACCGAAATTCAAGAAATTTTAACGTTTAAAAAAGTCTAAAATTTCTATTAAATTTTATTGGTATGAAAAATCCGTACAAGTTGGCAGCTATGATAACGTTAACTGCTCCAATGTACCACCAAGAAAAAGAGTTTTAACTTTTTTCCAGGTGGTTCTAATGGTAAACAACGAATGCATAAAGGAAACGGATGTTTTTTTGATAATTTCGTTAAGAGATGGCAAGCTGATTTATTGCTTTTTTGAAGATAGAAGGACTTTTCTATAAAGAATTTTCCTGTATTTTGTTATGTTCGAAAGTAACGTACGTAACAAAGCATTTGATTTTATTATTATTATTACTGGATAACAAAAAGTTAATTATACATATATATATGTATACACATACAATTATAGGACACATTTACTACATTCTTAGTCTTAAGAATTTTTTAAATACTAAGAGCAACGTCCAAAATCTGTAACGTACGTGCGAAAAAATGTCCAAAATTTGTAACGTACACAACTGCTTTAAATGCTTTAATCATTAATTTTCCAGAATAGTTGCTGTCTTTTAATGTTTGTGTATAATTTTGTAGACATACTACTAAAAATATTTATATATTATATTTATAGACAAAATACTATACTATTAAAAAAATTGGCCTTAAATTTGAAAATTTTAAAAATTACATATAGTTAACGTTTAATGATTCCACCTTTCGAGAATCTCCCTATTGAAAGTTTCGTTCGCCAAGACGCATACATAAACTAAAGACGGCGAATTTCCTATTTTTAGAAGACCTGAGTTCTTATTACGTCGTTTGTAGAAAGTTATTTGCTGTACTGTAAGTATTTATTTCTTATTCATTGCATGTATTTTACGTTGGTAAGATGCTGACAGTAGCATACAGTGAGTTTTAGGACGCTCAGTTCACCTTACGGGAACTGAAGATCAGTAATATTGGGAAGTAGCGTGATCCCAATTTCGTCCCCCTTGCAGTCCTTATTTTCGTCCCGAGGGTGAAATTAGGAATGCTTTTTCATGACATTTTTTTTTCAATTTTTTTCTCGTGTTTGGATGGCTAATGCATAGTTGCCAGTTTTTTGGATACTAGTAAAATCTTACAAAATGTTTTCTTTATTTAATTGCGTTAAAACTGCGATTGTATAAAGCAAGTGTTTCTGCTTAAAAATATTGGTATGAAAAAAATCGTGTGGTTGCAACTATGCTAATATTTTGTTATGTTATTCTTCCACTGATGATTAGTACATTTCTTTGTGCCTTACTTTAATATAAATTAGATTACTTACTCATTTAGAAATAAATTTTGATTTAGTTATAAGTTAAGCCTCAGACCATTGGATTTTTTAGGGGGACGAAATTGGGACCATTTTTTTTTCTTTTGCGTTTTTAGATACATTTGAAAAAACAATTTTTCGCATTGTTAAAATTTTTTTGTACGATATTTGCCTATGTTTCAATGTGCGTGGGTAGTTAGTCTATGTAAAATCCAAATTTAGTAGATTTTCACTGAAAATTACAACTTCCAAGGGCCTAAAAGTGACTGGGGGACGATAATAGGGCACTTTACCCTATAGGAAAGAGGAGGTGGGAAACACGGTGCCCCAAGGTTCCACCACTGGAGTTGCAGTGTTGATGTGAACAAAATTGATAAGTAGCACGGTTATACCCTTCGCGACGGGAGCCTTTTACGAAATGTTTATTACTTTGCTACCGGTTTTAAAAAACAGAAGTTTGTGCCTATTCAAATCGAGAAAATGCTCGGATTAAATAAGGCAAATTTTACAGTAAAATTTTACTGGTGAGGATAAACGAGGATCCTTAGGCCTATTTCTGGCACGTATACGTGTCGCTCGTCCCCAAGGGGTTAAAAGCGAGGCGTTTCGCGAATAGCTTTTGGTTCTGCTTTCACGGCCTGTAATATATCCGTTGAAATTTTCGTTTACTTCGCGGCTGGATATACATAGGAAAACCGTTGAATTATTATTATTGGGCGATTCTCAAAAAGTGGGCACGGGACACAAGTCATAACTTTAAGCCTTTCAAACATAACTTTAATTATCATTGACTTTATTATTATTATTTTTTTTTTTACACTGAGTTTTTAATTCTATTCAGAGATAGAAAATGACATAATTTATTGTAAAAGCTTTGTATAAATATCTTAAAATTTTATTATTTTATGCTAAAGAGGCAAATTTCGGACATTCAAAACGTTAACTGCTCCAATGTACCACCAAGAAAAAGAGTTTTAACTTTTTTCTAGGTGGTTCTAATGGTAAACAACGAATGCACAAAGCAAACGGATGATTTTTTGATAATTTCGTTAAGAGATGGCAGGCTGATTTATTGCTTTTTTGAAGATAGAAGGACTTTTCTATAAAGCATTTTTCTGTATTTTGTTATGTCCGAAAGTAACGTACGTAACAAAGCATTTGATTTTATTATTATTATTACTGGATAACAAAAAGTTAATTATACATATATATATATATGTATACAGACACATTTATTACATTCTTAATCTTAATAATTTTTTAAATACTAAGAGCAACGTCCAAAATCTTTAAGTCCAAAATCTAAAAATGTCCAAAATTTGTAACGTACACAACTGCTCATTAAATGCTTTAATCATTAATTTTCCAGAATAGTTGCTGTCTTTTAATGTTTGTGTATAATTTTGTTGACATACTAATAAAATATTTATATATTATATTTATAGACAAAATACTATACTATTAAAAAAATTTGGCCTTAAATTTGAAAATTTTAAAAATTACATATAGTTAACGTTTAATGATCCCACCTTTTGAGAATCTCCCTATTATGGAAATTCTTTCTTTAAAAAAAAAAAAAAAAAAAAAAAAAAAAAAAAAAAAAAAAGGAAAATTTAAATATCATGTTAAATAAGCAAGAACTATGTTACACGAACTTGAAAAACATATTCAAAGAAAATTGATTTTATAGATAAGATAATGATAAAATTAAAACAAACATCTGAAAGTTTAAAACATACACAAAGAAACAGAAATATTTTGATGCATTATAAGAAACTTAACACTTCAAATGTGCAGAATAATTATTATACATATAATTATGATGTCACAGACAATTTTAACTTGCGTAAGTTGTGTAATGAATCTAGAAATCTTTTATTTATTATTTTATTAAGATTTTTCGCTATAAAATTCATTTGAAACACAGGAATCTACTGGACCCCTTAAATCTGTGGTTTTCAGGAATGTGTCCTACGTGCATATAGTAAAAAAATTCATGCAATAAGTATTTTTAAATGAATTACCCTATGCAATTATTGTGAGTTGAATGAAACAAAAAAAATATGTCGTTTTCGTTTTCATGCCCACAATTAGAATTTTTTTTTTTTTTTTCCCGTGAGTAAAATAGAAAAGAACTCTTTTTTGTTGTTGTTGTTCGTTTCCGTTAAAATAACCAGTAAAGACTTTATTAGAAAAAAATGCTTAAAAAGATATATATTTTTTAATTAAATTATGCATTTTTATTTATCTTGACTAACAAAACAATCTTTCCAGATAACTCTAGGCATGGTTTTAAATTTAAGGTTTTAACTAATAATATTTAAAATCGCAATTTTAACTGGTTTTATGTAATTATAAAACCAAGTATTTTTACTAGTTAGGCCTGGAACACTAAAATATTTATTTTTTATTCTTAGATTTTGAGATTAAATTCTGTACACTGAAACTGTAACCTCTGTTACAGTAACTTTTCTTACCAAAGAAATTATTTCCATTGTCCCAAACAGAGGGTACTACTGAGATTACTTGTAGATAAAACTAGTAGGAAAGATGTGCTACGGCCATTTTGAATTTGTTCTGCACACATGTGGTCAGTGAGCTGGAACATATGAATTCCAGGTTAATGTGTTTCCTGTTTGTAACCTATGTTACATAATTTTTTAATTTAAATATTGTCATTTTAGTTAAAGTTTTATTTTTATTATATGAAATTAATTTAATTTAAATTAAATTAATGTAAGATTTAGATATAAAAAACTGTAGAAAATGCAATTTTTTCTTTATTAAATGTAGCATTTGCTACCTGTAACTTCTGTTACTATATATTTGTAACATATGTAGATAAATTATCAAAAATCTAGTTTCAAATTCATAAGCATGGTAAAAATCCATCAAAGTGCTTAAGCGTTGTCATTTTTTTAGAATAATGTAAATACATTTCTACTGTATAATTTGTGCTGCACAAAGTAACTTCAGGGCTCCCAAATGGTCCGCCAACTGAATACCAATAAATTTTAACAGAAAATTTTATGGTAGGTTTGCACTAGAATGAACTTTCAAAGGTGGTTTCGGGGCGGTTTGTAAGAAAAATCTAAAAAGAAATTTTTTCTAAAAAATATTGGTATTCAGTTGGCGGACCATTTGGGAGCCCTGTAACTTCTGTTACAAAAATGTAACCTCTGTTACTATATATAATTTCAGTTACTCGAACTTTTTACCATTATTTTTGTTGTTGTGTATGAGTAGCTCTTAAAAAATGTTCCCTAACATCAAAAGGCATCTTTTCTTTCTATATGCTAAAACTATTTGACCATTTAAAAATATATTTAGTACAGTGGACGGAAAATTTTGGCTGTAATATTGAATACAAGCACCAGAGGTTAGATATTGTTACATAAATTGATCACTACTATTGTATTCTTTTGAATATAAAATTACATATTGAAGTCTAGTACACTAATAATGATATAATACACTAGAAATAAAAATATTTTGATAGGAATATAAATGTTGTAAATTGAGTGGATGTTGTCCCGTAATAGTGATTAAAAATTTCCCTTTAAGGCATTTTCAGGTGACTGTATTTTTATCCTAACTGTGAATTTTTTCTATGCTGGAACTGATTTTATATAGGTTGTATACATATAAGCACAGAAAAAATTATATTTGATGAAAGCTGAATACTTAAAAAAACACATCGGGAAAAGGACTCTTTTGTTTTCTCCCAGAGAATAACCGTAGGCAGAATTAGCTTTATATTTGCTAGGGTTGAGGGGAGGTACAATTTTACACATTTTAAGCTACAATGACATTCTTTTAAATGAAATTATATGAAACAACCCATTAATCAAAATATTTCATTAAAATATTTTTACTCAAGTGTGAAAGTTAGAGAGAGCATATTAACACTTTTCAACTTATTTCGGCATGGGGGCGTGACAGGACCCCCCCCCCCCCCATCATCCTATTCCACTGGTTATTGTTTTCTGGAATATTATTTATGGTAAAACATTTTTCGTAAGACTCAGAATATTATCGAAATTTAAATCATCCGCTCTGAAATTAAATCGTGGGTACGCCACTGGCTCATCCTATACCCTCTTCGATCCCTGGGTCCCTAAACGGGGATCTCTGTTCTTTTCCTTTTAAAAACTAAAATGTCCGATTTTTTTACATTTTCACATCACTTCTTAATAACTGAAGATTTTTTGCGTTCAAAGTAAACGAATAAATGGCAGCATCTAAACTAATTCCCACATAAAATAAATGTTATTTTCATCTGAGTTTGCAAAATGCCGAAAAGACAGTATGACCAAGAAAGTGAGAAATTTTCATAAGTATTTAACTTAAATTTTTTCAATAAAAAATTTTGAGGATTTGTTATTTACTTGTTTAAAGCTCTTAAATTTGTGATTGCGTTAATTTAGGTTAATGGTTATTAAATTGATATTTTAAGGGGGGTTGTAGTTTTAGATCCATATTTTTTAACCTAAATTACTAAGCGCTTGAAGAAACAATATTAGAAAAGATATTTTTTCTGCCATTTAAGATGTCATACTTTTTGGAAAAAACCAAAGAATAACCATTTGTGTTATTATTCTAGCTTCGGAAATCAAGAGGTTCAGAAATAGGAAATTTTGGGACAAATTGTTATGATGTATGGAAAATATGAGATGCTACCGATGGGAATTTAAGATAAAAAGATAATTTAGTTGAAAACCAGGGAGGACCACGACTACGTGTTTCTCCCTTATCAACCCTCGTGAGTTCCAGCGTCTATGTTTTAATTCAGCCATACACAACCTTTTTTTCTCGCGGGCCGCAAACGTAAGTTTCCGACTACAGGCGGGCCGCAACACGGTTAGAAAACAGTACTTAAAATAACATAAGTAGTATAATAACGCAATATAATAAAGTGAATATTATTACTAGAATTGAATGTATGTAGCGGAAGAAAATATTACAAAAAAATTTAACGCAACTCTTTCCAAACAATAAATTTCGTCGTCGTCTATTGCAAATTCTGTAGAAATATGCTGCGAAGTTTGCTGATTGGCAATAGTACTGTAACTAGTTTTCGTTGCCAATTTTTTCCGCGACAAATGTTCAAGACTAAAAAGCAATATTAGCTATATAATAAGTATAAAACGTATGCAGAATTTCCAAGTTTAAAAAAAAGTATATATTATCTTGTAAAATAATATTTTTCTTGATGAATTTTTCCTTTTAGTGCAAGTACCGGCTGTCCCAAAAATGACTGATGGATTTTAAAATTCAATAACTTGCAAACGGTGACAGATATTAAAAAAATTCTTGCAGGAGTGTTATGTATGATGTCAAGAGTTTTTTTACAGTGATTCTTGATTTTAGTTCGAATTTCAAACAATAGATGGCGCTGAGAGCAATAGGTGCTCATTCCAGACTAGATTTTTGGTACTTCGGGATCCATTCAAAGCATTTTAATCTCCTTTTTTTGCATGGAAGAAGAGAGAGGCAGAAAAATCGAGACTAGATTTAGCGGTTACTGCTTACAGCGCCTTCTATAGATCCTATTTGTAACTAAAACTGAGAATCGTAGCATAAAAATTCCTGACATCTTACATAACACTCCTGCAAGAATTTTTTTAATATCTGTTAGCGTTTGCAAGTTATGGAATTTTAAAATCCATCAGTCATTTTTGGGACTCCCGGTATATATATAGTGCAAACTTAATTTGGAATGATGTTTGAATAATGTTGAAAATTAAGAAATGTATACATCACTGTAGGACAAATATGGCTACATGAAAAAAGAACTTTTGACTGAGGTAACGGCTTTTAAAATAATTTTAAATTAAATATAAATAGATATAATATAAAAGATAAAGATCTTATCTTCCCGTGAAAATATATAAAACATCGCTGAAAATCTTAAATACTTTTTTATGCGCATCTCAATTAATTGTATAAATATGGGTTAAGGTGTGCCTCTGGCCGCACCTAAAAGGTCGCCGGGCCACTGGTTGAGTATGGCTGCATAATGGAGTTATGAATCAAGAGGAGGGGACATATAGGGTATTGTCTACGAGTTGTGCGTGAAGTAACTGAGGAGGTTGACACAAGATGGCGGCTGATTTTTTACATCGAACAAACAGGTTCTAATTACCGACGGAACAAACTTCCACCAGTACATTTTGAATAGAAAATTTTGCCATATTTTAACGGCTTTTTCATGAAATATTACTCTTAAAAATACGGTTAAATTTTCTATTTGTTTTTACTGGTAGCAGTTTGCCCAGGTATTATCTTTTTCACTGACACCGAGAGGGAGTTGTCTAGATTGTCACAATATGGCGGAAACGCAGGGCCTGACTACCGCCGAAGTAACCTTCCACCAGTAAAATTGAATATCTGTTTTTGCCATTATTTATGACTGCAATTTTCATTTGTAAGGCTTTTAAATAAGGAGGAAATTTCTATTTATATTTACTGGTGGAAATTTTTCCAGGCAGTAATTAATCCCATTGAAAGCGTTTACAGTTGAAGCTTCAGTATGTTAAAGATTTTTCAACTTCCTCTTTACTAATAGTTCCATGGGCTGCATTAGTTAAGCAGATTACAAGTATTATAAAATTAATCTTCTCACACCACTATTTTTATCAAAAAAATATTAATAATATTATATCACCCAGTTGATGCATCACAATAAACCAGGACTAAAATGTCATTTAAACCATACGGGTGGACGCTAGTTTAGCAGTTCTCCGTAGTATATCAAAACTATGCATTATGATTCGTCTGTAAAATTCTTTTTGAAAACTAGCAATTCCTCAACTGAAAACCTCAATTTGAAAACTAGCGTCTCATTCCTAGATGATTCCTTTAGTAGCGGATAAGGACACCTAAATCTAGCTATGCACAACCTGTGGCCCGCGGGCCACCAACATTACCACTACTTTTATGCACAATAATCTTTCTAATTAATTGACCGAAACTTTGCTATTAAATAATTCAAATGTCACTTTTAATTTTTTTGTGGTGGCAAACAATTTTCTGGAAAAAAGGTTGTGCAACACTAGCTTAAAGCAACAATGTTAAAACTTCAACTGCACTGGGTAGCGTAACGATATGGAGGAAAAAATTCCATAGCCTGCTTTGGCACGCTGTTTTGTTCGTGTTGATGTTCGTTTCTCCTTGGTACTTATCCATTGTGTGTTTATATTTTATTTTTTCATACTTTTATTACTGTTACTGTTGTTATTAAAATTTAAGATGTTAATACTTGAAGATAATGCATTATAAGTATCAATAATGCAATTTTAAGAAAATTGTGAGATCCTCTCATTATACATTAAATATAAAATAGGAACTGAAATAATCACAAAATCAAAATATTTTTAGTTCAGCATAACAACTAAAAAACAAACAAACGAAAAAAAATGCACTGTGCCCTCTCAATTGAGATTTTTTTTATACATATACAAAATTATATATAAGATATAAATATTTTAAATTAAGAGCAAAGAGAAAAAAAATAGTAATAGTTTTTAAATTTTCTAAATTAATTTTTAAAAAATGAAAGCCAAATTCACTACTGTATACTATAATAATATTTACATACACATAATTGTACGTAGGGAAGAAGTATTAAATTATGTATATTTTAATTATAGAAATATATGCTAGTTAAATCATATTTATTGTTTTGTAAAGCTTTGACTAAAAGCTAAGACAAAATATTTCGCTTAAAATAAGAAATAATAATTTTATTATATCACTTTGAGACTAATTTGCCAAAGACTTAAAGCGGTTAAAAGTTAAAACGCCACATTATATTTTTATTAGTTTATTAATATGTAATGAGTTAAATAACATTATTATGATATAAAAAATGAACTGTTTTTAAATTTTAAAAGTAAAAGTTGCAGATATTTCTTTACTTATTTATATACTTCTTAGTTACAATGTTGGAAAGATTATAATTCATGCAATTCTTTAGAATATAAAAAATTCGTTTTTAATATTATTTTAAATATTTTGGATAGGTGGCGCCTGTATTAAATGCAAAAGTTTGTATTTTTAAACAGTTTTAAAGAAATCCCTTCGATATTTCCTTCTCAGTCCTTCTATTACGCAGGCACTTCTTCAACATCGTTGCATTAAGCTAGGGATGCACAACCTGGGCCCGCGATGGGCTAACGTGTGGTCCGCGAATATCGCAATTTATAAATGGGGAAAAATGCAATTTTTGTCCATAGGTCGCAGGAAAATATCGTGAATTTCGTCAATTTGCCGAGGGGAAAATGAAAATTTCGTCAGTCAGTTAAGAACCGCGTATTTCGATGATCAGCCACGGAAAAACGCGAATTTTGTTGATCGGCTGCAGAAAATAGCAAATTTCGTCGATGAGGCTCGGAAAAATCGCGAATTTCGTTGATCGGACACGGAAAAATCACTAATTTTGTCGATCAGGTGGGGAAAATCGGGAATATTGTTGATCAGTTGCTAAAAAATCGCAGAATTCAGTAATCGGAGGCTGAAAAATCGCGAATTTTGTCAATGAGGCGCGGAAAAATCGCGAATTTTGTTGATTGGGCACGGAATAATGGCGAATTTTGTCAATCAGGTCCGAAAAATTGCAAATTTTGTTGATCGGCTGCGAAAAAATCGCATGTTTTGGATGTTATCGCGAGAAAATTTGCGAATTTCGTTGATCGGACGCTGAAAAATCGCAAATTTCGTCGATTAGCCGCAAATAAAATCACAAATTTCATCGATCAGGCGCGGGAAAATAGAAAATTTCGTTGGTCGGGTACAGAACAATCATGAGTTTCGTCAGTTTATCGCGAGAAAAAATCGCGAATTTCGTCAATTTACCGCGGAAAAAATTACAAATTTCGTCAGAGTCAGTTAAGAATCGCAAAATTCATCAATCAGGTGCGGAAAAATCTCAAATTCCGTCGATCGGGTCGGAAAAATCGCGAGTTTTGTCGATCGGGCTTAAAATAATCGGGAATTTCGTTGATCGGACACGGAAAATCGTGAATTTTGTCAATCAGACGCGGAAAAATCGTCATTTTTGTTTATGATGCGCGGAAAAATTGCAAATATTGTCGATCGGCAGCTCATCATCTGTTTCGTCTGTTTATCGCGAAAAAAACGCGAATTTCTTTGATCGGGCGCCGAAAAATCTCAAATTTTGCCGATTAGTCGCGGGAAAATCACAAATTTCATCGATCAGGCGCGAAAAAATTGTAAATTTCGTCAATCGTGCTCGGAAATTAGCGAATTTTGTCGACCGGGCTCCTAAAAATCGCAAATTTCGTTGGTCGGGTACGAAAAAAATCGCAAATTTTGTCGATGATACTCTGGAAAATTGAAAATTTTGTTGATCGGCTGCGGAACAATCGTGAGTTTCGTCAGTTTATCGCAAGAAAAAATTGCGAATTGAGTCAATTTGCTGCGGGAAAAATTGCAAATTTCGCCAGAGTCAGTTAAGAATACCGAATTTCGTTGATCGGGAAAAATCCTGAATTTTGTCGATCATCGGCGAAAAATCGCAAATTTCGTCGATCGATGTCCAAAAACTCGCGAATTTCGTTAGGCAGACACGGAAATAACTCGAATTTTGTCGATCACGCGCGGAAAAATAGCGAATTTCGTCGATTGGGGGTGGAAAAACCACGAATTTTTTCGATCAGCTGCGAAAAAATCGCGAATTTTGTCGATCAGGCACGGGAAAATTACGCATTTTGTCAATCAGGCAGGGAAAAATCTCAAATTTCGTTTATTGGGCGCGGAAAAATCTCAAATATCGTTGATAGGCTCCCCCCCCCCCCTCATTTGTTCATAAAGTTCACATTTTTTTTCAACACTAGTCCTTTCATGCCTATGTTTGTTTTTTTAGCACTTTTAATAAAACAAAATTTACTCTCCCGAATAAAGTCAAGGAATATTACAACTTCTTGAAAGTAATCCTTACTATATTTGTTATCTATACAAACGTAAACACTGTTGATATATCCTTACCAACTGTTGTTTATGTTGACTGAGTAGGGGAATGTTGGGGGGTAAAATCTCCCCCCCTCCCTCGAAGCCATGTTTTTTCTGGTTATAGGCCACAGATCACCTCCTCGAAATAGAATTCTCTCCGTGTTACTGATGTGGCTCTCGACAACCCAGACATTTTTGTAAGTGGCCCTTCTCTTTAAAAAGTTGTGCCCTCCTACATTAAGTTTTCCCCATCCGCTACTGGTTCCCTGTGGTAGAAAGAAAAGTGGATAAATCCACTTGAATTAGAAAGTTGAAGGAGAGTTGAAGGAGAAATTTTCTTTTCCCCTATGTTGTTTTTGTCTCAGGTCTTGTATAAAAATATTTTTTTTTCTTTATGTAAAAGTGCTGAGGTTTCTTTTAGTTACTAAAATTACTGAAACCATACAAAATGTAAGCCTTAGGCATAATTATTTTTTAAATTAATTGCAAAAGATTTATTTTCTGTTACTATTATTTAAAGATAATCTAAAAAATAAATTTAAATGATACTATGAGATAAATACTTAGCTGTGACTACAACAAAACAATAGTTTGGCAGTATTGTTTTGACATGTTGCTCTTGCCATATCTCAGCTTGTAGTCAAATCTCCATCCTGATATTTCTTGTGCATAACACTACCATACAATACTCTTATTAAAAAAAAATTCAGATTTTTATCTCGTGCCCCACCAGAGATATCAAAGCCTGAAAAGTGCGATTTTTGTCATTTTTGAGAAATTTGGGATTTTTTTTGGCGAAGAGAAAGCAAGTCCCAGATCTGGAACTCGGCGTGTGAGTACGAGTACTTTCGGCCTATTTGTAAAAAAAATTATGCCACGTTGACAGTTTTCCTTGCTGGAAAAATTTCCTCTTGCAAACGGACAAATTTTGGAAAAAAACTGAAACTTTATGCTTAAATTTTACCAATAAGCAGTTAGTTTCGGAAACTACTCCATTACCAAATTTTTAGCCCAATGTATTCTGTATAAATTGCTTTAATCCGCACTTGAATTGGATAAATAAACGATGAATTATTTACAATTCCAAAAACCCTTCTTGTGAGAAAATGGCTGCAGACGATGAAACAAAGATGGCCGCCATGCACAAACAAAAATTAATTAAATTAAAATAATAGTCATTTTGAACTTCCATAATATTAGGGTTGTTGTACAAAAAATTTCAGATTTTTTAAAAATGGTCGAGCAACGAATATGACATTTTCTGGACCACTTGAAATGGATTGCCCCTGTTACATTATTCTGAATGTGTTGGAAAGTGTTTCATAATCTATGCTTGGCGCATGATTTTTTCTTACCTTTTTTTTCTTTTTTATTAAAATAACCAGTAAAGACTTCATTAGAAAAAAATGCTTAAAAAGATATATATTTTTTTTAAATTAAATTATGCATTTTTATTTATCTTGAGACTCACAAAACAATCTGTCCAGATAACTCTAGGCATGGCTTTAAATTTAAGGTTTTAACTAATAATACTTAAAATCGCAATTTTAACTGGTTTTATGTAATTATAAAACCTAGCATTTTTACTAGTTAGGCCGGAAACACAAAAATATTTATTTTTTATTCTTATATTTTAGATTAAATTCTGTACACTGAAATTGTAACCTCTGTTACAGTAACTTTTCTTACCAAAGAAATGATTTCCATTGTCCCAAACAGAAGGTACTACTGAGATTACTTGTAGATAAAACTAATAGGAAAGATATGCTACAGCCATTTTAAATTTGTTTTGCACACATGTGGTCAGTGAGCTGGCACATCTGAATTCCAGGTTAATGTGTTTTCTGTTTGTAACCTATGTTACATAAATTTTTAATTTAAATATTGTCATTTTAGTTAAAGTTTTATTTCTAGTATATGAAATTATGTTAATTTAATTTAATGTAAGATATACATATTTTTAAAAAACTGTAGAGAATGCAATTTTTTCTTTATTAAATGTAACATTTGCTACCTGTAACTTCTGTTACTATACATTTTTAACAGATGTAGATAAATTATCAAAAATCTAGTTTCAAATCCATATGCATAGTAAAAATCCATCAACGTGCTTCAGCGTTGTCATTTTTATAGAATAATGTAAATACATTTCTACTGTCTAATTTGTGCTGCACAAAGTAACTTCTGTTAAAAAAATGTAACTATATATAATTTCTGTTATTCCAACTTTTTACCATTATTTTTGTTGTTGTGTATGAGTAGCTCTTAAAAAATGTTCCCAAAACATCAAAAGGCATCTTTTCTTTCAATATACTAAAACTATTTTACCATTTAAAAATATATTTAGTACAGAAAACTGAAAATTTTGGCTGTAATGTTGAATACAAGCACCAGATTGTTATATAAATTGATCACTATTATTGTATTCTTTTGAATATAAAATTACATATTGAAGTCTAGTACAATAATAATGATATAATACACTAGAAATAAAAATATTTTGATAGCGATATAAATGTTGTAAATTGAGTGGATGTTGTCCGGTAATAGTGATTACAAATTTCCCTTTAAGGCATTTTCCGGTGACTGTATTTTTATCCTAACTGTGAATTTTTTCTATGCTAGAACTGATTTTATATAGGTTGTATACATATAAGCACAGAAAAAATTATATTTGATGAAAACTGAATACTTAAAGAAACACATCGGGAAAAGGACATTTTTGTTTTCTCCCAGAGAATAACCGTAGGCAGAATTAGCTTTATATTTGCTAGTAGTACGATTGAGGGGAGGTACAATTTTACAGATTTTAACCCCTTAACGGTTGCATTAAATTACAGTTTAAAAATTCAACTTGTTTATTGGCACCACCTTTTTTGAAAAAGAAATATTCAGCTTATTTAATGACAGGTAAAATGATACAATAATAAAGCCAGTTACGCTGTTTTATAAAACTGGTCGGGATCGAACAAATCTGAATAATCTGAATAAAATACACAGCCCGTGAAAATGACGGGAGCGAGCATTAAGGGGTTAAGCTACAATGACATTCTTCTAAATGAAAGTATATGAAACAACCCACTAATCAAAATATTCCATTAAAATATTTTTACTCAAGTGTGAAAGTTAGAGAGAGCATATTAACACTTTTCAACTTATTTCGGCATGGGGGCGTGACAGGACCCCCCCCCCCCCCATCGTCCTATTCCACTGGTTATTGTTTTCTGGAATATTATTTATGGTAAAACATTTTTCGTAAGACTCAGAATATTATCGAAATTTAAATCATCCGCTCTGAAATTAAATCGTGGGTACGCCACTGGCTCATCCTATACCCTCTTCGATCCCTGGGTCCCTAAACGGGGATCTCTGTTCTTTTCCTTTTAAAAACTAAAATGTCCGATTTTTTTACATTTTCACATCACTTCTTAATAACTGAAGATTTTTTGCGTTCAAAGTAAACGAATAAATGGCAGCATCTAAACTAATTCCCACATAAAATAAATGTTATTTTCATCTGAGTTTGCAAAATGCCGAAAAGACAGTATGACCAAGAAAGTGAGAAATTTTCATAAGTATTTAACTTAAATTTTTTCAATAAAAAATTTTGAGGATTTGTTATTTACTTGTTTAAAGCTCTTAAATTTGTGATTGCGTTAATTTAGGTTAATGGTTATTAAATTGATATTTTAAGGGGGGTTGTAGTTTTAGATCCATATTTTTTAACCTAAATTACTAAGCGCTTGAAGAAACAATATTAGAAAAGATATTTTTTCTGCCATTTAAGATGTCATACTTTTTGGAAAAAACCAATGAATAACCATTTGTGTTATTATTCTAGCTTCGGAAATCAAGAGGTTCAGAAATAGGAAATTTTGGGACAAATTGTTATGATGTATGGAAAATATGAGATGCTACCGATGGGAATTTAAGATAAAAAGATAATTTAGTTGAAAACCAGGGAGGACCACGACTACGTGTTTCTCCCTTATCAACCCTCGTGAGTTCCAGCGTCTATGTTTTAATTCAGCCATACACAACCTTTTTTTCTCGCGGGCCGCAAACGTAAGTTTCCGATTACAGGCGGGCCGCAACACGGTTAGAAAACAGTACTTAAAATAACATAAGTAGTATAATAACGCAATATAATAAAGTGAATATTATTACTAGAATTGAATGTATGTAGCGGAAGAAAATATTACAAAAAAATTTAACGCAACTCTTTCCAAACAATAAATTTCGTCGTCGTCTATTGCAAATTCTGTAGAAATATGCTGCGAAGTTTGCTGATTGGCAATAGTACTGTAACTAGTTTTCGTTGCCAATTTTTTCCGCGACAAATGTTCAAGACTAAAAAGCAATATTAGCTATATAATAAGTATAAAACGTATGCAGAATTTCCAAGTTTAAAAAAAAGTATATATTATCTTGTAAAATAATATTTTTCTTGATGAATTTTTCCTTTTAGTGCAAGTACCGGCTGTCCCAAAAATGACTGATGGATTTTAAAATTCAATAACTTGCAAACGGTGACAGATATTAAAAAAATTCTTGCAGGAGTGTTATGTATGATGTCAAGAGTTTTTTTACAGTGATTCTTGATTTTAGTTCGAATTTCAAACAATAGATGGCGCTGAGAGCAATAGGTGCTCATTCCAGACTAGATTTTTGGTACTTCGGGATCCATTCAAAGCATTTTAATCTCCTTTTTTTGCATGGAAGAAGAGAGAGGCAGAAAAATCGAGACTAGATTTAGCGGTTACTGCTTACAGCGCCTTCTATAGATCCTATTTGTAACTAAAACTGAGAATCGTAGCATAAAAATTCCTGACATCTTACATAACACTCCTGCAAGAATTTTTTTAATATCTGTTAGCGTTTGCAAGTTATGGAATTTTAAAATCCATCAGTCATTTTTGGGACTCCCGGTATATATATATAGTGCAAACTTAATTTGGAATGATGTTTGAATAATGTTGAAAATTAAGAAATGTATACATCACTGTAGGACAAATATGGCTACATGAAAAAAGAACTTTTGACTGAGGTAACGGCTTTTAAAATAATTTTAAATTAAATATAAATAGATATAATATAAAAGATAAAGATCTTATCTTCCCGTGAAAATATATAAAACATCGCTGAAAATCTTAAATACTTTTTTATGCGCATCTCAATTAATTGTATAAATATGGGTTAAGGTGTGCCTCTGGCCGCACCTAAAAGGTCGCCGGGCCACTGGTTGAGTATGGCTGCATAATGGAGTTATGAATCAAGAGGAGGGGACATATAGGGTATTGTCTACGAGTTGTGCGTGAAGTAACTGAGGAGGTTGACACAAGATGGCGGCTGATTTTTTACATCGAACAAACAGGTTCTAATTACCGACGGAACAAACTTCCACCAGTACATTTTGAATAGAAAATTTTGCCATATTTTAACGGCTTTTTCATGAAATATTACTCTTAAAAATACGGTTAAATTTTCTATTTGTTTTTACTGGTAGCAGTTTGCCCAGGTATTATCTTTTTCACTGACACCGAGAGGGAGTTGTCTAGATTGTCACAATATGGCGGAAACGCAGGGCCTGACTACCGCCGAAGTAACCTTCCACCAGTAAAATTGAATATCTGTTTTTGCCATTATTTATGACTGCAATTTTCATTTGTAAGGCTTTTAAATAAGGAGGAAATTTCTATTTATATTTACTGGTGGAAATTTTTCCAGGCAGTAATTAATCCCATTGAAAGCGTTTACAGTTGAAGCTTCAGTATGTTAAAGATTTTTCAACTTCCTCTTTACTAATAGTTCCATGGGCTGCATTAGTTAAGCAGATTACAAGTATTATAAAATTAATCTTCTCACACCACTATTTTTATCAAAAAAATATTAATAATATTATATCACCCAGTTGATGCATCACAATAAACCAGGACTAAAATGTCATTTAAACCATACGGGTGGACGCTAGTTTAGCAGTTCTCCGTAGTATATCAAAACTATGCATTATGATTCGTCTGTAAAATTCTTTTTGAAAACTAGCAATTCCTCAACTGAAAACCTCAATTTGAAAACTAGCGTCT
Source organism: Maratus speciosus (assembly GCA_963932465.1). Classification (NCBI taxonomy): domain Eukaryota; kingdom Metazoa; phylum Arthropoda; class Arachnida; order Araneae; family Salticidae; genus Maratus; species Maratus speciosus. The sequence goes on along the minus strand of OZ010799.1, from coordinate 22,163,375 downwards.
CATTCCTAGATGATTCCTTTAGTAGCGGATAAGGACACCTAAATCTAGCTATGCACAACCTGTGGCCCGCGGGCCACCAACATTACCACTACTTTTATGCACAATAATCTTTCTAATTAATTGACCGCAACTTTGCTATTAAATAATTCAAATGTCACTTTTAATTTTTTTGTGGTGGCAAACAATTTTCTGGAAAAAAGGTTGTGTAACACTAGCTTAAAGCAACAATGTTAAAACTTCAACTGCACTGGGTAGCGTAACGATATGGAGGAAAAAATTCCATAGCCTGCTTTGGCACGCTGTTTTGTTCGTGTTGATGTTCGTTTCTCCTTGGTACTTATCCATTGTGTGTTAATATTTTATTTTTTCATACTTTTATTACTGTTACTGTTGTTATTAAAATTTAAGATGTTAATACTTGAAGATAATGCATTATAAGTATCAATAATGCAATTTTAAGAAAATTGTGAGATCCTCTCATTATACATTAAATATAAAATAGGAACTGAAATAATCACAAAATCAAAATATTTTTAGTTCAGCATAACAACTAAAAAACAAACAAACGAAAAAAAATGCACTGTGCCCTCTCAATTGAGATTTTTTTTATACATATACAAAATTATATATAAGATATAAATATTTTAAATTAAGAGCAAAGAGAAAAAAAATAGTAATAGTTTTTAAATTTTCTAAATTAATTTTTAAAAAATGAAAGCCAAATTCACTACTGTATACTATAATAATATTTACATACACATAATTGTACGTAGGGAAGAAGTATTAAATTATGTATATTTTAATTATAGAAATATATGCTAGTTAAATCATATTTATTGTTTTGTAAAGCTTTGACTAAAAGCTAAGACAAAATATTTCGCTTAAAATAAGAAATAATAATTTTATTATATCACTTTGAGACTAATTTGCCAAAGACTTAAAGCGGTTAAAAGTTAAAACGCCACATTATATTTTTATTAGTTTATTAATATGTAATGAGTTAAATAACATTATTATGATATAAAAAATGAACTGTTTTTAAATTTTAAAAGTAAAAGTTGCAGATATTTCTTTACTTATTTATATACTTCTTAGTTACAATGTTGGAAAGATTATAATTCATGCAATTCTTTAGAATATAAAAAATTCGTTTTTAATATTATTTTAAATATTTTGGATAGGTGGCGCCTGTATTAAATGCAAAAGTTTGTATTTTTAAACAGTTTTAAAGAAATCCCTTCGATATTTCCTTCTCAGTCCTTCTATTACGCAGGCACTTCTTCAACATCGTTGCATTAAGCTAGGGATGCACAACCTGGGCCCGCGATGGGCTAACGTGTGGTCCGCGAATATCGCAATTTATAAATGGGGAAAAATGCAATTTTTGTCCATAGGTCGCAGGAAAATATCGTGAATTTCGTCAATTTGCCGAGGGGAAAATGAAAATTTCGTCAGTCAGTTAAGAACCGCGTATTTCGATGATCAGCCACGGAAAAACGCGAATTTTGTTGATCGGCTGCAGAAAATAGCAAATTTCGTCGATGAGGCTCGGAAAAATCGCGAATTTCGTTGATCGGACACGGAAAAATCACTAATTTTGTCGATCAGGTGGGGAAAATCGGGAATATTGTTGATCAGTTGCTAAAAAATCGCAGAATTCAGTAATCGGAGGCTGAAAAATCGCGAATTTTGTCAATGAGGCGCGGAAAAATCGCGAATTTTGTTGATTGGGCACGGAATAATGGCGAATTTTGTCAATCAGGTCCGAAAAATTGCAAATTTTGTTGATCGGCTGCGAAAAAATCGCATGTTTTGGATGTTATCGCGAGAAAATTTGCGAATTTCGTTGATCGGACGCTGAAAAATCGCAAATTTCGTCGATTAGCCGCAAATAAAATCACAAATTTCATCGATCAGGCGCGGGAAAATAGAAAATTTCGTTGGTCGGGTACAGAACAATCATGAGTTTCGTCAGTTTATCGCGAGAAAAAATCGCGAATTTCGTCAATTTACCGCGGAAAAAATTACAAATTTCGTCAGAGTCAGTTAAGAATCGCAAAATTCATCAATCAGGTGCGGAAAAATCTCAAATTCCGTCGATCGGGTCGGAAAAATCGCGAGTTTTGTCGATCGGGCTTAAAATAATCGGGAATTTCGTTGATCGGACACGGAAAATCGTGAATTTTGTCAATCAGACGCGGAAAAATCGTCATTTTTGTTTATGATGCGCGGAAAAATTGCAAATATTGTCGATCGGCAGCTCATCATCTGTTTCGTCTGTTTATCGCGAAAAAAACGCGAATTTCTTTGATCGGGCGCCGAAAAATCTCAAATTTTGCCGATTAGTCGCGGGAAAATCACAAATTTCATCGATCAGGCGCGAAAAAATTGTAAATTTCGTCAATCGTGCTCGGAAATTAGCGAATTTTGTCGACCGGGCTCCTAAAAATCGCAAATTTCGTTGGTCGGGTACGAAAAAAATCGCAAATTTTGTCGATGATACTCTGGAAAATTGAAAATTTTGTTGATCGGCTGCGGAACAATCGTGAGTTTCGTCAGTTTATCGCAAGAAAAAATTGCGAATTGAGTCAATTTGCTGCGGGAAAAATTGCAAATTTCGCCAGAGTCAGTTAAGAATACCGAATTTCGTTGATCGGGAAAAATCCTGAATTTTGTCGATCATCGGCGAAAAATCGCAAATTTCGTCGATCGATGTCCAAAAACTCGCGAATTTCGTTAGGCAGACACGGAAATAACTCGAATTTTGTCGATCACGCGCGGAAAAATAGCGAATTTCGTCGATTGGGGGTGGAAAAACCACGAATTTTTTCGATCAGCTGCGAAAAAATCGCGAATTTTGTCGATCAGGCACGGGAAAATTACGCATTTTGTCAATCAGGCAGGGAAAAATCTCAAATTTCGTTTATTGGGCGCGGAAAAATCTCAAATATCGTTGATAGGCTCCCCCCCCCCCCTCATTTGTTCATAAAGTTCACATTTTTTTTCAACACTAGTCCTTTCATGCCTATGTTTGTTTTTTTAGCACTTTTAATAAAACAAAATTTACTCTCCCGAATAAAGTCAAGGAATATTACAACTTCTTGAAAGTAATCCTTACTATATTTGTTATCTATACAAACGTAAACACTGTTGATATATCCTTACCAACTGTTGTTTATGTTGACTGAGTAGGGGAATGTTGGGGGGTAAAATCTCCCCCCCTCCCTCGAAGCCATGTTTTTTCTGGTTATAGGCCACAGATCACCTCCTCGAAATAGAATTCTCTCCGTGTTACTGATGTGGCTCTCGACAACCCAGACATTTTTGTAAGTGGCCCTTCTCTTTAAAAAGTTGTGCCCTCCTACATTAAGTTTTCCCCATCCGCTACTGGTTCCCTGTGGTAGAAAGAAAAGTGGATAAATCCACTTGAATTAGAAAGTTGAAGGAGAGTTGAAGGAGAAATTTTCTTTTCCCCTATGTTGTTTTTGTCTCAGGTCTTGTATAAAAATATTTTTTTTTCTTTATGTAAAAGTGCTGAGGTTTCTTTTAGTTACTAAAATTACTGAAACCATACAAAATGTAAGCCTTAGGCATAATTATTTTTTAAATTAATTGCAAAAGATTTATTTTCTGTTACTATTATTTAAAGATAATCTAAAAAATAAATTTAAATGATACTATGAGATAAATACTTAGCTGTGACTACAACAAAACAATAGTTTGGCAGTATTGTTTTGACATGTTGCTCTTGCCATATCTCAGCTTGTAGTCAAATCTCCATCCTGATATTTCTTGTGCATAACACTACCATACAATACTCTTATTAAAAAAAAATTCAGATTTTTATCTCGTGCCCCACCAGAGATATCAAAGCCTGAAAAGTGCGATTTTTGTCATTTTTGAGAAATTTGGGATTTTTTTTGGCGAAGAGAAAGCAAGTCCCAGATCTGGAACTCGGCGTGTGAGTACGAGTACTTTCGGCCTATTTGTAAAAAAAATTATGCCACGTTGACAGTTTTCCTTGCTGGAAAAATTTCCTCTTGCAAACGGACAAATTTTGGAAAAAAAACTGAAACTTTATGCTTAAATTTTACCAATAAGCAGTTAGTTTCGGAAACTACTCCATTACCAAATTTTTAGCCCAATGTATTCTGTATAAATTGCTTTAATCCGCACTTGAATTGGATAAATAAACGATGAATTATTTACAATTCCAAAAACCCTTCTTGTGAGAAAATGGCTGCAGACGATGAAACAAAGATGGCCGCCATGCACAAACAAAAATTAATTAAATTAAAATAATAGTCATTTTGAACTTCCATAATATTAGGGTTGTTGTACAAAAAATTTCAGATTTTTTAAAAATGGTCGAGCAACGAATATGACATTTTCTGGACCACTTGAAATGGATTGCCCCTGTTACATTATTCTGAATGTGTTGGAAAGTGTTTCATAATCTATGCTTGGCGCATGATTTTTTCTTACCTTTTTTTTCTTTTTTATTAAAATAACCAGTAAAGACTTCATTAGAAAAAAATGCTTAAAAAGATATATATTTTTTTTAAATTAAATTATGCATTTTTATTTATCTTGAGACTCACAAAACAATCTGTCCAGATAACTCTAGGCATGGCTTTAAATTTAAGGTTTTAACTAATAATACTTAAAATCGCAATTTTAACTGGTTTTATGTAATTATAAAACCTAGCATTTTTACTAGTTAGGCCGGAAACACAAAAATATTTATTTTTTATTCTTATATTTTAGATTAAATTCTGTACACTGAAATTGTAACCTCTGTTACAGTAACTTTTCTTACCAAAGAAATGATTTCCATTGTCCCAAACAGAAGGTACTACTGAGATTACTTGTAGATAAAACTAATAGGAAAGATATGCTACAGCCATTTTAAATTTGTTTTGCACACATGTGGTCAGTGAGCTGGCACATCTGAATTCCAGGTTAATGTGTTTTCTGTTTGTAACCTATGTTACATAAATTTTTAATTTAAATATTGTCATTTTAGTTAAAGTTTTATTTCTAGTATATGAAATTATGTTAATTTAATTTAATGTAAGATATACATATTTTTAAAAAACTGTAGAGAATGCAATTTTTTCTTTATTAAATGTAACATTTGCTACCTGTAACTTCTGTTACTATACATTTTTAACAGATGTAGATAAATTATCAAAAATCTAGTTTCAAATCCATATGCATAGTAAAAATCCATCAACGTGCTTCAGCGTTGTCATTTTTATAGAATAATGTAAATACATTTCTACTGTCTAATTTGTGCTGCACAAAGTAACTTCTGTTAAAAAAATGTAACTATATATAATTTCTGTTATTCCAACTTTTTACCATTATTTTTGTTGTTGTGTATGAGTAATAGCTCTTAAAAAATGTTCCCAAAACATCAAAAGGCATCTTTTCTTTCAATATACTAAAACTATTTTACCATTTAAAAATATATTTAGTACAGAAAACTGAAAATTTTGGCTGTAATGTTGAATACAAGCACCAGATTGTTATATAAATTGATCACTATTATTGTATTCTTTTGAATATAAAATTACATATTGAAGTCTAGTACAATAATAATGATATAATACACTAGAAATAAAAATATTTTGATAGCGATATAAATGTTGTAAATTGAGTGGATGTTGTCCGGTAATAGTGATTACAAATTTCCCTTTAAGGCATTTTCCGGTGACTGTATTTTTATCCTAACTGTGAATTTTTTCTATGCTAGAACTGATTTTATATAGGTTGTATACATATAAGCACAGAAAAAATTATATTTGATGAAAACTGAATACTTAAAGAAACACATCGGGAAAAGGACTTTTTTGTTTTCTCCCAGAGAATAACCGTAGGCAGAATTAGCTTTATATTTGCTAGTAGTACGATTGAGGGGAGGTACAATTTTACAGATTTTAACCCCTTAACGGTTGCATTAAATTACAGTTTAAAAATTCAACTTGTTTATTGGCACCACCTTTTTTGAAAAAGAAATATTCAGCTTATTTAATGACAGGTAAAATGATACAATAATAAAGCCAGTTACGCTGTTTTATAAAACTGGTCGGGATCGAACAAATCTGAATAATCTGAATAAAATACACAGCCCGTGAATATGACGGGAGCGAGCATTAAGGGGTTAAGCTACAATGACATTCTTCTAAATGAAAGTATATGAAACAACCCACTAATCAAAATATTCCATTAAAATATTTTTACTCAAGTGTGAATGTTAGAGAGAGCATATTGACACTTTTCAACTTATTTCGGCATGGGGGCGTGACAGGACCCCCCCCCCCCCATCATCCTATTCCACTGGTTATTGTTTTCTGGAATATTATTTATGGTAAAACATTTTTCGTAAGACTCAGAATATTATCGAAATTTAAATCATCCGCTCTGAAATTAAATCGTGGGTACGCCACTGGCTCATCCTATACCCTCTTCGATCCCTGGGTCCCTAAACGGGGATCTCTGTTCTTTTCCTTTTAAAAACTAAAATGTCCGATTTTTTTACATTTTCACATCACTTCTTAATAACTGAAGATTTTTTGCGTTCAAAGTAAACGAATAAATGGCAGCATCTAAACTAATTCCCACATAAAATAAATGTTATTTTCATCTGAGTTTGCAAAATGCCGAAAAGACAGTATGACCAAGAAAGTGAGAAATTTTCATAAGTATTTAACTTAAATTTTTTCAATAAAAAATTTTGAGGATTTGTTATTTACTTGTTTAAAGCTCTTAAATTTGTGATTGCGTTAATTTAGGTTAATGGTTATTAAATTGATATTTTAAGGGGGGTTGTAGTTTTAGATCCATATTTTTTAACCTAAATTACTAAGCGCTTGAAGAAACAATATTAGAAAAGATATTTTTTCTGCCATTTAAGATGTCATACTTTTTGGAAAAAACCAATGAATAACCATTTGTGTTATTATTCTAGCTTCGGAAATCAAGAGGTTCAGAAATAGGAAATTTTGGGACAAATTGTTATGATGTATGGAAAATATGAGATGCTACCGATGGGAATTTAAGATAAAAAGATAATTTAGTTGAAAACCAGGGAGGACCACGACTACGTGTTTCTCCCTTATCAACCCTCGTGAGTTCCAGCGTCTATGTTTTAATTCAGCCATACACAACCTTTTTTTCTCGCGGGCCGCAAACGTAAGTTTCCGACTACAGGCGGGCCGCAACACGGTTAGAAAACAGTACTTAAAATAACATAAGTAGTATAATAACGCAATATAATAAAGTGAATATTATTACTAGAATTGAATGTATGTAGCGGAAGAAAATATTACAAAAAAATTTAACGCAACTCTTTCCAAACAATAAATTTCGTCGTCGTCTATTGCAAATTCTGTAGAAATATGCTGCGAAGTTTGCTGATTGGCAATAGTACTGTAACTAGTTTTCGTTGCCAATTTTTTCCGCGACAAATGTTCAAAACTAAAAAGCAATATTAGCTATATAATAAGTATAAAACGTATGCAGAATTTCCAAGTTTAAAAAAAAGTATATATTATCTTGTAAAATAATATTTTTCTTGATGAATTTTTCCTTTTAGTGCAAGTACCGGCTGTCCCAAAAATGACTGATGGATTTTAAAATTCAATAACTTGCAAACGGTGACAGATATTAAAAAAATTCTTGCAGGAGTGTTATGTATGATGTCAAGAGTTTTTTTACAGTGATTCTTGATTTTAGTTCGAATTTCAAACAATAGATGGCGCTGAGAGCAATAGGTGCTCATTCCAGACTAGATTTTTGGTACTTCGGGATCCATTCAAAGCATTTTAATCTCCTTTTTTTGCATGGAAGAAGAGAGAGGCAGAAAAATCGAGACTAGATTTAGCGGTTACTGCTTACAGCGCCTTCTATAGATCCTATTTGTAACTAAAACTGAGAATCGTAGCATAAAAATTCCTGACATCTTACATAACACTCCTGCAAGAATTTTTTTAATATCTGTTAGCGTTTGCAAGTTATGGAATTTTAAAATCCATCAGTCATTTTTGGGACTCCCGGTATATATATAGTGCAAACTTAATTTGGAATGATGTTTGAATAATGTTGAAAATTAAGAAATGTATACATCACTGTAGGACAAATATGGCTACATGAAAAAAGAACTTTTGACTGAGGTAACGGCTTTTAAAATAATTTTAAATTAAATATAAATAGATATAATATAAAAGATAAAGATCTTATCTTCCCGTGAAAATATATAAAACATCGCTGAAAATCTTAAATACTTTTTTATGCGCATCTCAATTAATTGTATAAATATGGGTTAAGGTGTGCCTCTGGCCGCACCTAAAAGGTCGCCGGGCCACTGGTTGAGTATGGCTGCATAATGGAGTTATGAATCAAGAGGAGGGGACATATAGGGTATTGTCTACGAGTTGTGCGTGAAGTAACTGAGGAGGTTGACACAAGATGGCGGCTGATTTTTTACATCGAACAAACAGGTTCTAATTACCGACGGAACAAACTTCCACCAGTACATTTTGAATAGAAAATTTTGCCATATTTTAACGGCTTTTTCATGAAATATTACTCTTAAAAATACGGTTAAATTTTCTATTTGTTTTTACTGGTAGCAGTTTGCCCAGGTATTATCTTTTTCACTGACACCGAGAGGGAGTTGTCTAGATTGTCACAATATGGCGGAAACGCAGGGCCTGACTACCGCCGAAGTAACCTTCCACCAGTAAAATTGAATATCTGTTTTTGCCATTATTTATGACTGCAATTTTCATTTGTAAGGCTTTTAAATAAGGAGGAAATTTCTATTTATATTTACTGGTGGAAATTTTTCCAGGCAGTAATTAATCCCATTGAAAGCGTTTACAGTTGAAGCTTCAGTATGTTAAAGATTTTTCAACTTCCTCTTTACTAATAGTTCCATGGGCTGCATTAGTTAAGCAGATTACAAGTATTATAAAATTAATCTTCGCACACCACTATTTTTATCAAAAAAATATTAATAATATTATATCACCCAGTTGATGCATCACAATAAACCAGGACTAAAATGTCATTTAAACCATACGGGTGGACGCTAGTTTAGCAGTTCTCCGTAGTATATCAAAACTATGCATTATGATTCGTCTGTAAAATTCTTTTTGAAAACTAGCAATTCCTCAACTGAAAACCTCAATTTGAAAACTAGCGTCTCATTCCTAGATGATTCCTTTAGTAGCGGATAAGGACACCTAAATCTAGCTATGCACAACCTGTGGCCCGCGGGCCACCAACATTACCACTACTTTTATGCACAATAATCTTTCTAATTAATTGACCGAAACTTTGCTATTAAATAATTCAAATGTCACTTTTAATTTTTTTGTGGTGGCAAACAATTTTCTGGAAAAAAGGTTGTGCAACACTAGCTTAAAGCAACAATGTTAAAACTTCAACTGCACTGGGTAGCGTAACGATATGGAGGAAAAAATTCCATAGCCTGCTTTGGCACGCTGTTTTGTTCGTGTTGATGTTCGTTTCTCCTTGGTACTTATCCATTGTGTGTTTATATTTTATTTTTTCATACTTTTATTACTGTTACTGTTGTTATTAAAATTTAAGATGTTAATACTTGAAGATAATGCATTATAAGTATCAATAATGCAATTTTAAGAAAATTGTGAGATCCTCTCATTATACATTAAATATAAAATAGGAACTGAAATAATCACAAAATCAAAATATTTTTAGTTCAGCATAACAACTAAAAAACAAACAAACGAAAAAAAATGCACTGTGCCCTCTCAATTGAGATTTTTTTTATACATATACAAAATTATATATAAGATATAAATATTTTAAATTAAGAGCAAAGAGAAAAAAAATAGTAATAGTTTTTAAATTTTCTAAATTAATTTTTAAAAAATGAAAGCCAAATTCACTACTGTATACTATAATAATATTTACATACACATAATTGTACGTAGGGAAGAAGTATTAAATTATGTATATTTTAATTATAGAAATATATGCTAGTTAAATCATATTTATTGTTTTGTAAAGCTTTGACTAAAAGCTAAGACAAAATATTTCGCTTAAAATAAGAAATAATAATTTTATTATATCACTTTGAGACTAATTTGCCAAAGACTTAAAGCGGTTAAAAGTTAAAACGCCACATTATATTTTTATTAGTTTATTAATATGTAATGAGTTAAATAACATTATTATGATATAAAAAATGAACTGTTTTTAAATTTTAAAAGTAAAAGTTGCAGATATTTCTTTACTTATTTATATACTTCTTAGTTACAATGTTGGAAAGATTATAATTCATGCAATTCTTTAGAATATAAAAAATTCGTTTTTAATATTATTTTAAATATTTTGGATAGGTGGCGCCTGTATTAAATGCAAAAGTTTGTATTTTTAAACAGTTTTAAAGAAATCCCTTCGATATTTCCTTCTCAGTCCTTCTATTACGCAGGCACTTCTTCAACATCGTTGCATTAAGCTAGGGATGCACAACCTGGGCCCGCGATGGGCTAACGTGTGGTCCGCGAATATCGCAATTTATAAATGGGGAAAAATGCAATTTTTGTCCATAGGTCGCAGGAAAATATCGTGAATTTCGTCAATTTGCCGAGGGGAAAATGAAAATTTCGTCAGTCAGTTAAGAACCGCGTATTTCGATGATCAGCCACGGAAAAACGCGAATTTTGTTGATCGGCTGCAGAAAATAGCAAATTTCGTCGATGAGGCTCGGAAAAATCGCGAATTTCGTTGATCGGACACGGAAAAATCACTAATTTTGTCGATCAGGTGGGGAAAATCGGGAATATTGTTGATCAGTTGCTAAAAAATCGCAAAATTCAGTAATCGGAGGCTGAAAAATCGCGAATTTTGTCAATGAGGCGCGGAAAAATCGCGAATTTTGTTGATTGGGCACGGAATAATGGCGAATTTTGTCAATCAGGTCCGAAAAATTGCAAATTTTGTTGATCGGCTGCGAAAAAATCGCATGTTTTGGATGTTATCGCGAGAAAATTTGCGAATTTCGTTGATCGGACGCTGAAAAATCGCAAATTTCGTCGATTAGCCGCAAATAAAATCACAAATTTCATCGATCAGGCGCGGGAAAATAGAAAATTTCGTTGGTCGGGTACAGAACAATCATGAGTTTCGTCAGTTTATCGCGAGAAAAAATCGCGAATTTCGTCAATTTACCGCGGAAAAAATTACAAATTTCGTCAGAGTCAGTTAAGAATCGCAAAATTCATCAATCAGGTGCGGAAAAATCTCAAATTCCGTCGATCGGGTCGGAAAAATCACGAGTTTTGTCGATCGGGCTTAAAATAATCGGGAATTTCGTTGATCGGACACGGAAAATCGTGAATTTTGTCAATCAGACGCGGAAAAATCGTCATTTTTGTTTATGATGCGCGGAAAAATTGCAAATATTGTCGATCGGCAGCTCATCATCTGTTTCGTCTGTTTATCGCGAAAAAAACGCGAATTTCTTTGATCGGGCGCCGAAAAATCTCAAATTTTGCCGATTAGTCGCGGGAAAATCACAAATTTCATCGATCAGGCGCGAAAAAATTGTAAATTTCGTCAATCGTGCTCGGAAATTAGCGAATTTTGTCGACCGGGCTCCTAAAAATCGCAAATTTCGTTGGTCGGGTACGAAAAAAATCGCAAATTTTGTCGATGATACTCTGGAAAATTGAAAATTTTGTTGATCGGCTGCGGAACAATCGTGAGTTTCGTCAGTTTATCGCAAGAAAAAATTGCGAATTGAGTCAATTTGCTGCGGGAAAAATTGCAAATTTCGCCAGAGTCAGTTAAGAATACCGAATTTCGTTGATCGGGAAAAATCCTGAATTTTGTCGATCATCGGCGAAAAATCGCAAATTTCGTCGATCGATGTCCAAAAACTCGCGAATTTCGTTAGGCAGACACGGAAATAACTCGAATTTTGTCGATCACGCGCGGAAAAATAGCGAATTTCGTCGATTGGGGGTGGAAAAACCACGAATTTTTTCGATCAGCTGCGAAAAAATCGCGAATTTTGTCGATCAGGCACGGGAAAATTACGCATTTTGTCAATCAGGCAGGGAAAAATCTCAAATTTCGTTTATTGGGCGCGGAAAAATCTCAAATATCGTTGATAGGCTCCCCCCCCCCCTCATTTGTTCATAAAGTTCACATTTTTTTTCAACACTAGTCCTTTCATGCCTATGTTTGTTTTTTTAGCACTTTTAATAAAACAAAATTTACTCTCCCGAATAAAGTCAAGGAATATTACAACTTCTTGAAAGTAATCCTTACTATATTTGTTATCTATACAAACGTAAACACTGTTGATATATCCTTACCAACTGTTGTTTATGTTGACTGAGTAGGGGAATGTTGGGGGGTAAAATCTCCCCCCCTCCCTCGAAGCCATGTTTTTTCTGGTTATAGGCCACAGATCACCTCCTCGAAATAGAATTCTCTCCGTGTTACTGATGTGGCTCTCGACAACCCAGACATTTTTGTAAGTGGCCCTTCTCTTTAAAAAGTTGTGCCCTCCTACATTAAGTTTTCCCCATCCGCTACTGGTTCCCTGTGGTAGAAAGAAAAGTGGATAAATCCACTTGAATTAGAAAGTTGAAGGAGAGTTGAAGGAGAAATTTTCTTTTCCCCTATGTTGTTTTTGTCTCAGGTCTTGTATAAAAATATTTTTTTTTCTTTATGTAAAAGTGCTGAGGTTTCTTTTAGTTACTAAAATTACTGAAACCATACAAAATGTAAGCCTTAGGCATAATTATTTTTTAAATTAATTGCAAAAGATTTATTTTCTGTTACTATTATTTAAAGATAATCTAAAAAATAAATTTAAATGATACTATGAGATAAATACTTAGCTGTGACTACAACAAAACAATAGTTTGGCAGTATTGTTTTGACACGTTGCTCTTGCCATATCTCAGCTTGTAGTCAAATCTCCATCCTGATATTTCTTGTGCATAACACTACCATACAATACTCTTATTAAAAAAAAAATTCAGATTTTTATCTCGTGCCCCACCAGAGATATCAAAGCCTGAAAAGTGCGATTTTTGTCATTTTTGAGAAATTTGGGATTTTTTTTGGCGAAGAGAAAGCAAGTCCCAGATCTGGAACTCGGCGTGTGAGTACGAGTACTTTCGGCCTATTTGTAAAAAAAATTATGCCACGTTGACAGTTTTCCTTGCTGGAAAAATTTCCTCTTGCAAACGGACAAATTTTGGAAAAAAACTGAAACTTTATGCTTAAATTTTACCAATAAGCAGTTAGTTTCGGAAACTACTCCATTACCAAATTTTTAGCCCAATGTATTCTGTATAAATTGCTTTAATCCGCACTTGAATTGGATAAATAAACGATGAATTATTTACAATTCCAAAAACCCTTCTTGTGAGAAAATGGCTGCAGACGATGAAACAAAGATGGCCGCCATGCACAAACAAAAATTAATTAAATTAAAATAATAGTCATTTTGAACTTCCATAATATTAGGGTTGTTGTACAAAAAATTTCAGATTTTTTAAAAATGGTCGAGCAACGAATATGACATTTTCTGGACCACTTGAAATGGATTGCCCCTGTTACATTATTCTGAATGTGTTGGAAAGTGTTTCATAATCTATGCTTGGCGCATGATTTTTTCTTACCTTTTTTTTCTTTTTTATTAAAATAACCAGTAAAGACTTCATTAGAAAAAAATGCTTAAAAAGATATATATTTTTTTAAAATTAAATTATGCATTTTTATTTATCTTGAGACTCACAAAACAATCTGTCCAGATAACTCTAGGCATGGCTTTAAATTTAAGGTTTTAACTAATAATACTTAAAATCGCAATTTTAACTGGTTTTATGTAATTATAAAACCTAGCATTTTTACTAGTTAGGCCGGAAACACAAAAATATTTATTTTTTATTCTTATATATTAGATTAAATTCTGTACACTGAAATTGTAACCTCTGTTACAGTAACTTTTCTTACCAAAGAAATGATTTCCATTGTCCCAAACAGAAGGTACTACTGAGATTACTTGTAGATAAAACTAATAGGAAAGATATGCTACAGCCATTTTAAATTTGTTTTGCACACATGTGGTCAGTGAGCTGGCACATCTGAATTCCAGGTTAATGTGTTTTCTGTTTGTAACCTATGTTACATAAATTTTTAATTTAAATATTGTCATTTTAGTTAAAGTTTTATTTCTAGTATATGAAATTATGTTAATTTAATTTAATGTAAGATATACATATTTTTAAAAAACTGTAGAGAATGCAATTTTTTCTTTATTAAATGTAACATTTGCTACCTGTAACTTCTGTTACTATACATTTTTAACAGATGTAGATAAATTATCAAAAATCTAGTTTCAAATCCATATGCATAGTAAAAATCCATCAACGTGCTTCAGCGTTGTCATTTTTATAGAATAATGTAAATACATTTCTACTGTCTAATTTGTGCTGCACAAAGTAACTTCTGTTAAAAAAATGTAACTATATATAATTTCTGTTATTCCAACTTTTTACCATTATTTTTGTTGTTGTGTATGAGTAGCTCTTAAAAAATGTTCCCAAAACATCAAAAGGCATCTTTTCTTTCAATATACTAAAACTATTTTACCATTTAAAAATATATTTAGTACAGAAAACTGAAAATTTTGGCTGTAATGTTGAATACAAGCACCAGATTGTTATATAAATTGATCACTATTATTGTATTCTTTTGAATATAAAATTACATATTGAAGTCTAGTACAATAATAATGATATAATACACTAGAAATAAAAATATTTTGATAGCGATATAAATGTTGTAAATTGAGTGGATGTTGTCCGGTAATAGTGATTACAAATTTCCCTTTAAGGCATTTTCCGGTGACTGTATTTTTATCCTAACTGTGAATTTTTTCTATGCTAGAACTGATTTTATATAGGTTGTATACATATAAGCACAGAAAAAATTATATTTGATGAAAACTGAATACTTAAAGAAACACATCGGGAAAAGGACTTTTTTGTTTTCTCCCAGAGAATAACCGTAGGCAGAATTAGCTTTATATTTGCTAGTAGTACGATTGAGGGGAGGTACAATTTTACAGATTTTAACCCCTTAACGGTTGCATTAAATTACAGTTTAAAAATTCAACTTGTTTATTGGCACCACCTTTTTTGAAAAAGAAATATTCAGCTTATTTAATGACAGGTAAAATGATACAATAATAAAGCCAGTTACGCTGTTTTATAAAACTGGTCGGGATCGAACAAATCTGAATAATCTGAATAAAATACACAGCCCGTGAATATGACGGGAGCGAGCATTAAGGGGTTAAGCTACAATGACATTCTTCTAAATGAAAGTATATGAAACAACCCACTAATCAAAATATTCCATTAAAATATTTTTACTCAAGTGTGAAAGTTAGAGCATATTAACACTTTTCAACTTATTTAGGCATGGGGGGCGTGACAGGAGCACCGCCCCCCCCCCCCCCAATCTTCCTATTCCTCTGGTTATTGATTTCTGGAATATTATTTATGGTTAAAAAATTTTTCGTAAGACTCAGAATATTATCGAAATTTAAATCATCCGCTCTCAAATTAAATCGTGGGTGCGCCACTGGCTCCTCCTAGACCCTCTTCGATCCCTGGGTCCCTAAACGGGGATCTCTGTTCTTTTCCTTATAAAAGCTAAAATGTCCGATTTTTTTACATTTTCACATCACTTCTTAATAGCTGAAGATTTTTTGCGTTCAAAGTAAACGAATAAATGGCAGCATCTAAGCTGATTCCCACATAAAATAAATGTTATTTTCATCTGAGTTTGCAAAATGCCGAAAAGACAGTATGACCAAGAAAGTGAGAAATTTTCATAAGTACTTAACTTAAATTTTTTCAATAAAAAATTTTGAGGATTTATAGATTATTTACTTGTTTAAAGCTCTTAAATTTGTGATTGCGTTAATTTAGGTTAATGGTTATTAAATTGATATTTTAAGGGAGTTTGTAGTTTTAGATCCATATCTTTTAACCTAAATTACTAAGCGCTTAAAGAAACAATATTAGAAAAGATATTTTTTCTGTCATTTACGATGTCAAATTTTTTAGAAAAAACCAATGAATAAGCATTTATATTATTATTCTAGCTTCGGAACTGAAGAGGTTAAGAAATTGGAAATTTTTAGACAAATTGTTATGATGTATGGAAAATATGAGATGCTACCGATGAGAATTTAAGATAAAAAGGTAATTTAGTTGAAAACCAGAGAGGACCACGACCACGTATCTTTCCCTTATCAACCCTCGTGAGTTCCAGCGTCTATGCTTTAATTCAGCCATTCTCAACCTTTTTTCTCGTGGGCCGCAAACGTAAGTTTCCGACTACAGGCGGGCCGCAACACACTTAGAAAACAGTACTTAAAATAACATAAGTAGTATAATAACGCAATATAATAAAGCGAATATTATCACTAGAATTGAATGTATGTCGCGGAAGAAAATATTAAGAAAAAATTTAACACCACTCTTTAAAAATAATAAAGTTCGTCGTCGTCTATTGCAAATTCTGTAGAAATATGCCGCGAAGTTTGCTGATTGGCAATAGTACTGTAACTTGTTTTAGTTGCCAATTTTTTCCGCGACAAATGTTCAAGACTAAAAAGCAATATTAGCTATATAATAAGTATAAAACGTATGCAGAATTTTCAAGTTAAAAAAAAAAAAATATATATATATATATATATATATATATATATATCTTGTAAAATAATATTTTTCTTGATGAATTTTTCCTTTTAGTTCAAGTAAATATACAGTGCAAACTTAATTTGGAATGATGCTTGATTAATGTTGAAAATTAAGAAATGTATACACCACTGTAAGACAAATAGGACTACATGGAAAAAGAACTTTTTGACTAAGGTAACAGCTTTTAACATAATTTTAAATTAAATATAAATTACGGGACAGATTTTATTTTCCATGAAAATATATGAAACATCGCTGAAAATCTTAAATACTTTTTTATGCGCATCTCAATTAACTGTATAAATATGGGTTAATGATTATGTGCCTCTGGCCGCACATAAAAGGTCGCCGGGACACAGGTTGAGTATGGCTGCATAATGGAGTTGTGAATAAAGAGGGGGAGGCACATAGTGTATTGTCTACCAGTTGTGCGTGAAGTAACTCTGGAGGTTGTCACAAGATGGCGGCTAATTTTTTACATCGGACAAACAGGTTCTAATTACCGCTGGAGCAAACTTCCACCAGTAAATTTTGAGTCGAAAATGTTGCCTCTTTCATAAAATATTACTCTTAAAAACGTGGTTAAATTTTCTATTTCTTTTTACTGGTGGCACTTTGCCCAGGCATTATAATGTTTTCCACTGACACCGAGAGGGAGTTGTCTAGATTGTCACAATGTGGCGGAAACGCAGAGCCTGACTACCACCGAAGTAACCTTCCACCAGTAAAATTGAATATCTGTTTTTGCCATTATTTATGACTGCAATTTTCATTTATAAGGCGTTTAAATAAGGAGAAATTTTCTATTTTAATTTACTGGTGGAAATTTTCTCCGCCGGTAATCAACCCCATCGAAAGCGGTTACAGTTGAAGCTTCACTATTTTAAAGATATGTCACTTCCTCCTTATTAATAGTTCCATGAGCTGCATTAGTTGAAGAAGCAAATTACAAGTATTACAAAATTAATATTCTCACACAACTATTTTTATCAAAAAAATATTAATAATTTAATATGACCCAGTCAATGCACTGCGACAAATAGAAAAGAAAATGACATATAAGTCGTACGAGTAGCGCTAGTATAGCAGTTCTCCGTAGTATATTAGAACTAGAACATTATGATTCATCTGTAAAGTTCTTAACACCAATTTTGAGAACTAGCGTCTCATTCCTAGATGATTCCTTGAGTAGCGGATAGGGACAGCTTAATGTAAGGGTGCACAACCTGTGGCCCGCGGGACACCAATATTACCACTATTTTTATGTACAATAGTTTTCCTAATTAATTGACTGAAACTTTGCTATTAAATAATTCAAATGTTACTTTTAAATTTTTTGTTGTGGCAAACAATTTTCTGGAAAAAAGGTTGTGCAGAACTAGCTTAAAGCAACAATGTTAAAACTTCAACTGCACTGGTTAGCAGTGGCGCACCTAGGATTTTATCTTGGAGGGGGCCAAACATTGGCGGAGAAACAAAATAAAATTACTGGGGGCAAAATTGCTCTAGTTTTGATTACAGTAGGAAATTACAAAGAGACACTAATTAATCATAAAATTACGGTAATTCAGTATCAATTGGTTATTTATTTTAATGAAAGTTTAAGTTATTATACTTAAAATTTAATTAATACAGTGAAACTCGTTTAAGATACGAATCAAGGGGCCGAGGGCATTTCGTATCTTAAGCGGGATCGTATCTTATCCGGATTTCACAGATTCTCGAATAGTAATGCATACGCAGCCAGTACACATTATTATCAACAATTTTTAACTGTTTGTAACTCTTATTTTAATTCTTTCTAACAATTTTTAGATAGTCTAGAAAATATGAGTTTAAGATTTTGAAATAAAGAACAACCTTTTTTTTTTTTTTTTTTTTTTTTCCACTTTTGAAATAAAGAATGGCATTTTTTTCACTTTCTAAATTTTATTGTGTTACTGTTTGTACAGTAACAAAACAAAAGTGCCTTTATTCAATACTCTCTACCAAATTAAATAAAATATAATAAAACAAAATTCATGTTAATCTTTGGAAAACAGAAATTTAAATATTACACACTCAGAGGAAAAATAATAAATTTCCATAATTATTTTTAAAACGACAAACTAGATGTATGTAAGAATAATTATTTGGTGAGGAAATCCTTTGCTCTTCTTCCCTTTTGTCCTAAAGATACGTAGTAAACGGACTGCACAAACACCTTTTCGTATATAAAGCGGGTTTTTGACATGAACATACAAATTTTCTTCGTATCTTAAGCGGGATCGTATCTTATCCGTACGTATATTAAGTGGGTAATTTTACACAGGTTTAATAGGCATTTTTCAAGGAACCGGAAGAAATTCGTATCTTAAACGAGTTTCACTGTAATTAAAAAGTTACTAATTTTTGAATGTGCAGAAGTTAAACATTTAATGGGCTCATAAATACACATTTATAGAATTTCCTATTTAATTTATATCTGATTGTCAGACATATTATAGTTTAAGGAAAATATCCAAAATAGCCTTGACGAAATGAATTATTGATGCAAATTTTTGGACTAGTTCATTTAAATTTAAGTGGTCACTCATAATTGTATGGTAATTAATAAACTAATAGAGAATTTAATCTCTTGTGGGGCATGACAGTAAATTCTGGTAGAGGTTTCTAGTCGTGGAAAGGGTAGATATCCCTACTGCCACCGTGGCTTAGCCGACTATGGGGCAGAGTTAAACAAATAAAAAAACTACTTCAAAAATTTAATAAAATTCAATTAAAAATATTGTTACACAATAAATTATATTTGTTTTTTACAAAGCTCTTGAATTACTTCAGTCGCAGTTACATTAATGTCTCTGTGTATATATACCAAAGCCAGCCCATTTAATCTTTATTCAGTCATTGTGGATCTTAACCCCTTCGGGACGAGTGTCTTTTACAGAATTTTTAATCTTTAACCACCGGTTTTTCAAAACAAAAATTTTTGCCTCATTGAATCGGGAAAATGCTCGGATTAAATAAGGCAAAATTTACAATTAAAATTTACTGGTGAGAATAATCACGGATTCTGAGCACCTTACGCGGCACGCATGTTCACAATACCTACTCGGTTCAGATTCGACACTGGTATTTCTAAGTATATTTTTCTGGTATGAAATTTTGAAACACTTAGTTTTGTATTCACTCAGTGTAATAATGATACTATCTTAATTCTAATAATATTATAAATGTGAAAGTGTGAAACTGTTTGACTGAATTCAGTGTCAAAACAGATAATTAAATGCCTTTGTATTCATTATGCATCATATTAATTTTTTTCCCAATGTTTAAAAATTTCACTCAAGTTAATAAAATTTACATATTTTATTTGTTAGCAATACATCAAATAAAAGTTACAAGCAAATAACAAAAAATATTTACTTTATAATAGAAATATTAATAGTGAAATTCAAAATATGTTTTTTCAATAATGCACAAGTATATCAATTGGCAAAAAATATTTTGTAATTTCACTATTAATATTACTAACATAAAGTAAATACTTTCGCAATATTGACATTTTGTTCGAAACAGCTACACTTTAAAGTTTTGATATTTCATTACAAATATTTCCAATGTAAATCCAATATTTTTCAATATTGGTATTATAGTTCAAGTATCAGTGATAGCGATCATTGCTTAAAATTAAACGTATTTTTATATTCAACATACTAGTCCAGGGGAAATGTACCGAAAAAAGGAGGTAACCTTGCAAAATCTATCTAAAATATTTTCTATCTTTAAAACATTAAAACGTATGTTATAGAAAACTGGTAAATAAAATATACTATTGTAGTGTAAAATAGAATGTTTTTCGCAAATTTTCATACCTATCCCATTGATGCCTAGAAAAATATGCATGCATTATAAAAATTATTAAATTATTAAAATTATTAAAATTAAACAAGAATTCTTTTGACGGAAATTCATGAAAAGAAATGCTGGAATTTTTTTAGTGAATCGTAAGTGCAGTATGGAAAACAGCAATGAACCGGTTTTTACTACAAAAAATCAAAAATCGCAATTTCAGTTAAGTTATACCCTTAAAAAACCACAAGCGTGCAAGGCAAATTCTCCATTAGACACAGTGAGTAAAAGCGCCTCCTACAATTGTCCGAAGTGAAACTCTGATTCCCCGAAAACAAAGCGTTTTCGACTTTTTTTTTACGGCCGTATAAGGGGAATCGAGTTTGGCCTTGGCAAAGATTACTTGTTTTTGTTTTGATTTAATCCAAGGTGAATGTGACATTCCTGTGATATATATTCCATATAAACATTTTCTGTTTAACACACTCACAATAAAAAAAAAAAAGTATATATATACGCACCTGTTTGCATAAAAATCAGAAATCAGCACGTGAAAATGAATTAAAAGCATTCACAGTGTATAATTGTAAACAGAATATTGATATGGTTTGTGTTTTATTTAATAACTCACACCAGATATATTTAAGAATAATAGAACAAATGTATTATGGTATACATTTATTCACCATCTCACACGTCGCTGCTGACTGTTTTTCCTCTTACCTATCCAGTTGTTATGGCACGGGGATGTGGGGCTGATGTCCCGGGCTCCTCGTCAAACCGTCAGAAGTAGTAGCGAGTACTTGCGTCTTTGCAAAAGCCTTTCTTCCCCTTGCTGGCGCTTTATATTATAAAAATCTTATAAAATATAAAAAATTTTAAAAAATACTTCAAAAAACTTACAACAAATTTTAGGAAATACAAAAATATATCTTGTTGTTGTAATGCTATACTTAAACTTTCTTTTTGTCTCTTCCTTCCTTTTTTATTATTATGTGAGCTCTTTTCCCATCCATTCCCCAGTCAGATTTTTTACTTTTATGCCCTCACTGCTACCAGCTATGAATTTTGCTTAACCATTTAACCTGCACATTCTTATGTGACGGGGATGTGGGGCAAGTGGCCCCGGGCTCCTCGACCAAATCGTCTAGAACCAGCTGCAGGGCACGATTTGAAGATCATGACATCTTGACATTGCACTAGCGCTTTCCAATGCAGCTGGTGAAACTTAAATTTAGAACTAAAGATTAAAAAACTTAGAGTACTAACCTGCCTAACCATTACGCACACAACCAGGAAATGCGCGCGCCAATATGCGGTGAACATCAACAGAAATTCTGGTTCACTTGTGGCAATATATGCCTCAAATGTACAAATATGCCTTAAATGTATTTTAAATATGGAGTGAGTAAATTTTACGCATGGTCAGTATTTAAGTACCGATCTTTGGTCCTAGCGGGATTAGTTTAGCCTATCATATATTAAAAAAAAAAAAAAAAATTGTTTAATCTTTGTATTGAACAAACAATACAAGATAATTTGGAGTTTTTGTCCTTGAAAAATATTTTATACCCTACTATAAGGTATTTGAATAGTTTGGGAGAATTTTTATTTTTGTAAGTGGCAACACTGGATGTGTTTGTAAACAACTGTTTTGGTGTAGATTTTAACACTTCAGACTTTCTATAGGGAAACAATCTGGATAAGAGCTACAAATAAGGTAAGCGTCAAAAAATTACCTTTAGTAACCTGTAATCCATGTGTGATCATTGTTTTTCCTTTAGCTTTTTATTTTGACAGGAAATGTTTATGTTTTCATAAAGGTAACATGGAAACTAGTTTTTCGGGGCTACTTTGTGCCATACCTGGTTTGGTCCGAAGTAGCCCCAGTTACATTGAAATGCCTTTTACACAACCAAATCTCTTAAAAAGGTTTTAAGTAACATTTTTATCAAATGTTACATTAATTGTTTTTGTTCCCGTTGCTGAGGATAACACGGCGAAAATTGTTTCTCGTGTCTTTAATACAGTGTGACTTAAAAAATCCGGCCTTCAAAAACCATCTTTTCCCCTCCTTTTTATTTTACACTTCCAAGTTATGGTAGAAGAAAAATAGCAATTGTTTATGGATTAAACACTTCAAGGTAGAAAGTAAAAATGCAAAAAAATAATATTCGACATTTTTTTTCATTTGACAGCAACGGTGTGGAGACTAGTACACAAGATCTTTGGAGTCTCTATACTGACGCTGTGCTAAATACAACCGTCGATAAAGCTAGTAACAGCTCCGAAGACGAGAATGAACAGCAGGCATAAGGAATGGTGTCACTAGAAAAAAACATAAATTTGACTGAGGAAATAATATCTCCTTTAGAGAACAAGACTGCATTTCCGAAATACAGATTCTCAATTTGTATAAAATACAAAAAAAGAACTTGTTAAAGAACGGGCAAAAAAAATGAAGCAAACAAAATTGACATCGATGTATCCGAAATTACACGAGAAGTAATAATTTAACTCTTTATTAGATTTTTTTTTTTCTGTAACATAGAAAATATCAACTAATGTAAGTTTATTTTTCTATTTTATTTTCGTTTTTCCTTGCATAATTATCACTTAATTAGCAAACCCCGCGGGTTTGCGCGCGTAATAGTTGAAATATGCCAAGTGATATTTGCATGACTATTTTTTATTAGAAGAACACTTTTTGGAATAATTCAAAAATTACAAATTAAGCCACAGTTTGACTAAAATTCCTTATAAAAGTGAAATAAACAGAAATGAGATTTTAATTAATAAGAAGAACTGAAACTAATTCCAAATAAATGATAATTTAGAAAGTATTTTGAGACTTTTATGCTCATTTCATACGCTCATTTCAGTATTCATTTGAAGTTTTGAAATTTTTAGAAACCATCTTAACACATTTACATCTTAAAATTAACCATCATGTCAACTTCCAAGCTTCTTGTCTAACAGTCTACCACCTCTCTGGTGTTAATGGCACCAACATAAAATGCCGAAACAGAGTTGAAATAGAATGTCTCGAAAAATGTTGAAACAGAGACTGTGACCATTAATTTGCCAACATTAACCTTGAAAGCGGTTGGTATTGCCTAATATTCCATAGAAAACGGAATTCAGATATTTTTAGACGGCTTTCTTGTTGTTCCTGCCAACCAGGTGGTAGTGACACCGGCATAAAGTATCGCCCGTATAGGATCAGGGGCTATCACTCTTGATTCGCAATCAATAACTTCTGTAATCGGTTTATTATTTCCTGAGATTCCATAGAAATCATAATTTAGGACTCTTTTAGAATACTTTTCGCTCCTTCCCTTCGCTTCACCCCTTTTTAATTTCGAATTTATTTTCGACTGTCCTCAGAGCACATTTTTATTTTATAAGTAACTACCGTGCTATATTTAAAGTTTCTAACCCCTTCAGTATCACAAAATCACAATTTAGAACGTTTTTTAAAATGCAACCGTAAAGTGGTAGTGACGCCGACATGAAACAGATCTTATATTTGAGCAAGGGCTGTCATAATCAATTTCGAACCATTACTTTTGAAATCTGTTAGGTACTTTCTGAGATTGCGTAGAAATCGTCATTTAGAACGTTTTTCGTCCATTTTCAACCCTTTTAAATTCCGAATTATTTAGGAAATGTTCTTTGAGATCCTTTATATCTTATAAGTAACAACCATGCCCAATTTCAAGTTGCTAGCCCCTGCAGTATTACAAAAACGCAATTTAGATCGTTTTGTGCTCCTGTAACCCCCAAATGGACGTGACAACAACGTAAAATATAGGCTATATTGGAGCGGGGACTGTCACCATCAATTTGAAACCATTACTTCTGAAATCGGTTTATATTTCCTGAAATTGCGCAGAAATCGCTATTTAGAACGTTTTTAGAAGGCTTTTCGTTCATTTTTACCCCTTTTAAATTTCAAATTTTTAAGGAACTCTTCTCAGAGAGCATTTACATATCATAAGTAATTACTATGCCTAATTTCAGGATTCTAGGTCCTTCAGTAACACATAAATCGCAATTTAGAACGTTTATTGCTTCTGCAACCTTTAGGTGGTAGTGACACCGACATGAAATATAGTCTATGTTGGAGAAAGGGTTGTCATCATCAATTTTCAACCATTACTTTTGAAATAGGTTGGGTACTTTCTGAGATTGCGTAGAAATCGCCATTTAGAACGTTTTTTATAACTCTTTTCGCGTATTTTCATCCCTTTTAAATTTCGAATTTTTAAAGAAATATTCTTAGAGATAATTTATATCTTAGAAGTAACTACTATTCCAAATTTCACATTTCTAGGCCATTTAGTAACACAAAAATCGCATTTTCGAACATGTTTTTGCTCCTGCACCCCTTTAGGGGTACTGGCACCGACATAAAATGTAGCCTATGTTGGAGCAAGGGTTGTTACCATCATTTTGACAACATTATTTTTGAAATCGGTTCGGTGCTTCCTGAGATTGCGTAAAAATCACCATTTAAAACGTTTTTTAGAACGCTTTTTACACATTTTCACCCCTTTTAAATTTCGAATTTTTTAAGAAATGTTCTTAGACATCATTTATATCTAATAAGTAACTACCATTCCAAATTTCATGTTCCTAGGCCCTTCAGTAACACAAAAATCGCATTTTTAGAACGTTTTTTGCTCTTGCATCCCCTTTTGGCCAGTGGAACGGACATAAGATATAGCCTATGTTCTAAGTTGGACTAACATCATCATTTTGATACCATTACTTTTTGAATCGGTTCGGTAGTTCCAGAGCTTGCCTCCTACAAATAAACAATTTTTACTTCTTTATAATATTATTAGTATAGATAATGAATTAAATTATGGCTAAAGGCACCATTAAGAATACAGCACTACTTTTGACATACCTTCAAAAATCCGGCATAGTGTTGGTCCCGATGATGCCGGATTTTTGAAGTTATACTGTATTTACAATTGGTTTATTGTGTTTAAATGAAAAAAAAAAAAAAAAACTGTTTATCGCGTTTGCAGTGTTGATTCATTAGCAGATCCTATTGCAAGGGAGTTTCAATAGTCCAACATATGAAATATATTCAATTTATTTGAAACTAAGTGAATGGACCAAAGAAGACTACTTTGTTCCAGAACTTTAAAAATAGATTTAAAAAAAAAATAAAAAACTGCCTCTTTAAAACCATTTTGCTTCATTGTTTCATGTTAATTGTTTACAACTCAATTTTGATGTTAAAAAATCATAGGGTAACTTGAGGGTGAGATGCCGTGTTGTACAAGATGCCGAATCACGTAGTTTTCATATGCGCAGGCGCTGTAGGGAAACGCCGCTCAGTTGTAAGAAAGCGGGTTCCCTACTAATATTTTAATTTCCGTTTGCGTTCTTTAAAAAAAATTTTAAGTGGTACTTTTTTATTGCTATTTCGTCAAAACACTTCTGGTAAGTGTCAAAAATCTTTTACGTGACTTCTTTATTTGCCTATATAAGTCTTAGTTTAAACACCAGAGAAATAAATCTGATGTTTTTAAAGAGTACTGGAACCTGGCCTTTCTGCAAAGCATAAATGGTGGGCGCTTCCCGCTTCTTCACGTCAGTGAGGGGCACCGACGTCTTACCCAATACTTTGGGGTGAGTCAACGAAAAATTGGGGGGGGGGGGGTAAGATGCCGATTTTTTTCCGTTGATGTCAAATGCCTGGTTGTTTCTTCATTGTTTAAATTACTCTTGTATATTAACTAAATTGTCAACAATTTTAATCAGATAATTTAAATCAGTGATTAAATCGTGATTTTAATCAATTGATTTAAAAAATCATTAGTTAAAATTATAAATTTTCTAAGTGTTTAAAATGACATAAAGAAATATTAAAATCTAACGTAAACATAATTTGAAAGGTTTCTATATGTATTCTGCATTATAAATAAACTTTATTGGCCTAATAAATAATTGTTTAATAATTATAAATTTTAATCATTGTTAAAAATTTGATGTTAAATGCAGTTGCAAATAATTTCAATAAATGTAAATATCGGTAGTATATAATATAGTTTTGATAACTAGGGTCTTCTGCCCCCTATGAGCTTCGCTCCCCAGCCCTCCATCAAGACATCCCGCGGACTCTAAAAACACGCTAATTTGATCTGCTTTGAAAAGATAATGGATTAAATTTCCTACCAAGATTCAGAAGATAAAGATTTGTTTTTAACCTCCTCAGACACGATGTATCCTATAGGATACACATCTTTACAATTTTTTTTCACGTATATAAATAATGTTTAAAAAAAAGGGTAATTGGCGTGTATGGAGCCTTAATGATAACAGAACTAAACAAATTAGCAATTTGTTTCTTATAGTGCTTTTTTAGCGAGATACGTGTTATATCAAAATGGCTTGCAGCAAAAACGCACGAAATGTACAAAAACGAAAACGTAAATAGTTTTTCAGTATGTTAACCCCTTAACGCACGAATTAAATTATGGTTGAATAATTCAAATTGCTTATTGGCACCACTTTTATGAAAAAGAAATATTCACCTTATTTAATGACAGTAAAAACGATACTAAAATATAGCTAATTTAACTACTTTATAAAACTGGTGGGAATCAAACAATTTGAGTAAATTCAGTATGTGCCATATATGTCACAGCCCTCATAGCATGCATGGTCACGGTGACGTCGTTGTGACGTCACTGTAAGTCACTGTGGTCACGTCACATCTGTGACCAAAATGCCACCACTCAGTGATGTCACATTGTGACTGAGATGTGAACTTCTTAGAAAACTTTAAAAAATTACGAAAATTCTTCAAAACATGTTATTTACTGTAAAATTATGTTTTTCTGGCAATTAAAAAAAATTGTGAGGTCACTGTTATGTCACTGCTATGTAACGTACGTCATGTCACATATGTGACAAAAAAATCATTATATTGTAAGTCACAGTGTGACAAAAATATGAACTTCAAAAATCTTTGAAAATGAAGAGAAATATTTTAAACAGTCACGAGTTACATGGCATAAGGAATAAAATATATTAGTGGATAGCAAATGGTAAATTCTGTCACTAAAGGGGAGGGGGGTGATAATAAATAAAGTGCACGATACAAGCATTAATAAACTAAATTTTCAGGCTATATTTTATCAATTTGATATCTAAGATAGTGAATGTATACTTTTTCATGATTTCAATTTTATCTAGCATTTGGATAATATATTTAGAATTAGGAATATTAAATTTATACACTTTAAATATTTAGTTTGCTGGGAGCAAAAATTTATTTATTTATTTCTTTTTTTACCCACCAGGATTATTCGAAACACTTCTGTGGTTTCAAAATAAAAAATTTCTATTGCAGTTAAATCTGCACCTTTTAATGAGCACGTAGAAAGAGTCTTCAGAGTTTAGTCATCTATGCATTTATTGCTTTAGAATATTTTTATAATTTGTATTCAAGTCATAAATTCTACTTCTTTCAGACTTTTTAAATAAAATTAGCATTTTCCGAAAATAAAAGAAATATACAAAATTTGTGCAAAACAAACTTTACTTTAAAAAAAAAGGGTGGGGGGGCTCGTTATTACCATTAAATTTATTTTTACACCTTTTGAAAATTTAAACAATGGTATATCTAATAAACTCTAATTATGAATATTATTATTATAATTATTTAGAAAAAAGGAACTTTACAATACATTTTAACTTGTATTATTTGGTACGGATAAAAAGAAAAGGTTAAATACATTGGACATTTCTTCAAATACAAAATTTTAATTAACCATACTTTCAGAAAATTACTGCGCATTCAAATTTCATATCTCTTGCATGCAAAAACAAATAATCTGTACCAGACCATCTGCTTGAAAATCGTCTGCCCACAAAAAAATAAACATGAGAAGACGCGGGAAATAAATAGTTCACTGTTTTTAGAACATCACCTTCACCACGTCTACAACACTTTAAGATAAGGAAATGACCATTTTAGGATACACGGATATTAATAGAACGTATATGTAAGTTTTATTTAATTTAAATATTTTGTTCCTGATTTGTATATTATGAGTTAAATAGTTTTATGTTATATTTGTAAGAGACTGATCTTTAACTATCAGAAGCTATATTTTCAAATTCGATAACTGTAAAGAAAAATATCTTAATCTGCCATCGCTTGAAAAAAAAAAAAAAAAAACTGCGCAGAGACTGTCCATGCCTACATTCATACTGGAATTAAACATTAATTTACTCTTACTTGAGATTGAAAATGTATGGAACGACAATGATTTGGAATTATTTTATCGGCTTCTTACTATTTTTTGATTACTAACACTTATAGTTATTATTATTTTGGGGTTAAATATGAAGTTCGATTATCATGAGATTACGAAACTGTTTCAGACTAGAAATTACCATTATACTGGGAAAATGTATTTTTACATATTACAGCAGTGAAACATTTGAAAGAATTTTCTTTTAGTGCTAATAATATTTTAAATTACCTTTCAAAATCCTAAATCTTCAAACCAATGTTTTCAGATTTAACATTTGCCGAAATTATAAAATAATAGGAATTCCTTATACCATATGGAAATATTTTTGAGATATTGTTAAATCTAATAATGCATTTAATTTATCTATTGAGTTTGCTGTTGTTTAATAGTACAATTATAAATACTAATTATTATTTTTAGTGTTTTTCAAATTGGTATATTTATTTTTTTAAATTGTATGTAAGCATTTTTTCTGTTTGTGATTTTAATCAAACATTTAATTATAGACATTCTGAATCGGTTATTAAATTTTCTTCAATTGTAAATTCATTTTCTACGTTTATGATACGCGTAATTATTGGCACTAAAAAGTAAAATATGATATTTAAGCATTGAAACAAAGTGTTTTTCATGCCTGATGGGAAGTTATAGATTAAACTGCTTTGGTATATATTTTTTAAAAGTTCATATAATACAGGATACATAATATAGGACACAAGTTAAAAAGTGCTTATGACTTCGGTTTGTCTCTCCGTCTGTCCGTCTAGCAGTCTGTCCGCACTCTAACTCTCGAAAATATACTCGGATTGCCCTGAAATTTTTGTATGTTATTGACGTTTACCATAGCACGGCACCTATTTGTAATGAAGTTTGTAGCATGCTTTGTTCATTTACAGGGACAGCCAAAAGTTTTCCGTTACATTACAGCCTATGGGAAAAAATCGTTTCAAATGATTTTTTATGATTTTACGCACGCTTTCAAACAGAATAAAATTTATATGCATTTATGAAGTGCACTAAAATATGCATTCTGTTGACTATGCGATGCAAATAGTAGTTATTGTTCATTTACAGGGCTAAAAAAGGAATTCAAATACATAATGATATAGGGGTGGAGGGAATTGTTTGCGGCATACTTTAATTATGTTAATCTATTTCATATATAATGAAATTGATATATGTCGCTGAGGTTTACATACTATAAATTATTTCATGTATAATACAATACGTATATAGCATTTACAGGGACACACAAAATATTTCAGATACTATATTGTATCCGAAGTACTGTTCATTAGCGATGATTGCTGGAAATGTATTTTTAATTATGATATGCGCTTTTATGATTCACCATATTTATGCATAGTATATGGTGTATATAAATGCTATAATTCCTATACAAGGCTACACAAAAGTATTCGTAAGGATTACTGGGTATGAGCGCAAATTGCTTAAAGGTTGTTTTTAAATGAGTTATGCTTTTTTTTTTTGCTGAACTGCATTTAATTTACCAAGAAATGTTTGTAGAATATAGATAAAATTATATACAGGGTCACATAAAGAATTGGATGGCCGTCTATAAATTATAATTTCCTGAAATGTGATTTCAGCAGTTTTAAGAGTGTCTTAGTTTGAATTAAATGTTAACTAAATAGTGGCGTGTAATAAAGATTCTAGGTAAACTACAGGGTTGTACAAAAGTATTCAAGTATGTTTCCATACATTAGTATAAATTGCTGAAAAAGAATTTCAACCTGTTAGGCGTTTTCTTGCTAAACTAGATTTTTCCATTATATAATATATATACACTTAAAAAAATGGGAAGTCAAAATTGAGTAAAAAATACTCAATTTTAAATGCGTCACATACTCAAAATAGCTCCGATCCAAATGTACTCAAAGTTGAGAAACACATGTACTCATTTTTTATTCATTGGTTGTGATCAAATATGAATCGTTATGTACTGCCCCCCCCCCCCCCCAAAAAAAAAAGAAAAAACCTAAAATTTAAAGTAAAAATGTACTGACATTTATTTCCCGTTCAAAGTTCTTAACAAGAAATGTTTATTCGATTATTTGTTAAGAAATATAGCAAAATTCTTAACAAGATACTCAAATCGAATATTTTTATGACAAGAGCATTATTTCCAAGCACTTTTGAATTATTTTTAAAATGCTGTGCATAATTTAATATTTACATTAATAAACATCATTTATGCCGCCATAAATGAAATGAACCATTACAGGGTACAAAACTATTCGTTTGTTTGGGTTTGATAACATGTGATGTTTCAAAATAGAGAAAGCATGGGTTCATTTTTGATGCAAAAATATTCAATTCGATATGAGTACGTCGGTTTACTTATTTTTGAGTACTTCATTTTTCTCAGTGCATCAACCTACAGATCAAATACAGGGCTGTTCAAAAGAATTAGAAAAAATTATTTGGCTATGGACGGTAACTGCTGAAATCAATTTTTCAAATGTTTTATGAATTTTCTAAAATGTTTACTTAGTAATCTTATTTACGTCATTTCCCTAAATTACGATGTCTTGTTAAAGCATTCAGAAAGTGTTTTAAAGTATTTTATAATCTATGATTAACGCATGATTTTTCTTACTCGTTTTTTTTTCTATTTCCCAGATCAGTCTTTTCCTATAAAACATACCAAATCTATTTAGCTCATATTCACAAAATACAATATACACGGGAATAAAAAATTTAAATAAATATCGCTTATCATGCCGCTCTATAAATAATAGTTGTATTAATATCCGTTAGTCTCCATTTTCGTATTTAATAAAGCAATGACAAATCACAACAAATTAAAAAATTTACACATTCTAAATATCAAGCTTGAACTCAATATCAAGCATAGAACTTAATATCAAGCATAGAACTTAATATCAAGCATAGAACTGAATAATGTCAGTTGATAAGCATTGTTTTTTAAGTGGAAAAATTTAAAAATGTTTTAGAAGAATAGGACTCCAAAATAGCGATATTTTGCTAAAAAGTACGGTAAAAAGATAAGATTTTATATTTACAGCAAAAGGTTATTTCAAAATTCATCGCTGCATTAATACTTAGAAATTTTTCCAGAGAGAATCCTTCGCCTTATATACAATATTTCAAATGAAAATCAAATATCAAATATCAAATTAATTGCTTAAAAGGCGCAAAGGCCAACATAGTGAAAAAGATTCCATGTCGGGACTCGAACCCGGGCATCAGTATAGCACACTGACATTCTACCGACTAAACCAAATGGAACGACGCCCAGTCTGTAAAATTTCTCACTATTACAGGTTGGCAAGGCATAAACACAAGATGCAGCACAAGATGGAATATTTATCGTGAGCCACCGACATGGGGTAAACACGAAACTTAATGAAATCCAGCATCGATTGAAACTATATTAATAATTGGAAATTTTTCCAGGGAGAAACATTCGCCTTGCATACAACATTTCAAATTAAAATTGCCTTTTAAGCAATTAATTTGAAATTTGATTTTCATTTGAAATATTGTATGCAAGGCGAATGGTTCTCTCTGGAAAAATTTCCAAGTATTAATATAATTTCAATCGATGCTGGATTTAATTAAGTTTCGTGTTTGCATCAGGTTGGTGGCTCACGGTAAATATTCCATCTTGTGCTGAGTTTGTAGCCTCGCCATCATGTATTAGTGAGAAATTTTCCAGCCTGGGTATCGTTCCATGTGATTTAGTCGGTAGAATGTCAGTGCTCTGTACTAATGGCCCGGGTTCGAGTCCCAGCATGGAATCTTTTTCACTATTTGCGTCTTTTAAGCAATTAATTTGAAATTTGATTTTCATTTGAAATCACAGTGTTTATGGCAAGTTCGTCACAAATGACACATATTTCACAAATTGGTCACAGTGTGACTTCAAAGCATTGTCGCTTTCGTCACAGGTTCGTCACAAAGTTAATGCCAAAATAGTCACAAATGACACACTTTTCACAAATTTGTCACACCGTGACTTCACAGAGTGGTCACAATGTGACGTCACAAACGACCTCTAAAACGGCCATAACGACCTCGCATTCTAGTCACTATGACGTGACGTCACATCGACGCAGTGGTGTAGTCGAGGGGGGACGCGGGGGGACGGCGTCCCCTCACTTTTTTATTTTATCTCGAGCGTCCCCTTACTTTTTATTATCAAGGGGGACGCTAGAGACGCGGGAGGACGCAGACTTTCCCAAAGAATTATTATTATTTTTTTTTTTTCTTTATGAAGACAGCAATACATTAACAATTTTAGAAATAAGGTATTGATATTTAATGCTTTTCAACAAAGTTGAAAAGTGTTTACTGTGCTGGTTCGCCTATTCACTAAACTTCCAATTTTTAACCAAACTTCAAAAATTTTATGTATTTTTTTGGGATTCAATGTAGTATTTCACTAATGTAAATTATGTGTATAGCATCGGTATTTCGTTTGCGCGAAAACAAAAAGCGAGTTCTTTCATATTACGCTTCATTGGCAAAAATTGTTTGAAAAAGACATTAATGAAGTTTTATTTTAAATATAACGAAAATGACATTTGAAATTCGTGACAACATGTTCCCTATCTGAAATAGCATTTATCATTCGTTTACACTGACATAAAAAAAATATTTTCAAACTCCATGATCCATTAACAATAATTATTTGAAATGCATGGAAAACTAGAGGATGCATGACGGTGCGTGAAACATTTATAGAACTTTTACAATGCCATACAATAGAATCCAGCACATTGTCATCTATGGGTTCAGTTGCTTGAACGTGTTTCCAATTATATTATCAGGGCTTCCAACACATTTTAGTCCTCCAAAAGTGGGAAAGGGGCCATTTGATGAAATTCCATGCTTTACTTTTTGGAACAGAGTAGTTAAGAAATTTTTATCGTATATATAGATAGATTTTCCAAATATTGTCAAATCATATTCAGGTCATCCCATAGCATATAAATCATTGAAAAAGATTCCAATACATTCTTCTGATGAAAATATATTTAAGAAGTATAACAAAAACAAGGAGAAATTTTAATTAAGATTTCCTTTAATAGGGGGATATATGTACTTGACACCAAAATTGAAAACAAAACTAAATCTATAATAATAAAGGTCTGAGGTTGATCTGTGTGTGGTCTATGTGCTGAAAAGACCTCTGTAACAGCTGTAAGATGGAGGCGAGTTACAATTATGTCTAAAATTATGCACTTCGAAGCCAGTTTTCGGATTTTTTTAAATATTTATTATTTTTTTATTTTTTTGCTATTTTTTGCCTCTTTTTTTTCTTTACCTTTCACGGTGATTTTTTTAACACATTTATAAAAGGAATTAAGTTTCAATTTTTCAGCCGAATAGTGGTAAATTTTGTCCTCTTTTCAAATTTTTCCGTAAAAATTATTCAGAATTTGTACAGCGATTTATTTTTGGCGAATTTTTTATGCGAATTTCATTTGTTTTTCGCGTTTCGTTTCAATATTATGCCATTTGAAAAAGGAAATCAGTTTCAAACTCTCAACGCCAATGTAACAGATTTTGTCCTTTCGCGATTGCGTCCTCGGATTTGAATTTTTTCCGATTTTTAACTTTTTTTTTTTAATTCCGCGGCGATTTTTTGACATTTATGGAAGATTCCGGTAACAATGTTAAAGCCTACTATAGTAAATTTTGTCTTCTGAGAATTTTTGAATTTTTAACAATTCTTTAGCAATTTTGCGGTGATTTTTCCACATTAGTAAAAGGAATCCTGTTTAAATTTTGTAGACCCATTATAGTAAATGATCTCTTCTTTTCAATAAAGTTTATTTGGAATTCGCATAGCTAATTTGGAATTCGCAATTTTTTATGCGATTTTTAGGGGGTTTTCGCGTTCTGCAATAATTTTTTGACATTCGTAAAAGGAATTCTCATCCAACCTTTTAGTGCAGTTTAATATGTTTTGTCATCTTTATCAATAAGTTTTTCGGAATTCGTACCGTAATTTTTTAATTTTTTGCTAATTTTGTATACAATTTTTCAGTTTCTTGTGTTTTGCGACGATTTTTTGTCACTCGGTTTCAATCTTCTGGTAGTTTAATACAGAAAATTTTGTACTCTGCGATATTTGAATTTTTAGTGATTTTTAATCCGATTCTCAATGAGTTTAACGTTTTTCCGCATTCCGTGGTGATTTTTTACATTCGTAAAAGAATTTTGGTTAGAATACTTTAGCCTACTATAGTAAATTTTGGGCTCTACGATTTTTGAACATTATTGATTTTTAGCGTTTTTTTGCGTTTTGCGATGATTTTTTCATATTAGTAATTTTTTTTCAGTCACCGAAAAAGAACTAATTGGACCAAAGGGGACCTTTTTCTAAAAAGAGAACTTTAGGAGGGAAGGGGAACCATTTGGGAGCTTCGCATTATGCATTTTGTGTATTTTTTTATATTTTAATAAAACATTAATTAGCTGAGTGGTATGTAAATGGCATTAGTATACAGAGTCACAAAAAAAATTTAAATGCACAATCATGTGGGGCCGGATATTTCTTGAAATGCTCTATATTAATTTTACATACATTTGTGAATAATTAATATATTGGCTGGTTTACGGGGTTAAAGTGACACGCGCTTTAATTCTTTACCTGTTGGGGGATAAGTACTCGTAGGTAATGCAAATTATAAAACTGTTTAAAGTAAGATTATAAAATAAAATTGAAATATTATGACAGTGAAATAATAATCTCTTTAATTAAAAAAAAAAAAAAAAATGCGTACAATTTTTAATACTTTTATTCGACTCTTCTATTCAAAATTTGTCAGTTAGAAAAATTTTATTTTTGATGCAACAAAAACATTAAAGAGCTACTTACCTAATCTTTAAAATAAATTAAAAAATGAAGAAATGAAATTGACTTATATAACTTTTTTGAACCACTTAAATATTATTCCAGCAGTGAATATACATAATATTGATAGCATTTTCAGAACAAAATTAAATATTAACAAGTATAAAAAGAAAAATGCATTGCAAGAATGTTTAAATAAAAAGCTACGCAGACAGCGATCATGTAAAGAGACAATGTAGTTTTAAAACTTAGAAACATAATTTAAAAAAATTAATAACTAGCTAAGCATTCTCTAAGTGTTTTCCGTCAGCTCTAAAAACTGAAGCTCTTCTAAAAAGTATTTGTAAATATTTTAGATTTCATTGTCACTAATATTATTGAGAGCATCGATTATATTTTACTTAAGGTCAACTGCATATGCTTATTACCTTCCGTTACCTCTTTCTTGTAATATCGCATAGCTTTTCGAATTTATTATTATAGTCATCGTCCCTCTACCCTCGACATATACCCTACCTCATTTTAAACGTTTTTTCATCTTACATTGTCTACTTATCTTCAACAAGTAAAAAAGTAAAGCATATTTAAATTTTTTCGAACACACTGCACAGGCTGATTCAAAAAAATATATTAGGAAAGTGCTTCTTAAATAACTCAGAATGGTACAAATATAAGTGTTATTTGCTATAGAAACTCTACTTAAAAAAAAAAAAAAAAAAAAAAAAAAACTACCTTTAGAAAATTTCTGCTCCTTAAATTTTTTATAGAATGCCATCAGTTCAAATAAATGTATAATTAGAGAAGATTTTATTCCTGTTAATAATACGGCATAACATTCCTTGCACCGATTCACACATTCAAAATTTAATCCTATCTCATTCTTTCAAACAGAATATCTACTCGATAAAAATAACTTCTATGTCAAATTTAAACAGTCAAATTTAACTCTGACAGTTTCAGAAGAATAGCGATTCCAGAAGGTTTTCAGCTTATTTCATTACTTAAAATTTCGAAATTTTTAAAATCCATTCTTCGTGAGCATCTGCAAGTCAATAGTTACCAGTATATTTATTTTCAAGTTTCTTGTAAAATAAGCTTCAGATAAATCGTGATGAGGCGATCTTAGAGGGTTTACTCATCAATTCACCTTTTTCAAAATTTGAATAATAATAATTGAAAAAAAAAAAACGTTTTAAGCGAGCATGTCAGTCTTGAAAATGTACATAAGTGCCATGTTTTAAGTTTCTTGAGAAATCATGCTGAAACTGAAATTTTAGAACGTTCTTTCTGCCTTTCACACCGTGAAAATTCTATTTTTTGAAAAAAAAAATCAAGTATTGCATTTACACATTAGAAGTAACCAAGTTACTAATTTAAAGTTTCTATCACAAGTTTCTTTCTTTCTTTTTTTTTTTTTAAAGGAATCTTGACGGAACGCTATTTCCGAAATGTTCTGTAGCAGGGTATTTATTTATTTCCCCTCTTTATAATCCATATTCTTTAAAAAATCCGATTTGGGCCAGAATTTGAGTACTAAACGTATTCTTCGGGCAAATAAAAATTATTTATCGATTATCTTCGGCCTTGGTCATATTTTTTTCAAAAAATTTCTCGCATAAACAGTACTTATTTGTTACTTCTGGTCAAAAAATAGTTTTAAAATGACCTGATGCGAAAAACGTGTCGAATTTCTCCAAAATTAGAGTTTGGACAGTGGCATATAGTCTCAGAATATTAACTAGTCTATTCGTCATGTATAACATACTACTTGGAAAATTTGAGCTCAGTCGAAAACACCGTTTGAACGCTATCGTGTTCAAACACACACACACATATTGATTAAGTGAAAAAACAGACTTTGAATCTGAAAGGAAATACCAACATAAACACATGTATATGCACATACCCAGAGAATTTTATTGTAAAAATAGGCAAAATGGATTCAAGAGGCTTCAAAAAGTAACGATTTACCAAAATTTCATAGTCTTATTTTCCTTGGCATAATTACAGTAAATTCCTTACACTATATCTGACCATAAAGTAAAAATGCAATAATTTTCAATATTCTCAGTAGAAAGCAGTTATTTTATAACTATATTTCCAAAATAAATAACGCAAAACAAATTCTAATAAAAATTTCGTTGGCTGAATTAGTGTTACTGAATTACGGCTTCTATTCTAAAAAAAATCAGTCATGAAATAAGGTTTTAAATTTTTCAATTCTATAGCAAGCATTTAATGTCCAACAGATACAGAAACTTAAATTAAATGAATTTAAATTTAAATTTTTTAATTTAAATTTCCAATTACTTTTCTTTGAAATTGAAAATGAAAAGCAAGATTCAAAATAAAGTTTGCCTATGAGTGATACACACCCTAATGTTCGAAACTGTGAGCGTCCCCCCACTTTTTTTTCCAGGACTACACCACTGCATCGACGGTCACAAAATCACAGTGTGACTTCACAACGACGTCGCCGTGACGTCACCATGCCTTACGGGAGTATGCAGGAAGAGGTTAAGATACCATTTGTAGAGTCCATTAGAAATAAAAAATTATTAAATGTATAATTATTTCACGTTTTACATTGTTTTTTCAATGCAAGGCAAAAAAAAAAAAAGTAAAATAAAAAATCCTAACAAACTGTGAAAAAATGTACATATTGGGTCCGCATGTATCATCGAATTTTATGTAAAAAAAAATACATTTTATTTGTTTTCGCTTTTCAATCTTTCTTAGTTATCGGTTTGTTAATATAAATTCATAACTGAAGTTAAAAAAATATATAATAATAAACCCCGGGGTCTGAAGAAGTGAATGAGAACCAGTGTTAAGAGTGTCTTTATCAGACTGCAATAAAACCTCTGAAAAATGTGATTTGATCAAATGCATTCAGTGAAACTGTTGGTTATATAAAAGTTGCTCAAAGTGCCTAAACAAATGTGCAGTCTGTGGCAGATCTGAGTTATAGCTGAAAAGAACAAAGGGGCATATGAAAAACACAAAAAATCTGCACTCTAAAGCACTTAATCACAGTGGCTTTATCGTATTTAAATTTATTATAATGTTTAAAAAAAGGCATACTTAAGAGCCATAATTCTTTTAAATGTTAAGTAGAACATAATTTTTTTTTTCATGTATTAGTTTGTCCTTTTACTCAATTGCCAACGTTTGTTACATTCATATTTTTGTAATTTCCTAATATTAATTAAGTTAACAACTTTAGTATATCTAAAATATTAAAGTTACTTTTATTTGTCCCATTATGTTTTATACTGCTTCACAAAAATTATTGTTTACATTGAAACTCCACAAGGCATCTTACCCCTAGATACCCATAGGTATGGGTAAGATGCCGAAATGCAAGTGTTTACAAAAACAAAATTTTTGATGCTTTATATAATATCTGCAAAATGAAATAAGGTTTTAAATCATACATAAGGGTGCAAACTTCAACAAGAAATCAATGAATAACAAATAAAAACAACAAGCGATTTTTAAAACAATATAATAAAAAACTACGCATCTTCAACCAATTTACCCTATATGATATTTTTTAATAATGGAAATGTTAGTGGAACCAGGAAAAAGTGGCCAAAGTTGACGGTACTAAATATAAAGGTTAGTAATTCTAGGGTTAAATAATAAATGTACATGTGTATACCCATGACTCCAGGGTTCTCGCTGCCACTCGCCATTGCGCCAAATCGCGACAAAATGCTTCATTTGGCGAGTAAACGAACAATGAGACTCGCCAAATTGAGAGTGTTCAATTTCTGCGCTGTTTTTGTGTGTGTGTGTGTGTTTATTCCAATACAGTCGAAATTCTTATCCGCGTTTTAGAACGATGGATGTCACTTTTCATGTTTAATCGCAGCGTGCTATTTACATTTCTCTATTTATTGAGATACTGACTTAATACCAATTCAGTTTAGCAACAGGCAAAGACACAGGAAGGATTATGTGATAGGTATTTTTCTGTTATCAGTTAATTACTATCTATGAGCTGGTAAAAACACAAACAAAATTACTCCTAACAAGTGCAAATAGAGGAAAGTTTTGCTGGAATGCTGTGTTGAAATTATCCATTTACTATACTGTTTATTAGTTGTATGTAAAGTATCATTGGCTGGTCAATTTTTTCTATCGGTTTATGTTGAAATTTCATAGCAATTTTTAGTGTATATTTTCACAACGGTAAATCAAAGATAGCTGTTTCGAATTTTTACTTAGAGTGCTAAAAGATTGTCTGACACATTTGCACATTTAGGAGACATTTAGAATGTACTTATTTTTAATAGTTTCTGTATCGGATAGCCGAATTTCTATTGTATAAGTAATTGCAAAAAATTAGATTATTTTAGAACATACTCGAAAAAAAAAAAAGATACAATAAGGGGTTAAAGATCTATTTTTCAGTGTTTCACATCGTATCTATTTTCCTAACATTTCTTTTCATTTGGCTACTGTTTTTTATTTCTTATTCGCCAAATTGCTAATGTTGGTCAAAAGCCAACGAGAACACTGCATGACTCACTCTTACTATTTCGGATTTTTGAATATTTGCAAGCGAATTCTCGAGTAGCGGACGAGGACAGTTTAATGGAACAACGTTAAGGGGGCTCAGGGCTTGAAAATTTTTAAAAAATCGATTTTTCTTTTAGTATCTATTTTGATTATTTAATTAATTCTGAACACAATGCAAAAAACCGCATAAAAATATTAGCATTTTTAACGGAGTTAGGAGCATTTTTATAACAATTGTTACAAAGCCGCACCCATTTAATTGCAACTTCAAGTCACGTTTTCTCAAAACTTGATTTTTGACGACTATCCGTAAGATTTAAAAAAAAAACTATTTGATGGAATGGCTTTTTTTTTTTTTTTTTTTTTTTTTTTTTTGCATGCATATAACATCATTATCTATAGACTGAATTAATATATTTTAGATAGTTTAATATTTTAAGTATTTTTAATGAAAAAAAAGTTGTGTTTTTTAAATTTTCAAATTTGAGAGTTCTTTCAATAAGTTTTCCTTTGAGTGATCGCTATATCCTTAATTCATTCTATAGAGTAAAGTTTCCTGATCATTGTAAAGCAAAAATTAGATTCTCATGTTAATTTAACGATAAGATATCTTACGAATGGTGATATGATACCTAAAATTCTTTCCCGAAAATTGTGTTTATAAATTTTGCTATATTTTTTGTTTTATTACATTGAAGTACTTCATTTTATAAGACTACAGACACACCTTAAAAATATCAGAAAGTTTGAATTAGTTACATTGAATACTTCTGTTTTTATATGGGCTCGAAGCGAGAGCTCTGTTTACATGTTTTTCGTTATCGATCAAGCCCTGAGCCGCCTTAAAAAGGAAATCTCATAGGGATTTCTTTAAGCCTGGTTTGAAACAAATGGAAACTAGTATGTTGTAGCCATCACAAAACTTTCTTCTATATAAATCACGTCAATTAAATCATTTAAATAGTACAAGAAATTACATGAATTTAGCACCAATTCATATCAAAGTATATCTGAATTTGAAGTTTGATGAAAATTCGTGCATTAGTTCTTGAGATAGAGCTACAGCGGGAATTCTGAAAAATGTAGCATAGCAGCGCCACCTGTTGAGCGATTTACACTAAAAATAAACTGCACTAAATGATATCAAGGTATACCTGAATCTGAAGTTTGTTGAAAATCTAAGCGTTAGTTCTCGAGATAAAGCTATTGCGGAAATCGCAAAAAATACAGCATAGCAGCGCCACCT
The DNA here is from genome assembly GCA_963932465.1 of Maratus speciosus. Taxonomy (NCBI): domain Eukaryota; kingdom Metazoa; phylum Arthropoda; class Arachnida; order Araneae; family Salticidae; genus Maratus; species Maratus speciosus. The sequence continues at coordinate 22,121,843 of OZ010799.1, read as the reverse complement.
GTTGAGCGATTTACACCAAAAATTAAACAGCACTAATTTACACGTCAATTCATGTCAAGGACTAACTAAATCTGAAGTTTGATGAAAATCCGTGCAATAGTTCTTGAGATACAGCTCTTGCGAAAATCGTGAAAATGCAGCACAGCAGCACCACCTGTTGAGCGATTTACACCAAAAATTAAACAGCACTAATTTATATCAAGGACTAACGAAATCTGAAGTTTGATGAAAATTTGTGCATTTTTTCTTGAGTTAGAGCTATTGCGATAATCATGAATAATGCAGCATAGCAGCGCCACCTGTTGGGCGATTTTCACAAAAAAGTAATCAGCACCAAACTATATCCTGGACTAACTGAATCTGAAGTTTTATCAAAATCCGTGCAGTAGTTCTTGAGATATAGCTATTGCAGAAATCGTGAAAATGCCGCATAGCAGCGCCACCTGTTGGGCGATTTTCACCAAAAACTAATCAGGTCCAGTTTATATCAAGGTCTAACTGAATCGAAAGTTTTGTGAAATTCCGAGCATTAGTTCTTGAGATAGAGCGCCCACAAAATTTTTGTCACATACAGACTCACAGACAGAGTGACAGAGTGACAGAGCGACAGACAGACTCACAGACAGACATTTTCTAAAAACCATCAAATCGTGTTCTGGGCATTCTAAAACGTGTAAAACCGTCGAAAACCGGAAGTCGAAAATTTTCACGAATCCAATACTTTCTTCTTGTAAAGATAGAAGAAAGTAAAAAATAAGCTTTTGCATTTAATACTGGAGCCACCTATCCAAAATATTTTAAAATATTAAAAACGAAATCTTTAGAAAATAATCTTTACAACATTGCAGTAAGACGTATATAAATGAGTACACAAATATAATTACACATTATATAATACACATTATATAATTATACAATTTTTACTTTTAAAATTTAAAAGCAGTTTATCTTTTATGTCACAATAATGTTACGTAACATTTAACTCATTACATATAAAAGTAAATTGATAAGGATACGTATGTGGTGTTATAACTGCTTTAAGACTATAGCAAATTAGTTTCCAAGGGATATAATAAAATTATTGCTTCTTTAGGTTTTGGTGTTAATCACCCAATAGGTGGCGCGGCTAAGCAGGAATTTTCACGATTTTTGCTATAGCTCTATCTCAAAAACTAATGCACGGATTTTCTCCAAACTTCAGATTCAGTCAGACGTTGACATAAATTGTTACTGATTAGGATTTGGTATAAATCACCCAATAGGTGGCGCTGCTAGGCAGAATTTTGCTTGATTTAGACGATTTCAGCGATAGTCCTATCTCAAGAACTAATGCACGGAATTTCATATCTTTAGAATCCTCATGAGATGCATAGATTGCCATTTAATTTTGGCAGTGTGATAGCGAATTTTGAAGTATTAACACGTATGGGATAGAAGAAAGTTTTGGGATTGGTACATCCGACTAGTTTTAAATTGGTTTTCTACGGTTAGAAATAAATTTGTATACATACACACACACACAAAAAAATTAGTCTACAATAAATTTGAAATAGCGTTCCGGTTCGTGGATTTTTCCAGTTCGAACCCTGAACCGAATACCTTCTCTGCCTCTCTGTAAATGAAAATAAATGCTATGCACTTCTTTCTTTATAGAAAACATGTTGTAGTTCACATCAGCGATCTTGTTTAATTTAATTATGTTTAAAGTATCATAACATCGTTAAAATAATTGGCAAAAAATTTCTTCCTGAGAGGAGGAGTGTGTGGAGGAATAATTTTGCGAGTCCCTGTATACTGTAATGCTACTTATACTATACTCCTCAGAAAGAATGTTTCCATCCACCTCAGTGATTTATATCAATTTTATTATGTTCGAAATATTGAAACGTGATTAAAATGCATCGGATTTTTTTTTTTTCTCATAGACCATAATGTAACACAATTGCTTTGTGTGTCCCTGTAAACAAGATGCTACACTCCTCATTTTCAATACCGAACATTCTAACGAATACCGTACAAATCTATCTGTTAAGACGGAAACTTGTCTCAGTCGGAATATTTTTCCGGTTTCTACCGATTTTGTTTTTACAGGTTTTATTGTAGTCTGTTTAGTAAAACAAAAGAATTTTTTCAACAACGGAATCCTTCTGTCTTAAAAATAAAAATTTCAGTCTCTGCGGAAGGAATATCACACAACTATACTGTACAATCAGAAACCTTCCAAAACTAGTGCAGTTTTACATAGGAATGACTAACAGAAAGCTCAAAACTAGGATCAAAGAACGTATAGCAGACATCAAATACAAAAAGAAAACAACAGCTCTGGAAAGACTATTTAACAAAGAACCTTTACAAATTGATTTTAAAAATAGTAAAATAATTTATCCTTTAAGATCTTATTTGCCATCCATCATCCGAGAATCAATAGAGATCTTATGCAGTGAGAGTATTTGCAATGATTCAGCATCCATGGAGCTTCTAAAATTTCGAAAGAAATGCTATACAGAATAATGAAACAATAATATAAAATAATTCACGTTCACAATTTTTACTTTCTTCTATCTTTACAAGAAGATAGTATTGGATTCGTGAAAAATTTCGACTCCCGGTTTTCGACGGATTTATACGTTTTAGAATGCCCAGAACACGATTTGATGGTTTTTAGAAAATTCCTGTCTGTGAGTCTGTATGGGACAAAAATTTTGTGGGCGCTCTATCTCAAGAACTAATGCACGTAATTTCACAAAACTTTCGATTCAGTTAGACCTTGATATAAACTGGACCTGATTAGTTTTTGGTGAAAATCGCCCAACAGGTGGCGCTGTTATGCGGTATTTTTCACGATTTCTGCAATAGCTATATCTCAAGAACTACTGCACGGATTTTCATAAAACTTCAGATTCAGTTAGTCCAGGATATAGTTTGGTGCTGATCACTTTTTTTGTGAAAATCGCCCAACACGTGGCGCTGCTAGGCATCATTATTCATGATTATCGCAATAGCCCTAACTCAAGAAAAAATGCACGAATTTTCATCAAACTTCAGATTCAGTTAGTCCCTAATATAAATTAGTGCTGTTTAATTTTTCGCGTAAATCACTCAACAGGTGGCGCTGCTGTGCTGCATTTTTCACGATTTCCGCAAGAGCTGTATCTCAAGAACTATTGCACGGATTTTCATCAAACTTCAGATTTAGTTAGTCCTTGACATGAATTGACGTATAAATTAGTGCTGTTTAATTTTTGGTGCAAATCGCTCAACAGGTGGCGCTGCTATGCTGTATTTTTTGCGATTTCCGCAATAGCTTTATCTCAAGAACTAATGCTTGAATTTTCAACAAACTTCAGATTCAGGTATACCTTGATATCATTTAGTGCTGTTTATTTTTGGTGTAAATCGCTCAACAGGTGGCGCTGCTACGCTACATTTTTCAGAATTTCCGCTATAGCTCTATCTTAAGAACTAATGCACGAATTTTCATTCAACTTCAAATTCAGATATACTTTGATATGAAATGATGCTAAATCGTTTTTATTTCTTGTACTATTTAAATTATTTAATTGATGTGATTTATATAGAAGAAAGTTTTGTGATGGCCACAACATACTAGTTTATTTTTAATGTTGCAGTTAATTTCATTAAGGCTGTTCTTAACTGCTCTGCTCAACAAGCGAAAAACGTTTTGGCACATTTATAAATTCATTTTTTAACGGAAAGGTATAAAATTGAAAAGCCTGGCCATAGAAGCGATTTAGAATTGAACTGTTTTTCCATTTTTTTTATCAATCCATTACCGATCGAGTTATAAGGAATTTTGATCCCGTGACAAACCCGTTTTTCGCCCGCTCTCGAGTCTCTTTCTTCCTTCACTCGAAAATTCGGTTCAAAACGCCCATTTTGACACTATTTTATGAAAGATCTATTGCGTTTGCAAAAAAATGGAAAAAACAGCTCAATGACATAGTTTCTGAACAACAACACCAGCTAGTTTCATGCATTTTCGAACAAAAATAAATTAAAACTTATGTCAGAAAGTTGCCCTTTTGGATTTGAGAACACCCTTAAGCTTATGTTCGCGTGATTTTTGTTTATTAGTTTTCAAATTTGAATTTTTTGCGAAAATATTTTTATCATTTTATTTTCTTGAGAATGTTGGCGTCGGATGCAATGAAACATGTCGATATGTAAATAAATAAAGGTATTTTTTGCCTTTTTAATTTGTCGTTTATAGCCAAATATTGAACACCTTAAAACCTATTAAGACGAAATTTCAGGTAACCGGCGAAAGATTCCGTTTTAGACAAGTTTCCGACTTAGCAAGTATAATTGCATAGCAAGGTAAAGTGCCTTAATTTCGTCCCCCTTTACTTCTCCGCTTCTAAAAAAGTGGTGCCACTTATCACGCAAGGCATAAGGAACGGAAGTTGAAAGGTGTCTGTATCTGTAGTGAAAATTTCGTTCGCAAGACGCATACATATAGTATAGACAGTGAATATCCTATTTTTAGAAGACCCGGGTTCTTATTACATCATTTGCAAAACGTTACATCATTTGTACTGTAAGCATTTAATTCCTATTCATTGCAATATATTTTACATAGGTAAGATGCTAACAGTAGCATACACTGTACAAAAATCCGAACAGTATTCCTGTAGGAATCGGAAAAATAGTTGCCCTTATCGTACAGGAAAATTTTCCGACCCAGCTCGGAATAAAATCCGTAAAAAAAAGGAAACATTCATTAAAACAGTACTTTACGGATTTTATTCCAAGTTTACAGATTTTATTCCGAGCTGGGTCGGAAATTTTTCCGGTACGATAAGGGCAACTATTTTTTCGATTCCTACAGGAAGTCTGGTCCTATTTTTTTTTTTTTTTTTTAACAGTGTACAGCAAGTTTTAGGACGTTCAGTTAATATTGCAAGAAAAATAGCTCCGCCATATTGGGCTCCGCCGTGTGGTTCCAATTTAGTCCCCCTTGCAGTTCCCGGTTATTTTCGTCCCGGGGACAAAATTAGGAACGCTTTTTCATGACATTTATTTCCAAAACGAAAATAAAATTAAATATATGTTAAGTTTCCTTTTTAAATGGTTTATGCTGAATCAATAGAAAATTGGCTGTCAAACCATCCTGGTAGAAAAGTTTGGAACCTACAAATCGCACAACCTTTTAATGAAGCCTACGATTGTTTTGCTGTCATTAAAACTGCTGTCCAATGGTTTAAAAAGGATCATGCCATTTAATCCCAACATTTTGGAAGTTGACGCAACTTTATCCTTCTTCATCTGGGGAAAATATCATGGTCATCATATCAACCATCATCATTCGGCCAGATCAAGGCCGTAGACAGAAAAATATTTCGTAGGGGGATTTAATCATGATTTGATCATTACCTCATTTTGGATTTTTTATTTTTAACCGAGTTATTTTCTTCTGATGGACTGAGGGCTTCCATTATTATGAAACAGTCATTATAAATGAAGTGTTAGGTGAAGATGAAGGAGCAGCCGTAAAAAGTTAGAACTCTGATTTTCTGGTCAGAATGGGGGAAAAAAAATGGCCATAATTTTTTTTTATTTTACTTTTTACGGCTGCTCTTTCATCTTCACTTAACACTTCGTTTATAATGGCCGTTTCATAATAATGGAAGCCATCAGCCATCAGAAGAAAATGATCCATTACAAAGGTTCGATTGAAAAAAACTACTTAATACTTTGAGCAGAAAGAAGAAGCTACACCTGCAATTTTCATGACACTAATAGAATCGCATAGCTGCCAATTTGTACGGTTTTGTTACCTCTAAAATTGAATACAAATTTTTGCCCTATTTAATCGTTCACAACTGTTAGATTTCGGCGATTGAATTAGGCAAAATTTACTGGTAAGTTTTAGTGGTAGGAAAAATCTTAGAAATTGATAGCTATGCAATAGCGTAATACTGGAGCAAAAAAAAAAAAAAAAAAAAAAAAACCTGCAGCAAAATTGACATTTAACAAACAAAAAACTATCAAGGACTTTTCCAAATAAACAATTTCATTCCCCGTTTTTCTTAAAAGTAACGGAAATTTACATCAAAGAAATGTTACTAGTACCATCAAAATGAATGAATTAAGTGAAAATTTATATTTCATCTCCTTAGTTGGTGACGATTTGTGCCAATCCGGTTTATCCGAGTTTTTTTGCTTAACCGAGGTGAGCTTGGTCCATGTTAACTCGTATAATCGGGACTGTGTTGAGTTATAGTTAATGGCATATTTATAGTCATGTTGACAGAAATTTCGGAGTAGGATCAAACCCCAGGGATCCCCCCCCCCCCCCCCCATTGGCTACGGCCTTGGGCCAGATTCAGCAAAACTGTTACTAATATCAATCCTAAAGAGATCAAGGAAATTCCTGTGATCACACAAGCAGCTTCTGCCTGAAGACCTTCAGTAACATTGATCACTGGACCTCGGCCTAAAAACAAAATGAAAGAGTCCCAGGCGAAGAAGAAACGCTCAGCTGGAGAAAAAACTTCTGCACTCTCAAGGGAAAGAGGAAGAATAAGGCTACGGAAAGAGGAAGAATGTCAGACGGACGTCTTTTTGCACGCTTTTTTTCCTTACGTATTATCCCTACACAATGCCGCTAGCATTGTGTATGGATAAAGCGTGCAAAAAGACGCCCGTCTGACATTAGCCTAAGGATCCATCATGTAAAAAATCGAAACGTGGCCTACCCAGCAACTCTTCATTCCTTATGATGATAATACAAGCGATAATGATGATGACAATGATGCAGAGTACCCTATCTCGTAGCTGCCGACATCTTACACTTTTTTGTACCACAAAATAAAAATTATTTTTACCTTTTTTTAATCGCCGTAATCTGCCGAAAACTGTATTAAATTTTTCTGATACAAAAAGCGTAAGAGTTGGCAGCTATCCCCTATCTGTATATTCGTTATCCGAGTATTCGTTTGCAAAATTTTACTTTGCTTATCTACGTACGTTATAAGATGTTAAAAGTAAATGTACCCAATGGGTGATAATTTATGGTTTTAACTTGACATGTTAGGAGGAAAACATCAATAAAAAATTTATTTTGAAAACAATAGAGTACTAAGTTGTTTCCACTCCAGTTGGGTTTATTGTATTTATTGTATGTACGTCTGTATTTAAGTATTGCGCGGCAGCGCAATACTTATTTATTTCCAGCGTCACTTCTCAATGTTAATTTAACATGGGAAAGCCTATGGAGATCATAACTTTTTCATTTTTTCTTCCCACCTTTTTGTCCCTGATGCCACTCATTTTTAATTCTTCGCTAATTCTAATAATATTATAAATTCAAAGTGTAAAAAACATTTGCCTGACGTCAGGGTCAAAACGGATCGTAAAATGCCTTTGCATATAGGTGGATTATAATCTAGAGGATTATAATCATGGGCTAATTTTTATTTACATTATTGAAATATTTTTCTTAATAATTCCAAATTTCGCTTTTTTCATTGAGAATCAACGGACATTTTCTAATAAAAATTAACATTTTTCCTTCATTGTTGTAAATAATTCAAAAGGCGTAATAATGATTTGCCTATTTTTAGTTGAATGATTTTCACGTGAAACATGAAACTGAAATAGTTTTTTTTTAAGAAATAAAAAGAAGATGAATATGGCGTCATAGTGGAAATAAAAATGACATTTTCAAGCGAATTTTTTAAGTTCAGATTTTTGACCAAACTACAGCAACCTGCATTACTGCACTGGTGAAACATTTTGAATTATACATAGGTAAATTGCATCACACATTGTGGTGCGATGTCGCACAAATCAAAGCCTGATGATGATACCCTCCATTAATTTTGAAATGTGTTCGTCTGAATGCAGTAGTTATTTAAAAACTTGACATATTAAACGAAAGCCTAATTTGCAGAACAAATTAAAAAAAAAAAAAATTATTTCCTAAATTGTTTAAGACCGAGAAGGGGCAGATATTAAGATATTTCATTCAATTCGTTCTACATTTAATGTTAAATTTTTGTAACAAATAAGTTAAACCAATTGAACATTAAAAAATAAAAATGAAATTCATACAATATAATACTTTAAACACCTATATACTTAGATTCCGTTCAAATGAAATCGAAATAAATCTTAGACTTTTTCCATATTTAAGTTGTAAATATTTGTACTGCAGATTTTGCATTATGTTTATGACGATTGTACATAATATGATAAGATACTTTTTTTAAAGTTTTGTATTTTGTATGTAAGATTTATTTCGATTTCATTTAAAGGGAATCTAAGTATATAGATGTTTAAAGTATTATATTGTATGAATTTTTCATTTTTATTTTTTAATGTTCAATTGGCTTAACTTATTTGTTACAAAAATTTAACATTAAATGTAGAACGAATTGAATGAAATATCTTAATATCTGCCCCTTCTCAGTCTTAAACAATTTAGGAAATAAATTTTGTTTTTTTAATTTGTTCTGCAAATTAGGTTTTTGTTTAATAATATTTATATATACCTTTAACTGTTGAATGCAGGCGTTATGTATGTGTGTTTTAATATATATTGTAGTATGTGTGATTTATTATATTTATCGTAGATCGATGCAATAGTAAAATCTATTCATCGTTGTCCGGTCATCCAAGGCTGTCGTATATGGCTGGTGGCTTTCCCAACATGGTTTATTAGTGAGAAATTGCAGACCCAGGCATCGGCTGGAGTAGCTCAGTAGTTAGAGCAGCAGCCTTGTATACTGTGCTCCCGGGTTCGATTCCTGGCTTTGGCTAATTTTTCACTCCAGTTGGGTTTATTGTATTTATGTCTGTATAATATTCATATATACCTTTTACTAAGTTGTTATTATAAAATTTTAATCATTAGTTTTCTAATGGTATAGTTTGTTTTTGTATGGGTGAAGGAATGTGAGAAGCAGAGAGGGGAAGTGGGACCGCACTCCCTTCCTACATGGTGGCTACTAAATACTGTTACAAATATTCAGTAATTTTATTATACAAATATAAAACAGAAAATTATAAATACACTAATATGATGAACATCAGAGATGAAGGTTTACCGGGAAGTAATTTTACTCGAAACGACCGCCTTTATCAATTAACAAAAATAATCTCTTATGCCATTGAGCGACTGCGGCACGAATAATTTTAAGAGGTAATCTATCCTATTCACGCAATATGGAAGCTTTGACAGAGTCCAAACTTCTGTGTTGTTTTCTATTTACTTTAGCGTCTAAAATCCCCCAGACTCAAAGGATTTCTAAAGGATTTAGATCCGGTGAAGACGATGGCCAATCTTCTTGCATGATAAAGTTCGGACAATTGACATGGAGGCCTTTGTTGATTTAGCTCGGTGCGAAGGTGCAAAATCTTGCTGAAATATTCAATTCTTTTTGGAATACAACTTGTCAGCATGTGGCAATAAATGTGTAGTTAATATGTCCTGTTTTTATTATTCCACATTGATTTTTATCCCTTTATCGATGAATTTCAACGGCAATTTTCCATTGTTTGACACTGCAGCCCGTAACAGAATTCTTATTCTGAAAGTGCTTAATAGTTCGGAGGGTTTCAGGTATATCTTCGAGGGTTGCTGAATGTATGACAGCAGTTTTAGCATTTATAACACTGTTAAGTGGAAAATTGTTTCTCATCAGAAAATATTATTCTTCCAACACTTTTTTACCATGCCGCTTCAGCAATTTCTTGCATCTTTGAATCTTTTTATTCTATGTGCAGCAGTCAAACCTTGAACTTTTCTTTTGCGATAATGGCGAAAACCCAGGTCTACATTTATAATAATTTGGATAGTCCTGCGACTCACGTTCTCTTCTGCAGTTATTTTATTTATAGGACGTTGTGGATTTCTTCCTATCTTTTCACGATTTCTTTTTATGCGCTCTTTTGTGCGAACTGAGCGCGGACGACCAGACATAAGTCAATCTTTACAGCTATTATTATCCAATAATCGAGATCTATATGTATATGTTCTATTAAAACCAAGCAATTTTAATTGCTTAAAGATTTTACCTGTGGAAAATCCGAGAACAAAGAGCTGTTTAATCATCATTCTTCTGGCTTCCATCTTTTAAATAATTTTAAATATTTGCTTTATACAAAAATCGTCTGCAGTAACAGAAAATTGCCAAACGCTGAAATACAGAAATAAGTTGCTTTACCAAACGATTAAAATTAATTCATATTTTTTGGAGTGTAATTAATAGCCACCCTGTAAGTGTTTGAAAGTATATGAATTTTGATCACTTTTGGCTAATTTTAACCAGTTTGCATATTTTAAATAAAATCATCCATCTTCCATGGAGCCCCCTAAAAATGAGTACCCAGGGCTGTTGCCCCGCATGCCCTGTGTGCAACTTGTTTTTCACAAAGCGCCGAATTATCCCAAATTTACTTTCTGGGAAATAAGATGGCATCCCAGAAAGCTAAATGTAAGGCAGGCGCACAAATGAAACAAGCAAAACGACATACAACTTAGGAGATAAATTCCGATATTTAAATCTAACTTTTCCTACTTTGTTGACTCTTTTCGGGTGCAAAGTAATTACGTTCGTGCAATGATGAAATGACTGACTGAGATCAGAATTTACAAATTTCTTAGGGGGGAAAAAACCAAAAAACTGTTTTCCAAAACTTTCATTATAAAAGCAAAATTTTATAAAAATATTCTTTGCCCGGTTTGGCAGTTTGGAATTAAACTTAAGTGGTCACCACTCTTGAAAGGGTTGATAGGTTGGAAACAGATTTGAATTTCAGAATTTGTTTCCCAAGCTGCACTTTGTGTTACTTGTCGCATCGGCGTGGGGGCCTGCCTAATTCATTCTGTGACACCAGGGTTCTCGCTGCCGCTCGCTATTGCGCCAAAATGTTTCATTTGGCGAGTAAACGGACGATTAGACTCGCCAAATTACGAGTGCTCCGTTTTTGCTCATCTTTTTTCTGTGTATGCCAGTACAGGCGACACTCGTATTTGAATTATTGTAAGATTAATGTCGCTTACCATGTTCAATCGTATTGCACCATTTACATTATTTTTAGTGGTAGTAACTCAACACCAGTTCGATTTAGCATTAGCTAAAGCCACAGTAGGGATAATGTGGACGGTTTGAAATCACCATGTGCCAATCTAATAGGTGATTCTCTATTGTCAGCTAATCACTATGTCAGGAAAAAGAAATTCTTGAATTTCATTTTATTAAGTTAAATCGGGTTTGGAATTTTTTTCTTGATCATGCAAGACATTTAGAATATAGTTTTTTTTTTTTTTTTTTTAGTTTCTGTAGCGGATAATTAAATTTAGATGAATAACTGGTCTATAAGCAGTTACAAAAACTTTATTTTAAACATATTGAAAAAAAGGGAGTCGGTGCATTAAGGAGTTAAATATAGAATTTTCAATGTTTCACGACGAAGTTATTTTGCTAATTTTTTTCCCATTTGGCGAATGTTTTTTATTTCTGATTAGCCAAATTGCAAACACTGGTAAATGGTTAGTGAGAACCCTGTGTGATACCATATATATTGTCAGCCCTATGCCGAATTATGGATTGTCTAACTCAGTGTGTTGTTTCGACGAAGATAATTTCCATTTCCAGCATTTTCCATGATAGCATTGAATTTCAAAGAAAGCAAAATAAATTACAAGTTGTAATTTTCCAACAGAGTAAGGTAAGGGTGACAAGTGTAAAGGCCAGGATTTTAATCAAGGACCTTTGGATTAAGCTGCCAACACCCTACTAACTGAGCTATCCTTGACAAACCTGGCGGACACAATTCACTTGTATAATTCTTTGATAATGGCATATTCTGTGTTATCCAAAACAGCTCAACAGAATAAAAAGCCCATAATGGAACGCCAATTTTACCAATTAGAATAATTATGTTAAATTAATGAAAGTGCAAAATAAATCCTTTCAAAATATTGCTTATATCTTCATCATTGTTAGTGTTATGAACAAAAATATAGGTTTGAGAATGGATTGTTCTTGGAATGAGATAGCCTGTAGTTTTTGCTAAATATGTGTTGTAGGTACTTTTCCAGTATAGGGGTCTTGGCGAGTTTTTTTTTTTAACTTGGTACAATTCGGGCTTCAGAAAGTCAGATTTGTTGCCATATGATATTAACAACTATAAAAAAAAAACTAATGAACTTTTATGCTTGTTTATATATGTATTTATACATAAATATCTAAACATTTCATTTATATATATATTTGCAAAAAAAAAAAAAAAAAAAAAAAGAAAAAAAAATGAAAACGGGTAAACAAAAATTACGAAATCTCATGTATAATAAAAATGGATATTTTTATGAACATGAATTGTTTTATACTATTGTTTCTTATTCTGCAGAGTATCTCTTTCCAAATTTTAGGTAACTCCATGGAGGCTGAATCATTGCATATATTTTTACTGTGTAAAACGATATCTATCGATTCTCGGATAATGGATGGCAAATAAAATCTTGATGGATATATTATTTTACTATTTTTAAAATCAATCTGTGAAGGTTCTTTGTTTTATAGTCTGGCCAATGCTGCAGTTTTCTTCATGTACTTAGTTTAACTTAGTCTGATGAATACATTACCAAATTGCCTTCTTTCGGCTAGGCCCTTTTCTCTATTTGGCCAAGACCCCCATACTGGAAAAGTACCATGTTTTGTTTTCTATGCAAAAATGGTTTATCTTGACTAGGGATGTACCGAATAGTGATTTTGGATGAATACAGAATATTTGGCCAACAGGTAAACTGAATACCAAACATTCAGCTAACCGAGTAGTGATTATCAAGCTGAATACTGAATATTTGACCTGCCGAGTAGGACTATTTGCCCAAATACTGAATATTCGACTTGCCGAATACTTTTAAATTTCAGAGTTTGAAAACATTAAAAAGTAAAATTTTAAAACAATTTTACATAATATTTACAGACCTGCCAACTGCTACGAAAAAATCGTAGTTTCTACGATTTGGAGCTAAAAACTACGATTTTTTTGCTAAAAACACACACGCCGAAAAAAATCAATTTCGTCAATCACTCGCAGAAAAAAAGTCAATTTCATCGTCAAAGGATCGCGAAAAAGCACGAATTTCGTGAAAGGATCGCGGAAAAAAGCGCAAATTTGTTCAAGGAATCGCGAAAAAAATCCGCAAATTTCGTCAAAGGATAGCAAAAAAAACCCCGCAAATTTTGTCAAAGAAGCGCGAAAAAACGCAAATTTCGTCAAAAGATCGCGGAAAAGACGCGAATTTCGTCAGAGGATCGCAAAAAACGCAAATTGTTCCAAAGGGTTGCAGAAAAAACGCAAATTTCGTCAAGGGATCGTGAAGAAAATGCGAATTTCGTCAAAGGATCGTAAAAAAAACGCGAATTTCGTAAAGAATAGAGGGGAAAAAATTCGAATTTCGTCAAAGGATCGCCAAAAGAAAAACGGGAATTTGTCAAAGGATCGTACAAAAAAAAACCATGTTTCTTCAAAGGATCGTGAAAAAACGCAAATTTGGTCAAAGGATCACTGAAAAACAAATTTCGTCAACCAACCAACCAATCTGTAGATTAATTTGAATTTTGGGTGCTACGATTTCTCATTTTCAAAGGTTGGCAGGTCTGTATTTAACACACATACTTCCATACTGATAAGCAATATCTTTTTACAAGTACACTTTACATTTAAAAAAATTTGTACTTTGAATTGTTGTTTAAGAGGATAGTTTTATAGCTTTTTTAATTGATACAATTTTAAATTTCATGGGCTCCTTTCTGAATTAAAACAAATTAATAAAATTTTCTTATATTTTAAAATAAATATGTTAAAATCAAAGGGAAATTTTGAAGGAATTGGAAGAAATATTTTACAGCCATATACCGTTTATTTGTCAGGAAGAAACTAAAATCGTCACTATTGGCTAATTCTCTTACATGATACTTTTCAAATAGTTAATAAAAAATGTAAAAACATTTTCTTATTTAAATACAATTCTATTTCTAATTATTCTAAATATCTTTATTAATTGACAGTTAAAAATAGTAGTTGTTTTAAGGTTTTTAAAAATATATTTTTAAAAAAGGTCTTTTAAGTATTCAGTCTGGCCAAATATTTCAATATTCAAATTTAAACCGAATATTCAGTATATTGAATAGTTTAATATTTGACTAAGCCAAATATTCAGCATACTGAATAATTTGATATTCGGCCTAACCAAATGTTTGGTGTATGGCTGAATACCAAATAAATACTGAATATTTGGTGCATCCCTAATCTTGACATGTATGTATGAGGACCCCAGAAGCCAAGGGGTATAAGTGACAAAATTGAAAAAACTGAGCTAAGTGCACAGGCTATCTGGAAATAATTCTATTTGTTTGGAGGTAAAGATATATAAGTGATTTCCTAATTATATTTTGCATTCTAGAGGTCAACTACTTGAGATCTTTAAGGGAAGATACGACTGGGACGCCACGTGCCATTCACATTAATTTTACCCAAACATTTTATACTCATTTATTATATGTAACTAAATTTTATCCAAGTGTTTATATATACAGTAGAACCTTGATTATCCGAAGTAATTGGAACAGACCAATTTTTGGAAAATCGAAATTTTCGGATAATGGGGAATACTTCCACTTTAAGATTAAGAAAAAATATATGCACTATATGGTAACTTATAGTGACAAGTGCTTAATAAAAATAGAGCAATAGCAAAATTGAAACAAGAATAAATTACCTGAATTTTAATTTTGAAATTAAGTGCCTTTTACATACATCACAAAGGTTTGAAAAAATGTTTTGTTTGTCGCTTTCGATTGCCTTTGCTTTGAAGCTCTATCACAGAGTTTTTTAGTATTATTAGTTCACCAGTATCACAGTCTTTCTGCTGCTCCAGCCATGCCAAACCTTTTTCAAAAGATTCAAAAGCTTAAGAATTGCTCATTTATTTGTTTTCTTCATTCCACTCTGCAGCTTATGGGAGCTCAAATTAAATTCAAAGGAACTCTAAGAAAAGGGATCGAAAATATTTATATGTATTCTTAGTTTTGAAAGGACCACTTGCACACAAGAAATGCGATAGTTAAAAAAGAAAAAAAGCTTTCAAAATGGATTTTGCACATAAGAAATGTGATATATATATATATATAAATTTAACACGTTCACGCCGGCGCGGTGGGTCACACTTGACTGTCTCAGAGCTACCAAGTCTCTGGCTTTGTGGCTACCAATATTTTAATACAGAAAATGTTATTTTATATAATTAGAACAATTGGGTGATTTCAAGGAACAACATTTTGTCTAAAATAATAGTGGTTTGTAAAAAGCCGGAGACTTGACAACCCTGAGACAGTCGAGTGTGACCCACCGCGC
Organism: Maratus speciosus; assembly: GCA_963932465.1. Classification (NCBI taxonomy): domain Eukaryota; kingdom Metazoa; phylum Arthropoda; class Arachnida; order Araneae; family Salticidae; genus Maratus; species Maratus speciosus. The sequence goes on along the minus strand of OZ010799.1, from coordinate 22,106,453 downwards.
TGGCGTGAACGTGTTAAAAATGGATTTTTGTTAAAAGAGGTTCTACTGTATGTTAATTCACATGTTTGATAAAGCTGTGAAAGAACTTCATACAAATTTGAAGTGTCTAAGTTTTTTAGTTCTCTGAAAAATTATACTTTTCGGCTAAAAACCCCATTAAATCTTAAAGTACTTGAGCGATTTCGATAAAAAGTTTTTGGAGGTGGAGTATAAATACATAATCCTATGTGGCAGACAGTTTAAAAAAAAGTTAATTAGTTTCAGAAAAAAAAAATTCTGAAAAATTGCTATAGCTCTAAAATAAAAAGTTTTAGTCACAGAAAAAAACTGTCTGTCATAAGTCTTGAGCATAATCCAGTAAATATGGATTCCAAATTTTATCAAAATCGGTCCATTCCAAACTTCATCAAAATCGGTCAGATAGTTTCCAAGGAAATGAGTCTTAAAGCTTGCATATTTCCCATAGGATTACATCCAGTCTTGTCTTCCCTTAAACTAATTAACCTCTTTAATCTCTACTTAAAAAAATATTGAACTCCACTCTTCTTTCACAGTTATTGAAAAAAAAGTTCAAAGACCGCTGTGAAATAAGCAACAGTTTCATATTTTAATTCAGTCAATTATTTTTTATGTTCAACTTTAAACTCAATTTACTCCAAATCTAAATTTTGTCACTTGTATCCCTTGGCTTCTGGGGTCCTCATATCTAACATATGTTTCTTATTTTAACCACTTGCATGTGAAATATATTTGAGAAAAACATGTCAAAAATGGAATTTTTTTTCTTCTCTGAATGGTTTGAATGAAATTTGGGAAGAACTGCAAAATTACAAAAATCTGACAATGGTGCGAAACTGCCGAATTTTTTGCGGGAAAGTATCGCCATCTATTGGAGAAAGGGTAAATTTCATATTATGCATTGGACGAACTGAGTTTGGGCTTCATGGAATTGAAACACTGACTTTTCTCTTGCCCGAACTCAGGTGAGGTATTCCAAAATTGGCATATTTGCATTGCCCGAACTGAGTTCAGGCGTCACAGGCAAGGGGTTAATATTCAAAAAGGAGTAACAGCTGTTAGTCCAAGAGCCAACAGCACAAAAACCTATGTTATCAAGCACAAGAAAAAAATCTTTATTTTATGGGAGAGTAGAAGTAGGGGAATCTAATGATCCATATCTGCTGGAAGTGAAGTGGTGCATAAGCCAAAAATTAATACCACCAGTGGTTGACTCGTAGGTTTATCATTGTGTTTTCCCACCCCCAGTCCTTAATGCTTTCATACCTTTTTTGTAGGACAAACACAATGATAAATTTACGAGTCAACCACTGGTAGTATTAATTTTTGGCTTATGCACCACTTCACTTCTGGTAGACATGGATTATTAGACTCCCCTAGTTCTACTTTTCCATAAAAGAAAGGTTTTTTTCTTGTGCTTGATAACACAGGTTTTTGTGCTGTCGGCTCTTGGACTATGTGCTCTGTGAACATGTTAACACACACAAAATTGAGACACTAAATAAGAAAGCAAACATATGATGTGATGATACGCCATTTTAATGCAGGAAACCAGTTGAGCAAATTACAGAATCTATAAACCAATACCATAATAAAAATATGCTATAAATATTTTACAAAGTCTCCAAAGGTTGTACAAAAGCAGGTGTACAATTCTCAGCACACATCATTTTAGTTCCACATTCTAGAGGAAGGAAAGAATTTTTTTTTCTTTTTTACACATCCCTTTTCCTTTTTAACTCTGCATTTTTTTTTTTTTTTTTTCTTTTTTTTTTTTGCTCAGTCTAATCTCCTCTAGATTGTAGAAAAAAGAAATAATGAAATAAAAAAACACCACGTATGAACAGAAACACACACATGCATACAATCACACATGGAATATTTCGTTCTTTTTTTTTTTTCTTTTTGGTATTTCCTTTTTATAGGGAGTCTTGGCACTTATTTTAAAAACTGGCACAATTCAAGCTTTGAAACGGGATATTTGCTGTTAAACAATATAAAAAGTCAGAAAGTAAAACTGACGATGGGTTAATAATTTAGGTTATGCATTAGATACAGTAGCCTCCCGCTTAACCGGCCTAAACGGGACCGAGGGTTAGCCGGCTAAGAGAAAAACCGGTTAAACAGGAGAAGTATAAAAAATGAAATAAGTAACTGCATATTTAATTAATTAAATATGTAAGATGCATTTAGTTTTTTTATTTGTGCAGTTTTAAAAAAGTACATATTTTATATATTTTGTGAAATGGATACTAGTTGTAATTAACTGAATTGAAATAAAAATTTTCCCTTATAACAAATAGTGAACAATATTTAATACAAATTGTTGAAAATCTAAACACATGCCTTTTATAAGAAGTTTAAATTATTCTACATTATGTAAATTTGAGTTAATTAACCATAAAGAAATGAGAGTCAAAATTTTCCTTTCTAAATTTTGCTTGATGTTGGGAAAAAAAGTCGGCCGGTTAAAGGGGATTTCCGGTTAAGAGGAAGGCTACTGTATTTTGCTTTTGATTACAGATATTAGATAAATTATTTTGATTTATGTGCATAAAATAAATTGTGTAAATAAATGAACAAACTGTTTTTGCATATAATATAGTGAATAGATCGCCAGAAAATATTCGTCAAAATCTTCCTTCGCTTATGAAGCCATTTACTGTGACCACGACCCCTATATAAAAGAAGTACCTTTTTTTTAACCCCCTCAACTGATGAACATGATACAAAAACTATAAACAGCAATGAGATTGACCAGCTTCAGAGAGCTACGGCATCTTTACTTAATTATACAAACAACAATGAATTTTTTTTTTCCAAAAAACATTAAAAATGCATGTAGTAAAATTACGCAATGTATACAAATATCACGGAAATGTACATATATACAAGAGGTAATAAAAAACAAAAATAGCAAAAAACTTGTCAAAAATTTAAAAATCCTAAATCAAAGATGCAAATTAAAAAAATTACTTTAAAACTCCTAATTCCAGCATTAAATAAATCACAGCCTTTCAGTAGTAAAAATGAAACATTATGAATATGAAAGCAAGTATGTTTAACAAAGGCAGTAAGGGCATCAGTCAGCAACACATATTAGGTAAGGGCATTAGTTGCCAACAAAAGACCGTTAAGGGTATCAGTTGCCAACTAATATTAGGTAAGGACATTAGTTGCCAACAAAATGGGCAATAAACAAGGGCATTGGTTGCTTTTATGCAGTAGCTCTATGAAATCTGTAATTTACTTTGTAGAGAACTGGCTGCTGTGCCAGTGAAATAAAAAAGAAAGCTAATTTAATCCAAATATCTTTACAACACCATCTCAAATCACAGAACAAAATTTAAATTCAAGCGGTATTATAAACAGACTCAATGCAGTCTGGTGAAAAAACACCCAAGTGCATGATACAGCTGACATGGTGCTGCTTCCAACTCAGTTAGGAGGCTGTTTTCAAAGGGTAGCACCTCCATGTAATATATAGAGATGGTTCAAAACAGAAATAGGCCACATTATAAAAAAAATTCACAAGGGAACAGCAATGTACAAATGGGTTGAAAAAAGATGCAATGCAACTCCAGCAATTCACATACATATGACTATTTTTTCCATACATCTTTTTTATAGGGGCCTTAGTGCTTTTGAAAATGGCATTGGTGCAAGCAATTTAGACTTAAAAAAGTGAGATTTGTTGTTCAAAGACATGAAAAGCTACAAAAACAAAATTGATGAAACATCATGCTAGTTTATTTATGTATTTAAAAAAAAAATATATGCTTCTAATTATGGATATTACTTCTATCTGTATAGAATAATAGATAAATAGCTTCTGTATGTAATATATTGGCCCTTGGTGCTTTTTAAATTGGTACTGATGCAAGCAATTCAGTCTTAAAAAGGTGAGTTCTGTTGTTGTCAAGTGACATAAAACGCAACAAAATTGATGAAATATATTAGTTTAAGTATTTTTTTTTTTACTTCTGCTTACAGATATCATTTCTATTTGTTTATAATAAAAGACAAATTGCATAAATTTTGTAAATATTCAAGAAATTGTTTGTGTGTATGAAAAAGTGAAAAGATTCTCAGAAACTATGTGAATTTTTTTTTCTTTTGCCACTTTCATCTCTTCAAGGCCCCGATAAAAGTTATTTTTCTTTATCAGTTTTTAAACTCTGATATGCAGCCTTTTCCATGTTTTGAACCATATTTTATAGGATATAGAATATGTACAATATGATACTTTTTTTTTATCAAAAAGAAAAAAGCGTGCATGGCATGCCCACAGTCTCATATGCACATGTACAAAGGGCTAGTGCACGCTTTGCAATATTAACAATATTTTACGATACACACAAAGATACAATATATGCATTCACAATTTGTTCCTTACATATAATTATGTTTGATTTTTTAAGTACATAAGTGATCTGGTTTTTTACATATCTAGTTGTGCAGCAACACAACATATAGTTATATATATTTATAGATTTCTTATAATCGTATAAAAACTTTTTAAAACGTACCTAGCAATTATGGAAAATAGAAAAAATTTACATGCGCAAGATATTCTGTGTACACTTAAATTTGTTAAACCTAATGTTTCACAATAAATGCTAATAAATTTATAAAAAAAAATCATGAGAAGTAAGTTAAGGTACAGTGTGGGCTAAAAGTCCTAGGCCCATTTAAAATTCAATAAAAAATTCAAGTAATTAGCATACAAGAGTATGATTTGGTCAAAAAATGCTTCTCGTAAGTGAATGTTTTGTTTAAGCAAATAAAAAAAAAATAGTTTCACAAATTGCCCACAGATGGCATTACTTTAAGGCTACAAAAAAGAATAAAATGATGTACAATATACTATTGTATTTAAATGTCTATGCCCTTTTTAGTTTGAATCACATCCAAATGGTACAAGGTTTCATTTCACATATTGCAGAATATAGTAATTTTTACAACTGTTTACCTTGGTTTATACTTTTTTGCAGCTTTGAAGGAATAGTGCCATCTATGAGGAAATTCTGAAACTAAAATTTCTTACATTGCTTTAAAAAGACTTTTGAACACATGAAGCATTTTCATCCAATCTGCACTCTCGAATTCCACTTACTTGACTTTTTTATTGAATTTTAAAAGGCATCAATGACTTTTGCATCACCCTGTGTAATTAAAATGTTCATGCTGAACAACTTTGAATCAGAATGCTTCAAGCATTTTGGCAGTTATTAAAGTATTAATACTGTTCAATTCTAAAAAGGGATTCTCATTAATATTTTAAGATATGCAAAAGGCTTAAAATAATGCAACAATGATACTTTTGAATTGGACGGGTATTAGGTATTAGACAGTTCATGCAAAAATTAAAATATGGTGTGAATAAATGAAATGGATGAAAACAGACTAAAAGCTGTGTAATTTCATGTACACAACTCAGACTTACATCACTTTAAAAAAAATGTTTCATTGCCTGGTTAAAAATATTGCCATTCAAGAAATATAAATAAATGCGGAAAAACTAGCAATTTTAACCAGGAATTTGACCAAAAGCCAGCTTTTGGTTTTTAAAATTAGACTGTGTGTTTTTGGATATCAAGTTTTGAAGAGATATTTTCAAAATCAGTAATTGCTAAGTTATTAAAAAAAAGGCATACTAAATTTGAAGATAAGAAATTAAAAAGACTACTACTAAATTAAATTGAGTTGAGTTTATAATACATCATATTTTAGCAGTCATTTATTAAGTAATTTTTTTAATAATCAGATTGATAGTAGATTTTTTGATAATTGAGAGCAATTTACTTTTGGAACTTATTACTTTAATTTTTGCACCCAATAATATTTTTTAAATATACATGACGACTCAAATTTTTAACAACTAGAACATTTCATGATCTCAAATATTCTTTTCCTCTCAAATTATAATAACACTAAAAATGCATTTATATATGTTTTTAAACCTTCACTGTTGAACATTCTAAAACAATATCAAACTTCTAAGCAATTGGTGCAAGAAAATATTAATACAAATATTAAATTTATCACAAAATTTATGCATATTTTCAAATTATATTTAAGTTTTTTGAAATTATTATTAAGCTCAAAACCCAATGTAAATGACCAAATGTACCAGTCTAAAAGATTTCACTTCTTAAAAAAAAAAAAAAAAAAAAAACGTAAGAGTGATTAAACCATTGCATACATGAAATTACATTAGGTGAAAATAAAAATAATGGACATGTACTATTATTTGTGAACATCATAAAAGCGTTACATTACATATTTTTATGTCAGATTCTATGCAAATGATATTCCTCGATAGATAGAATGATGTGTAAGTGTGCTACACCATTCATGTTGAATGAAAAAATGGTATCTTTTCATTATCTCCAGTCACATTTCTTCAGCCACTTTTAGTTAACAAAACAGACATTCTAAATGATACATCATTTTGCTTCCCCTCCCCCGCTTTTTTTCTTCTATGAATTTATTTATTTATATTAGTGGATATAATATACATAAACTAATGACGTTTTAATGAAATACCAGATAACCAAGAGCCTATTGCTTTTCTTGCAGGGTCCAATCTTTTCTTAAATTAACGAAGAGTTTTTACACGTGTCTGTCCAGACTTTTCTCCCAGGGTCCTGCTATTGTGAAAAACTTTTTACATTTGTGAAAACTCTAGTAGTAATTTTGTGAATTTGAAGTGATCATTATACTCAGGTTCTTGCTTGTATATTTTAAAAAAGATATATATATGTAAAACACATATTTTCTTTATATATGTAAATGTGACAGGTCAGATTTTACTTTTAAATGTTTAAATTTGTGAAAGATTCTGTTTGAAAATGGAAAAGTTTTGTGAAAGGCTTATTTTTAACACAAGAATTTTGTGAATGGTCCTGTTTGAAGGTAAAAAGTTTTGTGAAGGGTCCTGTTTTGAAATCAAAAAATTTTGTGAAGGATCCTGTTTTGAAATCAAAAAATTTTGTGAAGGGTCCTGTTTTGTAATCGAACAATTTCGTGAAGGGTCCTGTTTTGAAATTGAAAAATTTTGTGAAGGGTGTTTTGAAATGATAAATTTTGTGAAGAGTCCTTTAAAGAACCCAATTTCTTACTAAACAGATTTCTTTTTTATACCTATGAAAAATACAGCCATAACTCTCTGAATTTGAAATTTTCATAGTGAGATCCTATTTATACAATTTTAATAAAATTCTTTACATATATATATAAAGGCTTTAAAATACAAATAAACGGTGATAAAAGTGGAAATCATGTTAGAATGTTGATAGAAGACTGCTGTTTCGGAATTTCTAAAACTCAGTCATCTGTGCAAAAGAATCAAAAGAGAAAGCAGAGAATCTTATGGTCAAAGGCGAAATGGCATACTACTAAATAAACTACTCTGCTTTCTTGCTCACTTTAATATTTTCATGTATGTGTTTTTAATTCTTTTGCACTGAGGATTGAATTTTAGAAACTTCAAAAAGACCATACTGTCTGTTATCATTTTAACATAATTTGTGCTTTTTATTGCTGCAGATATGTAATCCTCCAAAAAGTTTAGTCCACGATATAAAAAGTTATGAGAAAAAAATGTGACTGAATATAATCGAAAAGTACTGAAATTTTTTTAAAGTACAGGAAAATTTAAATGCACACTGCTTACCTTTGTAAATTTGAAATGCAAAATATATAGGAAAAAAGAAATGAAGAACACTTTTACACTTTCAACAACTAGATTCTGAAACATGCACAAGCTCTTTAAAACTGCCAGAGCAATATAAGCTCTCATAGGAATTTTTTTTTAAACTTTTATCCCTCCCCCTTTGTAATTATGTGTGGACAGAGTGCCTTCAAAAAATGTTTTTCACTGAGTTACACACAAAAAACACAGATGGGTTTGATTATCTATAATATAAAATATCGAACAAGAGTTGACGACCATTAAATTACAATAACATCTAGGGTCAAGCTGACGTTAGTGCATAGGTGCCGGCAGGAGGTGGGAGGAGGGGAGAGCAATTGGCTCACACTGGATTTTGAAACTTATATTAATCTTTTTTCTCCAATGATTTTTGAAAATAAAATTAAATTAATTCTTCCCACATGACTTAGCATAATTAAACACTAAGAGAGAGAGGAACTCTTAGGCTGGTGAAAAAATAAAAAGAATTTCAATTCTCTTTTATGAAAAATGCAGATTAGAAACTTCTTTTTGAATATTTAATATTTCTTAATTGTTAAATTTCTGTATTTATTTTTATGTTGACATATTTTAAAATTTTGACTTGCACAAATGGCTGTGACAAAAAATTCCTAGTTTAGCTTATTTTATGTATATTTTTTAAAAAAAAGTACAGCCAAGGCAGCATTCTACAACCACACTCGTTCCAAACTCTTATCCCTCCCTGGATTTCCTGCTGCTGGCACCCATGCGTTAGTGTACACATTCCACTAATATTTTAGAGGTAGCTGTGTACAGCACCAGGCCAGCTTTCTGTATTCCTCTTTTTGAAATATTTTATTTGTACACTACAGAGAGTATCACAGTGCAGCAAGATTTTTCTCCTCTTTTTTCACTTTTTCTTGAAAATGTTAGTACAGATTGGCCACAGAAACTACTTGTTGGCATTACACACAAGCTCATGCCAATCATCTGCCAGCCATGATTGTAAGAATCAGGTTTTTTTCTTGTCACATACAACTATATCCAGCTGCATTTCAGATTCAGTTTTTTTTTTTCTTTTTGCCAGAAACTCTGTTGTGTGTAAGAGACTCTTGTCCGAGTCTGTTTTATACAATAGTCTTGATTATCTACGGGTCGATGAAAAAGGTTGCAACTCCGCAGAAAGAAAAGAAAAGAAAAAAGCTCAGCCAGGACACACATCACAGTCAAAAACTGAAGGAAGGAACTATGAAAGAAAAATTTACGGAAAAAGCAGAATTTTATTTTTTTCAGCTTGGAAGACAATAAAGAAGTGGCATCAGATGCTGAGACGAATGGCATTATACATATTTCACAGGTGGGATCAAGGGAAATTCACGCAGGTTTTTTTTTTCTGAACTTGTTTAGTTTTCTATGGACAATTTATGGTGAACATAACTCGTCACCAAACAATATGATTTAATGCTAATAGTGAATAAGATTGATGTCAAGTTTACTGCTGTCAACTGTGACACTGCACATTACATGTGATGCACACATGCCAGTTATTTATTTTGTCGATAAGCTAATTCAGTTTTTAGTAATGAAAACTATATGTTAATTAATCTCCCATTTTGATTTAAAATATATATATTTATATTATTCAATTTCTGCTGTTTTGTTACTATGTTTTTGGAATTTATGTTAAGTATGTTGGAATGTATTTGTTAATGTCATTTTATTCATAATTTCACAGTTTTTGTTGGTGGTCGGTAATGTTTATTTAATAGTTATATATATATATATATATATATATAAAGATTTGGAAGCTTCTGCCTAAAGAGCAGGATGTGGTCAAGTATTTTCAAGATCACGTTACATGGGATGTACACATGCCAGTTATTTATTTTATAGATAAGCTAGTTTAGTTTTTGGTAATACAAACTAAATGTGAATTGCTATTTCTCTGTTATTTTATCTCACATTTTGAAAAAATAAATTACAAAGATTTGGAAGCTTCTGCCTAAAGAACAGGATGCAGTAAAGTATTTTCACGATTACAGTGAAGTATTTGTGATTAAATGGGGAAAAGAATAATTGGATTTGAGCAAGAAGATAGTGATCACATATGCAAGTGTATATGAAAAATTCTACAAATTGGCTTATCTAAAATTAATAAAGGTTATATAAAACCATGGAAAGATATATGAAGAGTATGTTCTTACACAATGCTTATTCATTATTGGCATTAAGTAACACTGATTGGCAACATGCATATTGACAACAAAAAGAGGTCAACAGAAAACTAAACAAGTACCTTTTTTTCTTTAATAATAATAAAAAAAATCTAAAGCAGGCTTATTTTTTGAAGTCAGGTGCCTGCAAATTGATTAGCCTGGGACGAAGCAATGCAAGGCACTGATAATGGCTGATATACATTTTTTACTTGATCTTTAACCTATGACAGACTGGAGGATATCTTTTTTTTAAACAGCCATGCTAATATAGAGCAACTGAAAGGAAAAAATTAAAAGCAATCACTGTTAAAAAAAAAAGAACTGAAAAACTTTATATCTCTTCATCTATGAGCACCATTAGCTGCTTTAAGACACCAATACTTTTATTTATTTTTTTAGAAAATTTCATTTATTTCTAGTGAAATTGCACATGTCTGAAAAGTAGTAAAATTCTTAATTTCTTACATCTTTTATCTGAAGATAAAAATTTCATGGTAAAAGTACCTGTGTGCGAATGACGTCCCCAAGTTTAAACTGTTCAAGACAGAAAAAAGAGTTTCAACATCAATACTTAGAAGTTTTGACACTTATACAAATTCCTCGATAAATGAGGAAATATATAACAGTAATTTCAACTACTGTTATTTAAAAAATCCCAGCAGTCCATGGATTTCCAGTACTTGATGACACACTTGTGACACACAGTGTGAATATCCTGATCCACAAAATAGGGAATTTCACATGGAGAACAGTTGCTGAAGAAATGGAATGTTTTAAATGACTATCAGAGATGGCATTTGTCATGCGTCGGCCTCACCGCACATAATAGAGAGAGTCTGCGCAAGTTTCCACGGGAGTTTGTTTTTCGTTGAAAACTCATCCTCCTCTAGTGTTTGCATTAACTGAAAGAGTTAAAAAAAACAACAACTAAGAATACAGCCTGATATAACAAGGTACAGTTACATAATCAATAAAAAACATGATGGGATTATTCATAGTTTCCTCTGGGTTTCGAAGATCTGTAGTAAAAAAACTAAGACGAATACAGCAAAAAAAAAAAAAAAAAAAAAAAAAAATTTGAAAGCAGCGCCCGATTAACCTCTGAATCAAGGGTAAGCATAATATCATTTTTGGACACCATCTCATTTGGCAAACGTTTTCTTAATTCTTCATACATGAAAACTCATAAATGATACTAATATTATTCCCAGGAGTGACTTTAAAAAGATCATATATATTTCATTAAACAGCTCTTTTATGCTCACTGTATATAATTCAGATATATTTAGAACTTATAGCTGTATGCTCAATTTCCTGGATGGTTTCTAACCAGTTAGCACATCAAGATGCTGTATGATTAACATCCTATTGGTCACATTCCTGTTTCCCGGTTAAATATGTTCCCTGAAGTAATGTGCTGATTTTCTCTTGCATTAGGCAAACTCTTCCTTCCAAAAAAATTAAAAATTCAATGTAAAAAAATGAAAATGTTTCATAGTCATTTTGGGGCCTTCTTAAATTTTAGAGGGAAAGCACGTGCTTCACATGCCTTTTGGATAATCAGGCCCTGTTTGAAAGAATACAGAAACAAATCAAATTTTATTGTCAGCAGTTGCCGGTAGATGGCAGACAACGAACCACTGTAGACAGTTAGTAATGGCGTTTACAGGCGAACAGAAAGCATTTTGCGTCTTAGAAGTTGCAAAATCTGAATCAGTGGTGTTGTTGGTCAGTGAGCATTTCGTACAAAATATCGAACACAGAGACTAACTGGCAAGACAATTCATGTGTGGTACAATGAGTTTAAAGAAACAGGATGCTTGTGTGATAAGAAAAGAAGTGGGCAGGAAATGGACTATCGCATTGACAGACTTACCAAGTTCTGAAAGCCAAAAATCAGGAGATTTCATTTCACAGGGTGTCTACAGAAATTGTAAAAAAAAGTTCCCTGATTTTTCCCTGATTATCTTTATCAGACTTCCCTGATTTCCATTATTAACAATACACATATAGTATTTTTTCATGTCTGATGCTTCCTCGTATAACATGGGATTATTCATAGTTTACAAACTATGAATAATCAAATAGTCACAACAGTCAGACAATTTTGACAGTCAACAAAGTCAAAATAACATACTTATTCAGCTTGGTAATATCTCATTTGGGAGAAAAAGGAAGAAAAAAACATAAAAACTGCCATACTGATTGACAGTTTTATAAATCCAAACTCAAAATTTAGTCCAACAACTTCATATAATGGCCAATGGATATATCGTGACAAGAAAATGTCCTCATTTCCTGAGGAATGTTCAATTCTAAGACATATCTACATCTGACGGGATAGCTAAATGGATTAAGCTGTCCACCTGGTCAGGTTATGCTAATGTATCATTTAAATTTTCAAAAATGAGTAAACTGTCTTTAATATAAACGCTATCTACAGAAAATGAAGCCATCTGATCACCTTAATTTGTGTTAAATAGTAAAAACTCATACAATGTGCATCTTTTTAAATATATTGGGAAAGGTTAATCAGCATGTGAAAAAATATGGTACATAAAATAGACAAATCAGCCTCTCTGGCAATGTGAGAACACAAATATTTTCGCATATAGACAAATTTAACTGATTTCAGTGTATCTTTACAAAGTTCCCTGACTTTTCTCTGATTTTTCCAAATTGATAAATCTGCCTGACTTTTCCATGATTCCCTGATTTCCAGATTCTGTAGACACCTTGTTTCAGAAATCAGGAGATATTTTTGCCAATGAAAACTTATTAATTTTTAAAATGTAAACATGTTTAGTGCAAGTTTAATTTTAAACAAGGCTTGGTTATTACTGAAGATAAAAAAAAAAAAAAATACGACACTCTTAGTTAAATAAAGGAAAAATGTACCCCTTACAAGTAGAATGCATTTAAGCAAGTGATGTTTAGGATGTTTTAACATACTTTTAAATTAACTACATATTACACAGGAGGGGGATGTTTTGCTCCCCATAAACATATATAAAACTATAGTAATGAACATAAATAAGTCTTAATTGGATCAAATTATTAATAATCTAAAACATGTCTACAGTAACAGTAAAAAAAAAAAAAACTTAGAGATTCATCATTTATAATGAATCTGAATGTAGTTTACCACATAAAATACTACTGGTCAATCATACTAAAGAACAACTATACCTGTGCTGGAGTTTTCATCTTTGAATCACAGTACATTTGATTGTAAAACAGAATATTTAAAAAATCAAGAGAAATATGTCAAAAATCAGGAGTATGGAAAAACATGTGAAAATCAGGAAACTTGGCAAGTCTGCACTGATGTATGCTGTATGACCAAGTGTTCACACATAGAACACCAGTAGGTTATGTAAGTAAAACTTTATTTGTTTCTGTATTCTTTCAAATGTCCTTTTTTGCTGTATTCATCTTAATTTTTTTTTTTTTTTACTACAGCGCTTCGAAACCCCGGAGGGAATAATGAATAACCTTGTATTTATGCTCCATTTTTTAAGCAACTACTGAATATAATACAATATTTTTTTAAGGTTTTTACTACTGAGCAATTCCATTGTAACAGACAAACAGTCAGAGGAAAAAATGGTCTTACCTTATTTTTTAAATAATAATTACATAATACAAAGATGACTACAATTAGCATATGATGTTAGAAGAAAAATTAATATAGTTATTATGAATGAATTTTTTAATGTAAATAATTATGATTAAAAAAATGGTATTGTAACAGACAAACATCTATCACAAAATTCGACTCTTGCCACAATATAGTTATGAAAAATATGTAATCTTATCTGTAAAAGGCCAACAACAAATATCTAACAGACAAACAAATAAACACATAAAAAGAAGCTACATTGAATATAATGGATTTTATGGATTTTGACTATTTAAAATTTTATAAAATGCATTGCAAATATAAAAAATCTAGGCTTAATACTATCAGAAATATATATTATCTATTTGATGTAAAAAATAAAATACTAAGAATGGTAACATTTGCTTGGAATTGTTCTACTGTAATTAGTTACATTTTGATCTTTTAAAAAAAATTAGTTGCTGATTATTTGGTAATTAAAACTACGCATAGATTTTTGCTGTTGACATTTATGAATTTGTGTAATTATTGCATTTTTTTTTTAATTTTTAGGCGAGTTATTGCCAAATTTATAATAATAAAATAAAATAGCTCCAATTGCTCTTGAGAAAAAAGGAACAAGAAATACAAAAAAAGGGTAATAAAAAGAATCAGCTTAATCCAAAAAATTTATAACAGAATTCTTTCTCTAAAGCACTTATCTAAATATAAAACTTTGTAATGGAATGAAAAAAAATTTGTCAAATCCATTTGCAATAAGTTTTTTTTTTTTTTTTTTTTTTTTAACCATGTGGAAAAATGGTTATTGTCCTCGTCAGGGTAGGAAATCGAAAGCATATCTGAAGCGTTTTATTGGTTTAATCTGCATTTTATTCGTTTTCTGATTGGTCTATGCAGTAATATGTATTTTCCCTTTACTTTCAACAGAGATGGATACTTCTGTTGCCACTATGACAAAAAAGTAATAAAAACTACAAAAAAATTTAATAACTCAGAAACAAATTGAGATACAGCTTTCAAACAAATTGCATTTGAAAGTACATTTTCTCCTGTATACGACGGTGTAAAAAGTAATATTGTGGGATGTTTAGAAGTTTATGAATTAAATTTCATTTAAAATTGGTCGTCAGATTTCTTGGAAATCTGACGATGGAAAAGCCTTTTCCCGAACAGCCAATGAAATGCTTGGATAATACGTAAGTTTCAGGAAATTTGACGAGTCGCAGGCGATTTTTGTCACTTGCAATTTTTACGTGTAATAACACTATTAATGTTTAATTCACGGCATACGTAATGTATGATCAACTCCGTGCGATTTTTTATGTCTTAAATTTTAGTCTTTGAAAAAATCATTTTCCAAATGGTCATTGTAATTTGTTAAATTGCATTTTCATTATTTATAAAAAAAAAAAAAAAAAAAAAAAAAAAAAAAAAAAACAAGAATCCAGTTTTTATGAAAAAAAAAAAAAAAAAAAAAATAGTTGGCATAAAAAAAAAAGAGTTGTTATGAGAAAACATCAAATGAAAACAGAAATAGGTAATGTGAAAAAAAGTTATAAAAAAATTACCAAAAAGACCCTGTTTGAACAAATAAGTATACACCTCTACAATAAGGACCTCCTCGCCCAATCCATCTTCCTGGAAAATGGTAATTTGAATGACCATTTTTCCAAGAAGATGGATTGGGCAAGGAGGTCCAATTCCTTGGCCACCCAGATCACCTGATATAATGCCGCTGGACTTTTTCCTTTGGGGATTTGTAAAGGACAATGTTTACAGGAGGAGAGTGTCGAACATTGATGACTTAAAAGCCAGAATTACAACCGCAATAGCCTCTGTGGATGCCGACATGCTTGCCGCTACCTGGCATGAAATTGACTATCGACTTGATATTCTCCGTGCGACGAAGGGGGCACACATGGAAGTTCATTGACAAGGGTCATGAAACTTTTTGAGTCTATCTAACCACTTATGTTATTAATTTTAATCTATCTTTATTATTTTATGAGTTATTAAACATCAAAATGGGTCCGGGACTTTATAAACACCCTGTATTTTAAAATTTATGAATTCAACATTGTAAACTTGTGAGAATAGAATTCACAAACTTGCTAGTTAATTACACAGCAACTGCAGAAAATCCAGTAAAATAAATTATTCCATAGTAATTTAGAAAGACAAAAGAAATTATAAACTGGAAATTTTTTTTGAAATGATTAATATTGTATACCTAAATTATTAATTAAAAGAATTTTCAGTCCAATACAGAACATGAAGAAAATTGAAATATATAACAAACAAAAATAAACTTACCTGATCATTATATTTTACAGCATACGCGTACAGATCATACAATGCCACGTTAGTATTAAATTCATGAGCATGAAGCTAAAAAAGAAAAAAAAATAATTCAGAATTTCAAGTCATGAATAATTAAAAGTTAAACATTATAATTTAAAAATAAATGTCACTTATTAAAAAAACGAGTGGAGATCTAAATTGTATTTATATAGAATTTTAACTTTTTGTGTCTGAAATTATGATTTAATGAAAATTTCCCTTTCAAAAAGTATGAAGCTACCTATTGTAATTGTCCTGAGGAAAGCAAATTCTGGTAATTTTGATCAATCATGACTCCAGATCCCAAAACCACCCTTCATTCAAAATACTGATTTTTAATACAGTTGAACCCAGTTAATACAAGATCCCGCTTAATACGCAATTTTTTTCTGGTTCCTTGAGTATCGCCCATAAGGCTAATGCAAAAATATCATGTTTACTAAAAAACAAAAAAATCAAACTTAAGACGCAAACTCATAGATCAAGATGGGAACTCCTTTTCTCTTTTCCAGTGTTGCCAATTTAGCAGATTTTTTTATTCAAACCACTTTTTCCAAATAGTAATATTTGCTACATTTAATAACAAATCAGTTAAGTTGAACATCACTAATCGGAAATAGTGGTAGATATTTGAATTAAAAACCCCTGCTAAATTAGCAACACTGCAATTCTTCTTTGATCCCGCATTCCAACAGTGGCCGACAGGTTCTGCTCTCAAAGCTGGTAGATGTGAGGTGCTGGGTTTGAACCCAATTGTACCTGTCGGCCTAATCGTTCAGAGTTTTCTGTGGTTTTCTTCGAACCTTGGATGTCCTTGCGTAAATACGGGTTACGTTCCCTTAGAAGGACCCCCCCACAGAGACCACTCCCTCTCGGTCTTATATCCCTCGTGTAGATAATTGGCCGTCATAAAATCAACCCTCAACCCACCATTCTTTGTCTCACACTTCATGCATGCTTTTACTGTAGTGGAAAGAGACAGATGAAGACAGATTATAATGATACTCATTATTACATGTACTAAATATGTATGATTTTAATAACTGAATTGTGCTTCAAAGTTTTAATATTTTTTCTATGTGTTAAATAGTCTAGTAGGAAAATAATTTTGTTGTTTTATTTTTGGTTGTAACGTATTAATTGACAATAAAGCCATGTTTGAATCCATATTTATTTTAAGTTACTGTTCCTGTCGGCCCTATAAAAGAATCAATGAATTAAACTTGAATGCAGTTAAATTTAATATAAATATATGTAAAAGACACACTTTTCGACCATAAACATATAAATTAAAGCTCAGAAGTTGATTTAGAAGTTTAGGTGTGTAAATAAGCTCAGTTCCTGCAACAATACACAAATCATGTTTAACACACGATATTTGCCCACTCCCTTAAAACACCTCTTAACCGGGTTCGACTATATATGACTTTTGTCATGAGATTCGTACTTATGAACCAATTTGAAAGTGACTGGGCATGCATACAGGACTTATCAAGACAGCTACATCTACCTTCTTGTTTCAAAATGGTGTCCACTTAAAGCTTTCAAATGAAAAAAGATGCACAAAAAATTTAGAAATCCTACATATTCTCCAAATTAAATGTTCGGACTTGATACATGGATTGTGAAGTGTTTTTTGTTACGCCTCTATCTTTAAAAATGGCTCAGATATAGCAGTTTGAAATAGTAGGTTGGCTGGCAATTGAAACAAGACAACACATTAAAAATAAGGTGTTCCTCCATAAACAAGTTTAATTTATTAATTTTAATGAATGCAATCTCTCACTAATTTTCTTTCATTCTTGTAATAATCATTGTACCAACTCTCATATGTGTAAAACTACATGGTCATATCTGCCAGCCTGAAATTCTTACCAAGCTTGGCGATACAACACCACCAAATTTGGCAGCAAAAGTATGTTACCATAAATGAAGCCAACTTGACAATAGCCTGATAGCTGACTATTTTTTTTTTTTTTTTTAATTTCCGTTCAAATTCAATATTGACAAAAACTGGGAATCTTCTATAAGCAGGTTCCATGCATTTTCGCTTTGTGTATTTTAGTAAAATTAGCTAAATTCTTAAAAACAAGGAATAGAGAAGGTATCTTTTTCTTCTGGTACAGGTTGGAACATCTTTTTGAAAACACGTTAGAAGAATAATGCTATCATTAAAAA
This sequence comes from Maratus speciosus, assembly GCA_963932465.1. NCBI lineage: Eukaryota > Metazoa > Arthropoda > Arachnida > Araneae > Salticidae > Maratus > Maratus speciosus. Next base: position 22,088,401 of record OZ010799.1, on the reverse strand, counting down.
ACTTCAGCAGGTTTTTGTCCATAAAAAAAAAATTAGCTCAGTTGGTATTTAGAGGGATTTTGTGGAATATTTACAACTCTAATTCAAATCATTTCTGTAAAATATAGTTCTCAGTATTCTATAGAACAAAAAATGTACAGATATAATGGCCTTACGTTATAAATATGGAATTTTTTCAGAACAAACTTTTACTCCATTGTTTTTCAACATAAAGAAAGCTAAACAGTTATAATTGGAAAAGAAATTGTCCATTTAAAAATACAGTATAATCCTGATTTAATGATTTCTTCAATTTAACAATAAATTTTAATGGTTTTGATTCACTTATATTGATTTCTATGATGAATGATCATTGTTTTAATGATAGTTTGCCCTCTTTAATGATAATTTTGATAAATTTGAAAATCGTTTTTAGTTAGAAAATTTGCTAACTTTTGCTTCTGTTTGTCTATTCACCGAGATGTGATGATAAAGAGTTGTAAACAAAGGAATTGAAAACATCAGTTTGGCATAACATTTGTAAACAGAACTTTTCATTTTTAGATTAAGGCTGTTCTTAACTGCTCTGCTCAACAAGCGCAAAATGTTTTGACACATTTATAAATTCATTTTTTAATGGAAAGGTATAAAATTGGAAAGCCTGGCCATGGAAGCGATTTAGAATTGAACTGTTTTTTTCATTTTTTGATCAATCAATTACCTATTGAGCTATAAGCCATTTTGATCATGTGACAAATACATTTTTCGCCGCTCTTGAGTGCTCTTTCTTCCTTCGCGTGGGAATTTGGTTCAAAACACCCACTTTGACACTATTTTCTGAAAGATCTACTGCATTTGCAAAAAAATGAAAAAAAAAAAAAATTAAAACTTATGTCAGAAAGTTGCCCTTTCGGATTTGAGAACACCCTTAAGTAAACTATGGCTCCCGTGTTTCCATTTGTGAACTATAAATTATTAAGTTCTGTGATGAAAACAAGCCAAATTAGCCCGATTTAGATTCAGACACAAAAGATTAAAAAAATCTTATAAGTTACTTCAGTTGAAGCAAATACTGTGTTAGAAGCAGCAAAAAATACTTAATGAGGCTCATGTAGGTGAACTGTTGTATAATGCTTTTGCAACAATTGAAAAATCCATGTCACTAACTACATTTAAGAAAAAAATAAAGCAATGTATCAATAATATTAATTGATTAAAAGTGTATATTTTATGCGCCAAAAAGAAAATATAATTAAATACAAGTAGTATGGTTTTTTTTTTTGTTTGTTTTGTTTTTTTTTAAATTTAATAAATAATTGTTATGCAGTTGTAATTTATCTATATGTTCCCTGATTGAATGATAACCCCAATATAATGATTTTCAAGAAACCCTTTCAAATCGTTAAATCGAGATTTGACTAACGTTTAGCCTTGTACAACAAACAATGATTTTGGAACGTGATAAACTAAAGTATCTAGAACCCCTCCTAATTTATATTATTGCCAATTGGTGTGTTTTATGCATTTTATAACAAGTTAAAGTATTGTTGGGTATAAATAGAACATTGGACATTTACTATTATGTTAACTTAAACTTACATAAAATTATAACATGTTATGTTTTTTAATACTGAGGGCTTTCCAGCATTTTCAGATAAACACTTACAAAACTTTAGATATATTAAATTTTACTTTGCAGTTTAACACTAAATTATCTTTTCACATCCCTTCATCGTATATACTTCATAAAATACAATTCTGCTAAAAATATTTTGATCTACAGCCAATTTAACTAGTTTTCTGGAAACGGCATATTATGCAACAGCTGCTTATAGGGTTAAAAGCACATCTCAATAGATATCAGTTAAAACTTCACTTACCCTAGACTCTTCAGCTAACATAGCATTCATATCTTGATCGCTGATTGCAGCCATATTTTTTATATCTCTGTAATATCTGAAAGGAAATATATCAGTGAATTTAAACAATTTTATTTAAAAAGAATAATATAATGTGCAATGAAAAATGAAAACTAAATGTCTAAATTATATTTCCCAAATATTTCTACCAATTCTCGAATAATGAGATTTTTCTTATCAATAAATATTTTCATAGCCATTTTCACTGGCAAACCTTTCCTAGTTTTTTTTTTTGTTTTGTTTTTTTTTTAGTGTCGTTACAAAGCAATTTTTACAAAATGAATTAATCTGCCTTTTACAATATTTTCAAATAATATGAACATACAAATTCAATCAATAAAATTTTACTTTGACCTTTTACTTTATTTAAAGCTTTTCTTTTCTTTTTCTTTTTTTTTTTTTTTTTTTTTTTTTTAATTTCTTAAATGACTAATGCAAGAAAAATGTAAATTTTGGAAACACAATATTGAGATTTTACTGCATATAATTATTAAAAAAATGTTTTTAATTTTAATAAACGTGTGTCGCTGGCAAAAAACAATTTTTGAGATTTTTGACTCCTGCATACAGGCCAACTTTGGAGGTCGAAAAAAACTAAAATAAAGAAGATTCTTCTTGTAGCATTTTCCAGGTTAGTATGCAGTTAAAAACAAAACGTATAAGCATAAAAATTACAAAGAAATAGAAGTACAAAAACAAAGACCTTTTCTAAAACGATATGTATTAATTTTCTGAATAGAAAATATATTATATGCAGCTATTTTAGCATAATTAAAAAAAAAAAAAAAACTTTTAGAGATTATTTAATTTTAATCACTTAACTCTAAGCACTTAAGATAATTACTAAGGTTATTATAAATTATGTTATTTTTTAGAAAAATAAGTTTGATCCGATTATGTACAATAACAACAGATTCAATTTTCAATAAAAATTCTTCAAAAAACTTCATGTCTCGTCAAAGAACATAGAAATCACTATAACAGAATAACAAATCAGAACACAGAATAAGTAAATCAAAACAGACAAAGATTACTGAATGTTTTCTTAATTCAAGATTACCTTTCTACCCAATCTTTGTAAACAGGAATATCCTTGGCATATAAAAGTTTGCTACTTGGGGAGTCCTTCCCGAGCCTGTGGTCTGACGTTGAACAAGCGTCCATGAAGGTCTGTGCTACTACCGAAAGACAAGAATCTACTATGTTGCTCTTGTGTATGTCAAACACAAAATTAGGATTCTTTATTAGATTGACCCAGAATCGGAGAGGAAGACTGGAATGGGTGAAAAAACAAATTACCACTGAAGAAACAAAGACATTAAAAAATGTAGTTTACAAAAAAATAATTTCATTGCGGCACTGTAAAATCACAAACAGATTTTGAAAAAACCAATTTCAAATACAGACAATAGTTTTTTTGGTCATTAATTAATTTTTTTATTGAAATATTTATTCATGTTATTTAACACCTCATGTGAGTACGACAAATTAATAAGAAATAATTATTAAGGTATTTAATTTTTATTAAAATTTTGAACATAGGGATTGTCATAATTTAATAAAAATATTGAGGGAAGGAGCCACTATTGACCGACCATCATAGGGATTGATAATGAATTTAATTAAATAAAATGTTGCACAATGATGAGAAATCATACTATTAAGACATAATAACATGGGCAATAACCTTTTAAGACATGCCGATTTTTGGTAGAAATTGAAAGTTTTGGTGGTTTTCCCTAATTAATAGGAACATATTTGATAGAATGAGAACGGGCTCTGTGACAGACAGAGGAGCGAGACAAATAGGGTTTCGTCAGATGAACGAAACCCTAAAAAATACCTGATGTCAAGTTATGCCGAGGGAAGATCCACACAATTGTGTGGGTGCAGACTTGGTTTTAAATCCTTCTATATATAAAAAAAGGTTTTGATTTGAAAATGAGCCAATGAAAATCTGCGTAGATATTCCGGGTAGATCGGCATCCAATTTGAATGCTTAAGCATGGCCTTTCATCGTTAATATTTTAAAAAAACTGTTGCATACAAAAATATGAAAATCGGCGGTATTGTAGAGAAATGTTTGATAAACACGCTGATGCAGACAGTTTTCAAATCGCAGAATTATTTTAAGAGATATTTAATGCTACAGTTGGACAAAATCGTTCCACTAAAAAAGTTTTATTGGAGCAAAAACTATACATGAAAATTTAAGATCATTTTATACGTTATAAGTTTCCAGTGTGCAGATTGTATTTATTTTTCTTATTTGACTCATTTTTTGAGGTTTTATTTCTATTTTAAATTCAAATTTTCAGCATTTCGAGAGATATTTTTTACAAAATTTAGAAAATGTTATTAATTTAAACTGTTGCCAATTGTATAAACAGCGCAAACAAAAATGTTTACTGCAAATTAAAAATTTATTTACACGTGACTATTACAAACAGAAAAAAAAAAAACTTTAAAATTAGAATTAAATGATTACATGTTAAAAGCAGGAAAATTACGTCATAAGAACCATATTTGCACTTGAATTTGAGAAACAAAACTTTAAAATTAAAAAAAATCATTATTATGCGTTAAAACTTGTAAATGGAGGAAATTACGTCATATTTAAAATGGCCAAAAAATGTGGCAAAACAATTTAAAATGAAAAATATATTTGCGCGAGATATTTTGAGATAATCTTTTCAACTATTATCGTGAATTCGAAGACAGCGCAAATAATATTTCCTTCTAACAACAAAAGTATTTTCACGTGAATATTAATAAGAGAAATAAAACTTTGGTGTAAATTACGTCAGATTTGAAACGATACATTTAAAATGAATTATTTAAAAGAACTATCTTATAGCGCTGTTAAAAGATACCGGGAGACTTTACTTAATTCATTTTACATTAGCTTATTTTCAAATGTTTAACTAATTTTTTTAATTAAATACGAAAACAGCCATTGTATCTCTAAACAGCACCAGATTTGGTCTTAAAAATCCCAATCCAAGGAAAACGAATGGAAACCCGTTTACAGAGAAATTGCTACTGTTTTTTTTTTTTTTTTTTAAATTTTAATTCAATATTTTTAAAGTCGATCAAATTAGCGTGCTTTTTGGATTTTGGTGTGCCTGAACGAGGTTTGGCGAGCATAGCTCGTAGGGGGCAGAGCCCCCTAGTTTCACAAAAAGAAGAAATACTTTTTCTTTTTTTTAGGATCACCTGCACAATTATGTAGGTCAGATCTTAAAGGGCTAACAAGAAGGGGGGTGGGGGGTAAAGAGAAATCATGCACCTCTCTTCCATAAATTTTAAAGTTTCATTTAAATTTTCTTTTTCCTTAAGATTTTGAAAAAATATATATTAAAAATTGTTTTTTTCAAGCAATTTAAAATAATTAGACATTGAGAAAAAAATATTATTAAGATCAAAAGTCTTTATTTATTATTATAAGACTTCAACTTACAAAAACACATCTGAAAAAATCTGCTCCCACCAACTGGGTTTTGTTTCTGGCTTACAGATATTAACTTCCAATATAATGCAACAAAATCCAAAATGGATAATTCCAATAAAATTTCACCAAAGAGTTTTTGCGGCAATAATTCAAGTGATGATAAATATTTTCAGATATGAAAGTGACATGGAATCAAAGTGTCAGTTCATGACTTAAAGAGTATCACAAAAAATAGCAACTTATAAAATATAGACATAAAATAGATTTACATGGAAGTCTTAATTAAAAGTTTGATGTTAATTAATTAAAAATTCTTTTTCTCTGTTTTTTTTTTTTTTTGTCCTTTTAATGTTTAGTAAACACATATAGTATAATTAAAACAATAAGATGTATAGAATATATTTTCCTTCAGTTATATATTCTTTGCTAGAAGCATTTTACGAAAAGAGTGGTGTTTGACTTCAACGTGTTTGGACAATATATATAAAATTAGACAAAAATTAATCATTTTACTAAATTTAAAAATATGGTACTTTTATGTTAGCTGGGTGCAAATCTTGTCCTTAGCTTTTTTTTTTTTTTTCTTTAATGTTGCGAATAACAACTTTTATTTTTCATGTATATAAATTAGAAACCAAGCTTTGATGTGAAATAAAATGTTGTGGTTTATAGTAATATTATTTTTGTATGTCTTTTCCTTTTTGTATTTTAAATTAAATGAGTGAAAAACAAGTATTCTAAATGAAATTTATGTAACTTAAATGAAACAAATGAAAGGTTTATAATTTAAATTAAATTAATGCAATACCATTGGTGGAGATGGGAGCAAAGTTTATCAATTTATCACCTGCTAACATAAAAGTACCAAAAATATCTATTTCCATTGGAAGCAAACATAAAAAAAATACTCTGAGCTATATCATCAAATAAAGCCAATTTTCTGCTTCTCACCCATACAGTTTTTGATATGCATATAAATTACAGAAAAAATGCCACATCCATCAATTAAAATCAATCTCTTACCTATTTGACTTCCATGTGTGCACCACCTCTGGATCTGTAATCCCATGATTCAGTGCCTGATCATCTAAAAAGTCAAACATATACTTGATAGCTAAGGGCAAGGCACTCCCACGATGGGCTGTAGAAAAGATCGTCTCAAACAAATCGTCTACGAACTTTTGTAGTGTACCCTGGGGGAAAAAAATAAAGAACATTTCATCAGATCAGGCCCTTATTATCACATGGGCAAATTGGGACTTTGCCCAGAGGCCCCGGACCTCAAGGGGCCCCCAAATCCATATATTAATTTATAAAATATTACTTCCCCCCCCCCCCCCCCCAATTCCAACTTTGAAAAATTTCATCTTTAAAAGATTCTACCAAAACTTTCTGAAAACAGCTTTCATTTTGAACTCACAGAGCTCAATGCTTTCACAAAGCTAACCTCAACTACTATTAAAATAAGAAATAATATTTTGATTTTAATGGATTACATTAGCAATAAACTTAAATCATATCTAAACTTTGGTGTTTGAAAATAATCAATTCTAATTGTCATGAGATAAATTTTCTTCCGTATTTGAAGTATTTTCTTTTAACTTTGAAATAAATATGAAAATAAACCCAAAATTGCCTTCTTTTTAGATTTATAGAAAAAACACTTTCTACTTGTTTAATAGAATATATTTGATATGATATTATGTTGTGTATAGTACACCTTAAAAAGATGTAAAAGAAAGTAACTCGATTAACTCATATTTATATATTAGAGTATTTGACACTCTTCCATAAGTTGAAGTTATGAAATTCCTCTTAAAGTAACATAACAAGTTGCTAAAGTTATATAAAAGAGTTTTGTTCTGCACTAAAGAAAAAAAGAGTATTTTTAGAAATTAAGGTACTTAATTTAGAATTGACAGAGCTAAGAATTTTCTTCTTTTGAATGGGGCCCCCTAATTTATCTTTGCCCAGGGCCCCATGTAGTCTTGATCGGGGTCTGCATCAGGTACGTCATTGACAGTGGCAGCTCATGGGTTATTTAAATGGATCTTCACAACACATAATACACAAAAATAAAATCAGCAAGTATGACTCAATGTGCAGTTTACAATACATTTGTGTTTTTAAAAGTTAAGGGCAGTTGGAAGTCAAATTCGTAAAAAAAAGTCTTTTTTTTATTTTTTAATATTTTGAATCCTTTATTTTTCCCCCTCTCGAATGGTATATTACTTTTGTTTCTACGACAACAAGAAGTTAAAAAAAATTAAGTAATTCAGTTTGTTTACATCATAGATAAACACTACATACGTAAACTTTAAACTCAATTTTCTCAAGATGTTGCTTTTTGAATTTCAATGTACCTTTTTACAGAAACTACTACAGATTATTGTTTGCAATCTTAGCAGAATATTTCATACATAGCCCTGATTAATCTGAAGTGAACTTTTGTTACAACATGCACATTAAATATGTATAAAAGCTTTATAAAAACTTTTTTTTTTTGGAAAAATGCAATTTTTTTGTTATTTAAAAGTGATTTTTATTCCAGATTTTTTTTAAAAATAACTAAAGAACATCTGTTTATAAAGTTGACTTCAGTTTATTAGGAATTGTTTATATTATGTATATAAATAATTTCAAGTGAATATCTTTGGTAGTTCCTGAAAAAAGGTACCTTAATTTAACATGATAGGTACAGAGACATTCAATTGCCCTTAAAAGAGAGCAATGCAATAACTAGTACTTACCGGTCAGGGGAAAAAAATAACATTTTACTTTCTATGAAGGAAGATGGTATGATCAAAGAAATAATAATAATAATAAAAAAATAGCAATTTAACAAATTACAACGACCATTTGGAAAATGATTTTTTCAAAGACTAAAATTTAAGACATAAAAAATCGCACGGAGTTGATCATACATTACGTACGCCATGGATTAAACGATAACATTCCTGGACCCATCGTGAACAAATTTTAAAAGAAATTTCAGTTTTACAATTTTTGGTACTGTAAATTTTTAAACTTTTATGGAGCTGGTCATACATTACGTACGCCATGAATTAAACATTAATAGTGTCATTACACGTAAAAATTGCAAGATTTTCTGAAACTTTCATATTATCCAAGCATTTCATTGGCTGTTCCGGAAAAGGCTTTTCTATCATCAGATTTCCAAAAAATCTCATGACCAATTTTAAATAAAATTTCATTCTTAAACTTCTAAACATTCGACAATATTACTTTTTATACCGTCGTATAGAGAAAAAAATGTACTTTTAAATGCAATTTGTTTGAAAGCTGTATCTCAATTTGTTTCTGATTTATTAATTTTTTTTGTAGTTTTTATTACTTTTTTGTCATAGTGGCAACACTCTGTTGTCCATCGTTGTTGAAACCAAAGAGAAATACAGATTACTGTATATACCAATCAGATAACGAATAAATTGTGGATTAAACCAATGAAAACGTTCAGATATGCTTTTGATTTCCTACCCTGACGAGAACAATAACCATTTTTCCAAATGGTTAAAAAAATAGAATATGGCAAACCAAGGATGATTTCGGAAAAACATGTAAAGAATGAGGCAAATATACCACACTCTGAAAGTTACGCAAATGGAAAGATATGAGGTATGCCTTTCTCCTCATACTTCTCTCCACCTCCGTTTGGATAAACCGGTTTCAAAGAGTATTTTTTCTATCGCGCATACGATTCAGAAAAGACCAGGCACTCTCTGCTACTAAGTTACCATGTTTACATTATAACGATAATGTTTAGCATGGACATTTTTATAAGGGTGAATGAAGTTTATCCTAAAAATTGATGCTTAATATTTTATTTAATTTGTTAATTTTTTTTGTTGGGGTGAGAGGGGAGGGGGGTTCATGTGCACCAATACAGAAGTCGCCACTGATCATTGGACAGATGCATTTTTTTTTTTTACTAAAAGGCACACAGAAATTCATCCCCAATCGTAGTTTCAAAGTTTAGTTAGCTGATAAATTTAAAATAACATTAGGAGCTTAATACCACTAACGCGCATTTTAATTCTTCATTATACTTAAAAGTAAATAAAAGTTTTATAATTATTTTTATTTTTATAGTTTAATTCAGAAGCAACTAAAGAAAAATTACTTTGAATTAACATCCCACCTACTAGGTGGATCCTAATTCTGCCTGCTGACAGGAAAATCGAAATTAGTTCAAATACAATGTGATGAAATTCAAATGAATGTGATCAAATTAAGAAATTGGTTTGTAAACTCATATTTTTAGATCTAAATTGTAAAAATCTAGAAACATTTTAAAAGAACATCGAATAAAAACTAATGAATTTTAATTGGAGTTGGATGCATTATTATAATTTTTGTATGCTGTTTTTTTTTGGTAGTCTGAGGGTTAAGAATACCTAACTATTGATAAGAAAAGGAGCTTATGGTAATACATATATATATATATATATATATATACATGTAATCAGACTGATAAAAATAATTTTTCTGAATTTAAAGTAATTGTTTATTATAGGGAATTCACAATTTCATTGTTCAGTAATTTAAAGCAAAACAAAAAGTGCTTTGAGAAATTAAAAAATATAAAGAATTTTAAATGCTTAAGAAATTTCACTTTTAATTTATTTTTTAAATATATTTTCTTAGAAGATTATACAGTAAATCATAATTTAGATAAACATTCCGCAATCAGTTTGTTTAATATACCCATTAGAAAAATTGCTTTCTTATTACAGATAGGTAAAGAAAAATATTTAACTTTTCTAATTAAAACAACAGTTTGACATAATAAAATAATATTTACAAAAATATCATCAAAAATGTTCATCATTTTAAAGCAGAAAAGAAAGGAAAAATTGCCTTAGAAATTTTCTACTTAATTTCTTTTGAAAGCAATTTACCCAGAAATTTTTATACTAAATCATAATTTAGACAAACATTTTTTGGGATCACCTATTGAAAAATATACACTGGAAAATTATCTTTTTTAAAAGAGACATTAAAAGATAGTTTTTCTAATTTTAAAAGCATGCCAATTTTACCACAATTATTATTTAAAAGAACACTTTTATATTAAATATAAATTTAATTCTATCAGTGATAAAGAATATTAGAATATAACATTTTATTTTTTTTTCATTATATAATTAACAAACAAACATTTATATTAAATATATTGATTTCTTTAGTAACTACCTTTGTGGCTAATAGTCGTGTCAGATAAATTTCAGACACCATCTTGTTTCCTCTTTCACCTTCTTTCTGTTCAGCATCATGATGCCTCACCTAGAAATAAAAATAACAGTTTTTTAGAACAGCGATCACCAACCTTTCGACATCTCAAAGACCACTAAAACCATAATTTCAAATCTTGTAGACCACTAGTATTAATTTTTTAAACACATAAATGTATTTATAAAATACTGATCCGAGAAATTTCCTTTTATTAACCACTTAAGCACAGGTCCTGATTACTGAATAGACACAAGAAACATGTGCTTCCCTTAGAAAATTTTTAAGAGGCCCAAAATTGTGAGAATAGTGGCCCCAAATTTTATATTGAATTAATTTGATTTCAAATTTCTTATCAAATTACTAACTCATTAAAAAAAATTTTTTTTTTTTAAGTGTTCCATAAAAATACTTTTCATAACAAATTAATTTTTATTACAATAGATCAGTTTCAACCACAGGATCACGATTCCCAAGTTTGTCCTACTAAAAAAGTCGTCAATTTATCAGGCAATGTTATTGTTTAACCAACCAAAATAGAGAAAGTCCAATAAAATAATATTTGTAGTAATTTGAATACTATTTTTAATATTGGCGAGTTCCCTCGTATGTTAAATTTAGGAAAACTCTTTTCGAATGAAAGAGGGTCCCGAAATGACACTGTGCTTCCCCCATAGCTTCAGACGTTAATCGTGCCCTGCTTAAGCACCATGATGTACGCCATAAAATCTTCTACAATACCAGGACATATGTGAGTATGTCCTCATTTTAAGTCCAGACTGCAATGTTCTAAGCATCTGTTTTTTTGTATGGCTAATTGCTATTGTAATGGGTTTTGTACGGTCTTTATAGCATAAACATACAGAGCTTTTTTTTTTTCTCTACATTTCTGCACTTTATTGTAATGTAACTGCTCTATTTACTGAGCTAAAACTTCACTATCAAACAGCAGAGGCAAATGGAAGTCTGAAAAGTAGTGTGAAGTAATGTGGAAGACTTAATAATGATGCAGAAAATTCCAGTAAACTAATTTATTCATGACAAAAAACATGATGATATTTACAAGATAAAACATCAAGCATAACTTTACTTGAACTAAGCAAACTTAAAATAAAAACGAAGTAAAACTTAAAATATAACATTGCCAGCAAGACTTGCAGCAAACTGCTACTACGCCATAATAAAATATAAGTGCTGCTGACAAACTAGCAGGTATGGCAAGGTGAAATCATCTGTTTCGTTCTGTCATTTATACAAACAAAATATAGAATTTCTGCATATCAAGTGCTGCCATTCTTAGAAGTGAAATACTTATGTAAAACGGCATTGGCTTAAACGCATCTACCACATGCCCGACGCTATGACGTCAAACGTACAAACGACTGCCGTGACCAACGAGTAGCAGTGAATTAAGCTCACAGCAGTTACAGTGTGACTGAATCATGTATTTACGATGTATCAGGATACCGGCAGTGAGAAGCAATGGTGCTTTTATGCATTTCGCCGTTGACTTGAAGAGGTTAAAAACAAAGTATGTCATGTTATTAATTTGAATTTATTTTAACAAAAACTAACTAATATTTTAAGTTACCATGACAACAGTAACAATAATTCGAAAGACTTACGAACTCTACACGTGTAATAGTTGTTCATTATTTCGAACCTTATTTCTGTTTGTATAATGTAAATAAACCTTTATTTCATCTCCTCACATTAAATGTAATTAAAAATAATGCATAAGCTACTTTTTGACGAAATTTAATACATCTGGTTTTTGCATACTATCACATTATAAATGCTTATTAGGTAGATTTCGTAAGAAATACTACCTATTGCAGTCGTTACCATGGTGCGACTTTTGAAAAATTCCTTCATAACTTTTCATTATAGGACCCCAGGAACCCAAAACCATCCCCACCTAAAAAGTTTATATATATATATATGTATGTACTAAATTTTGTCCGCACGATAAAAGTCGCAATTATGCACGGATCATCTTCAAATTCGCCAACAACTTTAAGATGGCTAATATCTCGGCAGGGATTGAAAATGGGCATAATCGGCCCGAGGGAATGGAAACGGGGAGGGTTCAAAATTTTGAATACCGTCTTAACATGATTCTCATAAAACCAGCTCTTACACAACAATGGCAGGAAAAAATAAATATTTTTCATTATAGCAGTTGCCAACAATTAAAAAAAAGCAATAAAATTTTCACCACAACAATTGCTTTCTATTGCAGGAATTTCACGTGAAAAATTAAATTAAATAAATAGTTTTACGAATTGAAAACAAATTGAATATTACGTCATAAGTTTTCTAGAGCAAGATTTCCGCATGAAAACTCAAAATGAAATAAATAATTTGACGAATTTAAAAAAAAATATATTGCGTCATATTGGAAATAAAATGGACCTCAGCAGGGTAATATGCAACGTCATGCAAGTTTGAAGAAACGTATTAAAACATAATAAAAACCTGACTATGGAAATATTATTTTATTTTAACACTTTGAGGTTCTATGAATTTGCTTTAGCTATTTTTTAAACATATTCCATATACATGCATGTGTGTATTCGTGTATATTAGAATTTTCACAAAATGTTTAGCTCCTTAGAGCTCATTCTTAGTGAAGGAACTGGGTTTATCTCTAATCTTGATTTAAGTTTTGTTGGTGAATTTAGTACTTAACTTCGAAATCTACCTCCGCCTGTAGGCCTGAGCCGGCAGGGATTTTTTAACTCATAACAAAACTGTTTAAAGTTTAATTATAATGAAATTTAAAAAGGTCAGTTTTGTTTGGGAATAAGTTCATGGATATTTGGCTCTAATATAATGTAACATCAAGACAGAGAGCCATTTTTAGGTGTATTCATAATTATATAAATACATAGCACCTATCCTCGTCTTCTGGTCCATCTGTTTGCATATAACATTTCAAAAGCTACCCAACTGAATGGTTGGAAATTTAATTTGTATAATCATTGCAGAATTTTGTCCAGTCATTTTGAATTTTATGAAAATGAAATCAAAACTTAAAAAGATATTAATAAAAGTTTTCTTCATTCTATTAAATCCTATCAGACATCATTAATTCAATGATATCCCATGATAGGTAATGATTCTAGGTTGCCATGGTGATAACATCAATGTCCTATTTAAGATGGAGTCCTATTATTTCCATATTACTGAATTTAATATATAGAATCATAATAAATTTTGTATTCATGCACTTTTGCATTAGAATGTAACAGCTATTGCATCAAGATCTGACTATTTATAAAACTAGTTATAGTACGAATGCACCTTATTTGCCACATTTAACGTACAATTTCCGACTTGTTTATTTCAAGCCAAGACTGGAACAGAGCTTTACTTGTTGTGATAGGTAAAAATGTCCTTTTTGACAAATATTTTTATAACAAATTTTCCCTTAAAGTGAATTAACAAAAAATAAACCAATACTTACAAGATGCCAATATTTATAACCACCTTCTGGATCATGATTCATCGGGGATGTAGCTCTACTGAGAGGGGGACTAGTTTTTAATGAGAAATTTAGAGTTTCTGAAAAAATAAAGTAAAAGACTGATATAGCACAAAATCGAAATATAAAAGTTAACACACAACATTACATAGTTTTAATTTTTGGATATAATATTAGCTAATTACTTTTTTAAAAATTCTAAAACTTTCTTTAATTTTTTCTTTTTGGTAGGGGGGGGGGGTATAATAAATAAAATATGTACCCCGATTTTTATTTCTGAGAAAAAATCAAACATTTCAAGAAAGTCCCAAAATATTTTATTAATGCAATCAATTACTTTATATTACTTTTAAGTCCTGTTTTGAAAATAAAACAATTGTGCAACAAATTTAAGTGGATTACATTATTATAAATAACAATAAATTTATACTTTTTATGCAAACGAATCTATCTACACTCTTATGCAGCAAACAATTGCAAAAGAACAGAAAACAACAAACTTTAAATTTCTTAGTGGTTAATTTTTTTAATATTTTGAATAAATTTTGATAGTTACTGTAAAACAATTTATTTTAAATATGCAGCTTTCTTTTCTTCTAATAGGAAAATTTAAGTAAAAATAACGTCCATATACAGTCAACTCTGCGAAATCTGCCTGCTTAGGGACCGAGGATTTTGCAGGTTATGGATTTTTGCAGAATATAGATTATCTATTTGTTTACATTTTATTTTTTAAAGTTTGACTATAAATTAGGAACAACTGCACAAAAATTACAATTACAATGGAAAAGAAAAATATAATGAAATATTGGTTTAATATATTTTATAACTTAGTTAATTTAAATTAAATTGTATACAATACAAATATTATTGATTATTTATTATTTTAAACATTGACACAACACAATGGTAGTTTAAGTTTTGGTTTGATGTCAATAATTTTTTATGAACACTCTCATTACTTCTTGCTCCAAGTTAAAATTTTGTTGTTCAAGGAAATTAAAATATTTATATATGAATATTTATTTCTACATTTTAATCTTTTTCACTGTGATATTGTAATATTTTATTTTTATGTCACAAACAGCTCTTATGCTGAATTCTTTTGCAAGAAAATTTCATATTATGATCCAGCATCCAATTTTCGATGATTTGTACTTTTTGAAAAATCAAAAGCGCTATATGGATAATGATTACAGTAAACTTCCGATTATCCGCCACTCTATCAACCCCCTCACCCCTGACCCCCCACCCTTTCCTATTTTTTTAAAATCAGAAACAAAAATTCACATGCACATAAATCCAAGTGAGATGGCACTATTTTGAGCAAAATGTTTGTCGGACGTCAGGAACATTAGCTACAAAATATTTCTGCAGATTAAATCACAGACTGGCTTAATTGTGAGAAGAATGATATTGGTTATTAAGAATTAACAGATACTGAAATTATTCAAAATGTTTTGAATCCAGAGAAACCTGAAGCGGATGAATATGATAATCGGGGAATGATTATCCAGATGTCAGTTATGCAGACTATGCTCTCTTTTAAATGCATTAAATGGTTTGAGATGCAAGAGGAAGCCGATGCAACCCAAGTACTTTTATTACATAGAATTAGTAATCTTGAAGCAGTAAAAGCACAAACAAAATGCAAAAATGTATAATGGATCACTTTTGATACAAACAAGTACTACATATTTATTCAATAAAATTCTAAATTTGTCTTGTGAATAGATTTCCTATTATCAGTCATACTTTTTATAAAAGAAAGTATACAACAGATTAAAAAAAAATCTTTTAATTATTCTTTTGTATAAATTAGCATACAGAAACGTAATTTTAGTATCTTTATTCTACTGCCTTTCGATTATTCACCTATTTCTATTATCCAC
Source organism: Maratus speciosus (assembly GCA_963932465.1). Classification (NCBI taxonomy): domain Eukaryota; kingdom Metazoa; phylum Arthropoda; class Arachnida; order Araneae; family Salticidae; genus Maratus; species Maratus speciosus. The sequence continues at coordinate 22,072,423 of OZ010799.1, read as the reverse complement.
TACACCTTTGACCCCGTAAGTGACGGATAATCGGAAATTTACTTTACTTGTTATTCAGAACATAATTTGTAAGAAAAATTGCAAGTGGCATATAAAAGTAGGTATAAATACACTCACAGAAATTTTACTGAAGGAAAAATTCATGTGTTTTGTAAAATAAACAAAATCAATGTTGAGATAAAGTCATCTATCATCACAGTTTCACTGTCGCTTGAGCCGAGCATACATTTGCGTTATGCGTAACCAACAAACCAAACATTGATGCTTATTTAAAATAATTTCAATTTTGATTTGACTGTCTTTTTTACTTAGCACAAATTTTCATTTTCCAATGCAGAGTACAAAATATATGAATTTTCTTAAATTATAATTTATTTCATTGGAAAATCGATAATTCGCGCAAAACACCACATTTAACTTTATCTATGAGCTTAACTATTAATGGCAATTTTCATTGTTTGCATTCCAATGTGTAGTGTGAATTATACATTGGTGGATTTCACAAGGTTGATTGTATCTTAATGATATAAACTCAACAGCTCAAAGGAAAAACACAAGTAATTATAGTTCTAGTTAAGAAGCATTAAAAGGGATTAGGACAAGATATCTACTCACCATACTTATGAGATTTTTCTAATTTGTCTGTCATTATAGTTATATTGTACATGGATGATTGCTTTGGCACGAGAGTTAATAATGCACCATCAGGGACCTATAAAAGTAAAATATAATATCTAAATTAACATTGTCAATTACATGAATCATCAATAAGAAAAACAATACAAACTTTCAAATTTATTATACAAAGTAACTTGGGGAAAAAAAGAAAAAAAAAAACTCTAATCAAACAAATTTTCAACAAAAAATTCATTGAAAAATCTGTGAGTTTTGTCTATTATCAATCCTTCGCGGAGTTGCTCATGATTGGTTCACATATGACGTCTACATACTAGTGGGAATGGCTTCCAATTTTTATGTTATACTTTTTTAGCCTTTTGGCAACATGCTTCTATGAAAAACAAAGAGTTTCTCAACTCATCTCTTTCAAAAATTGCAATCTCAATCATTTAGCTGAAACAACTAAACATAAATAAACAACTTTAAAACATCATGCACTGTTATCACGTTGAAAGCTATAATAATGTCTAAGAGAGAACGTGTTAGTTACACAGCAGAATTTAAACTGAATATTATTAAAAAAGAAGAAGATGTTTAAGATGATTTTAAAACAGCAATTATTATTAAATTATCTGTATTCACAAGAAATTCTACATTTTAGATATAAAATTCAATGAAAAAAAAAAGGCATTTGTATTTTTTAACTTGTAATTATTTTATAATTATTTTTATTTGCAATTATTTTATTACAATTAACATTTAAATAGAACAACTAAATAAATAGGGAGGTGGTTCATTAGTAGTACTTTGGAATGTTGAAAACAATGAGTAATTCTTGCACAGTCCGTCGTAAATTTCTTTTTGGGTTAAAAATTGCAGCTGAGGATTATATGCAGGAAAATACGGTATATTATTTTATCTCTGAACCAACATCCCCTTTTCTATGTCCATAAAAAAATTTACAATGATGAATGACGTATCATACATTTTTTGACAAGCTTTGACATAGTACCCTCACACTTTGTTGAAAAACACGTATTAAAAACAGTAAATAACATCAGAGATTGCAGTATGAAAGAATAGCACAGCTTCACCAGTGTTAATACATCATACAAATATACATAAAATATTAAAATAGGTTCATTCCTTTTATTTGAACAGGAAAAAAAAATGTAAAATATATTTTTTTTAATAAAGATTCTTTTAAAAAAAATGCAAATAGAATAATAGTTATTTAAGGCATTTATTCAAATAACAGCCAGAAATTAAATCTGTCTCTTTATTAACCTCTTAATTCTCGCTTACTGCAATGAAATTTAGTATTCAAGTTTGGTTTGTATGATCTGTGTTTGAGTAAATTATGGATTCAGGTGAATCAAGCCTTTCTGCTGAATTGATTTTATTTGACAATCAATATTTTATGTATATATATTATTTTTATTATTTGTAGACATTTGTAAAGTAGTAAGAATTAAAAAAATAAAGATCTTTTTCATATTAATTTGTATAGTGTAAAACAAAAGATTATAATTATTCAATTTCTGCAATAAAGAAAATAGTTACTTTTTTGATGATTTTCATAAATATTAAGCAATTCTTAAGAGGAATTTACTCTAGCTAAAGTTTACTTTAACACTAACTGCATGGCAAAAAAAATTATTTTTTTTTTTGCTGCATAGCAATTTTTTTTTTTTTTTTTTTAAATGCTATATTGCCCCAAAAAAGGATTTGTGTTTGTACAAATTGCACATTTTATAATATTTAAACAATAAACATCCAAAGAATTTTAATATACACTTAAGTAAATTCCTTTACAACAACATTGTGTGCTAAAATTGTGACAACCCAAGCTTCAACCATTTCTTCTGATGAATACAGAAATTATGATGCTTTCAACAGATAATTGAAATTTCTTTTGCTTTAAAAAAAAGTAGATTGCATATTTATTTATAACTTTATATAGTGTTATTAAATAGATCTAAAACAGTCTTCTAGAGGTCAAACTGGGCACAAATAAATACAAAATAACTAAAATGAAACAATACCTTATAATGAGCTAAAGTATTCAGTCTTCTCCATTCACCTTCGGTTTTTGTTGTGGAATCTTCCTCTGACAAAGTAAGTCTTCCTGAATTGCCTGCTCTCCATTCTGTTCAAGAAAGTTTTGAAGTTAATTTAAAAAAATGTGGAACATAATTTATAGCATGAATTCTAACTATAGTTACTTAACACGAAAAGTGTCAGCCTAACCCTTTAATTGCTTAAATGGTTAAAAAACTGTTTTAGTAATGTGAGGACATCAGACCTGCCAACCTTTGAAAATGAGAAATCGTAGCACACAAAATTTAAATTAATCTGGAGGTTGGTTGGTTGGTTTTTCGTGTTTCACAACCATCTTTTGACATTCGTAAAAGGAATAAGGTTTCTGTCTTTCAACTCAATATAGTAAATTTTTTCCTCTGAAAATTTTTATACGATTTTTAGAGTTTATTTCGTTTGGCAGCGTTTTTCTTTTACATTTGTAAAAGAAGCCTGGTTCCAATTTTTTAGCCCAGTGCAGTAAATTCTGACGGAATTCGCGATTTTTTTCCTGCTATCATTTCAGGATATTCACAATTTTTTCCCACAATCGTAATTCACATTTTCCTATCACGATTCTTTGTTGAAATCCACACGTTTTACCATGAACTTTTGACGAAATTCGCATTTTTTACGTTTGACGAATTTTGCGTTTTTTTTTTACCACGATCCTTTGACTAAATTAGTGTTTTCTTTCTGCGATCTTTCGGTGAAATTTGCGTTTTCTTACTAATCTTTCGATGAAATTTGCATTATCTTACTGATCTTTTGACGAAATTCGCATTTTCTTTCTGCGATATTTTGACAAAATTCACGTTTTTACCACGATCCGTTAACGAAATTTATTTTCTTCTGCGACCAATTGATGAAAATGATTTTTTTTACACGGTCATTTGTCGAAATTCGGGATAGTTTATCGCAAATCGTGCGATTTTGCACACTTGCCCCTCAAGGAACCTCCTCCAGAAATTCTTAAAATGGCACCCTTGTCTCTAAGGAAGGGAATTCCTGTATAAATATTTACAAAAACATGATTAGAGTGATTTATGTTAAGAAGGTTTTTTTTGCAGCCCAGAATTTTTTTTTTTCTCAGGAGCATTTTTTAATGTCCGAATTTTCGGACTAATGGCCAATTTTTTAAAACTTTCGGAATTGAATACTTGGAAATTTCGGAACAGAATCCCTCCTGAAAAACATGCTGCGCGGGATAAAAATCGCAACTAGAAACAAAAAATGCTTTTGTGTTTTTTGCAAAAAATCATAGTTTAAGACCGATTTTCGTAGCATCATAGTTCATAGGTCCAAATCGTAGGAACTACGATTTTTTCGTAGCAGTTGGCAGGTCTGGGACATGACCAAGCTAATGTTAAACCAATGGTAGTGTTCTTTTCACATTTCTCTTTGCATTTTAATATTTATTTATTTTGCAGAGGACATCTGAAGCTGATGTCTAGCCTGTTACTTTTATATACTGTTTTGATTTTGGTTGCAGTGTATATATATATATATATATATATATATATATATTTTTTTTTTTTTGGGGGGGGGGGGGGGAATACTTTCATTTTTGAAACCAGTTGTGAAAGTTGAAGTCCCTGCAGAAAAAAAAAACTGCAACTAAAATAAAAAAGTTCAAAAGTTCCCAGCTAGTTATCAACCTGATATCCTATGCAAAAACACTAAAATGCAAACGAGAAATTTAAAAACAATGCTGCCACTGGTTTGAAAGTATATCTTAGCAAGTATCTATAAAAAATATTTTAATGCCAGATATTTTAGCAGTAAATTTTCAAACAAAATTTTAGTAATCATTATTTAACTTTATAGAAAGATATCTCTATACTGTTCTCAGATACATAGAGGGTTAAAAAAAAATCTGTTTAAATATCTTCAATCTAAAATAATTAATTTAAAACCTGGCTTTAATTAGGCAAATTTACTTTAATGTGGAGTTTTTATATTTATGTTTCAGCAAAATCTAAAATATTAACATTTAATTATTTTTTATGATATGCGTTAAATGGAAGAAAGGCCTACATTACAAATTAGAAAAATTACAGAAGTGAGGAAAAAACTATTTATATCATTGATGAACAATGTCCTGAGAATCTAGTGCAACTAGCCCTTTTTCCCAATATTAATTACTCTCTTCTTTTGCCTTAAAGCTGAGCATTGAAGAACAATAAAAAACAAATTTGGTTGGTAAGGAAAGTAATAATATTATTCATTTATTGTTTTAATTTTTTATTTAAAGCAAACAAACTTTTACATTATAAAATTGAAATTTTAAACACTGGCTAATCATCTATCATTCCATATAGGCCTTTTTCCAACAAAAAATCAACATTCTGAAACTTGTAATATGGGACAGACATCAATTTAAATGTATCAAAAATTTCACAAAAAGTATTTATTAGATACAAGCTGGAAAGCAAATTTTAACTTTTTAACCAGCCAAAAACAGAAATAAAATAGTTAAAATTGTTTCGATAATGTATTAAAAATGAAATAAATAACTATTTCAAGCACTAATAAAATGTACAACACAACATGGCAAAAGATTTTCTTCTATTTTTACAACTAATAGTCTCAATAATCCTTTAAGACCTGATCTACACAATTGTGTAGGTGATCTTAAAGAAAAAAACATTTTCTTCTTTTTGTGCAATTTAAAGTCGAGCCTGCATCCACAAAATTGTGTGATCCTACCTTGGCATAACATAACATTGAGTATATATATATTTTTAAATATTTATTTCAATCAAATATGATCCTATTAATTAGAGGAACCATCAAAACTTTTTATTTTAACCAAAAAGCTTCCAGTCTTAAAGGGATAACCTATATGAATTTTAATTTAAACAAAAAGAAAATACACAATTATAACAAATCATTACAATATACTATACTTAATGTAACAAGGGAACCACTTTAGGTGTTGCTCGCACCTAGTATTGAAACCTGGTGCATTTTAAAGCTCTATATTAGGAAGTTTGGGAATCGATAAATTTTTTTTGTTAAAATAATATTTTTTTGATTTTGCAGCAGATTAACTTTCTCAAAATGCAATTTTCTAGACCACTTTTCGGGCTTTTAACGTAAGTTTTTTTTTTTTTTTTTTAGATAGTTAAAAATATAAATTAGTCAATAATAACTATAAAATGTTGAAAAACGTTTTAAAATTCCTTCAAGAACCTACGAATTTGATTTTAAAAAATTGCAATATTATATTTACATATTTGGCGGAGAAAGATTGGCGTTTTTTTCGTCCCTTACAGTTTTCCGGCAACCCTAGCTCAGTATTTTCGCTACGTACCATGTTGTAATGGTTTGGACGTAAACCTATTACAGGTATAAAGCTAGTGAAATTTTTGAAGTGCCATATCTGGCGACTTAACTCTCTTTTGGTGTAAAATTAACAAATAAAAGTCCAATAATAAAAAATTATATAAAATATGATTTTAACAAAGAATTTTTATCGGTTCTCTAACTTTTATGCATAGGGCTACAAAATGCACCAGGTCTCGATTCTAGGTGTGAGCAACACCTAAAGTGGTTCCCTTGTAAGAAAAGGTAAGCAATATTTCAGATGTAAAATTTTGTACAAACCTAAATCTAAGCCTTCTTTGAGAGGTCTTTGAGAAAACTGTGTATTTCTGTAGATAGCATCGAGTGCCTTTTCTTTTACTTGAGATATGGTGTCACAGTCCAAAACCTTTACCGGGGTTTCTATGTTTTCTCCATGAGGCTCTAGACCTTGGACATATACTGTCTGAGAAGACATAGAAACATATACCGTCTAAAAGGGAGAAAATAAAACAGCAACAAATTAGGCGTGAACTAAAGACACATATTAATACACCATCATATGTTTACATTAAATGTGATCATATGTTAATAATAAGCATAGATTAAACTTTGTGCGAATTTTAATAAAAAAGCTACAATCTTTAACAATGATTTTACGCACAAATAACGTACAGAACGACAAAAATTCTCCATACGATCGTTTCGAGGATTCCTGGATTCCCTTCCTCAGTGAAAAAAAAAGAAAAAAAAAAAAAAAAAAAATTAAAATGGGTTCGAAGAACCTCTCGGTTATAGCCCCGGGTACTGGCTTATGGGCTGATTGAAAAGGCGAAAAACAAGAGTTTATATATCTTAAAGAAATGACGTAATATGCCAGAACTAACCGAAAAAGTCACTGCACAAGATCGCTCCACACTGGCGAAAGAAAAGGGGTGCTAGTCATATCATTTACTAAGGAGGAAGCATGTTGATGAATATAGTGTGATTCGTAAAAGTCTAGATCAAAAACTGAGTTACATTTTTGAATAATTTTAGCCTCTGGATAATTAAACAGGTGGTTGGAATTCCAACAATGTTTCACTATTGTAAATTTCTCAAATTCCTGCTATCTAACGTAATTCTGGTGTTCTTTCAACCTAATTCTAGGTGCACGCTTCGTTAATAATACTTACTAATATAATATAGCTTCTAATAATGAGTTTTTAAATATACACAGTTATTAAAGTTAGAATTTATTATTTTTTGACTGATTAACTGGTAAGGAAAGTTTTCATACTCCAAAAGTTGAAATGTAACCTTTTTATCATTGCAAGGGCATAAATAACTCACCAAAAGATAATATTCAGTGATAAAAAGGTTAAAGTGGTCTAAAGAAGGGAAATAATAATAATAAACAGATGCTGATGGAAAGGAAAATAGATAATCAACTTATATGATCTTTTAAAAATTAATTTTAAAATGAAAAGTATTTTTTACTGTAAAATTTTTAAAAATATTACGTGAATCAACATTTTTATAATTTACGAAAAATATACATAACATGAAAAAATTAACATTTGGTGGTAAAATGATTTACTGTGAAATGCTATGAATTACAATAGGAAAAATATTTTTTAAAAACTTGTATAATTTTAAATGTGAATATCATTTCTTAGCTTTTATTTGCTTTAAATTTCAGCTTGCTATATTCTCAGTATTCTGTATAATATTTGAAAGCATAAAAATTTGGCTTTTTTTTTTTTTAAAAAGCTGTTTTTTTACACACTTTGAAACATTATTATTTCTATTTTTATAACATAGCTGGATACTTTCAAACACTGAAAACACCTATGATCAACCCTTTGCACTCGAGAAAGGTGACTCTCATTCGCCGCTCAATGTATTGCAACAACTCGAGAGGAGACCGACAAGTAAAGGTACCAAAGTACTTGGTGGCAAATTCAGATTTTTATAGCTCATTTGATTTGTCTCATTGAGCTTAGTAATTTGATATCTCGCACATCTGCTATTGAGTTTTAATAATGACAGGGGGCCAGGTCAAAGTTCAAAATTTCATTTATTGAACAACAGTTGCTGTCAAATAAATAAATATATTATCGTAATAAATAAACTTCTGTATTTGCTTTAAAAAATTTTGTTGAGTTGCAGGTTTCCCCATACCAAAAAGGCCTTGAGTGCAAAAGGTTAAGATATAACAAGAGAAATTTACAGTTTAACCCTGCTAATCAGGGTTGTAAAAATCCTGGGTTTTTTAGAAAAAACCCAGCCCGGGCAGGTTTTATTAAAAAAGCTGGGTTAAATGGGCAATTTTCCCCGGGTAAATTAAATTGCCAAAATGTCGACGATGATTCCACCTTCCTCACATATAATAATCTTCACAGTTGCCACTGTATAGGGAAAACTAGAAAATCTGAGTGAATTTAAAAATGAGTATTAAAAACAAGGAATTTTACTAAACTTTGGTACTTTGCAAAATTTATCCACTGAAATTTTGAAAATTCTCAGAGGAATTACTCTGGCAAAATTTAATTTTTTGCTCAGGAAAGCACAAGGAATTGGATTGCCGAAATAAGTGGCAATACTGATCTCAAATACAATCTTTGTGAACACTTCATAGTCTAATAGATGGGAATGACTTCATAGTCTTAATAATGATCTCACTATTCTTCTCTGTTCTTAAAATACATATATAGATATGATCCCTTTAACTTAAATAACAAACAAATTTTAAATTGCAAAGCTATCAATTCTGTGTTTTCCAATTGTTTCCAATCTAAAAGTGCAAGTAAATTAGTAGGAATATATTTTCTAAGATTCAAAGAAGTGAATAAATAAAACAAAATAACCATAAACTGTTAACAAATACATCATCTGTTCTTTTCCAGAAATATATTTTTAAAAACCCGTGTTTTTTATAAAAAACCCAGCCCGAGTGGGCAGCTGGGCAGGTACCTGGGCCCACTACAACCCTGCTGCTAATCCAAACTAATTGGGATCAGCGCCTGTTCGGATTAAGAAAAATTCAGACTACCTGAAATTCCATTAAAAATAGAAAAGAAAAAGATGCGTAGTAAAAAAACTCAGTAGCATAGTAAACATCCTCTAATCAGATATCCTAAGGTGCATTGTGCTGAATAATCCGACATGGCATTCGGAAAAAAATAGTATTCCTCGTTTAATCACTCCTGATGTTTATAATAATCCAATGGAACTTCAGTATGAAGAATTACATAACAACCCATTACAAACAGTTCAAAATCGCAAATCTATAAATAGCTCAGTCACCACGCCAACGAGGAGAAAGAAAAAATAATTCTGTAAATAATTTGCAAAATCAAACTGAAGAAAGGAAAAATAAATTTTTATCTGAATTAAATACTTTTTGCATTTTAGAAAATATTTTTATAGTGACTGGCAAACTAACTGGGTATTTTTTTTTATTCTATTCAAGCTGTTTAAAGAATGGAAAACATGCTTTACTGCCATTTTTTGTTTAATTCTAACTTCTACGCGTTTTTCCCGACATTCATCCTGTAATCCTGAAAATTTTGTAAGTTAATATTTTCAGTTAATCTGTTCAAGTATAATTTTCAAAAATAAAATCGGTTCGGACTAACCAGAATTTCAGATTAGAGGGTTTCAGATGAGTGGGGTTCTACTGTATCTTTTTAAATAAATAATATTAAACGTATTTATGTACATACATAAGTAAGTCGAAAATTCTGTACTCACCATGCTTTTGTACTCAATGGACTGACGGATGAGCTTCTCTTCAGAGAGTGAGTACCGAGCCTCGCTTGTAACTGCATCAACTGGACCTTTATCAACTTGTTGTTTAATGGCCCGATACAGCATGAAAAGAGGCTCACCAGCACACTCCTGTTTGGGAAATGAAATAAAAAGCACAAAATTTAGAAAGACTAACAACAACAAAAATGATATAGGTTTCACATGTAAGGCTGCACACTAAGTCAACAGAAGCAACATGAAGTAGAACTTAAAAGAAGAAACAGGTTGAAACTAGGGATGCACCGAATAGTGATTTTGGCCGAATATTCGGTATTCGGCCAAAAGGCGAACCGAATACCGAATATTCGGCTAGCTGAATAGTAACTGCTAGGCCGAATACTGAATATTCGGCTGAATACCGAATAATCGGCTTGTCGAATACTTTTATATTTCAAAGTTTAAAGGCATTAAAATGTTAAATTTTAAAACAATTTTACATAATATTTAAAACAGAAACTTTTATTCTAATAAACAAGAGCTTTTTGCAAGTAAACTTTATGCTGAAAAAAATCCGCTTTGAGTTATTTAAGGAAGAGGATAGTTATAAAAAAATTTTTAATTAATAAAATTTTAAATTTCACGGCTTCTTCTGAGAATTAAACAAATGAATAAAATTTTCTTAAATTCTAAAACAAACATTTTAAAATCAAAGTGAAATTGTGAAGAAATTGGAAGAAAAATTATATAGGATCATATATTTGCTTGTCAGAAAGAGACTAAAGAAAAAGTTAATAAATAATACAATCGATTCAAATTTTATATGGTGACAACTTAGCAAGAATAACTGTTCTACTCCCTTTGATTAAGCAAAGAAGTTTTCAAATGCATCCTAGATCGGTGTCTGGAATGGGCAATCATTTTCAGGGATTGTAAACGTTGTTCTTAAAATCTTAGCAAGAAACAGATTATTTACTGGACAATGTTGAGGAACTTGCATTTGTACATAATTAATTCCTATGAAAATCCTCATGACTGGTTAATTTTCTTAAATAATACTTAGCAAACAGCAAATAAATAATGTAAAAACATTCTCTTTTATTTAAGTATGATTCTGTTTCTAGTTATTCTGAATATGTTTTTAAGTTGTCTGTTAGACGTAGAAGGTGTATAAGGTTTTAAAAAGTACGTTTTAAAAGTTTTATTAAGTATTCGGTTCGGCCGAATATTTCGATATTCGGCTAAACCAAATATTTGGCATGCCGAATAATTTGCTATTCGGCCAAGCCGAATATTCGGCATACCGAATAGTTTGAAATTCGGCCGAATCGAATATCCTGTAACATGGCCAAATACCGAATAGATACCGAATATTCGGTGCATCCCTAGTTGAAACAAAGAAGGCTCTTTTAAACCTGTTTTCTCTCTGAAGTCGAGCAACATGTTGCATAAGTTGCATTAGTGTGAGGCCTGCCTTTGACTATCCATTAGGAAAAAAGTACTCAAAACAGGTCTAGTTTTAAAATACATTACACTCATTATTCTATTATTACAATCAAAGAAATAAGTACAAAAGTTAAAAAATACACTCTTTTATAAGCAATCAATGTTTATCTTTAAAATCATGCCTAATTTCAAGACTGCAATTCATGATTTTTCCAAAAGATTTCTGCTACAATACATTAATTTGTTGTGGGTACTGAACCCAATTATGGAAAATTAACTGCTTTTTTAAATACTTGGGAGAAAGCATGAGCTAGAAAATTTATTTTGAAATTGTTGTTCCAAAAAAGCTGGTGAAACTTTATTTAAAAGGACGGATTCAATGCATCAATTACAATTCATAGCTCTTATTTGATAAGTAACAGAAATATAAAATATCATTATTTAAGTTCGCAATTATGTTTAATCCCTTCTGGATGTTGAAAACTATAAGTACATAACCTCTTCGCTACCTGGGTCCACATATGTGGACCTCTATTCCTTTCCTTATTAAAACTAAACCGTTTGATTTCTTTTACATCTTTAGTTCATTTCTTAATAACTGAATGTTTTTTTTCCTTTAAAAGCAAACCAATAAATGGCAACATCTATGCTGATTTCCTCATAAAATAGATGTTATTTTCATCAGTTTGCAAAATGCCTTCAAGACAGTGTGGCCAAAAAATTGGGAAAATTTCATAATTATTAAACTTAAGTCCTTTACAATAAAATGTTTTGAGGATTTGCATATCATTCGCTTATTTAAAGGCCTTAAATTTGTGATTGTGTGAATTTAAGTTAGCGATAATTAATTGATATTTTAAGGGGTCTGTAATTTTAGATCTCTACTTGTGAACCTAAATTACTAGTCTCCAAAGTTTCAATTTCTGAAAAGTTCTTTTTCCTGTCATCTATGATGTCATTTTGTTTGTTTAAAATGAATGCATGAGTATTGATAATATTATTTTAGCTTCGGGAGCGAAGAGGTTAAAGCATGGTCATTACTAGCTGAAATTTTTTGAAATTTTCAATCCTTTAAAACAACAAAATTGATCCTCTTGCGGCAAAGTTTAAAGAAAAATGAACTAAAATTATGTCAAATCTTGTTAAGATAAACTAGAGATCAGTTATTAATAACGGCACTAGATTCATAAATAGTTCACATGTGGCTTATGTTAAACTTTTCAAAGGCAAAGTACTTCTGTTGCTTAAGTGTTGAAAGCATTGAATGATGGCAGAATTTACAAACAAATCTACAGTAAACTTCCGATTATCCGTCACTCTCAGGACTGACAGGGTGGCAGATAATCAAAAAAGATGGAAAATCGAAAGACAAGACCAGATCAATCGTACAAGACCATTATTAAAATCACATTTTTATTTGTTGATTTATAAATAACAATTTTTTACACCTTTTTTTTAATTCGCTGTGTATTTTGTGAATAAAAAGCCCAATTAAGAATAATTTATGAGACAAATTTAGAATTTTACAGAGAAAATATATAGTACCTGTTTTCATCCAAAATAATCTGTTATACATTTTTGTTGGCGTTTTGCTTGTGCTTTTACTGAAGCAGGATTATGAATTTTGCGTAATAAAAGTATTTGGATTGCATTTGCTTCTTGCAGAGCACTGCCTCACTCGGATTCATTGTACTTGTGAGTTTTTGTTGTTCATTTCTCATTTAAAAAAATAAATGGAAAAGGACCGGGGGGGGGGGAAGGTTGATCGAATGGCAGATAATCAGAAGCCTACTGTATTTGAAAACAAGTAAAAGTACATTCTTTATGAGAAAGTACAGTACTTCATGTACATTATAAATGAAAAATTTTATAAAATAATGGTACAACAGAGGCATTTGGGAACTAAAACTAAGTGGTATAAAAATATAACACTGCCCATCAAGGGGTTAATTTAAATCTAATAATTTTCAAAAAGGTTCCAAAACTAATGAATTTAGTGAATATTTATTAGTAATAATACTACTGGAAAGCTTTTAATTGCTCCAATACATTCTATTAAGTACAAAAGTCATACAATGGCACTAAAGAAAAATATGAGGTTGGATAAAAGAAAGAAAAAGAGAAAAAAGGTTTTCATACCCTGAGGAACTTGTAGAGGAGGAATGTAAACCAAGCAGATAGCATTTTTTCTGCAACCGATTCAGTTCTAAATAACAAAAGTGAAAAAGTAATTAAATTTTCAATTCGAATTTCAAAGGTTAATATATTACTATAAATGATCAAAATTTCTTGATGTAGGTTCTTGAAAACTAAGTAACAGCTTACCTTCTTAATAGTAACTTTGGGTGGCTTTTACCTTCCATACATTTTTCAATAAGCTCTGCTAATAGTGTCTTTAATATACTGTAAAAGAGTAAGTAAGAATCATGCTCACTTATATAAATATTGTAAATAAACAAATAAAAGTAAGAGGATATGTTTAAAACACTTATCAACATTTTTTTCAGAGAAAAATTTAAAAAGAACTTATAAAAAGAGAAGAAAGTTAACTTAATTTTCAATGAAAATTCATTACAAGATGTGTCTTTCAATATCAAACCTTCCATGAGAAAAGACTAAGGAAAAACCAGGGTTCGGTGAAATATATCAATGCATATACAGTGTGTCCATAATTAAATGACCCTATTTTAAAATTGTCTACTGACAACATTTTTGTTCAGAAAGTTGAGAAATTTTGTGAAGGACAAAATAAAGGATCAAGAATTTGCTTGAGTAAAAAAAATTAGTTCAAAATTTTGCCGCTAAAGGACATTTTTAAATGAATTATATTTACGATAGTTTGCAAATTTTATTAAAAAAAAAAACATGTTCCGCATAATGGCCATCATTTTCAGATATCATCTGGAGTCACAAGGTAGCATGTTCAACAGCTGACCATAGTGCATTCTGGGAAATGCTATCTTTCAGATCAGATAAAGTTAATAAACAAAATTTGTAAACTATCATAAATGTATGCTAAATGTCAGAGCTGCGGAGTCTGTGGAAAAAATGGACGACTCCAACAGCACAGCCCTGCTTGTAAAATGGACGACTAACTCTGACTCCAGGAATTATAACAGATCCGACTCGAACGGTATATCCAACAGAACAGATAAAATTTCACAACTTTCTGAACAACAGTTTTGTCTGTAGACAACTTTAAAATAGGGGAGTTTAATTAATGACACCCTTATATTTTGGATATATATCAGATATTTATTTTCAAAATGTTATGATGCTTAACATTTTTTATATTTATTTTCAAAATATCATTGTGTATGTTTTTGATATTTTCAGTAAAAACAAGTGGTTGGTTGGTTGATTGATTTTTTGACGGCCGATTATCTACACTAGGGATATAGGCCCAAGGGGAGAGTGCCCTTCGTGGGGTCTTTCTAAGGGAACCTAACCCGTATTTACGCATGGAAACCCATGGCTCGAAGAAAACCACGAAAACTCCGAACAATTAGGTCGACGGGCATGATTGGGATCAAACCCAGCACGTCCTGCCAACCAGCTTCGAGAGCAGAACATCTCAGCCACTGGTGGGGTGTAAAAACAAGTGTAACTGAGTTTTTCAACTGTTAATGAGATAAAGAACTTTTGCTTTGGCAGTGACTTTTTAAGTCTTCTCACTCCCTCACCCTTTATGAAAAAATAAAAACTTTTCTAAGCTTTATGTTTGAAGCTGAATATTTAAATGCAAAACCAATAATTATATAAGACAATATTTATTTAGAACAGCCATCAAAAGAAAAACTGTCTAATTTAGATAATATGTTAATCATAGGCTCATTCAAGAAATCTTTTCTGGTTTTGGTTTAGTTCAGTTTAAACTGTACAACAGGTTAGGGAATGAAAAAGTAGACAAGCTTACCTTTATGTTGAAAACTTTCAATAAAAACAAAGTATTTTGCATTCAAAACTTTATTGTATGAAACACATTTTCTTGATACTTGAAATTAAATACTTTGGTTTGTTTCTTGCGAGTGCAAAAAGCAAATTGTGTTTATTTTCAATGATCTTCAAATTTGTTACATAAAGAAAGACACTTAGAATATTGTTTTAATAAGTTTTTATCGATTTTAAGATTTCATGTAGTGCAATATGTTTTACTTTCCAATTTATATTAAGTCTGAAAATATTTAATAAATATCAATAAGTTGACTATTTTGAAAATATTTGATCTATAAATATCAAATATTGGATATTTTTGATATTTTCAAAAATATCATATTTACGAACCCTAGGAACAATTTATTTACAACCTATCAGGTACATGATTATATTCAAAAGGTAAACCTCTCAACAATTATACCAATGTCATATAATATTTTAAATCAAATTCTTCACTTCATTTTCCTGTGTAAAAGTTTGCTAGCCCTTTTGGGCATTAGTTCAGGAAAAGCCTTATTTCAAGAGAAAATGTATTATTTTATTTAGTTAAAAAAAAAGGGGGGGGGGGGGGTATGATAAATAAACTGATAATAATTACAAATTATTTTATAAATAATAAAATACAACATGCCTGAATTTGTGTTTTTTCCTAAACAAATGAAGAATTTCTATAATAATTGCATGCTCTCATGCACATGCATTTAGAAATGCAATAGACTCTCTCAAATCTGCATAACTTGGGGTTGGAGGTTGTGGAGATTTTAGAATTTTGTGGATTTCTGATCACTGATTTGTTTACATTCTTTAAACAGCAATTTGAATGTAATAATACTTTTGAAATTATAATTAAAGCTTACAAAATAGAAAAATATTAAAATAATTAAGTAAAGTAAAAAGAATTGAGAAAATTTAAAACATGATTAAAATATTAAAAGTAAAGATAAAGTAAATAATTAATAATACATATCTAAATATGTATACATATCTAAATATGCATAACAGCTTTGAGATAAATGTTTCCTCATAAAAGTACACAAATTATTTACATTATAATCGTAAAATAATGAAGTTTAATTCATGCCAGACATTATAACCAAAAAACTTTATTAATACATACATGTACTTGGGAAAAAAGATCGTGATCACCACTCATATCAGTGCTATCTTCGATCTTTCTGGAAATAAATTATACTTCTTCCTTCATGAGAAAGTAATTCAGTCATATTCACCAGATTTACATATTAAATTGTGTATGAAATGACATAAAAATAATCTTGCCTTCCCTCCCCCCCTTACATTTTAACTGAAAGTTTTACTGTTTATGTGCTTTATGATGTGCATATTTTAGGCGTTTGTGGATTTGAAGGAGTCTACTGTACTGCATTATAAGAAAATTTTGATCATAATTTCAAACTCAAGCTAAGCTAAATGACTTTTTTCTTCAGAAACCAGGACAATATACAAATATTATACTTCCACAGCTATTAAAGATCTCGTACAAAAAGATCTTACTCTACTTAAAATAAATATCAATTTGGACTTACTCTGTACAATATTCCATCTTTCCTTGTAAAGTTACCATGATGAGTGATGCAACATTGACTCTAAAAACATAATACAAAATTAGTTTTTACATGCATTTCAATCAACTTATAGAATGTAAGTAATGCAAATATCTCTTTCAGTTTAAAATATTTAATAATATGATGCAACTGACCTGTCTCTCATAGAGAAATATCTGTTGGATTCCAGTGTTCTTATGAAAAGCAGCAGGAATGTCTTGTTCATTATTAGTTGGCCAAACAGACGTAATCCTTTTTCTATATAAGGTTTCTTGATAGGATCAATCTTGAAAGTAAAAAGAATTTTATAAGTAACAAAAAGAAAATACACCAGCATTTAATTAAATAACTTTTTTACTTAAAAGAAGAAAAAATAAACAATGGCAACAATATAAGATCTAAACAAAAACATGACTACAGGTATTTTTCTACTTTTTACTAAATTTAAACTATTTAATAAATCATTTAGCTTGTAAAACTTAAATGGGGTTTGTTTTACAATTTTGTAATAAATGGAAGATTTAAAAAAAAAAAAATCATTTGTTTTTGCCTATTTTAACCCCCTCACTGACAAGCCAGTGTTAATGCATTCACTAAGCTCCAGGTTTCACTGCAATACAAGCAATATTTAAAGTAATATAATTCTATTGATTTAATGCATTTTTAATACATTGAACAATGATTAATACTTCCAAGTATTGCATTCATATTTGTTATTAAGTTTGTTTTTATAAAATGTTCAAAGAATCATTTATTTTTAGCATTTAAAAGAAAATGCAGAGAAAACAACATTACAATTTTGCCCTTTTCCAAGACAGTCAGAGGGTTAAAGCTATTTAAAGTGCAAACAATGTTTCCATCAAGTTTAAAATAATTCCTGCATAAGGAGGTTATCATTTCAAGTGCATGCAGTACATAATTCTCTTTGGCAAGACAAGAAAGTAAATCAATCAGAACAATCAAGCCAGACCACTGATTTTCAAACTTTTATTAATTGCATACGACACCTTTTATGCCACTGTATGCATGTACCTTGCATAACCGCTATTTCTTTCTTTTAAATAATCATGAAGAGAAAACAGTAAAGAAAGATATAATAAATGGATACTGGTGCAGCAAAGGGGGGGGGGGGGGGGTATTTTGGAATTAAAACCCTCCTAGATCATTTAAAAACTACTAAAATGCACACAAAATCCCTCGTGGTAAGATAAAAAATAGGATGTATAAAAACCAAAGTAAAGAAAGTGATAAACAGCATAAAATTTTAACCATTCAACTGTTTCGAGGCTTCATAATAGAAGCCTCTATTTTAACACAAAATTAGTGAACGAAAAAGTTAGGAGCAATGACAGCAAAGTAGTACATATGTTACTGCTCTTTCCCCATATTTTTTTCTTTTTTATGTGAAGATTGAAGAAGATTCTTTTTTATAAAACACATAAATGCTAAATTTATCATGGATGTTTGTACTATTCATTCCGTCTGTTTTTATGTGTCACATATTTACTAAACACTACCTCATGCATACAAACACAACAAATTGTTCATTTGATGAGTAACAATGTCTCAAAACCCCTACCAAATGAGGTTCTGAGCTGTACTAATAGATACATAAACATATATCTTATTTTGAATTTAATATAAACAATACAGCCAGTAAGGTTTTTTAATGGGACAAGTGCGTTTATTCATCCTTGTTTATTAATGTTTAAGGTTAAATTGCCGAGATAATAATCATAAATAATTTTTAACATCTAGTCTGTTTCTATATTTAACTTGCCGCAACCTCTTTGCATACTGCTTGGCGATATACAAATCCTTGTTTTCAAGAGCACTGATCTAGGCAATCAGAATGTCAAGAAAAACTCTCTGAGAATTTAAAAAGGTATTTTTTTTTTTTTTTTGTTAAAATAATAGAGAATAATGCAGAAATTTGGGAGTAAATTAGAATATATTTTAAAACACAAAAGATTTATCCCTTGGCATGGTGAAATATAAATAAATAAATAAATAAATAAATAAATAAAACATTGTAAGTTTAAAGATAGGCAAGCAACTTATCAACTTCTTTGATTTTCAAATGTAGAATTATAGGATTATATCCAAGGAAACAGAAAGGTTATTTTTGATAATATGGTGACAATTGAAAGAAATTTCAACTGCAAAATTTTTACTTTTGCAGGTAGCCTGGGCCATACACAAGGCCGGATAGGTTTAGGTACAATAAGCACATGCCAAAGGCTCTAAATTTTTTAGGGTCTCTGAGAAATTTGTGAGGTTTAATCTAAAAACTACAATTTTTCTATGTATACAAAACACAACAACAACAAAATCTTAAGTATATTTCAAATAAAATAATTTGTTCAGCAAGTAGAAAATGAGGAACTAAACTAATTGCTTGATGCTGTGCATTCACTTAAAACTCCATTGTCCATTTACACTGGTTGTATGTGCATCCATATCTAATTATATACAAGATTTTATAGTGTTGACTAAGCCGTTTTAGCAGGGCACAGCGGCCCATGCTATTTCTTTTATACACGCCCAGCGGCCCTTTTTAACCCTTCTGATGTGGCCGTCAGCTCTTTTTAACACTTCCTATGTGCCCTGTGGCCTTTAAAAAAGTTTCACAGTGCCCAATTGTCCTTCCTTTATAATAAAAATTTCTTTTCTTCTATCAGCATTTGTACGAAAGCCAGTGCATATTTTTCTGCCCTGTCCCATTCTTAGTGATGTGATAACGAGAACCTTGAGCATGGGATGTGAACTAAATGGGAATTGGATCGGATTCATTTTTATCCTGTGCAATTTTTCAGGCAAATTTACTTCAACAATTCAGACTTTGCATGAACACTCTACAGTGAGCGGTACGGTACGAAAATTTTGATTGGTCCTTTGATTCGTGTATTAACGGGGTTCGACTGTATTGTGAAATTTGCCAATTGGTAGAGGGGAAAAAACGTTCACGAGGGAAGAAATAGCAAAATTCTTCAGTCGGTTGCGGAAGAAAAAAAGAAAAATTGCGAAATTCGTCAATAAGTTGCCGAAAAAAATCATGAAATTAGTCAGTTGATTGGGAGGTGGGGGGTGTTGAGAATCGCGAAATTCAATTGATTGCAGGAAAATATCGCAAATTCTATTAAGGCTGTTCTCAAATCAAAAAGGGCAACTTCCTGATAAGTTTTAATTTATTTTTGTTCGAAAATGCATGAAACTAGCTGGTGTTGTTGTTCAGAAACTATGTCATCAAGCTGTTTTTCCAATTTTTTGCAAACCCAATAGGTCTTTCAGAAAATAGTGTCAAAATGGACGTTTTGAACCGAATTTCTGTGCGAAAGTAGAAAAATCACTCAAGAGCGGGCAAAAAACGGGTTTGTCACGTGATCAAAATTGCTTATAACTCAATGGGTAATTGATTGATCAAAAAATGGAAAAAAAAGTTCCATTTCAAATCGCTTCCATGGCCAGGCTTTCCAATTTTATATCTTTCCGTTAACAAATGAATTTGTAAATGTGTCAGAACTTTCTGTGCTCATTGAGCAGAGCAGTTAAGAACAGCCTTAAGGGACTCTAAACAAATCAGTTCAAAATATTCTTTGTGCACAAGGTACAAATGTGCCCTTTTGGAGAATAATGTGCCCCTTTTTTTAGAACAGCGTGTCCTTTTCAGAAAAATTCCCACCCGGCGGCCCTTTTTTTCTAGAGTCAACAATATTTTATCTGACATTATATGAAATCACATGATAAACTCATTAAAGAGATTGAATTATTCCTTGTTAAAGTCGGAAATATTCTGCTTTATGTATAATTATTAAAGAAAGCTTTATTGAATCTACGAAAAATACACTGAACAACCTATTTTTCATATGAATTTAATAAGCGTCTTTATTCAGAATTCTTCTTCATTTAGAATTGAAAGTTTAAGTCTGCTATGTTTTAGAATGTGGTGTTGGGTTTAAGTACCAGAAAAGCTTCAAGCTTGCACATCTTTACAAATATTGTGCAAACTTTTGAAGTCAAACAAGTAAATTACAATTCCAGGCTACCATTAGCTCAAAAAACTCAACTGAAGCAATAAGCCATTAAAGTGAGATTAAATGAAAATAATATATACATATATAATAGAAATATTCAGAACAATTATAGAGCAATTTTTTTAAACTAATTTAAAATCCTCTGCATCTAAAATGTATCGATTCTAAACATGATTTTCATTTAAGAAAATAATTAGATAAAATATTTTATAAAACTTTATGTAAAGTTTCCCCCCCTCCCCTTTTCCTTTCAGAAATAGTAAAAAGAAAACATTTCTCAATACTGTAAGATTTTTTTTCTGTGACTCAACATAGTTAGAATATACTACAAATATTATCCTAATGAACTTAAACATAACAGACACAAGTTTATATTAAATTGCTACTTATTCATCTACATTTTAAATGTATGCAATAAATTGATACACATTTTACATACTTACTCTTAATACTATTTTCAAAAATGTAACAGGGATATTTTTGTATTAAAATTAAAATACTTAGGTCAGATTCTTAAAACAATTATAGAGTTAGTTGTATTGCATTAAAAGTGATAAAAAATGAAAACTTACCTGCATTTCTTGAAGAACTGAATGTTCATCATTATTAGGTAATAAGACTTTCATAGCATAAGTTCTGTAGTCCAAGAATGGGATTCCACCAGTTGTAAGGTCACTTGTTAAATCTGTCATCTCAGTCTGTAGTTCAGCAAAAGCTAAGAAGATACAGAGCGTAAAAATTAATACTTCAAGAAACAACTAACTGAAAGGATATTTCACACTTCAAAAATAAAATTCAATAGCAATAAGAAAATATTTGAGGGGATACATCTACAATAAACATAGCTATAATAACTGGCTCAATAAAATTGCATGAATGTCGATCTTACCCCACCTCCATTTAACCCTTTCAAGGGCAGTGGTCACGGGACGTAACCACTTAATTTTAATTTCAAACTGACAAATTGCACCAAGAATATTTTAATGAAATTTTGCTTTTATAATGAAAGTGTAGAAAAACAGGTTTTTATTTTCAAAGACATTGGTTTGGAAATTCTGGTGTCAGTCAATTATTTCATCATTTTACGAACAGAATTTTTCTGCCCCCGAAAGGGTTAATTATATAAGGGGTTTCGAAACAAGGCAGATAAAGCAAATTTTTTCATTCATCCAAGCGTGAGATGAATTGTTTTGCTCTATAACCAATAATTTGTTCGGTGCTATAAAAAACAAGTCCTTGACTGAAAATGTGAGCAACAGGATGGTACTAGGGTGCCATTTTGAAGAAGCTGGAGAGAGGGGCAGGGTGTCCCCCACCCCCATCACCAAAGTAATTTGAACTTTGAGAATATGTCAGTCATCACAAGTCAAAAACAGAAATTGCACAAAAGCTAAAACGCAAAATTTGTCTAAAATAGAACAATAGTATAAAATAAACTCTTTAACTCTTTCAGGGGCAAAGTACTTTTGTTTCCAAAACATTGAAATGACTGATTCATACCAGGATTTAGAAACAAATTTAATGGAAAATAAGTAAAAGCTGTTTTTCAAGTACAGTATAAATTCAAAATTTTACTTTAAATTTCTGGTGTCAATGTGGCATTTGGGAATTAAAATTAAGTGGGATATATTATATCCCACCGCCCTTCAAAGGGCTAAAGCACAGAAATTAATTATCAATAATAAAGCCTTACTATTGCATACGTTCTTAAAGCGAGAAACATTTATGATAAATCAGTACAGTGCGTAAAAAAAAAAAAAAAAAAAAATTGAACTCATCTATTTTACTGCCAATTAGATACAGAGAGAAAAGAAAGTTAGCCATCTAAATAGGGATTTATGCCTTCTATGTATGTAAAAAATAAGCTTACTAGGTCATCTTCATAGTGAAACTGTATAAAAGTTAGGGAACTTAAATACTAAAAGCTAATTTTGACATCCCCATTGGGTTTTTTTTTTTTTTTTTTTTTTTGGCAAATTTTACTTTAGGATAAATTGGAAGTCATTTGACTCCAAATGATAAATTCAATTTTTTTAGTTGAAAAATTAAATGAAAACTAGGTAGTTTTAAGCCAGGGTTGCCAGTTTGGCCTCCACTTTTATTTCAATTTCACACCAGGAAATTTTGAAAGAAGATCTTTACTTTATGTAATCGCAAAATGGAGGCCAAACTAGCAACTGTGTCTTAAGTGTAACTAAAAAACTACTTGGCAGAATGAAAAGAAATGAAATTTTGGATTCATATATTTAACACTTCTAAAAATCTATTTTTGTTAAAAAGATTCATGAGGTGCAATTAATATTTTTCTTAAAAATGAATTTCAAAAACTATATTCTTTTAAATAGCTTTTCGAACAAAATATGCATTTTTACCTATGTATTTAACATAAATCTATTTCTAGAATCTTCAAATATGTGAATCCAAAATTACAGCTTATTCCACCAAGTAGTTTGAGTTAGGCTTAAAACATAAACTTCCTGCATTTCAATCTGTTTTGCAAAAATTAAAATGAATTTAACATTAGGAGTTCCAAATTTTAAACCATAATTCCTAAACTACTTGACGAAATGACTTTCCTTTTAGTAAACAAGATAAAAAAAATTCTGGAGATATCAAATATGATGTCGAAATTAAGTGTTTATATTCAAAATTTCAAAGCTTGATACCATTTCATAATATAGACAACCCCTAAGCTCATTTTTTTTAAATATACAATTAAAAACGACATGATTCCTCTATCAAATGGCTATTTGTTTTTCTCTGCAATTATTTGGTGATAAAATAGATGTGCAGAAGGGAGGGGGGTAACCGAGTGTACTTGCGATAATTTAAAAAATTTATGTGAGAATAAAACTTGAATCAATTGCTTCTCAGCTGTGCACAAGAGAATCAAAAGAAAATTTGCCTCCTTCAAAGAAAATTTAGCTCCCCCACCCCCTCTCTCCTACAAGAAACTTTTAAAATGGTGCCTTCAACACTAACTCCCTATGATTCTGAAAAGATGCAAGACACCCCATCGACTTTGATTCTGAATGGATCGTAACTACTTGAAGATTTAAATAAAAATTTAATGGAACTATGGAACTAAACCCTTTTTCAATAACTCATATTTTTTGAAAAAGCATTAGTGAGAAAGAAAATTAGAATATACTTTACCTAAGAGTGTTTAGTATGACTTAAATTATTAACATTAAAAGACTTAGATAACTTAGAATATAGTAAAAGGAAATTGTAGTATTTATTTAGAATAACTGGCTTTTTAACATATAAACAATAGTTAAAAGATAGCTCAGATAAGGCGTAAGTAAAAAAAAAATATTTATCAGACTAAAGTGTCTTGCTTCCGTTATTTGTTTCAAATAATCCTTAAACACTGAAATCAACATAATACTATTGATAATAGTTAAATTTATTATGGAAAGCAAACTGCCAATTACAGTTAACTTTTTTTTTTTTTTTTAACAATCCTTAATAATAATAATAATAATAATAGCAAAAGAAAATATATCATTCAAATTAAAAAAATATGTTTGTCAAGGTAACATAAAAGAAATGTATTAAATTCACTTCATAAAGTATATCAAATGCCACATAAAAGAAAGTCAAATTATTGTAGATCAACGACTCACCTTCTTTACATTCACTGGCTACTCTAAGCTCTAATACATCCATTTGTTCTTGCATGCTTTTAAGGACTCTGCTGCTTTCTGTAGATTTTCGGCGATATGCTATAAGAATTATAATAACTATGATGACTAAAATGCAAGCTCCTGTGATTACTCCGATGATGACAGGCTTAGTTAGTGTGCTATCTTGGTTTGAAGGAAGTTCGTAACTTAGGCGACCAATTGAGAACTTCAGATGATCACCCACTTCAACCTGAATTAAAGAACAATTAAGAATGAATTAAAAGAAGTCAGCATAACCACAGGAATTAATCATTAATAGTTTTGATTTTCTAAATTGATTTAGTGAAGAAGTATTATTATGCAACAGACAATTGTATTCTAAGGAGGAGATGGCTTTCAAAAGACACTCTCTTACACCCCCCCCCCTCCTTAACTGCCTCGAGCTTATATATATGCTTTGCACAGTCGATGCTTTAAAGCTGTTCTTAACTGCTCTGCTCAGCAAGCGAAAACTGTTTTGACATATTTACAAATTCATTTTTTAATGGAAAGGCATAAAATTGGAAAGCCTGGCCATGGACACGATTTGGAATTGAACTGTTTTTTCCATTTTTTGATCAATCAATTACCTATTGAGTTATACGGAATTTTGATCACGTGACAAACCTGTTTTTCATCCGCTCTCGAGTCTCTTTCTTCCTTCATGCGGAAATTCGGTTCAAAATGCCCATTTTGACACTATTTTCTGAAAGATCAATTGTGTTTGCAAAAAAATGGAAAAAACAGCTCAATTACACAGTTTCTGAACAACAACACCAGCTAGTGTCATGCATTTTCAAACAAAAATAAATTAAAACTTATGTCAGAAAGTAGCCTTTTTGGATTTGAGAACACCCTTAACTGCCACTGGCGTATATATACGTTTTTACGAAACACTTGCCACTATAATTTGTTGATAGCTGTATAGCTACACCCACTGCTTTGAAATGTGATACATTGACCTTGAAGGGTTGTTTGCCACTCAGCTGCTCATTTCTTCTGACAGGTACGAGGTGTGTGTCTGAAGGGTCTTTTCATTTGAAAGCTGTAGTTTATCTGAGAATGTCTTTTAATGGGTTGTATGATTTTTGTTCTGTATTCGTGCAGCATCGTGTAATAAGAGTTATTTTCAATATTTTGTACGGATATTCAAAAATGTTGAAAATTACGACTTCTGCATGAAATTGGTGGAATGAATTATTCAGAAATTTCACGTTGTTACTTATGAGCCATGCCTCACCAAGACACAAAAATTAGATGACAATCCTTTACAACTTACAGCTAGAGACACTTCCTAGATATAGTACCATCAAATTCTTCAAAGAAGGAAGGAAATCAAGGAAATGTATAGTGTGCTCCATGAACAAAATTCACTGTGAATGTGCAAACTGTGCCGATGTTTACCTTACAAAACACCATGTCCCTAAGCACCTGTACGGGAAAACGCTGACATTGGAGAGCAAGGCAAGATTTCTTTGGCAGTTAAGGGGTTAAGAAAAGATAATTCACTTTTCAAACTAATTTTAACATTTTATCAGATGTAAATATAGAAAATTTAATATGATTAGTTTGCTCAAATTGTTCAGAATCAAATCTAGAAATTATGATTACAAAACTTCAAATGTCTCGGGAAAGCCAAGATGCTAAACACAGGATTGAAGGAGCTCAATTTTTGAAAGAAAGTTAAAAACAATCCTCACAATCATTTTTAAGAACACTAAGTTCTTTAAGAATGGTTAAACTCTTCAAAAAATGAAACAATCTTTTTCAATGGCTTATTAGTGAATAATAAAATTTTAAAGCACCCAGATATTAAACAATTTTTTAAGATTGACGTTAAAAAATATTAAGACTTAAACAAACAAGCACAAAAAAATATATTCATTAATAAATAGAATATTTTGCGAGCAAAAAAGAAGGTATGAAAAATTCATTTCTTTCATTAACACTATTTTAGTAAATCGTGTTAGTTAATAAATGAATAATTATAATAAAAAAATAAACTTATTTTCCTAATTTATTTTAAAGTTATCAAGTAAACTTTATATAAATAAATAATAATCTAACAATTTATCGTAATAAAAATTAAGAAGCAATCTTTGGTACTTTAATTCCCCCTCCCCCCTTTCTCTCTCTCAAAAAATAAAAAAATAAAGATACAAAGTGGTACAAATAAACTGTATTAGAAAAATAAACTCTGATAATTCTTCAATTTATTATATTTTCTACAAATTTATATTATTATTTAAAATGGTTAGAAAGTATGCATGAAATATAAAGTTGTTATAAAAACAAATAGGGAAATCAATAGGTGAATGCTTACCACAACTTGAGGAATTTTGTTAGGATCTGGTTTCCCGTTTGCATCTCTAGCTGGTGGTTGTGTGGTTGGTGGACGACATGTCAACTGTGATCGAGATAATGATGTTACATTACAAAAGCTACTTCCAATACGAACAATGACATCAGTTTCTTGTGATGCTCGGTCCAAATTCATTCCCTAAAATTACAAAATGTAATTGATAAAGTTTAATTATAATGGATTATCAACAAATACATAACTAGTTGGATGTGGCAATTCCAAAATTTTCTTCTTTCTTATGCATGTTAATATTTCAAAAAGTTGTTACACGTGTTAATCCATCAGTGTTATTACCTCATTTCTACACCAACTTTATCTCATTTTTACTCCAATTAGTAAAATGAAGCAGAAATAATCTCCAAAATAATATTTAATAAAATCAATATTTTTTCATTATTCTGTTGTACCTCAGTTGTTTGAAAATTGCCGTGTTAGATAGACTTAAATTGACTGTTGCTGCATGAACAGACTATTTAATATATATGAATTTAAAATGTGTCTGTATGTAGTTTAAAGTATTTTAAAACGTGAATCTTTATTTAACAAATTTTTCATTTAATAAACTTTTTTGATAGAATCAGCGACTTCATTAACCTCTTCAGTTCTGATGCTAAAATATTAATACAAATGCTTATTCATTGGTTTTTTCCTAACAAAATAACATCGTAAATGACAGAAAAAATATCTTATCTGAAATGGATCCTTTAGGCGCTTAGTAATTTAGGTTCAAAAATAGGGATCTAAAACTATAAATCACCTTAAAACATTCATTTAATAACCATTAATCTAAATAAACGCAATCACAAATTTAAGATGGTAAGATGCGTGACCAAATGTAAATATTACACAAGTAAATAATCTACAAATCTTCACAATTTTTTATTGAAAAAGATTTAAGTTAAATACTTATGAAAATTTCTCACTTTCTTTGTCAGTGTCTTTTGGACATTTTTAAGCATTTTGCAAATTCGGATGAAAATAACATTTATTTTATGTGGAGATCAGCTTACATGCTGCCATTTATTCATTTGCTTGGAACTCAAAAAACATTCAGCTATTAAGAAGTGATGTGAAAATGTAAAAAAAATCGGACATTTTAGTTTTTATAAGGAAAAGAACAGAGGTCCCCGTTTGGGGACCGAGAAACTGAGACCCCAGAACCAGGGACTGAAGAGGTTAAATAGAGGCTTGAACGTTCTTATTTATAAGGAAATTGTTTTTATAAGGAAAAGAACAGAGGTCCCCATTTGGGGACCCAGAACCAGGGACTGAAGAGGTTAAATAGAGGTTGAAACGTTCTTATTTATTTCTGGCAAAAAAAATACAACATTATGAATTAAAAGAAAAAGAATCTTTTTCAACTTACATTTATTGTTAGGTAATCACTCTTGTAATACTTGATTCCTCCTTTTTCAATGAAAGGGTAATAAATGGGATCAGGATACATCATGAATTTTGAGTAGCGGCTGCTAAGATTCTGAACTTGCTCTACATGATCCATTTTAAAGCCATATTCCAGTTCAATAGGATGGGCTTCATTGTCATCACTGGAGAAATCCAGTTTCTCGGCAGGAACTCTGGGACTTTTGCATTTCATTTCAGTAGGTGATTCTACTACACAGCTCTGTAATAAATTAACAAAGATTAAAAATCTATATTATTTTTCTATGCATTTCATTTTATTAATACAGTAAACTCTCTTTAAGGCGGACTCTGTGTAAGGTGGAAATCTGTCTAACTCGGAATGATTTTGAAGTCCCTGTGAATCCAAAGACATAGAGTTAAATTTGTCTAAGATGGAATATTGTCTACTACGGAAAATTTTCTCAGTCCCGGTCGATTCCGCCTTAGACAGAGTTTACTGTATTTTGCTAGGCATACTATAACTAAATAGATCATTTCAAAAACTCTATTGGTACATTTTGTTTCATAATGCACTTTTTTGTTGTAAACGAACGTGTTCTTAAAGGTAGGCTCACATACATGGAGAAATATTTGATAGGTTTATCTATCAAAATTTTAAGTTTTAAATATTTTTCAATATGTAAATATTAAATATATTTTTATTTTAACAAGTTATTTTATATAAACAGGGGTCTGTCTAGACTTTTCTTACAGGGTCCTGTTTTTGTGAAATTGTGAAGTTTTTCTTATTTTTGTGAAAATTCTAGTCATAATTTTGTGAATTTTAAATTATCGATGTCTTCATGTTCTATCCTTCATGTATAAAAAGCTAAGTAATATACTCTTTGGTAAGTTCAACTGCTTACTTACAGGCCAGATTTTATTTTTAAATGACTAAATTTGTGAAAAGTTCAATTTGAAAGTAAAAAAATTCCGTGAAAGGTCTATTTAAGAGACAAATAATTTTGTGAAGGGTCCTGTTTTGGGATAAAATGTTTTGTGAAGGGTCCTGTTTGGGAATAAATAATTTTGTGAAGGGTCCTGTTTTAAGATACATTATTTTGTGAAGGGTCCTTTAAAGGACCTAAAATTTTCCTAAACATATCCCTGATAAATAACAAATTTGTACAGCTAAAAAATTCAATGATACTACAGTATAAAAGGTCATTTCATATTACTGAATAAATATAATTTATATAGATTGTTAAGTCCTTGGGGATGAAAGGCACTCAGAATCCTTGATTATTCCAACCGGTTATTTTTTATTGTAAGTTTTGTCTTATATAATCAGAGCATTTCCTGATTAAATTAGGTGAAAATTTCTGTTTTGAAAAACCAGTGATAAAAAGTTCCATCTCTTGTATGTCTTGATTTTTAAATGTTTAACTCTTTTCCAGTTGCATGCAGAACTGAGGCTATAGTTTTACGAAACTCAAAAATCAAAATCTTTTGCCTCTCCTGTCAAAATATAGTATTTTTAGATTTTGAGAGTTGTTACTTTCTTGTAGGTGCTTATATACTTGCAATTTCTGTCGCAAAAGAATAAAATATAAAAGCAAACAGTAAAAATATAAACACAATAATCAAAAATTAATAATTTATGATAGTATACACAGTCCTACATATACTTACACTATTATATTCCTGGTTATCGATAATTGTATACATGAATGGATGTTGCACAGCATTTAAATTGGTTCCTCTGACACTAATTGTTATTCCTCCACTAGAATATAAATAATTTAATAAGTAAATCAATTCCATAAACAATATATAAATATAGATATAAAAATGTTAACTGTTAATTCTAATTGGATGCACATATTTTAGATTAATTACACCGATAAACTATTATTTTTATTTACATTTAGATCCATGTTCTTGCTGCCGCTCACCATTGTGCCAAAACGCTTCATTTGGCGAGTAAACGAACAATCAGACTTGCCAAATTGCGAGGACTCAATTTCTGCTCTTTTGTGATGTGAATGTGCCAATATAGTCGAGATTCTTATCTGTATTTCTGAACGATTGATGCCACTTAAATGTTCAATCGCACCAGCCATTTACAATGCTTTATCTATAGAGATACTGACTCAACACCCATTCAGTTCAGCAACAGCAAAAGACACAGAAAGGATTATAAGATGCTGTCAATTAATAATTATCTATGCTTCGGCATCACATTGCACTGGTAAAAACACAAACAAAATTACTCACATCAAGTGCTCGCATCAAGAGAGAAGTTTTGCTAGAATGCGGTGTTGAAATTAGTCATTTACCATACTATTTATTAGTTGTATGCAAAGTATCATTGGCCAGCCAATCCGTTAGAACAGAAATCTCATAGCAATTTTTAGTGCATATTTTCACTATGGTAAATCAAAGACAGCTGTTTTGAAGTTTCATTTATGACTGGTGAAAGAATGTCTGAAATATTTACACATTTGGGAGACATTTAGAATGTACTTATTTTTAATAGTTTTTCTATAGCGGATAGTCAAATTTCTATTTTATACGCAATTACAAAAAATAAAAGGGGGGGGGGGGGGGGGAGGTTATTTTAGAATATATTGAAAAAAAGGGATACAATAAGAGGTTAAAGATAGATTTTTCATTGTTTCACACCAAATCTATTTTGCTAACTTTCTTTTTTTCATTTGGCAACTATTTTGTATTTCTTATTTGCCAAATCGCTAATGTTGGTCAAAAGCCAGCAAGAACCCTGATTAAGATACAAAACAAAAGTTTTGAATTTAGAGTATGTGCAATATTTGTTTCAGCATCCAATCTGGTAGCTAGCAACCAAGAAATGAGGAAATGTAAAGTATAAGGATTTTCCCAGAAATTAAAAAAACTGTTTGAGAAACTACATTTTTCTTTAGAAAAATATTTCCTAAGAACATTCGTCTTTTAAAATAAATACTTTCAAAGTTAATGAAAGTCAAACTTCTTCAATAATTTAAACAATAATTTTCATTATTTTTTAAGTTTGCTGCTGCAACATTTTTACTTGACCAGTTAAATATATATATATACACGGTGAAACCTCCCTGAACGACCACCTCTAAACAACAACAACCTCTGGATACCGGCTACATGTTGATGGAACCAAACATGTTCCATAGCATTAACATTAGTACGAACCTCTAAATACAGAATTCTGAACAACGGCCACTCAATAGTCACAAGAAAAAAATTTTGCAGCTTCCGGTGCAATTTCATATTTCTTTGCAAACTGAAATGTAAAGCATATCAAACAAAATTTACTTGATATGTCAACAAACAGAAAATGAAGGCATTAATAATAATGCGGAAAATTTAGATAATATTCTTAGAACAGCAGGCATAACTATAACATAAAGGTCAGCGAGTTTGTATGTCTGGACAAAGATTTGCCATTTACGGCCACATTTAATGCCATACAGCAAATGGTGGAAGATTGGAGAGAGGAAGGGGAAATGAATTGAAAAATCACCCAAAATTCCCAGTATTAACACATATACAAAAGATTTTAAGAACTTACGTAAAATTCAAAATTTCGCATTAAATCATAATGATGATGAGTTGTATAGCAAAGCAACTTATATTGTTTGTTATTTAGTTAGAGAAAGATATTTGCAGCAAAAAACAAAGCAACTGCAAATCACTGATTTTTTAATGTACTAAAAATTAAAACAATGAAAATCAATTAAAATGACTGTGTGTATTTCTATTTAAATTTGAGTAATTTTGATTTTTTTTTTTTAAATAAAACCTCCGAATAACACCCACCTCTGAAGAGCGGTCACTTTTCACCAGTCCCACGGGCAACCATTATTCAGAGGTTACACTGTAAATGTTTTTATAAGAGCATAAATAATGGACGGCAATGCAAAATTTTAGAACACTTAACAGCTAACCAAAAATCTCATCAAACTTTTATTCTGAAGATAATTATTTTATCTTGAATGTGCACAGAAAATGGTGAATAGATTAAAAAATAAATAAAGGTTGTCATACCTAGGAATTCCCTTGGGAATGCCCCTCTGTCCAGTAGAACCAGATTCAACAAAGGTGATAGTAGGATCTTCCACGTAAAGGAACTTGTAATCCTCAAAGACTCTCAAGCCATTGTCAAATTTAATTCTAACAGTTTGGGTGGTGGTTTCTTTAGAGGCAGAAGTGATGCATAGGACACGGTTGGAATCTCGACTAGAAGAAAAAAATAATAAATGGAATTAATATAACATAGTTGCATATGAACAGAGATAGATAGATATATTTAAACATGCCAACATTTAACACAAAAATATAAGGCAAAATTGCATACGATAGATATTATAAGATTTTAACAATTTGGTATTGCAAAAGAAAATAATCTCACAGATAGGCTCTCTTTCATAAATATTCAATGCTTATCTTATGATTTTTGCATAATTTCATGATTGTAATTCGTGTAGTTCCAAAAAAATTATATTACCATAAGTTAATTTTGCATGGGTCACAGTTATTCAAAATTTACTTCTTTGACTTACGCTTGATAGAAAGGCGAAGTAAATTAATTTTTAAAATTGCAATTTTTGTTCTATCTTTTTTAAGGTATGGGAAAAGGAAAATAAAAAACTATCTTCTCTGAATTTCTAAATTTATTTCTCAAAGTCTAGTAAAAAATAATAATATTAAACTAATATTTGAAAAAAAACATACTAAAAAGATATTACTCTTTATTGTTTTATTTTCTGCTTTTTAGTGTTTAAAATATTTTATTGTTGCAATTTCACAGCCAGTTGGCCTATTTTAGAGAGACAAGAGTTGCACATCACTAACTTTATTGCTGTAGTTACTCATATACAGTTGTAACTATAAACAATATCTGGTGCATATCACCTACGGCTGGTTAATAAAAATATGCCTTAATTTATCAATTTATAATTAAGTTGCAAAAATATTAAAATATTGTATTGACACTGGAAACACATCATTGTACATAATTTTATAATTCTAGTCTATCAAAAAGTGAGTTAAAAACAAATTACAAAATTCCATCTTTACATATGAAAACGAAGTTGAACTAAATAAAAGAGTGTAATGAAGTCCTACGAGACTCACAAGGAAGGTCTCCTTACTGGGCATACTCAGAATATTTTGAAAAAAATACCGATTAAACTATTTATGTATGTAATAAAGGATCAGTCAAATTTAGCGGCGGAATTACAGTAGAAAGTCGGTAAAAAAATAAAATACTTTCGGGTATTTGGCGCGAAAAGATGAAACGTCACACGATTTGGCGAGCAGTACTTTTTTTCGCCAAAAGCAAACGATTTTAATGCACCTGAAAATTGTTTTTTAATTGCTTTTTAGAATGTGTGTAAAGAGTATTTAATAAATCTAAACCTAAACAATGAGAGAGTTTAATAAATACATTTTTTCCTATTACATATTTATGTTGCTTGTTATTATAAAAACAATTTCATATATAAAAAATACTTTTATATATTTAAGCGTATTCCAAAATAAAGGCAAGATTCATGTACCAGTTATTCATTTCAATATCAAAGAATTCGTCGTTTCCATAGCAACAAAATTGAATCGACTCGACAGTTCTCAATTGGACTTAATTTTGAGATATTGAAACAATTTTAATTAATTTTCTTTTAATTCATAAAATTTAATATTTAACTCTCATTATAAAAATATATATATACATGACAAAACTATAGTTAAATCAAACTAAAACTGATGAAACTAAAGTTATTTACATTAAATTTATTTAAACAAGTTCAATATGAAACATTTTTATCTTAAAGAGTATTCG
Organism: Maratus speciosus; assembly: GCA_963932465.1. Lineage (NCBI taxonomy): Eukaryota > Metazoa > Arthropoda > Arachnida > Araneae > Salticidae > Maratus > Maratus speciosus. The sequence goes on along the minus strand of OZ010799.1, from coordinate 22,038,485 downwards.
ACATAAAAAAGCATTTTTCGAAATTTCATTTCTTCGCCAACTGATGATAAATCGCCAAATAAACGAAATTTTCATTATTTTTTTACGAACGTTCTATCAAGGTTCCGCCAAAAAAAAATTTATAAACATATATATCAACATGGTAAGAACACTCTGTATTTTTTACAGATTTTTCTGAATATGCCTGTATGGAGACCTTCCTTGTGAGTTAATCCTATTAAAGGAATATAATAAATAGCATGCTATAATGAAAAAAAAAAAAATCCAAAAAGGTAAATTTTGCAGGTTTATTCAACCTAATGTTGACTGAAAAAAGTGGAAATGTAAAATTTTAAGATTTTTTTCTCAGATGTAATATAGATGCTTTTAGAAATTACATATATAAAAACAACATATTCAATGAATCTATATATATGGTATTGTATGTGGTACAGGAATCACAATTATTTGTTAATTGTTTAATGTCAGTCCCTGAATGAAATGCATCTCATTGGTTATTGAATAGCATTTAATACATCTCTATAACTATAAGGGGGGTTACCATAGGGAGGGACCCTGTTCTGTCACCAAATGCTGCCAACTTTGTCACCAACTTGGCAACCGAAATTAGTTGCCAAAAGTGATGCCAAATTGGCGATATCTCTAATATTTCACCAAATTCCCATAGACTTTCATTGGTTCCAAGAAACAATAGGGTTTACTTGCTTACAGAAAATCAACAGAGATATTTTAACGCAACAAAAACTAATATTAGCTTAAGAGATTATATTAATTATAGTTAAGAAGGTACAAGTAAATTAAATTATGAATTAAAGTAACATGATACAATGCTTAGCATGCTTTCCCAAACATAAATTTTAAGAGAGACCAAACAGGTTGCCAAGGGCGGCTAGTCTATAATAAACCTATTATTTATCATATATTTTATTTCTATTGTCAACAACTCTTTTTCTCAACTAATATCTAGAGTATAATGATGAATGAGGTATCATTGGATAGGATTTTTTGTCCACACCTGACATCACATACTGAACTAACTGATATTGTAGCGTACAACAAAGAATGAGGTGTCCATTGGATTATTTCTTTTCCCCCACATTTTACATTGCATACTGAATTTCTGTTATACTTTTAGGTTAATGTTTATTATCCTTGATGTACCTTTTGGTACCAGAAATCAATGCTTTGAAAATACCTCTTTTCTGTTTGAAAAACCTATTATGATTTTTTGCTAACAGATGGTGCTTCTAGACTGCTTAAAGAAGGAAATTGATCAGTCAAATAAAACCAATAGTCTCAAGATAAACAACAAACATACACTAAAAAGTAAAATAAAATTTGAGAAAAAAAATTAATTCAGGCTTTGCCAGTTTAAGTATCCTCATGCATATTATTTATGATGCCAATTTTTTATTCTATGCACATACAAAATATACAATGATGAATGGGAAATAATACAAAAGATTTTTGAACATGCTTTTGACATAGTATATTCATCTTTCTTTAAAATAACTTCCTTGATTAGAAAAATTATAAATTTATGAAAAAGGTATCAGAAAATAAACTCAAAAATTGTAGTGTGAAAGCCTAGCACAGGTTCGCTGGTTACTCATTAAACAACTTTTAAAATGTGTAAATTGCGATAAGCATTCAAATATACTCACTTTGTAACATTACAGGGCAAAGCACCCACAAAAGCCTCTGCTTTACTGCCAGCATCCATATGGAGACCCCAAATCTCTAAGAGTGTCCCACCAGATTTAGGGCCTTTACCAGGTTTAATTGATGTAATCCTCGGATTCTAGAAAGGCAAAAATTAATTAAAAATATATTGTTTTTAAAATGTTGAGGCATAAAAAATAGTTTTTAGATATATAAAAAAAAACAGCAGTATATATATATAACAAAACAGAAAAGATAAAAAAAAAAAAAAAATCCATAACAATTGTTTTAATCCAGCAATAAACAATAACTTAAAATGTAATACCCACTTATTAACCTAACAGTGCTGGGCATGATCATATGAACACAGTAAAAAAGTACAAAAGAAAGTCAATAAATAGCACTAAAACAACATTTTTTAAAATGTCATGGATCAAATCTTACTTATTAAATTGTTTTCTCATCTAATCATATTTAATAATGATATCAATTAATTAATATAGTTTTACTTATAATATTAAATTATTTCTCCCTCGCTGGCATTAGCAGGTTAAGGAATAATAAAAAGTCTAGAACTATTATTCACATTATTAGGTAACTTATAAAGCTATTAAAGCCATGGACTCAAATTATAAGAAAAAATGTAAATGTATATATTTCAATTTATTCCTAAGGTAAGATTTTAACCTAAATTAAATGCTAATAAAAGAAACATTAAATACTCTTTATAGTAAGAACAAAATTTAAAAGTACAGTTTATATACTTGAAAATATTTCATTTCTTTTGCAGCCCTACCTTTATATTTTACCAATAAATTTTTCAAAGTCTAACAAAGATGACCATTATTTGTTTACATGGACGGATATCGTGAACATAAATTTCTGAAATTTATCAATATAAATCAAAGCACAGTTCAAGCCTTAATTTATGCACAAAGAAAAAGATCAACAATAAAATACGGCAGGAATATTAGCTACTCACAACAAAAGAATAATGCTCCCTGGATATTGCAGTATAATCATTCAACACACGAACTTCAATCAAGCCAGTCATGGGCCCACCAATCAGACCTGTTGTTAGATTTGGGGGCTTTTCCACATGGCAAACAATCCTGTAATAGAAAATACAAATAATTAGAACTTCATGTCAACATTTTCAGAGCATTATCATCAGATATACAAAAAGTTAATATATTTTAAAAGCTGAAATAAAAATGCATATTTAGGTTTAATTAATATATTTTTATTGCAAAACCTGAATTACCCCTCTCTCCTTTTATCAAACAAACTACGTTCATATGATGTAAAAAGAGTGGTGTATGCATTTTGCTCACAATTAATATTTTCAAAGTATCCTTATTGTTTTTGCAAGCCTTACTATTATAATATCAAGGAGATAAAGTCGGGCTTCACTGGTTACAGAATATACGTGAAAACCGTCACATATATTATTTCTGATGTTAATATCCTTTTTTTATCTGCTCATACTAAAGACAGACCGATGAATGAGGTTTTATTTTTTTTTTTAAAGGTTCTGCAAGTACTTTTTGACATAGTATACTTAAAACACATTCTTTGATTTAAAAAAACTGTAGTTAATCAAAAATTAATCAAAAATCGCATGAGCAAATAATATCAAAGATTGTAGCGAGAAAACCTCGCATAGGCCTACTTTTTTTTTTTTTTTGATAATTTTAATAAACTTTTTACACTTAATATATTTTTAAAAAATGTCAATCAACATTACCAAAAATCATATTTATATGAAAAAAAAAAGCAATAATGCATTAAAATAAAGTTTTGAAACATATTCAAGGCAATATTTTCATATTGGCTTCATGCCAGGAGTTAACAACTGAAGAAATCATCAAAGATCGCTATTTATAATCAGCCTTTTTGATTCTGTTTATTTCAGCGGTTGAAATTTGATTACATGTCTTAAATTTGTATGTTATTTATATTTTATTTATGAATTGCTGAACATTTTAACTTCATTATGAAATACAAACTGGCATCAAATGATGAGCTATTTCTATTAAGTGTAAATGGATTTTTCTTTCGCAATCGACTGCACACGATTAAGATAGATTTGAAAAATATTCATGCTAGCAAATTAATTTTAAAACAATAAAAGTTGAGTAAATTGTTATACAGTTTTCAAATAAATTGTGATATAGTTTTAAAACAAACTTCATTTGAAAGTACATTTTTTACCTTGTTCGACAGTGTAAAAATTGAAAATGTGTGATATTTATAAGTTAAATTTAATCATCTACTGTTGCCATTTGCAAAATGACATCAGCATTACACACGGACATGTTTGTCCTTTATAATATAGAACAGGGTTATAATCAGAACAGGGTTAATTATGAGAATTGTCATTTTATCCATCACAATATTGAAGGATTTTTATTAAACTTCAATTTTTTTCAGAACTCATTTATATGTATAACATGCAATCCACTAACATGCTATTCGAAATCCAGAATTAATTCTGACTTTGAACATTATTTAAAAATAAATTAGGCTAGAATATTTTAGCATCTTTGCAAAGTACCTAGAATACACTTATCTTGTTAGTTTCTAATTCCAATAATGAATTTAGATCGATATACAGATCTAAAACAATTACAAAAACTTAGAATGCACATGGGAAGATGAATAAGGGGAGATATTAGAGGATTAAAATAGGGGATATATAAAATAGGGTCATATACGCCCAAGGTGCAATTTTTTTCTGACTCCAATGTCATATAAGCACCGGGTACTTAACTGGCACCAAAGTGTCATTATTTTGCTTGATATGGTAACTCGGATATATATGATATGGTAAAGAGGTTTTTGCCAAATTGGCGTTGGAAAAGAAATCGCACCAATATTGGGCATACGACATCTGTGCCTAAAATAGAATAGAATTAGTGTTTCATGACAAATCTACAGCTAATATTATTTTCATTTGACCATAATTTTACTTTGTTGAACAGCCAAATTGCCTAGGTTAGTAAAAACCAGCAAAGCTAATCAAAATTAAAATTTAGTTTTTTACTGAAATTAGTTTAATAAGTAACTTTGAGAGAGAAAAAAAAAGAACTTAAAGTTCAATTCATTTTTTTTTTTTTCAGAATTCATTTACATATATAATATACAATCCACTAACATGCTATTCCAAATCCAAAGTTAATACTGATTTTGAACATTATTTAAAAATAAATCAGGCTAGAATATTTTAGCATCTTTGCAAAGTATCTAGAATACACTTGTCTTGTTAGTTTCCGATTCCAATACTGAATTTAGATTGATACAGAAAACAATTACAAAAACTTAGAACACACATGGGAAGATGAATAAGGGGAGACATTAGAGGATTGAAAAATAACAGAATTAGTGTTTCATGACAAATCTACAGCTAATATTATTTTCATTTGGCTATAATTTTACTTTGTTGAACAGCCAAATTGCCTAGGTTAGTCAAACACCAGCAAAGCTAATCAAAATAAAAATTTAATTTTTTATTGAAAATAGAATTATAAGTAACTTTGAAAGAAAAAAAGAACTGAGTAGGGATGCACCGAATAGTGATTTTGGTTGAATACCGAATATTCGGCCAAAAGGTGAACCGAATACCGAATATTCGGCTAGCTGAATAGTAACCCACTACTCCAAATACCGAATAGTAACTATTCGGCCGAATACCGAATATTCGGCTTGTCGAATACTTTTATATTTCAAAGTTTAAAGGGATTACAATATTAAATTTTAAAACAATTTTACATAATATTTAAAACAGAAACTTTTATTCTAATAAACAAGAGCTTTTTTCAAGGAAACTTTATGCTGAAAAAAATCTGCTTTGAGTTATTTAAGAACAGGATAGATATAAAAAAAATTTTAATTAATAAAATTTTAAATTTCATGGCTTCTTCTGAGAATTAAAACAAATGAATAAAATTTTCTTAAATTCTAAAACAAACATTTTAAAATAAAAGAGAAATTGTGAAAAAATTGGAAGAAAAATTGTACAGGTACATATATTTGCGTATCAGGAAGAGACGAAAGTAAAAGTTAAATAATACAATCGATTTAAATTTTATATGGTGACAACTTAGCAAGAATAACTGTTCTACTCCCTTGGATCAAGCAAGTAAGTTTTTAAATGCATCCTAGATCAGTGTCTGGAGTGGGCAATCATTTTCAGACGTTGTAAACGTTGTTCTTAAAATCTTAGCAAGAAACAGATTATTTACTGGACAATGTTGAGGAACTTGCATTTGTGCATAATTAATTCCTATCAAAATCCTCATGATTGATTAATTTTCTTAAATAATACTTAACAAACAGCAAATAAATAACGTAAAAACATTCTCTTTTATTTAAATATGATTCTGTTTGTAATTATTCTGAATATCTTGACTGTTAAACGTAGAAGTTGTATAAGGTTTTAAAAAATAATTTTTAAAAGTTTTTTTTAAGTATTCGGTTCGGCCGAATATTTCGATATTTGGCCAAACCGAATATTCGGCATGCCGAATAATTTGCTATACGGCCAAGCCGAATATTCAGCATACCGAATAGTTTGATATTCGGGCAAGCCGAATATTCGGCATACCGAATAGTTTAATATTCGGTCAAACCGAATATTCGGCAACATGGCCAAATACCGAATAGATACCGAATATTTGATGCATCCCTAGAACTGAGAAAACTAAAAGGAAAATTTCATGAAATATTAAAAATGAATGCTGAAACACAAAAGCTAAAATATTCAATTGGAAACTGCATTCTTTATTATGAACATCTCTTATTTTCATAATTTCCTAATTTACATAGTTAAAAACAAGTCACAAAATTGATAAAATTGAAGCTTTCTTGTACTATTTTAATCTAAGCCAAGAATGAACATCAATCCAGCAGCTTTTTTTTTAATGCACAATACTTTTAATTTTCAGAATTTTTTCAAAACAGCTATTTTTTTATAACTACAAAAACAACAGAAGAAAGCATTTGCTGAAAAAATGAATACTACTTGAGTAAACATGACCTTATAAATGCACAAACAAAGAAACTTACTGAGTTGTTTTCACATATAATTCTTCTTGGGGATCGCAATCAGCTATTACTTTCCGATCTTCGTGAATGACTCTTACTCCTCCTTTGATATCCTTAAACACTCGTCCTAAATTGATGCCTCTGATGGTGATGTTTGTACCACCTTCCCATGGTCCAGATTTAGGATCAAACTAAAACGAAAAAAAAAAAAAAATTAACATGACAAACTGTAATAAATTAAAATAACAGCAAATGCATTATGACAAATGAAATTGTCAAACATTCATATATATACAGTAGATCTCTATAATGCAATTATCTGTATAACGCACAACTTCTCAAACGTAAACAATGAATTTTGCACTTAAGAAGAACCTAAAATTCACAATGTAGAAATATTGCTAACCTCCAGGACTAAATTTCAGTCATTTCATCTTTTTCTTCTTAGAGTTTCTTTTTAAATGAAAAAAATCATATTAATAACTTAAAAATATTTTGGAAATGAGTAATGTAATGATTTAGTTCAGGCACATGTTTATAAGGTAATTTAACAATGTGTGATATAATCTATATTATGCAAAAATTTATAATCTGTGAAACTTCTGCTCCCAAGCAACGCAATAAAGATTTTCTAGTATACATTGATATGTTCCAGACATATTTGCCCACGTTTACAAGGAAAGTTTCACCCTTTCAGGGGCAATCAATTGTGCTTCTATAATGTTGAATTCACACCAGATTTTTCGAAAAATTTAATTTCAAAATACAGAAAAGCAATTTTATAAATTTGTCAATGAAAAGTTATAAAAGTAAAATTTAATTAAAAGTTTCTCGTGCAAATCTTGATTAAAATTAGGTGGGATATAATATATCCCACCACCCATCAAGGGTTAATGATATGTGAAATGTGATCTATATAATACAAAATTCTATTATACAACCAACTTCTTGTCTCAGGGTTGTACATTATAAAAGATCTTCTACTGTATATATTTCTTGTTGAAATTTATAAACAATAAAAATAAGTAATCAATATATAAATTAATTAATTAATAGGTAACTGGGGAAGTCCATGTGGGACCTGTACCAAAATTAAATCAAGTGAGAAAACAATCATTTGATGTTGTAAACAGACATTGATAATTTTTAATTTTGAAAAGAACATTAACATATTGACAGTATTAATATATTTGCAATATCTCTGGTGAAATTCTTGGCTGTCAAAAATTATGACAAACAATAAGCTAATTAAAATTTTAAATCTTATTTAAATTTTGTGCTATTTATTTAAATATACAGTTGTAATCTCTTTCATAATTCCTTTGTCAATATAGCATTTTTTGTTTAATGAGCCATTTTTATAACAACAATGGAAAGTTATTTGTAACTTGTGTCATATGACAAAAATTAAATAGTACTAGTACACCTACTCGGCTATAGCAACATTAGCAAGGGGGGGTCTTCGGGAGAAAAATAAATAAAAGTATAAAAATGAAAGTATAGTGCATACATTGTACAAATATAGCAATCAAAATAATGAAGCTCTGTGCATTTGATCTCATAAATGGTTAAAATGACAATCAGAAATAATATTATTTTCATGCAATTTCATAGAAAAATCGGTACTTTCGGTTAGCCGGGTGCCAGTGTTATATATATATATATATATATATATATATATATATATAACACTGGCGCCCAGCTAACCGAAAAGTACCAAAAAATCTTCCAGCTTTATCCAAAAGGTCATGTGCATAAAATTATAAGAAATGACATATATATATATTTTTTTTTTCTAAACTATACAATACTTACTGATATTATTTGAGGATTAGGACAAGTCTGCTTTCTATCCAACCAAAGTGTGGGAAGCCTGTTACAATGATCATAAACTTGACAAGATTTATCTGTCTCTTGGCACCAACCACAGTTATACTTTTCTGGTAACTCTAAACAAATACCACAACTCTGTGCCATTCCAGAACATCTATAAATAAGTACTAAAAAAAAAAAAAAAAAAGAATAAACAAAGATGGTTTTAAAAATAAAGCATGACTAGAAATAAGATTATACTATAAGAGTTTCAATTATATAAACATTGTGTGTGGGGGAGGAGGAGGAGTAGAAGTATTTCAATGGATAATTTCATGATTAAAATCTTAACTTTAAATGAAACATAGCTTACCATGAATATTTTCTGGATTATCAAATGGCTTGTTGACATCCCAAATAACTGCAAAAGCTGCTGTGATGTTAGGAGCTTGGGTACTGTAGGCAAACTGTAAAGAATATAAACACATGTTATACAATCAATAATGATAACTTTTTTTCATATAATAATTAAAAATAAAAACACTTTGGCACTGCTGAAGTAGGGCATTTGCCTGCCTATTTCTAGTGGAAATGACTAAAAGGGAAAAGTTGATGAGTATTTTACTTATTTTGATTTTATAATAGAAAAAACAAAATCAACAGTGACTGCATAATTTAGATCTATGACAATTATATAAAATTACAGATGCCATCATTAACTTTCTTTAAATGTATCCTAAGAAAGCAGCAAAGTTAGATAGAAATTCAAAATATATGTAAAGAAGACACAAATTTAAAATAAATTTTTACATGAATTTTAGTATAATAATTTGTATAGCTACTCGCACAGTCAATTAATTAATTTTTTTAAATTAAGCAGAGATAATCTTGTGATGAAGTTTCTCACCAATTATTATAGACTGTATTATAATTTCAATTGAATATAATGCAAGCAAATAATTTTTTTAGAAAGGCACTGCACATTTTTTAGTATTATCCTGCTACTTTCAGGAAAATGTTTCTACATTTTGTAGAATATTTTTTAAATTAAATAATTACATAGTTAAGATAATAATTAAACAAATATAGAGCATGAGGAATTATAGTTAAATCGAGAAAAGTTCATAAGGTTTGGAAAATAGGCTCTCTAATTAAAACAAATAAAAGTTAGAAAAAAAAATCATTAAATACAGATTATTATCAATGTATTATCAGAGCTAATATTAAGACGGTTCACAGAAAAAGTTAAGTAAATAAAGATTAAACTTCACAAGAATACTTACAAGCATTTCTTCACAGTACATCACTTCACCAATAAGCTGTGCATTCACTTGTCTCACTCGTCCTTCAATGTTAAACTGGCACAAGAACCTCATCCTGGCAATGTGTTGCTGCAAAGAAAAGTCAAATTGGAGTACATATAAAATGTTATTGATAGCAGAAAAAAAAAAAAAAAAAATACAAGTTTAATTTTCCATAAACTATTTACAGTAAAGAAGAATCTGGCAATAAACAATGTGATTTAATGCCAATAATGGATAAACATCATGTTCAGGGCTTAAGAGACTACTTCAGTCACCTGAAAAGACCCGCTCCCTAATGCTAATCCTATGGAAGAAATGCTTTAAAAGATATCTCGTTCGTAATTCAGAATTTTTAAACAATTCTTTTTGCATTGGTTAGCTGAGATCGATCTGTACAAAGGGCGTTTTTAACTTTTTCAATTTTGTTTACAGATGCTTCTAATGAGGACACCTTCATTTTCAGAACCGGAACTGGAAAGTAAAAGCATTCTCTTGAAAAAATTTTGCAAACAAAATTGAAAAAGTTTAAAGAGAAGATGTAGAGATCAATCTCAGCTATCCAATGCAAAATCACTTAAAAATATTAAAATGCAAACGAGATTTCTATAAAAAAATTCTTCTATAGGATTAGCATTAGTGAGCAAGTCTTTCCAGGTGACTGAAGTAGCTCCTTAATGATATATGTGGCCTGTCTGAAAAGTACCCGACCTTTGCCTGAAAAAAAATACCCCTTCAAGATAGGCCCCTTGCGCCTTCATAGACTTAGACCACTGTTCCTTCACTACTGAAAATACTTCTGGAAGGCTTTTTTTGGAATGGTGTTCAACTCTGCAATCGCATTCTGCAATTAAGCCTTCAATTTTGAAAACAACCAGAAATTGCAAGGAGCCATGTCTGAAGAGCATGGAAGTTGGTGAATGACTGGAATCCCATGTTTTGCCAAGAAAGTCTGAATCAGGTGCGATGAATGAGCTAGAGAATTGATGAATCTTATGACACCTGATAAATCTTATGAATTGTTTCACTTTGAGAATTATCAAGCTTTGACAAAATTTGGTGCAGTACCTTTGTTTAACCCATTCAGTCATCTTGACAGAAATCAAAATCCAATGAACACATATGACAGTACCTCACTCAGTGGCCAGCAGGCAACAATGGGCTCACTGGAATTCGTGGAAAAAATTCAAGCATGTGCATTAAGCTGTCTCCTTCCAATGTGCACAGTGGTACTACTTTAGAATCACTATTGTGCACGGAAAAAAGATAAGTCAGATACTTATCAGACAGACCTCATATATCAACAGATACATATTGTGATATATATCACAATATATATATAACCAATATTTATTTTCCAAATATTATGATGGATATTTTCGTATATTTCTTATTTATTTTAAAAATAGAATTGTGCATGATATTTTTGATCAAAACAAGTGTCAATGAAATTTGACACTGCTACTCCCTGTGTTATTCTGCAGAAAAAGAACTTTTGTATTTGGCAGTGATTTTTTAGATAAAGAAAAAAACATTTTTATTTTCTAATCTTTACATTGAGATCTGAATTTTTAAACATAGAACCAAAAATTATGAACTAAGAACAGACACTGAAAGATAAATTGTCTAATTTAGATAATTAGTTATTTACATCTTCATTAGAAAGAGTCTTTCTGGATTTTGGTTTAGTTCAGTGTAAATTATACAAGTTAAGGAATGAAAGAACAAAAAAGCTTACATTTAAGTTTAAATTTTTCAATTAAAAAAATTAATTTTGTATTTAAAATTTTATTGTATAAAATATAAATTTTCTTGACACTGAATACTGTAATTTGCTTTTTTATGTGTGTAAAAGGCCAATTGGTTAACTTATGATTCACATTTTATAAAAGTTTCCTTATATCAGCAAAACTTCAAAACACTATTTTAAAACTGAATTGATATTTTAAGGAATAATTTGAAATATTAAAAGAACATATGAAAATACAAATTCGCAGAATAAGGATAATAAAGTTCTCAAATGTATACAATAAATAAAAAGTTCATCAATTTAGCAATAAATAATAATTAAACTTAGATAACTCCTATATTCATCAAAAGATCTGCTAAAAGTTAATCCAAATAAGTTTTATTATTGATTGATTTATTACATTTTTTATGTTTTGACAAATTTTCACTTATTTCTGGGTTAATACAAAAACATTGAAGAAGAAAAGATAGTGATAGATATATGACAATTGCATAAAATTACAGATATCATCATTAACTTTCCATAATGTATCTTAGGAAAATAGCTTGTTAAACAGAAATTCAAAATTTACATGAAGAAAGTCAGAAAATCACAAATTTCAAATAAATTTTTCCACAAATTTTAGTACAATCATTTGTATTGCTACTTGCTTCTAAAAAAAATTATAAACAAAGATAATTTTTTGCGAATTTTCTCATCAATTATTATAGACTGTTTTAAAATTTTAACTGTACATAATGTAACTAAATAATAGTAATAATAAAAAGGCACTCCATATCTTTTATTATTAACTGCCGTTTTCAGAGAAATGATTTCTGTATTTTGTAAAATATTTTTTAACTAAATAATTACATATTTAAAATAATAATTAAAGAAATATAGAACATGAAGAGTTGAATAGGATTTGGAAAGTATGCTTTCTAATTAAAAGAAAAATATTGCACTAATGCTCCTAACAAAATAAAAGATAGTGAAAAATAAAAAAATAAAAAATTCATCCTATTAAATACAGATCATCAATGTTTTATCAGAGTTAATCTTAAGAGGAAATTCAGACAATTTTACGTAGCAGCCAGTGACAAGTTAATCTTGTAGTGTAAAATTTAATTTAAGCAAAATCAGATAGTAAATTTAATTATTTGTTGTAGCATATCTGATTTTTAAATTTTGTTTGAATCCTTGGATGTTTGGTGGAATTATCTAACTACATTTTGAACACTGAATAAAACAAAAGTTTGCCAATATTATTGTAATTTATAAAATTTTTAATATATGAATAACCTCGAATAAGGGAACTGTCATATTGCTGGCACAATTTATATAAAGAGCAACATCCATTTTTAATTACACAGCGACCTACTGATAGACAACTATAAATTAAAAGATAATGAAGCTTAAGGCTGTTCTTAACTGTTCTACTCAACAAGCTCAAAATGTTTTGACACATTTACAAATTCATTTTTTAACAGAAAGGTATAAAATTGGAAAGCCTGGCCATGGAAGCGATTTAGAATTGAACTGTTTTTTCCATTTTTTGATTAATCCATTACCTATTGAGTTATAAGGAATTTTGATCATGTGACAAACCCATTTTTCGCCCACTCTTGAGTCCCTTTCTTCCTTTGCGCAGAAATTCAGTTCAAAATGCCCATTTTGACACTATTTTCTGAAAGATCTATTGTGTTTGCAAAAAAATGAAAAAAAAAAAAAAAAAAAACCCAGCTCAATGACACAGTTTCTGAACAACAATACCAGCTAGTTTCATGCATTTTCGAACACCCTTAAAAAAGCTTTTTCTAGTATCAATTTATAACTTAAAAGTATCATAAAGTCTGTCATGATTTCTTCTTATAATAATATAATACATATTTAATAAAAGAATAAATATACTTTACAGCTTTATTGAAAAAAAAAATATATTTTTTTAAAAATTGTCACTTGACAGGCTAATGCATAAGGAGTATAAAACCAACTTTAACATTCTAAAAAACTTTTTGTTTAAAAGTGTTAGGGTTAAAATCTTGAAAATAGAACTGCACAAGGTGATGTCACAAACAGGTTTTTGCTGCTGCTGTAGGACAGCTATCGCTACTTTTATCAATGCTTTTTCTATTTGTGTGTCCTAAAGCTTCTTTCATTGTTCTCCGGTAAAAGTCATGTGATAGGAACAGCTCTATTAACAAAGTGGTCACTTTTAAGAGATGACCTCACTAATAAGAGTTAAAAAAAATCAAAATTTAAAAAGGGTGAAATGGGCCAAAAGATGTAAATGATTACTAACTTTTTAAAAGTTAAAATAGCCAAGAAACATTCTAAATTATGATTACTCAGAAATTACTGAGTTAATTTCAAAAAATTTTCCATTATTGGACAGATGGAACTCACAAATACACAATTATCAAGGTTTTTTACAAGGGAGAGATTACAAATGGGTTGGAATAGAGATTTTCTATTTTAATTACAGTGAAACCTCCCTAAAGCGACCACGTTCCGCTCCAATAAAAATTGGTCGCTCCGAGAGGTGGTCTCTTAATGGAGGTCATGTTTAAACCTAGATTTTAATTGTTTAAAAAAGGTAACGATTAATGTTACTAAAATTTATTTTTACATTAGATAAATATATGAAAATTTAAGTATCAAAACAAAAGTTAATTACATAAGTTAATTAGTGCAGAGTTTAAAAAAGGAATACATTGATATTTGCTTTGATTTTACGGTTTTATCTTCTATAACTTTTATTTCCAAGTCCTTTCAAATTTCAGTAAATAAATGCATTTTTTTTTTTGGAACAAATTATGGCGATTTCATTCATTTATCTATTTCTTCGAGAGTTTCCTGACTGAATAGGGCAGTGGGGTTTATGGACCGTCATCCTTAATTTGTCATCAGAGTTGAATTCATTGCCAAAAAAAGGCACAAAGGGGTTTAAACACTTAAAAGTTACCGTAATAAATAAAAATTCCAAACTTAGTTTAGAAGTTTGATGAATAATATGCTCTCCGGAATTAGTCTGATAAAACTTTCTTCAAGCAACCAGGAAAAAACGGAATTTGTTTCCTTTTCTTCAAAGAAATGGGTTGCTCATGAAAGGAGTTCAACTGGGGTGGTCTCTGAATAGAGGTAAAATGAGTATTGAGCCTATGGGAATAAATCTCGTTCCAAAATGGTCGTTCAGGGAGGTGGTCCCTTAATGGAGGTGGTTGCACTGGGAGGTTTCACTGTATTAGTATTTTTATTAATATTAGGAATGCAATTTTCATTTTATGTTAATGAACACACAAAGTACAGCATGTCTGAGATAGGTCTTTACCGTTATAAACATTAATAACAAAAATATTAACAAATGAAATGGAATGCAGTTTTCTGCAAAAGAATCAAGAAATCTCAAGAGTTTATTTATTAAATTAATTATTTAACAAACAAGAGTTAATTTAGAAAATAAAAAGATAAAATTAACAATCCCCACTGTTACACTGCAAAAGTTAAAAAATACTTGGAACACTCTACATTCTTCATGCTACTAACAGAGCTCCTGTACAGCTACTTTGGAGGTACCGTAAAAAAAAAAAAACTCTTAGATTTTTTCATTCTTTTGCAGCAAACTACAATTCATTTCATCTGTTAGTATTTTTGTTATTAATGTTTAGAATAATAAAGACCTTTCTCGGACACGCTGTATATTTTGACAATATTTTCAAGGAGTGTGTTTTATTTTCATGCTTGCAAAACTGCAGGTCTTGGCTAGTATGCATACATACTGTCAATTTTTTTAAAGTTGATTAAAAAGTCTGAAATCTGTTTTACAGCAAAATAACATATATAAAGCGATAACCACAAAAAAACATCGATATAATGAATATAAGTTATTGACAGCTTTTTTTTTTATAATACAAGTATTTATTAATTAAGATATAAATTATTACATAAGTAACTTATGCAGACGCCAGACTTATTATAAATTAACATATAGGCCCAAAAAACAGGTATTTGCCCTTTATGTATATTAAAACCACTAATCAAGGTTCCTACACAATTCTGATAAAAAAAAATTCCTCGACTTTTCCAGGTTTTCCCTAACCTTTCTCAATAAAAATTCGGCTAATATATTGTTGTAAAACCCACCACAACGGACAATTATAATCTAGATAAATGCTAAAAACAGTACAGGCTGTATGAATTTCAGATATTCAATTATTTTTCATATTATGCTATTGTTATATCGTTTGCATAAATTTTATATAAAAAATTTAGATTAGATGAATAATTATTTCAAAATTTCTTCATTTATGACGATAGTCGAGATTCTGATGAAAAGTAGTACATCAAAAATTCTGATTTTTCCCTGACCACTTCAAATATTTAAAAATTTCCCCGACTTTTTTCCTAAATTTTCAAATTCCTTGATACATAGGCAGGGTTCTCGCTGCCGCTCGCCATTGCACCAAATCGCAACACAATGCTTTTGGTGAATAAACGAATAATCAGACTTGCCTAATTCATAGTGCTCAATTTCTGCTCTTTTTGTGTGTGTGTGTTTATGTGCCAATACAGTCAAGATTTTTATGCAGTGTTGAAATTTGTCATAATATTTATCAGTTGTACGGAAAGTATCATTGGTCAATTTTTTCTATCAGTTAGCAACGAAATCTCATAGCAATTTTTAGTGTATATTTTCACAATGGTAAATCAAAGATAGTGATTTTGAATTTTTAATTAGACTGCTAAAAGAATATCTGAAACATTTACACATTTAGGAGACAATTAGAATGTACTTATTTTTACTAGATTTTGTAGCAGATAGTCGAATTTCTATTTTATAAACAATTACAAAAATTAGGTAATTTTAAAATGCATTGAAAAAAGGGAATATTAAAATAAGGGGTTGAAGATAGATTTTTTGGTATTTCACACCGAATCTATTTTGCTAACATTTTTTTCATTTGGCTACTGTTTTTTATTTCTTATTCACCAAATCACTAATGCTGGTCAAAAGCCAGTGAGAACCCTGACCATGTAACTGAATTAAAACAAGCAAAATTTCAAAGTAACTGTTTAAAGTAAATTAAAAGAAGTAAAAAAAATCTCTACATACATTACTTACTTGAATATTGTCCACCTTGACCGAAATTCTACGGCTGACACCAGAGGGAACTAAAATTTCAGTAGAACCTTCGGAAGTTTTGTTGATTCTTGGACAAAAACCAGGACCAGATCGAATACTTGGACCAATACTCTGAAAAATATTTAAATGAAAATCAGGCCTATATTTTAATTAAGAGTTTTTATCACTTTATTTAATATACACATAAAATAAGAATCCAATACAAAAATTAAGCCATTTTATAACTGAATTATATCTTTGATACAATGAAAAAAGAAAACTGGGTGGAGAATCAATATCAATATATATATGGGACTGTGCATATATAATGTTATCACTTTAGCTGTGTGTGTGAGGAGGGGCTTTACACTTGATGTTGTACGGTACCTCTAGGTAGGGGGGGGTTGGGAGTCTTTTGATATTATTATTTTTAATCCAACCAAACTTTTATTCCCTATAACTTTTTCTTTTCATCAAAATAATCTGTTTTCCGTTTTTCTTTATTAGTCCAATATCTATTTTCATGAAAATACAAAGTTATAATTAAATCCAATGAATAAAAGCATTTCATTCCAAAATATAGAATACACCAATGTTTGGCATTTCTATTCTACCATTTATGAATAATCCACTGCTGGAGGAAATTTCATGTATAATAGTGATTTTATTGATTTCTCTTTCTTTGAACGAGTAAAGTATGCAACTAATAAATGTTTAACAATATCTGTATACCATTGCAAACGTATAAAAAGAAAGAAAAAAAAATAGACACTGATAATGACATCATTTAAGGAATGATAACATATAATATCATGTAAAGGGAGGGAGAAATTGTCCAAAATTACCAAAAAGTTGATAATATTATATATATACACCCTTATCTACCCTATATATATATAAAATCCTAATGAAATGAATTTATGAAACGATTCTTTGAAACAACTGATTATGTTTCACGGCGATTTCTCCTAAAATATGTAATACTTTGCGATGCAATTAACACCAAAAATCCGTATTGATCTGCAGATCTCAAAACTGGTATTAGAATTTTTAAATTCGAAATATTAATTTTTTTCTAATTTTAAGTACATTTTTCTAATGATGGCAACTCAAATTTTAATCAGAACAGATATTTTTTTTTCAGATTTCAGAAAAGGTTATTATAAATTAATTTGGCGACCAGTTTGGCCTCCCTTAAATATATGCTAAGAAATGTATCATGCTACTTTTATTTATAATTCAATTTACTTGAACAATCTCTCGCCAAATCGAAAGATTCTGATTGGAGCCAAAATGGCATTATTTTGATTGACATGGTAACCCGGTTATTGTTGTTTATTTACTTTTATTTCTTTTTTAAAATCATATAAATTATTTTGTTGTTGTTATTTCCTTTTGAAAATAATAGAAAATAATTAAAAAATACTTACGTAAATAAGTGCGAGTAGTAAATCAAAATTACGTCCATTACTAATCATATCATAATATTAAAATATTTATTTGCTAAAAAGACGTTATAAAAACACATTAAAATTAAATTAAAAATCTATATTTTGTAAATAGATAAAATATATTTGTAATATAGATTTTTAATTTACTTTAATGAGTTTTTATAACGTTTTTTAAGCAAATAAATATTTTAATATTAGGATACGGTACTACTTAGTTATTCCGTCAACCAATTTCGCCAAATTATACAAATGGGCATAATTTTTATTTTAAATAACGAAAGAACAAATAAATTAGTATAACATTAATAAATATACAAATAAAACGTCGAAATAAAACTCACTTGATGACGTAAACATGTGTAACTTACTTAAAGTCAAGTAAATGTGACATTTACGATCAACCATTATTCGCATTTAATCTTATAGTTTGGCGATAGATTTTTGGTCGACGGGATAACTAAGTAATACCCAAAATGCATATGTAACTGGTATTCAAAAACGAGGTTTTCGCTAAATTTTCGTAAAATTCTCCGCCAAACCTGCTCATACCAGATGTATATGACATCTGGCCAAATGTTAAATAATGCGGGAAGAGTTCCATATTGTGTGCTGGTTTTTTTGGTGAGCTTTTTTTTGGCATTAAATGAATCGATGTGGTTGCGATCTTCAGCCTTTAGGGTTGCTTTTTTCTGGAATGAACTTTATTCATATGTTTTTTGTGTATTTTTTTGCATTTAGCCTATATTTTTTGGAAAAATATATAACTTTTGTTGGTGTATAATAAACATAATAAATATATAAAATTATATATAAGTACATAATATTTATGGTACTTCTTAGTTATCCTGTCGACCAATTTCGCCAAATTATACAGATTGACATAATTTTTATTTTAAATAACGAAAGAACAAATAAATTTGTAAAACATAATTAAAAATACAAATAAAACGTCGAATTAATGGTTTTATTGGCTATTATTGGCATTTAATCTTACAATTAATTAATTAATTAATGGCAACCGTTATTGGCATTTAATCTTACAATATGGAGACAGTAATTTGGTCGACGGGCTAACTAAGAAGTACCATATTTATTTATAGGTGTATATATATTATGTATGTATAAGGTATACGTGATATATATAAAACTATCTGTATAAACATCGTACTTTTTTTAACATGTGACATATATAACATTTATTAAATATATATATATATATATGTTTACAAATATTTAAAGACCATGTTTTTCCGCCATCCTGAAAAATTTTATAAGACGCTAAAATGGCTTTTTGGCGCTTCCTTTTTGGATTCCTTCACCAATCGCGCCAACCAGCACACAATATGGAACTCTTCCCAATAATGCAACAGACCATGACATTTAATTTCAACTTCAGATCAATGTTTTAATTTACCACTCGAAAAAAAAAAAAAAAAAAAATGCTAACTGGCAATTTGAAAAAAAGCTATTGGCGAGATTTGCACCCAGCTAGTGTAACAGTACCAAGAATTCTTTGCGACCATGACAACTTTTATATAGTTTTATTCGAAAAAAAATTTGATTTTTTAATCACAATGGAAAACTTTTGGCATAAATGTTACATACGGCCTCATATTGACGCGATTATTTTCTGACGCCAATGTCATATACGCAACGGGTACTTAACTGGCACCAAAGTATTGTTATTTTGCTTGATATGGTAAGCCGGATGTCGTTGTTTATGCTGTTGATGCGTTCCCCAAATTGGTGTCGGAAAAAAACCTCGCCAATATCGTATATGACATCTGTGCCGAACTTTCATATGAAAGGCGAAGGGATCAGACCGTATTTGTTTATGACAGTTGATGACTTGAATTAGTATAATATATATGAAATGATGGCGATAAAATAACATTTGGCGACTTATCACATGTGCATGGCTAACATTAAAGTACCAAAATGGCACCTAGAGTATAAAAAGCGAAGTGGCCCGCCCGGAACTGTTGATGATAGTCACATGACTTAGGCTATTGTTATAGAGATTCTTTTAAAATACTGGGAGACAAAGACTCTGTATACTTAATTCATTTTATTTTAGCTACTTTTCAAAAGTTTAACTGATCCTCTTTAATCAAAAACAAAAATAACCATTGGATGCCTTAACAGCAACTGATTTGCCCTTACATTTTTGCAATCAAAGGGAATTGAATGGAAACCCATTTACAGGGAGATCTGCACAGCATTTTTCAGTATAATTCAATCTTCTCTTATATTTTAAAAACCCATCAGATTAGCCTGTTTTTAGATTCTGCGGTGTCTGAACGGGGGTTATCGAGCGTAGCTTGCAGGGGGCAGAGCCCCCTAGTATACATATATATGTGTGTGTGTAAATTAAGAGGGTTTTTTTTTCCCAATGACACATTGCTCAACACCCAATAAGAGAAAACTGTGCTTTTTTTTTTAGAAATTTAAAATGCATTTTTCTCAAAATAATGTTTTTTGAACTGGTGGGCATTGCGGTAAAGTTAGTAATCAAGCTATGAGGTTTAAATTAGAAGGGAAGTTGAGAGATATTTACTTATTTGGTGAACCCTTAAATTTTTTTTTTTTTTTTTTTTTGTGACCTTGGATACTGAAAACCCCCCTCAGTTATGAATGGCAACCAGATTACAGAAAAATGTCACTGTTTGTGATAATATGATAGGATAGTCTTTTTAACACAGAATAAAGTAGGGTGCTTTTAGAACCTGCAGGATTTAGATGGGGTTTGGCACACACACCTCGTAGGACGAGCAGAGAAAACAGCCTCCCCCCCCCTACCCCCAAAAATCATTAAAATTAAGCTTGACTATTTAAAAAAAAATTTGCTACATTTTTAATAGATAACAGTTACAAATATAACAACAATTTAATTCCATTAGACCTTAAAAATTATAAATTGTCTAAATATACAATTTAGAATCACATTTGAGATATATGAAGTTCATTAATATGTTTTATGATGAAATATTACTTACAGAAACACCAGTGACAAGAACGTCATTTCGACAATTTTCACCTGTATCATGGGTACATCTATGACCTGTCACACACCAGTCACAAGGAAAGTCACTTGAAACACACTGTGTGCATCTAATGCAAAAGAAATGGTCATATTAATGAGCAATTTTTGAAAAATCTTATAAAAAGCACTTTCAGGTATAATATAAAATAGTTTTCTAAACAATCAAATAGATTCACGCTTTAGCATGAATATCATTTCTAACATACGTTGGAGCATCCTATATATATTCTACCACTAGCTAAAGTACCCAGCGTTGCCTGGAATTTTAAGAATGTTTGTTTTGAAAACTTAATTTCAAAATTAAACATACAGTATAAAATAAGCAATAAAGCCATCTCTATTTCAGTTCTTCACTAAGAATGAGCTCTAAGGACCTAAAACTTTGTGCAAATTCTAATATGCATGCATACACGCATGTATATACAGTCGAACCTCTATTTTGAGAATTTCTCTATTTTACAAACTTTTCCTTGGGACCAAGAACATTTTGCGAATTTCTTCGTAAAATAACCTCCAAATAGCGATGTGCATTCTCTATTTAACGAACTTTTTCTTGGAATCTAAAATTTTTTTTCTCCCTATTTGTCAAAATATTACTGGACATTTCAAACTTATTCTTTCTTTTAACACATTTTATGATGATCAATGACCATGAATAGGTCTTACCAGCAGTTAACTCACTGAGAGCAGTAAAATCGCTGTGATTATTTGCTTTTCATCCAAGAAGTGTCTGCCTCGTGTCCTTTAAACAAGAGTCTGTCGTTTTCTAGATCATTCAGTCGTGCTGGTAATTTCGGTTCTTTTAGCTCGAAAATGTCAAAGAGAAAGTGCTTGGCATAAAAGAAAAAAAAAATCTTGATGTGGTTGATAAAAGCGTGAAGAAAAAGAATATTGCTTTAAAATTTGGTATTCCTCCAAACGCTTATCGACCATAATAAAAAATCGTGATTGTAATGTAAAATTATTTTTTTTAACTGAAAATACAATGTATTTTCAGACAATGTTTTGTTTCATTCTTATTTCCCTTGCAAGTTTCTTTTTGAAGGGTAAAATACATAAAACAAATAGATATAATTTATACAAAAAGTGTGATTAATTACTTTTTTAAAATTATATTTAGTGTTTATGGGTTTAAAATATGTTTTATGTAGTTTAAAGTATTTTAAAAGGTGACTCTCTATTTAACCCTCCGACTGTCTTGAAAAAGGGAAAAATTGTAATGTTGTTTTTTCTGCATTTTGTATTAAATGCTAAAAAAAATGATTCTTTGAACATTTTATAAAAAAACTTAATAACGAATATGAATGCAATCCTTGGAAGAATTAATCATTGTTTAATGTATTAAAAATACATTAAATCAATAGAATTATATTACTTTAAATATTGCTTGTATTACAGTGAAACCTGGAGCTTAGTGAACGTTTTAACACGGGCTTGTCAGTGAGGGGATTAACGAATTTTCCATATAACGAACTTTTTTTCGGGATTTAGCGACTTCGTTAAATAGAGGTCCGACTGTATATGGAATAGATTTAAAAATGGCGAAAAAGAAATTCAGAGAACCTCAAAATGTTAAAATATGCCACTATTTCCATAATTGGGTTTTATCATGTTTCAATATGTTTTTTCTAACTCATATGACATTATATATTTACCTGCTGACATCCATTATATTTCCAACATGATGTAATATTCACTTTTTTAAAAATTCATCAAACTATTTATTTCATTTTCATTTTTTAAGTGGAAATCTTGCAATAAAAAAGTTATGACGTAATATTCACTTTCTTTTTTTAATTTTTCAAACTATTTATTTCATTTTTCATGTGGAAATCTTGCAATAAAAGTGTCATGACATAATATTAACTTTTTTTTTTAAATTTGTCCTTCTATTTATTTCATTTTCATTTTTCATGTGGAAATCCTGCAATAGAAAAGTAATTGGTGTGGTAAGAATTTTATTGTGGATTTTTAATTTTTGACAACTGCTATAATGAAAAATGTTTAAATTTGATAGAAAACTGCTCTTAAATTGGCAGTTTTTTTATTAATTAAAAATTACATATCAATTATTTCGATTCCGGATTACTTTAGTTGCCTCGGTCGTGTTTTAATACACATGTACATAACATTTCACAATTCTGGCTTCTAAACTGTGGATTTGTATAGCATTACAGACAGACAAATTTTCATTTTTATAAATTAGATTATTTCCTTACAATAATTTTCATTATGGATTTTTTTTTTATACATGCAATGTAAATCTGCCATGAAGATTTTAATATGGAAACAGTGATAACAACTGAAGGGAAAAAATAGGGTGCTGTGACTCCTGCAAAAATACTAAAGTGGTAGAATGCTTTCTATTATAATTTTTAAAAATATATATATTATAGCTACAGATTTTTACAGGTATCAAACCTTCCCATAAATTTGTCTACAGCTCAGAAAATCATGAATGATCTACTTATATATACTTGATATATTAATATAAGTGAATCAAAAATTCCAATCTGACGAAAAACACTGACTACTACTTAAGAATGATCGAAAAGGCTGTATCATTTTTTCCATTTGATAAATTTAAAGGACTTCAAATCAATAGTTTACTCTTGCTCATATAAGCCTGGCCAATGTTATTTAGAGAAGAATTTGTTTTTGTATTCTAAAGTGATTTCTATAAAATCTACATTTTGAACAGAATTATTTTTAAAAAATAGATATGACATATTTTCTTAGAAATATAACATTATTTCTATGACAACATCTTCTGTTAATTAATAATAATGGCAATGAGTATTGTTAATATAAAAATAAACTTACGATGTGTATGTGCTGCAGTCGTAAAATGTAAAATTTGTTGCAACAAAATCTGGCCCAATACTTTTTCTGACTGAGAGTTTGGAGGTAAAATGATCTGTAAAAAGAAAGAGGTGATACCGTAAGAAAACATATTAAAATCAATATAAAACAGTTTTATGTAAAAAATAAAATAAAAAGACAAAATATTTAAAAAATAAATAATTTAGTTCATTTTATAACTACTATACTTTGCATTAAAATTGATCTAACTTTACAGCATAGTAAAAAGGTTCTGTAACATATATTTTAAGTGTGTAATCATAATTTAAAAATGAACTTCAATTCCAAAATTAATTACTTACACAGTGTCACAAAGACAATTCTATACAAGATCAAAAATTTATCATTTTGAAATACAGTGAAACCTCTCTGTGTGACCACCTCCATTAAGCAACTATCTCCCTGAACGACTATTTTTTCATGGAACGAAATTTATTCCTATAGGCTCAATACTAATTTTACCTCCATTCAGAGACCATCTCCAGTTGAACTTCCTCCATGAGCGACCCATTTCTTTGAAGAAAATGAAACAAATTCTGGTTTTTCCATGGATCTCTTGAAGAAGGTTTTATTAGAAATAATTCTGGTGAGCACATTATTCATCAAACTTCTAAACTAAGTTTAGATATTTTTTTATATTCCGGTAACTTTCAAGTGTTCAAATCCTTTGTGCCTTTTTAGGCAATGAATTTAACTCTGATGACAAATTAAGAATGATAGTCAATAAACTGCCCTGCCCGATTCTGTCAGGAGACTCTCAAAGAAATAGATAAATTAATGAAATCGTCGTTATTTGTTTCCATCCAAAAAATTGCATTTATTTACTGAACTTCGAAAAGACTTGGAAATATAGTAGTTATAAATGATAAAACCATAAAATCAAAGCAAACGTCAATGTATTCATTTTTTTTAACTCTGCAATAATTAACTTATGTAATTAATTTTTGTTTTGATACTTAAAATTTTATATTTTTTCCTAATGTGAAAAATAAATTTTAGTAACGTTAATTGTTAACTTTTTTCAACAATTAAAATCTAGATTTAAGGGTGTATTCCGATCCAAACTGCTTATTTCCTGATTCATTTTTAAATTATTTTTTGCTCTCAAACACATAAAACTGGGGAAATTCTCTTATTTAGAAACTGCTTAATGTGCCATGCTTCTCGATTTTTTGATAAATGCAGAAAATATTGTAAAAAAATGCTATCAAAGTTGGTGTTTTGAACCGAATTTTCCGAAGCGGGAGATCTGGGAATGAAAAAAATGGTCATACTGAGAAAATAATTGTTTAAAACTCAAATTCTAATTAATTGAGCGAAAAATAAAATCACACGGCCTCTTATACATCTCTTCAAAAATCACCTCAGCAAGTTTCATGTTTTTACTTTAAAAAATGAGTCTGAAAATGTCTCGGAAAATTTCGAGCTGTTGAGGGTGGAAAAATATTTTTTCGAATACACCCTTAAACAAGACCTCCATTAAGAGACCACCTCTTGCAGCGACCAATTTTTATTAGAACAGAACGTGGTTGCTTTAGGGAGGTTTTACTGTAGTGGAAATATTTGAAAAGTTGTAAAAGAAAAAAAAAACTAAACAAAGCACATCTAACCAATAATAAATTCAAATTAGTAATCACCAATAAGATTTATTAGTTAAAGAGGCAACAACAGTTGCAAAGTCACATACATGCAAAGCAGTTGCTGACATTGGTATAACTTTTCTTAGTAAATACTGAAGGTATTTCAATACTAAAAAAAAAAAAAAGTTTGTTAATAGCTCAACTATAGAATGATCATGATCGTTTGGCAAAAAATAATAATAATAATAAAAATGCAATAATTATGCAATTTTACAAACAAACATTTTTTTTTTATATAAGGATTTTAATATTAAAAAAAAAAAAAAAAAAAAAGCTGAAATAGTTCAACTACATGGTGATCGTTTGGCAAGAACTAAAAATAAAAAATACAATTATTCAATTTTACAAACAAACAAGATTTTTTTTTTTTTTTTTTTTTTTTTTTTTAAGTAACATTATTATCATCACATTTTTTATTTTTATTCTTTGACGAATAATCAATTTATAGTTTAACCCTCTCGCTGCATAATTGTTTTATCAAAATAACTTCAAAAATTGCGTACTTAACCCCTTCGAGGCGAGCGCCTTTTAAGAATTTTTATTTTGTCACTGGTTTTTCAAAACAAAAATTGTCTAATTTAATCAGGGAAATGCTTTGATTAAATAAAGCAAAATTTACAATAAAAAAATAACTGGTGGAAATAATCAAGGAGGGTTAATTAGATGGAAAAAATGCATCCCCGAGGAAATCTCGGGTTGCGCAGCGAGAGAGTTAACTACTGCCAAAACTATTTTTTTAAATGTATTGAAGTTCCAAATAACAGGCATACCAATGACAGCCATTTTACACGTGATTTTGCAAATATTGTGGCGTACATTAAAGAAAAATATTCAATATTTTGTAATTTTACTTAATTATTCTCAGTTAAATTAAAAAAAAAAAAAAAAAAAATTACATTAGCTCTTCATTTTCTCATGCACAAAACTTACATTAATGCTGTTAATTATTTTTTTCCCTATAAAATTATCTTTTCACCGATTATTAACTTTAGCTTCAAAATAAAATTTAAAAACTTGGTTAGATGTACAAGATACATGGTTAAAATAACTGATTTGATTAAACTGATCAAAATTACCAAAACTTCATGAATAAATTAAGAACCATTCTGTTAGTTTTGATAATTAAAAAGGGTACTGCTTGATTATCCCGTCGACCAATTTCACCAAATTATATAAATGGAAGAACATTGCCATTGCAAAATTTTAAGACAGGAAAATTAATAAATTTAAATTTTTAAAAAACACTAAAGAATAGGGTTACTTTAATGATGTCGTTCACTTATGGTACAGCGACATACCAAATATAAAATTTGATTTATTTAGATGATTTCAGACAAAAGAATACTAATAGCTTACACAGAATTTAAATGCAGAATTATTAAATTAAACCATAAAGAAACATATTTTTAAGTTATTGTATTTGTGAATAAAATGCAAGTATTTTAAATGTAATAATCAAATTTATTAAGGGACACAAAAGTATCAATGATAATGGAAAATTGCACTTATTTAGTTAAAAAACGTAGACGGATATAGCTATAAAATGTATGTAAACATTAGATATAGGATTGAAGAAAGAAAAAAAAAATCAAAATTTGCAGTAAATTTTAAATAACGAAAGAACAAAAAAATTAGTAAAACATTAATAAAAATACAAATAAAACATTGAATTAAAAAGACTTGATGATGTTACAAACACGTGTAGCATGTTTAATGTCAAGTGAATGTGACAATTATGATCATCCATTGCTGGCATTTAATTTTACAGTTTAGCAGCAGTTTTTTTGGTCGACGGGATAATAAGTAGTACCTTAAAATGTTTTAAAGAAATATAATTCATTTTTAAATAACTTTTTTTTCATTTCAAAGGTTGTAAACAGATTTTAAGTTTTCAGAACTTTATTGGGCAGAGAGTCACACACTTTAAGCAGACTTTAATTTTCATTTATTCAATTCTTTTTTAAATTTTAATTGTGATTTTAGGTGGTATGGTAAATAAGTCATTACCATATTGTTTAATTTAAATGTGTGGAAATAAAACTCACAGAAATATATCATTTCATTTCATTACTCAAAATTAGGTTTTTTTCTAAGTCACACACGTAACGTTTTTAAAAAGCTATTTAAAAAATGACTATTATATCAAAATGATAGGTTTTTGCATAAAAGAGTACGGTAAAGTGTATATTTTTTAAAGAACTTTTGTTTGGATTTTTAAATAAGAAATATATTGAAAAATCCTTGATTAATTAGGATTTTTTTTGTTCAAAATGTCACACACATAACATGGAATGGCCCTATTATACAATTTGATAAATTAACCCTTACTTGTACATGAATTTAATAAATTATTTAAATGAAAGAAAAAAGATATTAGAAAAAACTTACGTTCTCCTGGTGGTATTGGTGGCAGTGAATCTGTATGAGGAGTGGGGCAATTCACACCATTAGATGAACGTGTAGCATTAGTTATCAGTGTCTTTCCAAAAGCAGTGAATGCACAAAAGAACTCACCACCAACAGTAGGCAAGTTATCAATAAACAAACTCAACTGAAATAGAAAAATAAAAGATTATCAACTGACATTTTACACAAAAATAGAAAAAAAGCTGAATTAAGGTTTAAAAAAAATTTCCTGTTCTCACAAACAATAAATATGGCTTTGGCGTGTGAGCAAAATTAAGTACGGACATATTATATTTTGAATGTTTAAATACTTTGATATTTTATAAAATAATTTGCTATTCTGACCAAAATTTCTTTTTATTGATTGATTTTCCACAAGATCAACATGCTTTAAAACATGCATCACAAATGAACAAAAAGTCATGGTGGCTCAAGCTATTCTTTTAATATTACTGTGTCTCATGCATGCAATATACATAGTTTTTTAATTTTAAAATGGAATTTTCAAAATACTTTTTAAGGATCACTTCTCAAGTTGCTTGTTTCTATAAGAAATATTAAACATGATAGAATGTTTCTAGTGAGAACTTACATGCATGTAAAATTATATTTTAGATATGTAGTATGATAAATATATTTATAAGTAGGGTTTTTCTTCTGGGAGGATGTAGATGTAAATCTCTAAACATTTTTTAAATATAGAGGGGGAAAAAATCCGCTAAACGAACTTCAAAAGTTTTTTTAAAGTGTTTCTGTGATTTATTAAGTTTTATATATAATTTGCTGATAACAAAGATTCCTCCAGCCAGAAATCGCTCATTGAAAAGAGCAAAATTAGCACTAGCCACCATGCCAGTAAATGAGAAAATTTGGCAATTGAGAAATAATTTCTCAGCGGCCACCTTATGGCTACTTTCCTAAAAAGAGAAAATAAAATTTTCTTGCATTCAATTAAGGATTCTACTTTTTTCTGTTTGAAATATGTTTACATTAACATATTTATTTGGGTTATTCAATTTTAGATTAATAGTAAAAGAAATTTTTAAAAAGTTTACTGTTTAGTACTTTTGAGTAAAAAAGTAGCCACTAGTTTAAAGAAAGTGGCCACTTCTAAAACTAGTACTACTGGCCACTAATGAAATTTCCCAGTTTTGTCCTTTAACTGATTGACAGACTGAAAAAATGTTGAGTTTCTTGAATCTAGCTGATAATACTCCATAAAATATTTTTAGGAAAAAAGCCCTGTTTATATGTATTTCATACAATAAAATAACAGGAATTGAACTAATATGCTACCGGTTCTACAAAAATTAAAATAGTTCTTCAAAATAAGGAAGTAAAACTCATTATGCAGAAATTAAAAATACACAGCTTCCTCATTTCTAAGGATTAAGGAAAAAGCACTTACTATCCGTGCAGTTGTGCGCTGTATCTGAGGTGGATGAACATCTGTTATGGTGGTACATCGTCCACTTTTGTAGGATAACCAATATAAAGGATCCTGAGCTGCTTGTGCACAGGCACCTCTTAAGCTACACCTAAAATGTTAAAATTTGAAAATAAATAGATAATAGTTAAATGAATATGATTATGAATTTATAATCATCTAGTGCACACAGAAAAAGTAAGATGAAATTGATTTGGTTGGTATTACAAGGGTAGATCCAGGCAAAATTTTGGGCCTTTGTAGGGTCCCTTCACAAAAATCCATTCAATAAAACAGGCCCCTTCACAAAAATCCTTTCAATAAAACAGGCCCCTTCACAAAATTCTATTCAATGAAAACATACATTTTATTATTTTTATTAAAATGTTTAATAATTAAACAAAATAAGCTCACCAGAAAGGAAAACTTTAGCTGTAAGATTTAAAGAAGTTATTAATAAACGTTCGGTTTGAATTTCAGAAACTGTATTCCATCATTTGTGACAATGTTATTTTTCACAAGAAAATAATAAATTTCATAAAAATAACTTTTATTTTTCACAATATGGGCCCCAAGAAAAAAAAAAAAAAAAAAACCTGTATTGACCCCTGTATTAATTACAGCTTCACTTTCATTAGTAAATGTGTTTAATAAAATCTGTTCCATCAAAAGTTCAACCAAATGCCTGCAAACCCTACTAGAAGAATTTTTTGTTTCAATCTAGAGCAAACCAACAATGGTGGACCAAGCTTACTATCATAAGGAATTACAGAAACCCATAAAATAAACAAAATTTGCATTTCTAAAGAAAGCATAAGAAGAAATAATAAATCTAAAGTAAATTTTAGCAACTGTTTTTAAACCCAGCATTTCTTTTTATGCAGTTA
This sequence comes from Maratus speciosus, assembly GCA_963932465.1. Classification (NCBI taxonomy): domain Eukaryota; kingdom Metazoa; phylum Arthropoda; class Arachnida; order Araneae; family Salticidae; genus Maratus; species Maratus speciosus. The sequence continues at coordinate 22,008,098 of OZ010799.1, read as the reverse complement.
GATTAATCCACAAGGTTTAAAATAATCTGCAAGACCCGCTGCCATGCTGCACTGTTTGTACTACTTTGCCTGCAACTTTTTGAAAGTTAAAAAAAAAAAACTTGACTTGGTTAAACCTTTGCTTTAAAATCAAGGATGTCCAACATTTTGGCTCTGTGCATTTGAGTAAAAAAATTCTTCTCAAGCCACACATGTATTGTATTAATAATAACTGTATTACTAAAAAAATCCCCCTCATACTTTTGCGTGCAATGTAATCAGCAAAAATTGAGTTACATAAAGTTGCCTATTTTATTTTCAAATACTGTCCCAATTTTCTGCTGGGTTCCATGAGGTTTGAGTGCCTCATGCTAGCCAGCCTGTTTTAAATGCTAATAACTTTATTTGACTTATCAATTGATAATTATATGGAACCATTTATCCAGAATGATATTTCCAAGTAGCTAATTTCAGAAAAAAGAGCCATACAGCGCCAATTTGATATGTAATTTGTTTTAAACATTACACCATGCATGATATAACTTTATTCCAACAACTAAGATTTGAAATAGAAGCATATTTAGTTATATATTGGACATTTTGATTTTTACGTAGAGGAAATAGGGGAATTTTTGTTTCCAAGTTATTTCTATTAAACTGCATTCTTTTAAACTTTGATTAATGTCTGATCTTGTTCGGACCCAATTCTCTCTGAGTAGACTAATAATTAATATGAGATCACTGTCATAGTCACATATATTCTACAAATCTGATCAAATAGATTTTTTTTTAATGTCCAACCAATTATCCGGAATATATCTAACCCCCATAGCAGAAACTGTGCAGCACAGCAGACTATTTTAGACCTTGCAGATTAATCTACCAGCTTAAAAATTAATACTAGGCTTAAAAATTTCACTAAAAATGTACGTTGTTTTAAGAGTTATTGTTTGTTTTTACATTTCCTTTGTAAAATGCAACTCTTGCTTGTTTTATGGGTTACTATAAGTACTTATGATAGTAGTTTGGTTCAGCATTGTTGGGTCACAGATAAATTTTGGTTTGCTGCAGATGGACACCGAAAATTCTGCTACTCGGCATCTAACTCCAACCATTCTGGATAAATGGTTCTGTACTGTATATATATATAAAGACAGAGTTTCTCCCAGGTTTAAAAAAGGGCAGGATACTGCTGGTGGGAAAAGGGTACTTTTAAATTTGTAAGGGCTCTTTTTAGATTTGTAAGGGCAGATTTTAGATTCTTACAGGCACTTTCAGTCTTGTGTGCATATTTTTAAAGACATTCTTCTAATTCTTAAGGGCAATTTTAATATTTAAAAGTCACATCACTCTTTTCAAGATAACAATGAGTCAGTTTTTATTATGTAAGCAACTTTTTTAATACAAAAGGCAGTAAGGGCACAATTTTTTAGACTGATGGGCAAGAAGGGTGTGATTGTTTTAAATGGGGCAAGAAGGGTGCTATTTTTTAAATCAAAAGGCAGGTGGGGTGCAGCATCCTCCTAAAACTGTCTGGGGGGGACTCTGATAAAGATATTTTTTACATTATTTTAATAAATAGGCAATTACTTTAAGCACAAGCTTTTAATTTGGCACCTTTTATACAACATAATTCAACAAGGATCAGAAAAGAATAAAAACCATAAAGCTTTGAGATTGAGAGGTATTAATTTATTTAAAAATTAATTTAACAGTTAGTACAATGTCTATTTCCTACAAAAATAAATACTAGGAAATCAAAATACATTCTATTAGTATATTTTTTAATTATTTCTTCCAAAAGTAGAATTACTTTACTTTTAATATAACTGGTCAAAATAATTAGTTTTAGTAATTTTAAGCAAACTCCTTCAATTGAAATAGTTTATCAGAAAAGTAATCAATGAAACTTACTTGTTTTCTAATGAACACCAACCACAGTATGGGTCATTAGCTCCAAGGCAATCCATACAAGATCGAAACACATGGCACTCTTGAACTTTCACCATAGTTACCTGCAAAAACAATTAAAAGCATTGTAATCGTTATGACAATAATAGTAAATTCTAATTGCAATATTTAACAAAATACTTAAACTTTGACTTTCAATAAATTTATTCAAAAAAGTTATATGTTTATGTCACACTCGCTTTTAATATTAATTAATCTGATAGAAATAAATGCGTGCATTTAAGTCATTGGAGCATCAGTTGCAACTTTGCATCAAATGTTGTTAAAAAATATTAAAGGCCTCCATATTGGAAACATTTTTTAGTGGTTCAAGAGTATCGTTTGTAACAACTTTAAGATTTATGTACTGTTAGACAGAGGGATTAATATCCATGAAAAGGTGTAAAAAACAACTAAGGTGAAAATGTGAGAGTTCATGAATAGTTATATGAGAAAAGTGTTACAAAATTAAAAAGTTGTTATTCTTGTGAAGCATTTTAAGAAATTGTTATGAAGCATTGCAATGCATTGTTATTAACATTAAAGGTTATACTATTTTATGCAAAAGTATTTATTTTTTATCTAATATATGGTGGGGTTTCAAAGTTTGTGTTTCAAGATCTTGGCGAAATTGACTGCAACTTGGCAGAATCGTAATTATGAGGGCTGTTATAACAAAGAAGTACCTTGCATCAGTTCTCTCATGATTCATCCTAATAAAGCAATTATAGGAAGTAAAGTTAAGGCTGCTAGACACTCAGGTTTTGAATTCCCCTCACTAATGTTAATTTTATAGGAGTTTAATGCATTCATATATTTAAAATATTTCCTCAGGAAATTAATATTTTTAACTTCTTTTTTTCACGGACTCTTCTTAAAGGGTGTCTCTTTTTTTCTTAGTTCTCAAAATATTTCTAAACTATATACTTAATTTTACATGAAGTGTTAAAATGACAGTTTGTCAGCTTTTAACACATAAAATATTAAATTAAGCCTAGACTTCAGAAATATTTTGAGAACTAAGAAAAAAATAAACATGTTTTAAGAAGAGTATGAAGAAAAAAGCAAAAACATTAATTTCATGAAAATATTTTAAATATACGAATGCATTCTATGCCCATAGGCTTAGCATTAGTGAGGGGGATTCTGAAGCTGAGTGACTAGCAGCCTTAATACAAAATTTTTCGATTTTGCTCTAGGACTAGAAATTCTGTTCCAATTAAATGTCTGTCGCAATTAAACAGTGACCCAAATAACCAGAATCTATTGTATGTCATTAAGTTCAACCCAGACCTATGAGATAGCTTGTCAAACTTTTATTGGCTTCTTCGATATGGTCATTCTTTTGTTGTGCAACAACAAAATGCAATGGTAGTAGAGGAAGGTCTCGGAAATGTTTATCACCTCCTCTCGGGAAAATTTATTTTGTTAATTTTGTGCCCTTTGAAAAGCAATTTAAAAAAAAATCGCAACTGATCAGAGAGTTTTTGGAAAAGAAAGCCTGAAGAAATAAGGGCACTTTACCAGTACAGGGGCCTTGACATTTTTAAAAAACTTGGCACTATTTGGACTTCAGAAAGTGAGGTTTGCGGCCAAATGATACAAACAGCTATGAAAACAAGCCAAATGAAGTTTTATGCTTGTTTATGTATGAATTAATAAATGTATAAACATATAATTTGTATATATATATATATATATATATACAAATGAAGATGAAACCACACATTTTATTTGTGGAACTTTAGGCATTTGGGACCCGAAGATTCTGTCTAAGTTCTACAAATTTCCAATATTCCATTTTTGTTATTCAATTTCTGCTGTTTTTTACAATGTTTTTGGAATCTATGTTAAGTGTGTTGAGGGGAACTGCATTTTTGTTAATGTCATTTTATTCATAATTTCACAGTTTTTGTTGGCAGTCGTTAATATTTATTTAATGGTTATTTATATAATATATATATTATTGTTTTTAAAATACAATTCACACCTGTTTGTACGTAGAAATAGATAAACGACTTCTTTATATTAAATAAGTTGTATAAAAAATTGCTTGTGTACATGAAACAGTTGAATAAGGTTGCCAGGAAAATGTTGCCAAATTTACTTCTCCTCGGCAAGGCCATTTTCTTGATTTTGCCAAGGCCTTTATACTGGAAAAGTACTGAAATAATTTATGACTCTTGTTGCAGTATTTGATCTATAAGCAGCCTCACTATTCTGTAGATTTCATGCCAACTTTGATAATTGGTACCCCAAGTAACAAAATGTGCTAATCAAAGCTTCCCTTGCTTTAACAATGACAGAATCACAAAGTCATAACTTTGTAGACAAAACTTGACATTTTAAACTGATTTTTAAGGTTTAAAACCCCTAAAATATTGGTCATTAGCTATTAATTCATTACAATATTTATAAGAAAATAATAAATTAAAAAAATAGCTAAAAAATAATAACCGAAAAATAAAAATAAATATTATTTAAGAATCTGAAAATTTCATGCATTTAATGATGAAAATAATTTTATAATTGTACTAAATTGTATTAAAAAATATGTTACTAAAGCTGAGAAACAAACATATCAAAACAGCCCTCATAAATCAAGGATGCAATTTGGGAGTGGCTAGCAGCGACAGTTGCCTCCTTCTCCCCCACATCCTTTCCAAAGGAATTTTGAAATTTCAGAAAAATTAAACAATTTCAAAGAATTAAATAAACACTTATTTAATTCTTAAGAATTAAATAAACACTTTAAAAACAAAATTATCAATATTTTTTACTAAAGCCTTGTTAGTACAACATTAAATAGTGAGACATAGTGTCTACAATTAATGAGTTACATTGACTTGACTAATTTTAAAAATACATGTGATAATAAAACTGTATCAATTACTTCTCGGCTGTGTACGAGGATCAAAAGAAAAATTGCCTCTTGCCCACCCAAGAAACTCTTGAAATGGTACCCCTGTAAACACAATGGATTTGAGTTTGATTCAAATTGAGGTGAAATAATCTATTGATGAAGCCAATAGAAATTTAATTAGTAAAATTTAACTCTTGAAAACTTATACATTAGTCAATTGGTGTCAACATGTAAGTAAAATTTTTTATTTGTTATTTCACAAAAAAATGCGATGAAATTTTATTTCAAACTTACTTCTATGGAGCATTTTCAGTAGATTCCTAAATATATGGAATAGAAATTTACGCCACATCAACATCACGATGAGACAGACACAGGCATAAACAATATTCCTTATATATTCTAGACTGATCCTGGAAGAAATTATGCAATGGAAAAAGGTCCAATTCGAATTTTTTTCCCTATCCATCGACAGAACCATACTTCTCAAAATTCTCAGATCATTAATCTTCCTTTCAAAACCATTTCATTTCCCTTTTACAAATATTTTTCAAGTTTTAAAATTTAATTGCACAAAAATAGGGGCCTTTCGTTTACGTTTATTTGGTTGGTTGGTTGGATGTTGAAGAGAAAACCTGTGGGTGGGCGGCTTTTAAGAATTCTTTCACGGCTTTATTCGCGATTCAAAGAGCATAGAGAGGGCGCTGGCAAATAAATAGATTTTAAATTTTAGAAAATACAATTTGATTGTTTTATCTTGTAATATAACTTGTTCAATCATTAATGTCACGGGAAAATTATAATTCATTAATAATAATCTTTATAAACAAGTTGCAACGATATCAAAGGCTTCTGGCGATTCAAGTACTTAAATACGCGATCTGGTCTAGAAAAGGTGTAAGCTCTCGCTTCAGGAAAATCACTTGAAAGCACATTGCATTACATGTATTTTTATTTTAACTTGCCCATAATCATTATTTTTTTAGCACTACTTCATGTGGCATTAGTGTTCTAGAATTTAACATATGACGTCACACGTCTGAAATCGCTCCGTATGGCGCCCAAATATAAGGCGAATATGGTGCTCTCCATTTGATTTATTAGACTTGTTTGCACTATAATAATAAAAATAAGGAAGATCTAAATTAAACAGAAAGATAACATGTGCTTTTAACGGCAAACGGGCAGTTCTGTGCCCCACGTGTGTGCACCAGATACGATAGTATCAGTCGTTGCTAATAGCAACGTGACGTCAATGCAAGGGGTCTATATAATACAAGGGACAAATTTCTTGTACCGACGGCTTCGATTAGTGTCCTCTGGAAAACCCGATTTTAGCGGTTGACTCGTAGGTTTACCACTGTGTTTTCCTGCTCCCTGTTTTCGTACTTTTTGATGCAGGAAAACACAATAGTAAACCTACGAGTCAGCCGCTAAAATCGGGTTTTCAGGTGTTTTCCACCAAAATATGACTTGGCAGACCGATTGCGTTTTAATATAGAATCAAGATTTAACTAATCCTAGAATTTCATCCGTGAACTCGATGAGGTGATTGTCTGTGCTGCCGGCTCCCGGTCTAAAACTCTGAATACCGGAAATTCTTCCAAAAATGAAAAATAACGGCATTTCTAGAAGAGAACGTTTTAAAACTGAATCATTTTGCTACCGATTGCATCAATATTACGCCAGTTGCACTGCCTTTTTAATCCGTCGTTACTGTGATTAATGCCTTAACCCTTTCAGGGGCAAAGCATTTTCAATGCTAAAGTGTTGAACTAAATAATTGGCACCGGAATTGACCAACAAATTTATTTGTAAATATGAAAAAGGCTATATTTCACATACATATTAAATGGCAAATATTTTAGCAAAATTCTGGTGCCATTGTGGCGTTTGGGAATTAAAATTAAGTGGTTCCATAAACATATCTGAAAGGGTTAAATACGACTTTATACAATCAAAAACAAATATACCCTTCGGCCAGACTTATACAATATTTTTATTTCACAAGGTCTAAAAGTATGGATATTTATATTGCAACTTCAACTACTGCAGAAGAATAAAATCTCGTGCATATTAAGAGGGTATGCAAATAAAACCATAATGTAAGCTGTAAGTACGCCCTAATGAAACGTATAGATAGTATTTAGAATCAAACCTTAACTTAACGCCTTAAGAGAAAGTGAAAGTAAAACGTTCATCCCGGCTAATACTTAACATTATGCAAAGAATGGAATTGTATCGTTTTGTTAATAACAAAATACATTTAAGCATTCTGTGAAACGAGTCATCATAGTCTTATACATGTTTTATGGAACAAGCACCATTTTATACACAGGGGCGAGCAAAATACCTCTAATCATTTTATTATTGATGCAAAAGCAACAAAAATATCCGAGAGAAACACTTATTTAGAAGAAGAGGTTTCTGATTTATTCACTAGCTTTCTCTACGTGTTAAACTTCCATCAGAGGCAAGCAATTCCAATAAGCAATACTCCCAAAGGTGCAACAACTCACGTTCATCTACAAGTACACATTCTACATATTTGATGATTCGACTTTCTATTGATTTGAGAGGTTTTCCACCGATAAACTTGTTGCACTAAATAATAAAATCGTCTGCTTAAAAAATATGAAAAAGAAAAACGCGGGGGGAGGAAATGGTAAATAACGATGGAAGAAACAAAAAAAAGTGAGAATAAAAACATGAAATTATTTTATTTTCCCCTACCCGCATTTCTTTACAAGCCAGGATCACGAAATTTCGCAAAAGAAGCTACATATTAATGTGTTTCTAATTAACTAAATGGTTCCTCCTCTGAACCCTCTCCAAGTTGTTGAGGCGTGATAATTTAGATAATGATGATAAATCATGAAACGCCTTTGGGAAGAATGAGCGGGAGGGAGAAAAAAAATCGCTGTTTCTTGCGCTATTTTCGATCCCAATATAGCAGTGATATTTAAATTACCGATTGATAAAAATGCATTGCGAAAATAATGAGTCATTTTTGAAGATCCTTTTATGTCTTATTTGGAAAAGATTGATTTCCTCTATGTCCGCTAGGCATATATTAAAAATAGAAATATAATTACTTTTCGAATACATTTTTTCGTCGATTATTTAAAGCGAACGACATGCACTTGAAATCAAATTATATTATGTACAAGGCTACTACTCCTGTTAATAATCTTTAATTTATATTTAAGTTGAAACTAGCAAGGGAATATTTAAGAGGGGCCTTTCTAATAAATCGAATAGCATAGCTTTTTTTGAGAAAAAAAAAAAAAAAAAAAAGAGAGGAGGGGTATTTTTAGAATTGTTGAAAATGCAGTATGGTCTGGTACTGAATTTGCGTGTTCATACAAGCGTATTTATTAGTGGATCATTTATTCTTTAAATTTTGATCTTTATTTTATGGTAGCAAGTTAAAGGTTATGGAAGTCCAATTATATATATATATATATATATATATATATAGAGAGAGAGAGAGAGAGAGAGAGAGAGAGAGAAAACTTTGTTCGCTTTCCTTTTCCTTCCAGATTCTGTGTGAAAATGGAAAAATATCGTGATGGATAATTAACTTATAATAAAACTTATAATTATTCAATGGTTTGGTGAATTCTCTGCATTTTTATTTATACGTTTTTTTTTTTTTTTATAAGTACCGTATTTTATGGAAGAAACGCCGCGGCGTTTACGAGTTTAAAAGCAAATTTTTTTCCAAGTGCGGCGTTTACGCCATGTGCGGCGTTTACGATTTTTTTAAAATACTAACTGAGTTTCATTAAACTATAAATTCATAAAAATATTTAAAATTGGATTTAAATATTTTAAATAAAACTTCAGGCATCTTAAGATATTAAAAACGAGGCATCCTACACTGCTCAGAAAACTTGATTAAAGTTAGGTCAATGTGATGCTGTCGACAAAAGTAGCGTTCAGATGGATGCGGCGTTTACAACGGGTGCGGCGATTACGATATTTTTAAGCTTATTCAGGCCAATTTGAGGAGTGCGGCGTTTCTTCCATAAAATACGGTACACTTTACATGTCTTTTTAGAGATTAAAAAATGGATTTTAAAAATGTCTAACTACTGTAATTTTTAAATTATTTTTCTTTTATATTTTAATTTATAAGTTAAATGTATGTCTTATATATATCTCGACAGAGTAAAAAAAAAAAATCTTTACAATTCTGGCTACATACAATAAAAATCGATTTAAAATCTAATTAAAACTACAAAAGCTCTTAAAATTAAGTACACAAAATTTTTTTACATTCTCCTATTTACGTTAATTTGTTATTTTTAATTATTCGATAAAACACACTAAAGCATTTTTCAAGAATAAAGATATTCTTGTCAGATGGAGGGACTGTATTCTTTGTTTTAATAAAAAAAAAGTTACGTTAATGTTATGAAAGTTATTTAATAACAGTAAACAAGTTTTCAACATGGCAATAATCTTCAAAACTGCAGATTTGTGTGTGTACGAGCAAGCGCGACCGTCCAGTATAATTTGTTGCAAGCGTGATTTTTACAGCTATTTTAAAAATCCAACTCTGTAATTAAGCATTCGCAAAACTCTTTTTTAAATGAAAGACTCGTTCTGTTCCTGCCCAGTATTCAAAACAAAAGCTCTAATACCACAGATACAAATCTTCCTTTTATGAATACCACTGTTTCCGAGCAGAAATATTAGCTTTATTTAACGACACAAAATGATGATTAGATAAGACGAAAACTTATGTAGAAACAATGGTACTAAAAAATTGGAAGATTTAGCACCTATGAGGCAATTGATTGTGATTGTAGTCTCTTGAAATTACGGAAGCTTTATCCAATCCTCCACCCTGATCATTCGGACTGTATTCCTGTGACGTCACATTAGGTAAAATGGCGATTTTTATAGTCTCGAACCGAAAAGAAGAATAGGGTCTTTTTCTTTATGGATTATTAGACGGAAACAAGTGCTAAATTATGTATATTCTTTTAAGTGTAAACGAAATTTTCTGTAACCGTCTGCATGTGTTAAGTACAATGGACGGTATTCCTGTGACGTCACAGTAGGTAAAACGGCGATTTTTATAACCTCGAACCGCTATCGTCTTCTTCCGGACTTGTGTTTTAAGAAGATCCTGACAAATGCTTTATTATACATAAATTATTGTTTATGTCGTCATTTTCTTTCACTTTCGCGAATCTATGTACGACAAAAAGATAATTTCAGTACAAATAAAATAAAGTATTGACATAGCTCAGCTGAAAACATGTCTTCAAACATACATCTAGAAACAGAATATCGCCATTTCAAATACCACCACATCACGAAAATGCACACGAAATTTAACTTTAAACCTAAAAAGGAGCTGAAAAGCAGCTAAACTCAATAAATTCTACAGATATGTAAACATTAGTTTCCGCATTGTCCTGGGACTCAATCACAAATGCATGGGGTTTAGTCGAAAGCCAGCTTTTCCTCTCCCCATTGTGAATTCCACGCACAAAAGGATACAACATGCAATTGAATAGCAAGCACGTGGAAAAGCGTATCGAATGTCATGCATTTGCCGTCAGCTTAGGTGGTTGCCAGTTTTAGTATCTTCACATAGTAGAAAGTCGTATGATGAGGAGGGGAGTGGAGGTGAAGGGGATTTTGCCTGCACTTGATATTAATGACATGGAACAGGGAGAAGCCGGGCACGTGTCGTAATATAAGACCCATCAAATAAGATGGCGGCCCTCTTCCCAAAGAATTTCCTCAGGTATCAGGGGAGATGCAAGGAGAATCTCCCCTTACATTCTCTCATCACCCTATCGCAAAGCAACTAGTGGATACATTGAGTAGGGGGGTTGTGAAGTTTCAATGGGGAACTTTGAGAACTAATAGTACATCGAAGAAAAAGAGGAGTAAGATTCAGGGGATACGAAAAGAAGAGAAAAAAAAGAAGTAGGAAAAAATTTCGATATCAGACAGATGAACATCAACACGTGCCTTGTTGATGAGGTAACTTTCGAAGAACGGTATCGTATTTATTTTGTCCGTATTTCCTTAATTATTCTTCGCGAGATTTTTTTTTAAGGCTGCAAAGAAAAAACAAGAAAGAAGAATTATGGCATCAAGTATAGATTATTAAACACTTTCAAACACTTCCAGAATACTTTAACAAAACTTCGCCGTTTAACACAGTAAAGAAGACATCTAAATAACATTTTAGAAAACATATAACACATTTGAAAACCAGATTTCAACAATTGACCTTATGCACGCGATCCGAGGTCGAGGCTAAAATTCGTCTGCTGTCGGTATTTAGCATTAGCAGTCTTTGGAGTGCGAGTTATTAATGCTTGTTTGTTAAAAATACCGCAAAAAAGTTCTTCGTTGTAAAGCAGCATATATTTAATATATTGTAATATAAATTCAAAATGTTGTTCTGCATGCGAGAAAATTCCCTAAATTTGCAAATTTTCAGTTAAAATGTATGCACTCAACCTGGGTCACGGCTAAAGTTGTCTGCTAGCGGTGTTTGCGCCTGCGCATACTAGCATTCTGGCGGTGCAGTGGCTAGAATAACAGATCAACATACCGCCAGCTCTGGTGTCTGATGTCACGTGCATAAGGTCCATTACTGCACATAGCTGGAAAGGTACTCCAATCCTTTTGCGCAGCTCTGTAGATTATCTACAGATTTGAATATATTCTACACAGTATGCTAAAATTTTGTTTAATTAGAAAACACATAAAACAACTGAAAAATCATCTTTAGCAATTTTTACCAATAGACGGAGACGTACTTTAATTCTTTCGTACAGCCCTGTCCCTGTATATTACCTACAGATTTTTATGCGCGCCACACATTAAGATGAAATTTAATTCAGCCAAAAACACGCTTAAAATTACTGAAATATCACTTGCAGGAATTACAATCCACAGGCGGCCATGTATATGATTTTATTTATACGTTACAAACAAATCTTTCATATACTAAATGTAGTTGAGCTTGAAAATACATAACTAAAATTTAAAAACTCAATTAAACAGCTCGCGCTCATTCTCAGAAATGTTTACTAATTCTTTTGTGTAGCCCTGTATATGGTCTATAGAATTTATACACACCACGTACTGTGTAAAAATTTAGTTTTCAGATACAGTTTTGTATCCGAAATCTTTTATGTGTCCCTGTAAATGAGCGATAAATGCGATACACACAAGGCCCGTTTAACTCTGAAGCTATGGGAAGAACAGTGCCATTTCGGGGGACCCTTTCATTCAAGATGAGTTTTTCGAATTTGACATGCCCGAAAACTCACCAAAGTTACAAATATTATTCCAAACCGTGGCTCAGTGGAGTTCACGTATATTTCATTAAACATTTTTTTTATGTTCTCCTATGTATATACACAAAAATTATTTTGGATAGTATTAGTATTAACATAAAATGTAAGTTGGATAGAAAGATAGAAATTTGGGGCCAGCTGTTTTCTCAATTTCGGGCCTCTTCAAAATTTTCTAAAGGAAGCACGTGCTTCTTGGGCCTATTCGGTAATCAGAGCCTGGATACACATCATATTCTACTGAAAGCATCTTGTAGTAAACCTCAGTAATGTATATCAATTTCATCATGTTTGAAATAGTGCAACATAAATAAAATACGCTGCGAACAATTTTTCCGAATCGACCAATGTATAACCGAACACATTTGTGTGGTCCTATCATTAAAATACGCCGCAAACGATTTTTCTTCATGGATCAAAATACCAAGGAATACTTTCGAGTTCCCCTGTACGCATAGTGTAAGTGCTACACGTGGCATATTCTGTAGTAACCGTTTTCTAGTGCACCTCAATAATGTACTATATAAATTGCATTATGTTTAAAATTATGTAACACTATTAAAATGCATCACACAAGATTTTTACCCATAGGCCATAATGTAACGGAATACTTTTGGGTGCTCCTGTAAATGAACTATGAATGCTACATACTTTATTTTCAATGCCGAACATGCCATCGCAAATCTCAATAACGTATACCAATTACAGCATGCCAATCCGAGTCTATTTATGCGAGTTAGAGCACGAACAGACAGACAAGCCGAAGTCATACTACACACTTTTCAACTATGTTGGAAAGTGTTAAAAAGAGATTAGGGAGAAATTTCCTAAAACTTTAAAGTTGCTTATAGTGATTATGGAATTTTTTATTGCCTGCTAAAATATGTGAAGCTCTACGTTAGAGGTCTGCACGGACAGGAACTTCCAGGCCCGGGCCGGCCCAAACGAAAGCTATCTTGGTCCGGTCCGTGCTAATCTCGTCCACATCTTATTATGATAAAGAATGGATTACAACTGATTCGCGATTGAAATGGCCTAAAGAGGGCGCTGGCAGTGTCGGAAAATTATTCTTTTAACTAATGGTAAATTACTCGTTGAATTATAACATCGTTTGAAAGTTCTAAAAATTTAAATTTAGTTTGACATCTAACGCATGATTCACTATTGTTACATGACAGATGAAATTGCACAAAATACAATCATTATAACTAAATTAGAAATACATGCAAAGCTATGGCATTTTAAGTCCATCGAAGTGGAGATTGCTTTGGGGCATATAGCTACAATGGCTGTCGTCTCCAATGATCCTTTATTTTATACATAGAAATAATTACACAAACTAGATACACAATTACGTCAACATACAAGGACGAAATAGCATAAGGAAATTAACACCAGAGAATTACGGCCGGGAGCTCCACAAAGAGTGTGCAACGGTGCCAACGGGAGTTGAACGCACAGACCTTCTACGCTCTCAAGCGATTAGCAACGTGGTGCCTTAACCACTCGGCCACGGAGGTCCCAAAGCTATGGTTCTTGATATTGTGTTCCGACAGCAACAAGCTTACACATTAAAATAGCAATTAAAGCCTTTGTGCAGGAATATTAAAAAGCAGTAAACCAACGTTTAAAATGCACAAATACGTGAAAAGCAGCAAACAGCTGTTTCAAATCTACAGCGAGATTCTTCTTCAGTGCAAGATAGGGAAAAAAGAACAGCGTGCTAGAAATAGCAAGGCTGAGGCTTTTTTTTTAAGCTTACACATTGCTTGTCTGATGGCGTATTCAAGTTCTAGAATCACGAATAGATAGTAAATAAAAACAAGTTACTTTTTTTGTTATCACAATCCGTCAATGTTTTTCACTCATCACTCATTCAGGGCGTCAAAAATTAGGGCAATGGCTTTTATTACCTGGCAACATTATATGACAAGTTCTACGAAATTTTGAATAACAATCAAATGACAAATTCGATAGGTAATCCGATGAATCCTTGCATTATTCTAGCGGATTACAATAGCTTACATTTTTTATACGCTTTTTTTAATGTTGAATTTAAAATGTTCTTATTGAAAGTGCTCGTCTCCTGGTTTTATATTTAGGGTTTAAATGTGACTGAAGCCCTACTGGTGTCTAATGCACTTTAAAAAATTCTTTGTGCAATGCTACGTCGAAAAGAAAAAAGGGAAACAACAATAGTTTTTTATTTTTTTGTAACTTTAACAATTAAAGGTCCAGAGTTACCCTTATTACTCTTTTTATGAAAAAAAAAAAAAAATGAAAGTCCAGTGAATCACCCTTTACGTGACTAGATGTTATAGTGATTCCCTTTTTTTTTTGTTTTCTTTTTTCGAAATACACAACCGCAATGTTTTTTTATTTGAGCATGTGGTGTAACTCACTGTTAGGTAAGGGGAAAAAACTCAATGGGATTAAGAAGATTAAATTCGATTTGTAAGATTAGGATTTTACACATGGGGACATCTGCTATAGGGTTTGTTTAGGAGAATTTAGCATGTGTTCTTGTTGCCTTTTAAGAAAAGCCCTTAACCCTTCACTGCACGAATTTTTCTATTTTTATGATTTTTTTAAATCTATATATCGGTCTAGTAATTGGAAAAACAGTAAAAAAATTTTAATTTCAAAATTTCAATTAAAATTTGATATTTTACAATGTGTGCCATATGTAAACATTTAGGGCGTTAAAATATTGTATTGCTATATTTTGCAACTAAATGAGCTTAAATTAATTCATTTCATCTGCTTAATACTCTGCAACTTTTACGATATTAATATTTTTAAGTATTCAGTAAAAATAATGAAAGTCAATCTTACCTTAACAGCTTGATCGAAATTTTTTTTGTTCCCGAAGGACAAATTCTAATTTTTTTGTATAATGCAGACATCTGACATGGACAAAATAAGTGTTATTCCATTCTTTGGATTGTTCTTGATCAGTTACAGAGATCATATTAGCCAGATTTATGGCACATAATGAAAATTATAATGTTTTTAAGTATGTGCCAAATATGGCACGTGGTGCAGTGAAGGGTTAAAAGTTTGATTAGAAAGGTAAAGCTCAGGAAACAAATTCCCAGGCTGCAATAACTTAACACATCTTCACTAATAAACCATGTAAATGAAGACGACTTCAATGGACAATATACTCAAACCAAAACCCAAAGGCGCATTTACACTCTGGTTTTACTTGCATAAGCAATTGACCAAGCAGGTTACTTTATATAATCAAAGTCAAATTATTTACATTAATACAACACAAAGTCAACAATGGACCTTGTTGCACGTGACGTCAGATGCCAGGGCTGGCGGTATATTGATTTGTTATTCTAGCCACTGTACCGCTAGAACGCCAATATTTGCAGGCGCAAACACTGCTAGTAGACGGCTTTAGCCTCGACCCTGGTTTCGTGCTTAAATTGTAACCGAAAATTTGGAAATTTAGCGAATGTTCTCATATACAGAACAACATTTTGAATTTATTTTACAATATATTAGGTATTTACTGCTACAAAAAAGAATTTTTTTGCGGTATTTTTAACAAACAAGCATTAATAACTCATACTCCATAGACTGCTATGCTGATGTCCACCACCTGTAAATACCACCAGCAGACGAATTTTAGCCTCGACCTCAGGTGGTGTGCATACGTTCCATTATAGGGAAAACAATGCAAAATCTCCGTCAAACCTCCTGTGTTGTCTCACATTTGTATGCAAATAAGAACATTGGTGTAAAAGTACACTAATAACATCTCATTAATTGGGTTACGGAAGTCTTATTTTTTTTTTAAAATCCGATTTAGATAAGTAAAATTTTATTATAAACGATATATAAAGATTTATTAATACGATACCAACCATACGTATAAATAAAATAATTATTGCGACACTGTAAAACAGTGCTAGGCAGCTGCATAAAATAGTTATGAAATACTATTGTATTACCATTTAGTCTATCGGTCAATATATATATATTTTTTTTTTTGTATAAATTTTCTTTTGCTGGAAATTTTAATTTTGATACCACCTAAACGATTAAAAAAAAAATTGTAAAATGAATCGCAGAGATTTGATGGTGTGCCTATATAAATTGCCCATTATTAAAACTGCTTAAAACTAGCCTTTTGTCTTTGACCCAAGTGTGATCTTCAAAATTTTACTTTTTAACTCCATATTAACTTTTTTATCATTTAGAGGTCAAAACCCCGGACACGAGCCTTAGTAACTCTTCCATTAAAGCGGAACATCGTGGTTTTGAAATCCTGACAAAATAAACCAGGCTTTGTCATTCAAGGCTGCCTATTTCATTTCCATATTCATCTTTAAGCACAGAGAGATTCAAGTTACCCGAACAACTCTTTATCTAAAATTGCAACAAGAGCATCTATCTGATCATTCTAGAATATTTCAAATATTCCAACTTTCGCTCTTTTCAGGTAGGAGCTTTAATGACGACAGAAAATGCCAGAGATGCGCGTCGTTGATTTAGGTGACGTACGGCAAGTGAAAGTTCTCATATGTCGAGGGGTTTCAAATGTCTTCCAACTCATTCCGGGAGGCACACTTTTTCCTACCCCTACTTTCTCTTGCAGCCCCCTAAGCATAACATATTACGCTGTGGCTGGTGAAACGAAGTCCCTGATATCGTGTTACCAGTAGCAGAGACGGTATTGTCCTGCGTGTTTGATGAAGCCAGCTGCCCAAGGCTTGTAAATACTGGCGAGGGGGTTGAAATGAACCAGAAAAGATCACAAAGGTTTTTGATGATAGGTGCACTGAGGTAAAAATTAATGTAATATTTTATGTATTGCTCTGTAGCCAGAAGGAAAATGTGAAGGGAAACATTTGCAAGGGAACAGAGAATAAGCGGATTTTTCAAATACTTTTAGGCCGCAAGCATAACTTCATCATCCATATTTGTTATACATAACCAAAGACTTTTATATCGATTTGAAAAAACATAAGCCTATTAAAAAAAACACCCCACAATAATAACCATTAGATCGGGAGGTGGCAGTACAGACAATCACCTCATCGAGTTCACGACTGAAATTCCAGAATTAGTTATAACTTGATTCGCATATTTAAACGCAATCGGTCTGCCAAGTCATATCTTGGTGGAAAACACATGCAAACCCGATTTTAGCGGTTGACTCGTAGGTTTACCATTGTGTTTTCCTGCACCCAAAGGTATGAAAACATGGAGGACTGGGAGCAGGAAAACACAATGGTAAATCTATGAGACAACCGCTAAAATCGGGTTTTCAGGTGTTTTCCACCAAGATATGACTTGAAAAGACCGATTGCGTTTAAATATGCGAATCTAGTTTTAACAAATTCTGGAATTTTAGCCATGAACTCGATGAGTTGTTTGCCTGTGCTGTCGCCTGCCGGTCTACATGACATTATTCTCAATTTTTAACCATTTGGAAAAATGGTTATTGTCCTCCTCAGGGTAGGAAATCAAAAGTATATTTGAAGGTTTTTATTGGTTTAATCATCATTTTATTCGTTTTCTGATTGGTCCATACAGTAATATGTATTTCCCTTTGCTTTCAACAGAGATGGACAACAGAGTGTTGCCACTATGACAAAAAAGTAATAAAAACTACAAAAAAAAATTAATAACTCAGAAACAAATTGAGATACATCTTTCAAACAAATTGCATTTAAAAGTACATTTTTTTCTCTATACGACGGTGTAAAAAGTAATATTGTGGGATGTTTAGAAGTTTAAGAAATAAATTTCATTTAAAATTGGCCGTCAGATTTCTTGGAAATCTGACGATGGAAAAGCCTTTTCTCGAACAGCCAATGAAATGCTTGGATAATACGTAAGTTTCAGGTGGATAATACGCACGAATCGCAGGCGATTTCTGTCCCTTGCAATTTTTACGTGTAATAACACTATCAATGTTTAATTCATGGCGTACGTAATGTATGATCAACTCCGTACTATTTTTTATGTCTTAAATTTTAGTCTTAGAAAAAATCATTTTCCAAATGGTCGTTGTAATTTGTTAAATTGCATTTTTTTTTTTTTTTTTTTTTTTTTTAAATAACTGAAATATGAATAAAAAACAAGTGACATATCCTTAACGGCTTCAGGGCAAGCCTCATGTATGCGTGCGTATGGGGTGCGCATGGTTTCTATTTTTGAGTAACATTTTTTCTAAATAATAATCTCTGCTTTACTTAATAACAGAATTTTTCGATTAAATATATCGAAGATTCGGAAAAAAAATGGAGCGATACTAAAAAATAAAAAGGCGTATACTAGACGAACCAATGATTCAATTGAAATTTTAATATCATTATTGCGATTATAAAAACATTGAAGCATGTCATATTGACATATGATTTTTCTTTAGCTTTCATATTCGGATATAGAATGCTTATTGAAGAGTAAAAGTATAATATGAATTAATTTAGAATGAGTGGCAGATGATAAAAAACAAAATAAACAAATGAAGTTTTAACTTGATTTAACATAAGTTTGTAAACTGCCTAGCAAATTAAACTTCAGAATATGTAAACCTTTTAACGTCTTTTTATTTCAAAATACTACAAATAATTTGAAGCATAACAAGATTACTAATGCTTTTAGTCCCAAATTTTAAGTTTTACCAATGATTTTTAAGTTAGGTTAGAGGAGAATATTAGCGTTGAATCAGAATACAATTATATAAGTTTTAAGCATATAATTTAGCAATTTTAAGGGATAAATTTTAAACAATCAAATGTTAAAATGGAAAATACTAATTAGGAATTTGTTCGAATACTAAATTAAAAATATTCCTCAACAGAAAATCAATTTACATGAAATACTTTTCAAAATATATTTTCCGCCTACCGGTGTTTACAAAATTAAAAAGATTTTTCATTACATAAAAGAAAAGTTATGTTGCTTTAAAATTTAACCAAACTTGTAGTTTTATGTACACTTTAAAAACTAGGAAACTATTTCAGTTAATTCAATTCAAATTTGATGTTTTAACACGAGGAAAAAAAAAAGTTTAACAACGCATCACTTAAATCCACTCTAAATAAAAATAAAATTTACAAAACAATTAAATGTCGAAAGATATAATAATATACAGAATCAATTTGAAAATCCTAATAATTTGATTAGTCATTAAAAATATGATGTAATTTTGAAAAAAAGATTCCACGATAATTATTTCTATGATAAGCAAGAATAATAAAAAATTCACATCACGCACAAAAGCAATTTCTCCATAGAGATTTTCAAAATCAAAGCGTGGAATAAATTATTAATTATAATACTGAACTGCTGCATATCCAATAATTAATAAAACACATTAAATATTTTCCTATCCTTAATTATTCTCGAGTTATTCACTCTTATATGAACGCATATTTATTTCATCTGCAAATTTGATTTTAACGAGAATTTCGGTTCGCTCATTTAATTATCCTAAGGTAATTTGAACGGCAATTGCCAGATGCATCAGATAAATTTATGCATACAATTCAAGAAAAACAGAATTTTGAAAGACGGGAATATCAATTCTTTTCTCAACGCAGACGATATTTTTTAAGAGATAATGGGAGAATTTGCTAGTGTGCCATGGAGGAAAGAATTCTTTCAGTATAGTAAGAAGGTAGGTTTATACAGCGGGTACCAATCTTCTCCGCTATTGGCCCTCGGGCCAAAACAGGGCCGCGTCATTTCCAATCAGATTCAGTCAAGCGGTATCTGCTCTGCCAAGCTGGAACCCAAATGAAGAACTTGTTGAATCTTCGACAAGATGACGCGTTGCCATGGTGACTGCAAGATGGCGGACTCAAACGAGTCCAATCTATGCGTTTTCAATGGCGAGACTGGCCTGCAGGCCACGTCGAAATGCAAGAAAACTGTTGACGCCGAAAAGAACTCAAAAATTTAATTTTAAAGGGTTCCGAGGCGGATTTTCAAAAGCGATGTAATATAAGACGTTTCAAAATCTACATTACAGGGGACTTCAGCTTTTAGCCTTTGGTTGGGGAAAGGGGAAAAAAAGTCCATTAGAATTCTACGAGATTAAATTAGAATAAAATTGCCTAAAGATAAAAACTACACTTTTAGACGCAAAGTTTAATATGATCAACATAGATGTTTGTGGTTTGAAGATTTTACATGATTAAATTTATTAAATATCGAATATTTACAAATATTTTGACTAAAAATAAGGCTATGCAGGACATATAAAAATACTTTGCAAAAACATTAGTTTAGTACAACTATCAGCATAAAAGTAAATATTTTACAGAAATATTTAACCCAATCAATAATTGATTCAAGGTGTGAGGTTAAACTTGAGTTAGAATACATGGAATGTTTTGTTAAGGCTTTTGAAAAGGAGTTCTGTATAAATTTATTTTACGTGTATCTACATATGAGAAAAGAAATCGAAATTATTTAAGTTTAAGGTAAAAAAAGAAAAGCATGAGATTGGTATTTAGTAGAATTTTATACAGGGATATCTTGACCCTTGTTTCGTAGAATCACCTCAATGATAGGCAGATGATAATCATGGAGAAAATACTAAAATATTCAAAGAAAAGTTTGTTATATTTTTTCTCTATGAAATTTAATTGCTTTGCCATGTAATGCATTTATGTATGTATGCTCATGTAGGGAGTCAGTGGCCTTGTTTTAATTGGCAAAGGAGTCAGTAGAACACACACAAAAAAGGGCATGAACTTCTACTTGCTCCTTAGCTACGATACTGTCTATGTCTATAAGAAAACAAAAAATCAAAGCCTACTGACTATACAAATAAATAAATATATAAAAAAAGAATTGTATCGATGTATGCTATAAACAAAGTTTATATACAAGCGTATACAAAAAATTTAAACTAGTCTTAAACTGACGCAGAAGAAAGAACTGTTTTCATTTTACCACTCGCTTACTGATAACTAACAAAAGCCATAAATTATAACTCAATGTCTAAACTATCAGCAAAAATCTATTTAGATCTCTCCAAAACAAAAAAACCCATTCGGTTCGGACTGCGCCGCTACTTGCATCCCAATTACGCGCCCAAACAGTTCTTTTTATTCAAACGGCATTTTTCTTATCGTATAAAAGTTGAGCACAGCTTTATTTCTTCGGGGCCAGCAAGAGAATGGAAACCAGATAAGCTCCAAATAGCGGAAATTGCTTTTGTAGGAGACACACTGGTGGAAATTTCCGCTGCAGATAAAGAGACTTTTACAGGGAATGCTTGCCAAAGATAATAATACTTCGACATACATTAGAATTGTAACATTGTTTTGGAATTCGAGATTCATATAGAGTAATTGAATGTAAACGAGTAATTATTTTTTTAAAATATGCATCTGAAATTTCTTTGCTCAAACCCATACCATCTATCTGCCTGAATTATGTGCTACGCTTTACGAACCGGAACGATTTGTATAGAAAATCGTGAAATTAGCTGTATCGCGTGGGACGTCTAAATTTAGTCAAGAAAAAATTCGGGACGCATGGCAACCCTGAATATACACTGTATGTTTATCACAATCACGTGCACATTGTGGTCTTTCAAGAGCTGAAAACAAACACTTACAAGAAAAAAAATAAAGGAAAGAACTTCTCATTACCCGCAGCCTGTGTTGAGTTCGGAAAGCGTGGTGGCGCTGCGATCGCTAGCACGAAAAATGGCGTCCCAAGAAGAGAAAGTGACAAAGTTATATTTTCTTGCCCCCCCCCCCCCCCCAGATCACCGGACATTACTCCATGTGACTTTTTCTTGTGGGACTTTGTGAAAGACATATGTGCCACATTGCCACGCAGCTTGGAAGACCTACGAACACGCATAGTTAATGCTCTCAACTTAGTAACACCAGACATGCTGAAACAAGTGTCAGATGAAATGGACTATCGTCTGGACGTTGTCCGCGTGACTCGAGGAAGTCCTTTTAAACACTTATGATGTCATAAAAAAAAAGATTTGTTCTTTCCTTTAAATTTGTTCTGGTAAGTGTTTGTTTAAAAAAGACTTTATTTTAGTATGTTAAAATATAGTACATCATTTAGAATAACCCTGAACATTAAATTTAGAATAAGAAGGAAAAGTACATAAAAAAGCAAGTCTCTACTTAGTCCAAATTGAGACTCCACTCTTTCTAAAAAGCACTAAGCCAAGCCATTTGGTAACCGGCGACAATATACCAACCATCTGTCTAAATATCAAAAAGTAATTCCAATGTCAGCGAATAGGTCCAATTAGACAATTTCTTCGTGAAAAGGGGGAAAAAAAGGATCCCTAAAAAGAAAATACACAATGGCGTCCTAATATTTGCACTATGAGCATTTCCCTCTCTAGGGAAAAACGTTATATTCGCCGAGGATTTAGCATGAACAATGAACGAAAAAGAACTGCCTCCGCTGTCTTTGTAAAAAGGATTTAGCAAATACCCCAGGGGGCTTCACAAAGTGAGATAGTTATAGCGACGATTCAATTATAAAAGATGGTAGTGGAGTTTTGTGTATTTTGTGGCGGTAACATATCAAACATTCCTTATTTTTGCCTAAAGGTAGGAAATTAATACGGAACATTTCGGCAATAGAAAACATCAGGGATACTTTTCTTTTTATGTTATGGTATTTACTCTAGCGTTGTAGAAGTTAGTATCGTAAAGAGGTAATACGGTTTGAGTTAAAATTAGTTTAACTGAATGCAGGTAAATTATAATGCCAGTAGCAAGCCAATATTGGATTTATTGATTTCATATTAGAAGTATGTAATCAATAAATCCAATGTTAAATCAATATTATTGAATTATTAAAAAAAAAATTCTTGGAAATATTTCCAATTTAATCTAACATAGACTAGAAGGTGGATGTAGGAAATTCTACATCATCGAGAATCTTCATTATTTGTAGATTATTCCAATTTCTTTCAATATTGACTAGAATACTAAACAGCAGGTCTGTCTAAGTGCAACATTGTGGGATATTAGATAGACCGACCCGAACATCAGTACTTGACACCACTAATTAAAATATATTTCGTATCTTATAGACCGAGAAGGCTGCTGCACAAACCATAACCTCATCGAGTTGACGACTGAAATTCCAGGATTAGTTAAAACTCGATTCGTACATTAAAATGCAACTGGTCTGTCAAGTTATACCTTGGTGGAAAACACCTGCAAACCCGATTTTAAGTGGTTGACTGGTAGGTTTACCATAGTGTTCTTCTACTCCCAGTCCTCCATGTTTTCATACCTTTGGGTGCAGGAAAACACAACGGTAAATCTACCGATTAACCACTAAAATCGGGTCTGGAGGCGATTTCCATCAAGATATGACCTGGATGACCAGTTGCATTTCAGTATGCTAATCGAGTTCTGTCTAATCCTGGAATTTCAGCTGTAAACGTATGAGGTGATGGCCTACACAGCCGCGTTCCGGTCTATTAAAATATTGAATGGTATAAATGCTTCATACACATATTAGACCAATCGGCGACTGCAAAAACCATCACCTCGTTCACGGCTGAAATTTCAAGGTTAGTTAAAACTCGATTAGCATATTAAACTGGTCTGCCAAGTTATATTTTGGTGAAAATCACCTGCAATCCCAGTTTTAGTAGTTGATTGGTGGATTAAGTATGCTTTCCTGCACCCAAAGATATGAAAATATGGAGGACTGGATGTAGGAAAACCTACCAATCAACCACTAAAATCAGGTCTGTAGGTGGTTTTCACCAAGATATGACTTAACAGACCAACTGCATTTAAATATGCTAATAGAGTTTTAACTACTAACTACTGAAATTTCAGCCGTGAACTCGATGAAGTGATTGACTGTACAGCTGCCGCCCCGTTTTCCCAACAGCAGTTTTTTTAAAAGCATCGAACCGGAAGGAAGAATGCTGTCCATAATATAATAGACAAATCGAACATTCATCGGAAACCATAAAATAATAATAATAATAATGTAAAAAAGTAGGACATTAAAATTGCATGCTTTACACACATATTCGCAAAAGAAAATACAGTCGAACTTGGATAATTCGAAGTGCAAGGGCTACAAAGCTTCGAATTATCAAAAAAAAAAAAATATTTTTATGTTGTAAAATAATGAATCCCATCAAAAATTATCACAAAAGAAAATATGTTTGTTAATTTTAAATAAAAAAGCTACAGCTTTTTAAAATATTGAGATATTTCAGATTGCTTTAAAGAGCTTGCTTGAGCTTTTTAAGAAAATCTTCAAGGATATCTAAAGCTCGAAACACAGCTTCACACACGTTAGACTGTCTTTCTACATAACGACGATATTCCACTAGATGAACAACTTTTCAAATACAGTTGAACCCCGTTATAACGAACTTCAAGGGACCGAAGGTTTTGTTCGCTATATCCGGTGGTTCGCAATATCCGAACTGTCAAGAAAAATGTTAGAGTTCACAAAATGTATAACTCATTAGTTGCTACGTGTATATTCAATAATGATGCATTAAAAAAGGGTAAAATCTATTAAATATAACCATTAAAGAATTAAATTGACTAAAATCGGTTACATTAAGCTAACACAATACTAATTAAATTAACTAACAAGGAAGACAAACATGAATAAATTAATTTTACCTTTAATTGTTGCTCACTGTTTTGATACAGCGGTAATCTTCTGCTGACGTGATGCCGATTTCAAAAACAAATTATGAATTTCTTTGTCTGGTACATCAAATGACTTCAACATCCTTTCTTCCACTGTTTGTGTCGACAAAAACTTATTAATCGCACGCATCGCGGCTGTAGCATCTGAGATCGTGAGGATTTCGTCATTCATGTGCTCCTCTTCATCAGCATCAGATGCAGAATCTCCGATTTCAGAATGATTCATTTTAACTTCTTCCACGATCTCTTCATCAGTCGGATCTTCACATGTAATGACTTCATCAACCCATGTTTCAAACAATTGCATGTCCCAAACTGAGAATGATGAAATTTTGCGCTTTTCTATCGCGATAGGTAAATTTTCATCATCCTCTTCTTCAACATTCTTTGCTTCTTCAACATTCGTTGTATCTTCAATATTCTTTGCTAGGCCTGCATGTTGAAAATATTTTCTCATTGTAGAATCCGTAACAAACCGCCAAGATTTTTCGAGCATTATAAGTGCATCAAGAAGAGAAACGCCACATTTCACATTTTTATCACATCCCTCTAAAATTCGTAAAATGAGCTGCTTCCTAAAAGCTTCGTAAAAGAGAAAGAATGCAGTTGTTTCTCCCTTTAAAAAAAAATACATCGCTGATTTGCACCATGTTTCATTAGTCGGCATACATTTTCTTATGAAATTGGAGTCGAAGTCTTGTGTTCACAACTGCGAAAAAGTAAAAAAAAAACATGGTCGACTGGAAAAAAAATGTTCGTTATAGCCGATTCTTAAGATTTCGAAGGTTCGCTATAAAAGGATAAATTAGCATTAAATACGATAGGAAAACGGCGGGACCGAAATTTTCGTTCGTTATATCCGAGAGTTCGTTATATACCGGGTTCGCTATAACGGGGTTCGACTGTAATTGCATTAAAACTAGATTTTGTCATTTCTAAAAGGTTAAAAACTTCGAAATTTCCACAATTGTTGAAAAACACCCGGCCACTTTTCAAATAAACTGAATTGAAACTAAATTTTGTCATTTTTGAAAGAGTAAAAACTTCGAATTAAACAAGTTGGACTTCGAAATAACCAAGATTTTTAAGCATTCACTGAATACAAGTTTCAAGGGACTGACAAAAAACTTCGAATTATCCACGAATTCGAATTAAAGGCGTTCGAATTATCCAAGCTCGACTGTATACAGCATATTATTTATAGTCGTGAATCCCACAGGTGAAAGAACTGTGAAGACGCACAGGAAACATTCGAAAGGGCGCCAAAGAATCGGCTCAAGCCAATTTTCATTCGTGGTTTGCGACCCCGTGTTCTATGGTAATTTGAAAAAGTTGGGTGGTAAAAAAAAAAGGTGAAAAAGAGGAACATTTGTTACATTCAGCAATTTTTAAGGCTTTTTTTTTTCTTCCAAAAGTGTTTAGTTTGATGTCGTTTAGCCAGTGGTATAACATTTATTTTTGTTTTCCTACTAGCTAAAAAATGCAAAATATTTTTCAAAGCAATTTTAATGCTTTGACAATTGCATGGCGGGAATAAAAAATTGTGTTAGCTCACGCAACCATAAGAAAAAAAAAGTAGAAATAAACCGAACTACGCTAATGCTTTCTGTCGATATTCACGTCACATTAATTTCTATTTGCCAGAATAACTTTACTTCCATAAAACGATAAATCTCACCTGAAAACAGCACGCAAGCTTTATCGAGAATCGTATATTATCCTCAGACACAAAATGCAACCAAGCTTCTTTCGCGAAAAAGAATACTGTACCATTTTAGAACACTAGCCGATAATAACGTTTTCCTTTAAACACAATCTCTCTGTCTCACATGCTCGAAAAAGAAAGTTTCTAGTTCTAAAAAAGGGAGCGATGAATTTTTACTTTTTCTCGCTCAAAAAATCTGCAACAGTTTCTCCCAAAATAAATGGCAACTAGATAAGAAGATATACAGTAGCAAAATGGCGCAAAACGTAACTTAATCTACTTCGAGACGACACTTAATAGAATAAAAAAGCAGAAAATGGTTGATTTTGAAGTTGAAGGACAAATCGTTCCGAGATCAGATTAAATAAAAATAAATAAAAACGAACTTGGCAACTAGTACCAAGCATTAACCGAATCCCAGCACCCTTATAAAGAACAACTTTGCTGTTCTACCATCAACAATAAAGCATCTAAGAGAATAGAAAAAAAAAATGGCGAAAAAACTAAAAAGATCCTGGTAAGAGGAGACATGGCTTTGCTCTTAACACCCTCTGGGAGCTGGAGAGGTGGTAAACCCCAGGGACTTCCTTTAGAAGTGTCAAGTGGGTAATGACCACGGAGATGTGGTCATTTTCAAAGAAAGATTCTTCCAAGTTTTTAGGATAAAATGCAGAATTGTGTGGGTTGCCAATCAGAATTTAACTTGTCTTTCCCTTTCTGGATAGGATATGTTCTGTAAGTTCATGGCTTCTAAATGAAGTCAAAGAAAAAGATACGCGTATGTTTCCCGAATCGGCAAGTAAGTCTGATACGGTCAAGTGAAAGGAGATAACTCTGACAAGCTTGAAGAAGTGTCGAAGATTTAGCTTTTAAAAGAAAAAGGGAAGAAATGCCACTCTTCATTTAAACATGCTTAGATCTGAAGACAGTTTCAACAGGAACTCGGGAAAGGTGAAGTTTGACAAAAAGTACGCGGAAAAAATAGAGCGAGACATATAAATTGAAAAGAGTGATATTCATTCAAACCTCTGCCATCTAGGAATAATAATAAATATCGCACTCGTAGAAAACATTCCAACAGTTGGATACATATTGTATTGTTCTATATTGTTACTGAATGAGCTTTATGCTGTTACCTTGATGTAACAGTAAATGGCAATTTAAAAAAAATCTTCTCTTACTATTTTTTGAAGAGAGGTATAATATTTGTTGGACGGTGCATTGGAATTACGAGAAAAATAGTTTAAAAGTAAAAAAGATTAAATAATAAAGAAAAGTGGAAAAATCACCAATCGAAAGGCAATCGATATTGCAATCATAATAATATCCAACTGCATAGTATTCGGCATTTATATAATACAAGGCTAACATTAGATTGTTTACAATTTGAGAATGTACAGTATTGGTTAACTCGCATTATTAATTCCAATAAGCTCTTTAATATTATACGAGTTATTACTATTAATAATATTTATTAGTAACAAATGCAATCCCAACATTATTAAAATATTTGGATTACATTACAATTAATTCAAATAAAATGACAATATTTATCAAATTTTGATAAAATATTGTACATTATTTTCAATCTAAAACAACAATAAATCAAAAAATCTAATATTAGTATTTTGCTGCGTCTTATAAAATTATTCTTCGATTTTTTTCTTGATATATTATCAGTTTTAATACATTTTTAGAGCCAGAACGTTATTGTTTTTGCATATTAAAAAGTGAGCTGCTTTAAAAAGCAATACAAATTAAATTAACTAAAAGTAATTAATTAAAATCGTGGCTTAATATATGTAATATATGACTGGCCTAAAATACATTTGAAAATTCATCGAAGTTCAAAGTCGTTTTTTAAGTAATAGATGGCTCGTATTATGTATTAAAAAATAAATAATTTAAAAATATACATTTAATTAAAAAAAGCAAATAAAGAAAAGTATATAAAATCCAACAATAACTAAGATTTCATCGATCGAAGAAAATATAGCAACCAATGTTAAATGAGGCAAACTTCCTGTAACATAACTGTGGGAAACCACAACTCTTTCTATGTTTTCTTCGTCGGAAACCTGCAACAAAAGTTGTTTTACAGGAAATTTGCTGCCTTACACAGCCGTTGCTATATTGTCTTCAATCAATAAAATCTTAGTTATTGTTGGATTTTATATACTTAAAAAAAAAAAAAAAAAAAAAAAAAAAAATTAAGAGTATTTTAAAAATATGCTATCTTGCATATATAAGTTACTGTTTATAAAAGCGAAAAAAACTACTTAAAATAAAAGTTTACATACATTTTGCCAGGAAGTTGCCAGGAAGTAACCAGGAAGTTATTATTTCTATAAATTAAAAATATATACTTTTAAATAAATATAAACGACTTAAAATACTTTTAACATTTAATTCCTTGAGGGGCGGTGGAATATATTATACATCCCAACTAATTTTAATCAATATTTGAACCTGAAACTTTTAATTAAACTTTACTTTTATAACTTTGGTTGAAAAATTTGTAAAATTGCGTTTCCTTATTTCAATCACGCCTGTCGGCCTAATCGTTCGGAGTTTTCAGTGGTTTTCTTCAAACCTTGGATTCCCATGCGTAAATACGGTTTAGGTAGCCTTAGAAAGACCCCCCCCCCAAGGAGGGCACTCACCCTCGGGGCTATATGCCTCGTGCAGATAATCGGCATTCATAAATAACCCCAACACCTTAGTTTGAAATAATTTTTTTCAAAAATTCGAGTGCGAATTAAACATTACAGAAACGCAATTGCTTTTTCCTGAAATGGTTAATAAAAATGTTCAAAAAATCGATTTTTTTTTTTTTTTTAACCATTTGGAAAAATGGTTATTGTCCTCGTCAGGGTAGAAAATCAAAAGCATATATGAAAGTTTTTATTGGTTTAATCCGCATTTTATTCGTATTCTGATTGGTCTATACAGTAATATATATTTCCCTTTACTTTCAACAGAAATACCTTCTGTTGCCACTAAGACAAAAAAGTAATAAAAACTACAAAAAAAAAAAAAAAATTAATAACTCAGAAACAAATTGAGATACAGCTTTCAAGCAAATTGCATTTGAAAGTACATTTTTTTTTCTCTATCCGACGGTGTAAAAAGTAATATTGTCGGATGTTTAGAAGTTTAAGAATGACATTTTTATTTAAAATTGGCCGTCAGATTTCTTGGAAATCTAATGATAGAAAAGCCTTTTCCCGAACAGCCAATGAAATGCTTGGATAATACGGAAGTTTCAGGTGGATAATAACTAATGAAAATGAAAGAAAATGAATAACAATTTCTGCCAAAGAGTTAATTTTAATTTGTAAGATTTTCACGCGCAAAAGAAAAATGGAATAAGCCAATTAAAAATAAAAAAAAAGATAAATAGGACAGGAATGAATACATATAAATATTTCACACCAAATACGAGTCGCAGGCGATTTTTGTCGCTTGGAATTTTTACGTGTAATAACACTATTAATGTTTAATTCATGGCGTACGTAATGTATGATCAACTCCGTGCGATTTTTTATGTCTTAAATTTTAGTCTTTGAAAAAATCATTTTCCAAATAGTCGTAGTAATTTGTTAAATTGCTTTTTTTTTTTTTTTATGAGTTCAGATTATAGACCTAACCTTTATGTATACGTGGCTTTAAAACCTTGAAGGGCGGCGCGATATTTTGTATACCACTTAATTTGAATCAAGGAGTCCCTATTATTTTCGTATGACTGAATTTAATATACAGAATCGTAATAAATTATGTATTCATGCATTTTTGCATAAGAGTGCAGCAGCTATTACACCAAAATCTGAATATTTATAAAACTATTTACAATCCGAACGCACCTCATTTGCCACGTTTCACGTACAGTTGTGGAATTTAAAAAAAAGTAAACATCCCTACTAACTCTGCAACTAATTATAATAATAGAAGAAAGTTTGGTACCAATCGATTGGAAATAAAGCCTACTTTGAAATGATGTATATAAAATTGGCTTAGGAAGCCATCTACAAATCAAAAACAGACCAAACTTTGTTTTTTCAATGGCAACACCTAATTTTGTCAATATATTTTACATCTTCGGTTCAAACTATGCGTAGAAACGAAATTTATCGTCACTTGAATGATAAGTTTTTGAATTATAAACATTCAAAATTTAGAGCTTCTCATGTTAAATTACATTTTCATATTTTTATTAATATCGCCTGAAATTATTATCCTAATATGATAATTTTACGTCTGATTATAATACTAAAAAACCCAAACATAAAAACATTGAATTTGTAATAAAAAATATATATATAATATAAATTACGAAATTACTATTCGAAAAAAATGTGAATTGCAACCTACAATTTTTTAAATAGATTTATATTTATTATGTCCTGCTTTATACGAATTCTCAATTTCAAAGTTTTCGAATTATCGTCAAAAAACGTTAAAATGACGTTAAGGGGACATCTATGATGTGCAGAAAAGCATAACTTGAGAAAATATATTTTACCCATTTTACTGAAATATTTGGGTTGGCAATAGTCGAAACATATTAAGTGAGCGAAATGGTCATATTGGCAAGAAACTCATTATTAGAAGCGTCATAGTCATCCTGTAGAATTTAAAAAATCCAGTACCGAACTTTAATTTGGATACAGCCCCTAAAATAGGCTCATTTTAAAATAATTAATTTCTCTGATACTAATTACAAGAATTTCATGAAAATTTGGATTTAGGCTAATTGAAAGGTGTAGAATTTAATTATGGTGTAAAGCTTGGGTATTGCTATTGGGAAAAAAAAAACCAAACAAAGAAACAATAAAAAAAAAAACAAAGTTTGGGTTCGTTGCGATATGTAGATGACCCAATAAGCTAATTTTTTAATGACACTTTCATTTTCGGAACCGGTTTCGAAAGTGAAAGTAACTTTATAAAAAATTATCTGCAACCAAAATCGAAAAAGTAAAAAAGGAGCGATGTAGAGATGGACCTCAGCTACCAAATGGAGGAAAAAAAAAAAAAAAAAAATGTCGAAATGCAAACGAGATATCAGAAAATAACTTCCCCATAGGTTTAGCATTAGCTCGCAAGTGGTCTTCGCCTGCAGGGACAGGAGCCTTAACTCAATTTAAATTTTTATACATTAAGATGTAACTTTGTAACCGATTTTTCAGTGACATCCCGATAGGCTAGAATTATAAAATTATGTACACAGGTGTGTTTGATGATAATACAAAATTTTAATATTTTTAGAACTTAATTATAAGTTGATAAATTAATTTTATGGCATTTTCCCTTTAGTCGGCCGTGGATGATAAATTTCTATTATAATCTTTAAGGTTACAACTATATACGAGTTACAAAAACAACGGAGTTCATTATGCGCCAAACTATGTTCGCCAAAATATGCCAAATGGTTGTGAAACTGCAACAATGAAAAATTTTAAGATTACATACTTTCTTCTTCTCTTTATCTATCAAAAATTTTCACATCTTTTTATTTATTTATGTGAAAACCGTATCGTGGTTATTGTCTATACTTTTAGAATTATTAAATTTTTATTTATATTTTGATTTTTCTATCACCTTGTATATGAAGAAATAAATATTTTTTAATTTTGAACCGTAATCGAAACGAAATGTTAGATGACTTAATAGCCTCAATGACCGATTAAACAAAAAGTCACGTGATTTCATCTATAACAGGAGTCAAAACAAACAATGTCATGATTGCCTAGGCAAACAATATTGCCGGTAAAAAACCGAAGTTCTTTCTAGATTAAAATGGATTAAGGAAACATTTCCCTAGCAAGTTACTTAATAAAATAAGCTATTCGTTGGCTCGTACTCAATTTAATTAATTAACTTATTACCTAAGAAAATGATTATATAACACTTGGACATGAATTAACACATAAAAGAAAAAAAAAAATCTAAACAGAAAATTTACACAATATTTCTCTAGTTATATTTCGGCGCAGTTTCCAAAAAAAGAAATCGATATCGATTTTGTTAAGGAGTATTTAGCTTAAAAGTTTTAATGCCCAAAAAGTATCGACTATGATGATAGATACAATTACAGGGTGTCTTATAAGTTGGTTCACACTTCAAAAATTCATAAATATTAACAGCAGGTTGTCGTATTGGAATGAGTTTTGCCCTATAAGACAGATCAAAAAGTGGAGATTTTGGAGTAAAATGAGGAAAAAAAAATGTTTAAAAGTTTATAAATCTATTCACAATTTAAAAACTAATTTTTAACACTTTCCAACAAAGTTGAAAAGTGTTTATGCATTCGGTTTGTCTGTCCGTCTGTCTACACTCTAACTCCCGTAAATAAACTCGCATTTTTATGCAATTGATAAACGTTATTGAGGGTCACCAAGGCATCTTTGGGTATCGTATATGAAGTATGTGGGATTAATAGTTCATTTACAGGGCCGCTCAAAAGAATTCCGTTATTATAGTCAATGGGGAAAAATCGTTTGCAGTGCATTTTAAAGACATTACGCTATTTCAAATGTATTGAAATTGATATAAATCACCGTTTCACTACAAAATGATTACTATACAATAGGGTAATACAGGGCTAAACAAAGAAATCGGATAATTTCCCGATTGTAGACGAGGACAGCTGAAATTGTATTTTCAAGTGTGTTATGCGTTTCCATAGGGTTGAATTAGACATGATATTTTAACTTATTAAAGGGTACAGTTTTGTATCATTATTCTGAATGTGTTGGAAAGTGTTTCATAATCTGCTTGACGCATTGATTTTTTCTTTTTTGTTAATATTTTTTAACACTTCCCAACATAGTTGAAACGTGTTTATGAATTCTATTTGTCTGTCCGTGCTCTAACTCACGTAAATATACTCGGATTACATTGCAATCGATATATGTCATTGAGGTTTACTGTGGCATGTACGGCATTGAAAATGAAGTGTGTAGCATTTATTGTTCATTTACAGGGAGACTCAAAAGAATTCTGTTACATTACGGTCTGTATGAAAAAAATAGATTGTGGTGCATTTTAATTAGGGATGCACCATCTATTTGGTAATCGACCATTTTACCGAATATTCGGTTAGGCCGAATATCAAACAATTCGGTATGCCGAATATTCAGATTGGCCGAATATCAAACCATTCGGTATACCGAATACTTAAAGAAACCTTTTTAACAAACATTTTTAAAAACCTTAAAACAATATCTATTTTGAACTGTCAAATAAAGATATTTAGAATAATTTAATTAAATAAAAGAGAATGCTTTTACATTTTTTATTTGCTATTTGGAAAGTTTCGCGTAAGAAAATTAACCAAGAAAGACGATTTTAGCCCTTTCCTGACAAAAAACAGTATATGACTGTAAAAAGTTTCTTCCAATTCATTCAAAATTTCAATTTGATTTTAAAATACTTATTTTAGAATACAAGAAAATTGTTTTCATTTGTTTTAATTCACAGAGGAAACTATCCTCTTTTTAAATAACAATTCCAAGTATAGATTTTTCTTTCTTTCTTTTTCTTTTTTCTTTTTTTTTTTTTTTTGTGTGTGTGTGTGTGTGTGTGTATAAAATTTACTTGTAAATAAGATCTTGTTTATCAATATTCAAGTATGTATGTTAAATATTATGTAAAATTAATTTAAAATTTAACTTTTTAATACTGTTTAACTCTGAAATTTAAAAGCATTCGGCAAGCCGAATATTCGTTATTCGGTAAAAATCACTATTCGGTACATCCCTAATTTTAATTATATTACACTATTTAAAACATACTGAAATTGATACATATCATTGAGGTACACTACAAGAGGCTTATTATAGAATAAGGTGTGCATAACATTCAATCACTCATTTGCAGGGGCACACAAAATAATTCAATTTCAGTAATCTCTCTAAAAAAAAAAAATAATAATAATAATAATTACTCGAAGTACGTTTTCAGTTGAGGAACGCGTTTGTAAATTTAATTATTTTTTTGATATTACTTGGTGTATATAAATTCTGTATATAGTATCAGTGGCGCATCCAGGATTACACTTTGGAGGGGGCTAGTATATTTTAGAGGCGTATATGTGCCCAGATCTGGCCCGGCCCGCTGCCGTGCTCTGTCTTTCTTTCATTTGAGTTGATAGAACGTGCCGGATCAGGTCCTGACTTAAATTTTTTCTGCTGACTTGAGCAGAGTCGTAACCACAGAGAAGCCAGAGGAAACTCTGGAAAGTTTTGGTGGGTCTAATTCTGAATAATTTTAACATGTCAAATAGTGAAATACTGTAATAAAATATATCTAAGTTTTTGCGATTTTTTTATGTGTTTCTATATTTGGATAATTTTAAAGTGTGTTGTCAATGAAACGATTTAAAGTTTTATTATTAAATTATCAAAATATTATGAAGGTTAAAGAGAGTAAGAGGTTTCACGCGGTCTTAAAATTTTAACTAAGTGAATTTTAAACACGATGCCAATATTTCGAATTCATAATAAAATTTATAAAAGAGAAAAAATTGTGTGACAAAATATATTTTCAAAAATTCCGATTTTTTAAGGACCTATCAATAATAATAATATTCTTTCATAATTAAAAAAAAATTAAATATCTAGTCTAGTCTGGGAGGGGCTTCAGCCCCCTTAGCTTACCCGTGGGTGCGCCAATGTATAGTATACAGGGCTTCACAAAAATATTCCAGTACATTTCTGCTTATTGAAGGAAATTGCCGAAGGGAAAATTTCCACCGTATTATTCGTTTCCAAACTGCAATAAATTTTTGCATACTATGCAGCATATATACCCATCTACATATCATATACAGGTCCGCACAAAAGATTCGGATATTTTTCCGATTATTGATGGTACTTGCTGAAATTAGGTTTTCAAATGTGTCCGAGTTTTTCAATTTTTTTTTTTAGACGAAGATTTGTTAAAGTATTATGGAAGTGTTGGAAAGTGTTTTATAACCTATGCTTAACGCATGAATTTTCGCCCTTGCTTTTTAATGAAAAATCGTCGTGCCGGATTGCTGTTAGCATCATAAGACGATCCGGTACTTTGACAAATATTCTTGTGCAAACCTCATTCCCATACGGCCATTTGTTATTTATTACTTATCCACTATACGTAGTATAGGGCAAGTCTTATAAACGTGTTAAAATCCGAAAATTTTTTGACGGATTTACACGTTTCAGGCGTTGGAGATTCCGAAAAACATATTTTTAGGGGAAAAAAATTGTCGTCCGTCTGTCTGTATTCTGTAAACGCTCTATCTCCCGAACAAATTGAGACAGACTTGAAATTTGGTGCGTAATTAGTATATAATAATGAGAAGAAGCCTATTGAATTTCAGTTACCTTGATTATACGGAGCTATTTTTTTCAGACTCTCGAAATATTCGTTCTGATAAAAGGTATATAAAAATTTCCGAAATTGTTTATTTGAAGGAGTGAATATAAAAGACAATACAAAAACATATAATTTGAATAAAGAATGAAGTCGGTCGGATAATGAATTGCCGAGATATTTATAATCCTATTTTCCACACACTACGATTTTTCATGACACTGTATTTCATTCAAATTTCAATTCAAAGATATATTTTAATTGGAACGCTTAATCCGACGCAGTAAACTGTTAGTTAATAGGATTATCATTTTTGGAGGTATAAAGATGTTTTTACGCAATACAGTAATAGAGCATTTAAAGTTTATGGCGTCTTCAAGCCACGATTTTAAACACTACACTCTCAAAAATAATTTACTTAAAAATGAGAACTTCCATGTAGTCGTATTTTTTTAAGTACAATTGTTTCAAAAAGAAGTACATTGTTAAAAATAATCTACTTAAAAATGAGCATTTCTATGTACTCATATTTTTTAAGTACAATTGCTTCAAAAAGGAGTATTAATCTACTTAAAAATGAAAATTTCTTTGTACTCGATTTTTTTAAGTACAATTAATTCAGAAACGAGTACATGATAGTTTGAAGTTGTGTATACTTATACTTGATTTATAAATGTATGCAGAAATGAATACATATATTTTGTATTTTAACTCTTAATATTCATGTTTGAATCCTGTGTGCTCAGAAACTATTAGCTTTCTGTTAAACCCTTTTCTTATACCGAATTGACAGTAGGGATTTCCAAGCTTTTATTTAAAGATATGTCTATCTTTGTTATAATTTTTAATTTATAATACACACTTTTCAAATATATTTACAATTTCATTAGAAATGTTAAAGAAGAAAATTTAGTTTAAAAATTGTTTTATTAGAAATTAAAATATTTAAGAAAGGGAAAATTCATCTCTGCTGTTAGCAATCTTCCGTTGCTGATTCATAAAAGGTGTCATTTGGAAGCAGCTGGTAACTGCTCTTATAGCACAGTCAGTTCAATACTGATCTCTCACCTAGAGGACTCGGGTTCAAATCACGGGGCGGCTCATACACAAAATTTCAAGAATTAAAATAGTAAATTTCGTTGTTCTTTACTCCAAAAATTGTAGTTCATCGCAATTCAAAATTACCGTAATTAAAAAGAGTTGTCGGTTCTCTGTAATTTCGCTTCCCCCCCCCCCCCTTATATTGTATGTGTGTTCCTATACATACTTATTTTCGAGTCCCTGTATGTATTCAAAAAAATGAGTACATGCGTTTCTCAAATTTAAGAGTTAAGTACTCGGAGCTATTATAAGATCGGAAAGTACTCAAAAATGAGTACATTTTACTTATTTTTAAGTATCCAGTTTTAACAGTGTATCTACCGAACAAATAATTGACAACAAATACGTTTAAATTTTATTTTGGAATCGCAATGCACTTTATAAATAGTTTATACATGTTTAATTTTCATATTTTACATTAGGCATATCCATGATGGGTAAGTATTACTCCCAACGACTAGTTTATAACTGTTTTAATGTAATTTACGGAACTACCTGTATTTCTCAAGTAATATTTCGGTACAGTTACCAAAAGAGACAACCACATCGATTTTGTTAAACAATTTTCCGCTTAAAAAAGCAGAAACTTTAATACCTAAAAGTATCGACCATGATTATGGATACAACTATTTGCGTAAACATTTTCAACGTCCTAAAATATTACATTTTACTAAGACCTTGTACAAACATAAAATTGAAGAAAGAAAAAAAAAAAAAAAAGGAGTCAAAGAAAGGTATACCAAAAAAGATTTCGAAGACTATTTTACGAAAAAAAAAAAAAAAAGGCCAAAGAAAATCTTTATTCAAGTTATTTTGATAGAAAAAAAAATGTTTTCAAAATATTTATCCTCTCTACAAACCCAAAACTGAAAGAAGTATATATCGGGGTTTTAGTAAAGGAAGATGGTGTTCTGTGTTACTGTAAAATTGTTTTCTATGCTCTGATGCAATTCTATGCAATTTCTATGCAAGAAAGCTCACTCTCGAACGCGATAGGGAATAAAATTGTTCAGAAGGGAAAAAAAAACTTTGGTTCCCGAAGGAAGAAAAAGGAAGCTTTTTGAATCCACAATTTTTTATCAAAGGTATTTACCAATTTTACATGAGAGGAGTAAAGTTTGGTTAGAGTATATTCGTTCTGGAAACAGATTAGAATTGAGGATCCCAGAAGCCATGGGGTATAAGTGACAAAATTTAAAAAAATTGAACTAAGTGCACAAACGACCTGGAAATATGCTTTTTTTCTTCTCGGGTAAAGAAATATGTGATTATTATTTCATATAGATATTGCTTTCATGCAAAAATGCATGAATACAAAATTTATTACGATTCTATATATTAAATTCAGTAATACGGAAATAATAGGACTCCATCTTAAATAGAACGTCATCACCATGGCAACCTAGAATCATTACCTATCACGGGATAGCATTGAATTAATGACGTATGATAGGACTTAACAGGATGAAAAAAAATTTATTAACATCTTTTTAAGTTTTGATTCGATTTTCATAAATTTAAAATGACTCGACAAAATTCTGAAACGATTCTACATATTAAATCTCAAACCATTCGGTTGGATAGTTTTTGAGCTGTTATATGCGGACAGACGGACGAACCAGACGACGGCTATGAGTGATGCGCATTTATATAATTAAGAACGCACCTAAAAAAAAAAAAGCAGCAACTTTAATACTCTAATGTAAAGACCGTTATTACAAAACTAATACTTAATAGCTGTGTAAATGATTAGTAATGTTTACACGACAATCTGCGTGAGCATTTTCAACCTCTTAAAATATTACTTTTTAATAAGCAAACATGAATTTGAAAGTAGAAAAATTTGGTAGTGTATTTTGCTATTAAAAAAAAAAAAAAAAAAAAAAAAAAAAAAAAAAAAAAAAAACCCGAAAGCAAAAAATAAAATTCCAAAAGAAATATTTAAACAAGCTATTTTGAATAAAAAAAACAGGCTTTTAATCTTCTCTACAAACCGAACACAGAAACAACTTGTCAAACTCTCACTTAAAAAAATACCTATACTTTTAAACCACAAGATTTCTTTAATTAAATGTGTTTACCTTATGTGATCATCATTTGAAATCTACTTGATTTTAATCGTTAAATAAATTTCTGTTTTATTTGAAAGAAAAAAATCACGGGAAGTTGGAAAGTATTAAGAAGATGGTGTTCTGCGTTAGTGTCAAATTGTTTATTGTGCTCCAAGTATGCAAGAAAGTTCCTTCTCGCACGCGATAGGGGATAGAATTGTTCAGAAGGAGAAAAACTTTGGTTCCCGAATTGGAAAAAGTTTTTTGAATCGACATTTTTATCAAAAGTTTTCACCAATTTTACATGAGAACAGTAAAGCTTGGTTTAGATTATGTTGTGGAAAAAGGTTAGATTTAAAATCTAAGCATTGCTCACTCTCGAACGCGATAGGGAACTGTTCAGTAGGAAAAAACTTCGATAGAGAATAAAATTGTTCAGTAGGGAAAAACATTGGTTCCTAAAAGGGGAGAAAAAGTGGCAAATTTTATCAAACTTTATTTACTTTTTTCCCGTCACTGTACAATACGTGTTTCTCTTCTCTCTATTCTAAAAAAAAGTAATTACCGCTGTCACCGCCGCCGCCGGTTTTGAATTTTTTGTGACAGGAGGTCTTTCTTCGTTAATATTAAGAAAAATAATGCATACAAAAATATGAAAATCGGTAGTATGATACAGAAATGTTTGATAAACACGCTGATGCAGACAGTTTTCAAATCGAAGAATTATTTTAAGAGATATTTAATGCTAAAGTTGGACAAAATCGTTCCACTAAAAAAGTTTTATAGGAGCAAAAACTATTCATAGGAATTTAATCATTTTTAGATCATTTTATACGTTTGAAGTTCCCGGTGTGCAGATTGTTTTTCTTTTTTTAATTTGACTCATTTTTTGAGGTTTTATTTCTATTTTAAATTCAAATTTTCAGCATTTCGAGAGATATTTTTTACAGATTTTAGAAAGTGATATTAATTTAAACTGTTGCCAACTGTATAAACAATGGAAACAATAATGTTTGCTTCAAAAAAAATATTTATACTTGTAAATAAATTAAAAATTTATTTACACGTGACTATTATAAACAGAAAAAAACATTTGGAATTAGAATTAAATAATTATGTACAAAAAGCAGGAACTTATTAAAAATTACGTCATAAAAACTGTAATTACACGTGAATTTTAAGAGAGAAAGGAATTTGTAAAATAAATTTATTAACATGCGTTAGAAGTCTTACATAGGAGAAATTACGTCATATTTACGTCACATTACAGTTATTACATAAAATGAATACAAAATAATATTGCAAAAAGTTTAAATTTAGAAATTGCGCTAGACATTTATTTGATATTTTGAGCGGATACTTTTCAACTATTTTTGTTAGGAAAGCGCAAATAATATTTCATTTCTAACACAAGTATTTTCACGTGAATATTAAAAAGAGAAAGAATAGTTTGGTCAAAATTACGTTAGATTAAAAACGATTAATTTAAAAAGTCTTATTTAAAAGAACTTTCTTTTCGCTTTGTTAAAAAATACCGGGAGACAAAGACTCTGTTTACTTAATTCCTTTTACATTAGCTTATTTTGAAATGTTGTTACACGTGTCTACGTCAAAGACGAAAACAGCGATTGACATATGTATTTTTGGTACTACTTAGTTATCCCGTCGACCAAAAATCTATCATTCGCCAAACTATAAGATTAAATGCCAATAATGGTTGATCGTAAATGTCACATTCACTTGACTTTAAGCAAGTTACACGTGTCTACGTCATCAAGTTATTTTTATTTCGACGTTTTATTTGTATTTTTATTAATGTTGCACTAATTTATTTGTTCTTTCGTTATTTAAAATAAAAATTATGTCAGTTTGTATAATTGGCGAGTGCTTTGACGATTTATATAATTTGGAGAATTGGGTCGACGGGTTCATCAAGTAGTACCGCAGTGGATTTGGCCTTAAAATTCCCCATTCAAAGAGAAATGAATAGAAATCCGTTTATAGGGAGATCCCCACTGTTTTTTAAATTATAATTCAATCTTCCGAAATCTTTTTAAAGCCGATCCAATTAGCGTACTTTTAGAGTCTGCGGTGTCTGAACGGGGGTTGACGAGCGTAGCTCGTAGGGGGCAGAGCCCTCTAGTGCAGAAAAAGAAAAGGAGAAAATTTACAAATTTCTGAGCATATTCCAGAAAGGAAAACCAAATATTTTTTTTAATATTTAAATTTTAGTTACTTAAAAGGCGTATAGCCAACAGAGTGAAAAAGTATCCAAGCCGGGAATCGAACCCGGGTCCTCGGTATAGCGCACCGACGTTCTACCAACTGAACCACCTGGAACGATACCCAGTCTGGTACTTCTCAAACTATCATATATTGGAAAGGCTACAACCGCAGAACAAGATGGAATATTTTTCCGTGAACCACCAGCTCTGATGTAAACACGAAACTATAGAGAATACAGCATCAATGAAATTGAATAAATCTATATCTATATATATATATCTTGGAAAGCAAGCTTTATAGCAATAAATAAATTTTGTTAAACATTTTTCAGCTTAAAAATACAAGCAAACTTCAATACCCTAAAAGTATCGACCGTGATTATAGACACAACAACTTGCGTAAACATTTGCAACGAGCTAAAATATTACATTTTACTAAGCTTTACACAAACATGAACGTGAAAGATGAAAAAAAAGCTTGAAGCAAAAGCAATACCAAAAAAGATTTCGAAGAGTATTTCACTATATAAGAAACTGAAGAAAATTTTTATACAAATTATTTTGAAAAAAAAAAAAAAAAAATAGTTTCAAAAATATTTATCCTCTTTACAGACCGAACACTGAAAAAGAAGTATATCGGGCTTTTAGTAACAGAAGATGATGTTCTGTGTTACCGTAAAATTGTTTTCTTGGCACCGATGCTTACTGTGCAAGAAAGCTCACTCTCGAAAGCGACAGGGAATAAATTGTTTAGAAGGGGGGTGGGGGGGGGGGGGGGCTTTCGCTCGCAAAGGGGAAAATTAAGTTTTTTGAATCGACAATTTTTATCGAAAAATTTCGACAATTTTACATGAGAGAAGTAAAAACTAAGTTGAACTATGTTCTGGGGGGTGGGGGGGGTGGGGGTGGGAGAGTATATCAAACTATTAACAGAGACGATTTCTCACTCTCTTTCACCCTATGCCCCGGCGGTACTTTAAAGTACCATTAAAATAACTTGTTATAAAATTCATTTAATACATCGATTAGTAGCAATACAGTTTAGAATGAGTTATAGTAGATACTTTACTTTATTTTGTTCCAAAAACATTATTTGTTGTACAAATGAAAAATAATTTTAAAAAGATGATTTCTTTTGCCTTTGCATCTTTTCAACTTTCTTTCTTCAACTGAATGTTTTTTTTTTTTTTTTTTTTTTTTTTTTTTGTGTGTGTGTGTGTGTGTTTTTTTGGGGGGGGGGGGGGGTCAGTTCGGGAATATTTCTACATCTCTATTGTAAGAACATTATATTTGTACATTTCATAATTCTACAAAATACCAAAAAAAAAACAAAAACATTTTAAATAAAATATTTTAGTGAAGTTATAAATTTTGCACAAATTCCCTATAAATTCAAATTTAATTAATCCTTCTAAATCCTTTAATCCTTCTAAAATTAATTAAATGATTACGTAAATCTTCTAATGTAGTTTA
The DNA here is from genome assembly GCA_963932465.1 of Maratus speciosus. Classification (NCBI taxonomy): domain Eukaryota; kingdom Metazoa; phylum Arthropoda; class Arachnida; order Araneae; family Salticidae; genus Maratus; species Maratus speciosus. The sequence goes on along the minus strand of OZ010799.1, from coordinate 21,965,401 downwards.
AACAATTCACAAAAAATGCTTTAGAAGATAAAATTTTCATGAATTCATAATTCAGTACATAAAGGGTTAACAATTTTTAAAACAAAATACACTGTTTTAATAAAAATAAGGATATGAATACTAAAGAAAACGTACAACAAAAGGCAGCAAACTTAGCTATTAGTAATATAAGTACGGTGGCGCTATTTAAATAGAATCTAATAAATTAACTTTAGAAAAATTCCAGACAGTTACATTTTGTTTAAAACTAAAATAGTATTTAAAAATCACAATAGTTTTAGGATAATAATATAATAAAAAGAGGTGGAATGAGGGGGATTAGTCCTTTAATTTATTTAAAATATTACATTTTATTACGCTTCGCACAAACTAAAAAAAAAAAAAAAAGCTTGAAGAAAAATAAATACTAAAAAACATTTTGAAAAATATTTTACTATTTAAAAAGAAAAAAAAAAATCCTACAAAAAATCTTTATACGAGTTATTTTGTAGAGAAAAAAAAGAAGTTTCAAAATATTTATCCTCTACAAACCCCACATTGAAAGAAGCATATCTGAGTTTTAGTAAAAGAAGATGGTGTTCTGAGTTACTGTAAAACTGTTTTCTACGCTCCGATGCTTACTGTGTAAGAAAGCTCACTCTTGGAACGGTATAGGGAATAAAATTGTTCAGAAGGGGGAAAAAACTTTGGTTCCTGAAGGAGAAAAGAAATTTTTTGAATACACAATTTTTATCAGAAGTTTTCCCCAATTTTACACGAGAGCAGTAAAGTTTCGTTTCGAGTATGTTTCCAGGAAAATGGTTAGAATTGAAATCTACAATCCTCACAATTAGACAGTCGAGAAATATGAAAACAGTGCACTTGTTGTGTATTTTCCTTTTATCTAATATATAAAAATCAAAATTTGTCTATCTGTCTGTTTGTAATGCTATACAAATACACAGTTTGGAAGCCAGAATTGTGAAATGTTATGTATATGTGTATTAAAACACGGCCGAGGCAACTAAAGCAATCCGGAATCGAAATAATTTATAGTTAACTTTAATTAATAAAAAACCACCAATTTTTCAGCAATTTCCTATCAAATTTAAACATTTTTCATTATAGCAGCTGCCAACAATTAAAAATTCACAATATAATTCTTAGCACAACAATTGCCTTTCTATTGAAGACTCATTGCATATTACGTACGCCACGCTGCAATACTAAAAAGCTGTAGCGGGTATTACGATAATTCTTTTACCTCACATGCAAATAATTAGAGATATTATTTAATTGCGCTTAATCATTACATATTTTAAAAAATAAAGAAACACATTTTATATGCATCAACCAAACTTTTTATTCTATTTATTCCCTTATTCCAAAGATATCGTTTTATCGTCTGCTGCCATAGTAGCATGATAAATTAAATTTCATTAAAAAAAAAAAAAAAAAAAAAAAGGCACAGTAGTAGAAAAATATTTTTTAAAAATCCAATAGTTATTTTTAATTTTGGTTTTAGAATTAAATTCACGAACTCCCGTGCATAGAACGGGTTAAACAGCTAGTTAACTATAAATCACGCTGTAATGAAAAGCAGTTACCACTAAATAAGTCGTAATATGTGAAATATATTATAGATAACATGAATAAGTAGGACCCAATCATGGTAGGTCTTCTTGTCTCTTTTGGGTCTCTCAAAGTGTGTAATTAAACTTCAAATTATGACTACAAAAGGGTCAAGGACCGGGGGGGGGGGGCTTCACGCAAGTGTTTGCCCCCGTGTCCCAAATAACTGTAAATTATAATAATAAATACACAAAAATATAAAGGGGGAAAGATATAATGTAAACATTATCTCTCTATTGACACACGTTTTCCTCTATCGGTTCTGAAAGTGACTTTTCCTGCGTTAGTACACGCCAAATAAGAGATTCAATAACATAGTCTGTTTTACCTGACGTAATTCTCACAACATTTCTTTTATAATTAATAACCATTTTTAAAATATTATGCATCAAGTTTTTAAAGAAAAAGAAAAGAAGAAGAAAAAAAAAGAGACATGAGAGACAAAATTTACACTTATTCAATATACTTCGCGAGTCGGTGCATATCCAAAAGGGATGGGTAATTTTTTCGGCGCATATTCCAAAAAGGAAAACTACATCGACCTTATTAAACAACTGTCGTCTTACAAAAACAGCAGACTTTAATACCCTAAAAATATCGACCGTGATTATTGATACAACCATCTGAGTAAACATTTTCAACGACCTAAAATATTAAATTTTACTAAGCGTATGAACTTGAAAGATTAAAAAAGCTCCAAGCAAATGATTTTTCAAAAAAGACTTAGAAGAGTATTTTACTATTTAAAAAACTTCACAAAATCTTTATAAAAGATATTGTGATGGAAAAATTTTTTTTTTCAAAATATTTATCCTCTCTACAAACCCAACATTGAAAGAAGTATGTCGGGCTTTTAGTTAAGGGAGATGGCGCTATGTGTTACTGTAAAATTGTTTTCTATGCCCCGATGCTTATACGGAAGAAAACTTACTCTCGAACGCGATAGGGAATAAAATTGTTCAGAAGGGAAAAAAACTTTGGTTCCCGAAAGAAGAAAAAGGAAGCTTTTTGAATCCACAATTTTCATCAAGATTTTTTACCAATTTTACATGAGAGCAGTAAAGTTTCGTTTAGAGTTTCGGAAAAAAGTTAGATTTATATGTACAGTCGGCAGAATCGGTACAGTCGAGAAATATGAACACGGTGCACTTTCATTCAATTTTCCTTTTATAAATTATAAAGCAAGCTAAAATGAAAAGCAATTACCACTAAACAAAGAGACGTAACATTTTAAATATATAGATAACATAAATAAGTAGGACCCAATCATGGCCGGGGACCTCTGTCGCTTTTGGCTGCGCCAAAGTGTGTAATTTAACTTCAGATTATAACTACAAAAAGGTCAAGGGGTCCTTCACGTAAGTATTTGCCTCCGTGTCCCAAATAATTGTGAATTATAATAATAAATACACAAAAATATAAAAGGGGAAAGGTATAATATGAACATTATCTCCATTTTGACACATGCTTTTCTCTATCAGGGCTGAATGTGGCATTTCTTGTGTAGTGCACACCAAACCAAAGATTCAGAAACATATTCTGTTTTACTAAAAATCGGACGTAATTCTCACATTTCTTTTAAAATTAATAACCATTTTTTAAATATTATGCATCAAATTTTTAAAGAAAAAGAAGAGACAAGAGAGAGAAAATTTACACTTATTGCATATATTTCGCGAGTCGGTGCATATTCCAAAAGGGATGTGTAATTTTTTTCGGTGCATATTCCAAAAAGGAAAACTAAATCGATTTTGTTAAACAGTTGTCGGCTTACAAAAACAGCAAACTTTAATACTCTAAAAATATCGACCGTGATTATGGATACAAGTTTCTGCGTAAACATTTTCAACGACCTAAAATATTACATTTTAGTAAGCTTTACACAAACATGAACTTGAAAGAAGGAAAAAGCTTCAAGCAAAAGATTTTCCAAAAAGGATTTCGAAAATCATTTCACTATTTAAAAAAAAAAAAACTACAGAAAATCTTTATAAAAGTTATGATGGAAAAAAAAGTTTTCAAAATATTTATCCTCTCTACAAACCCAACACTGAAAGAAGTATATCTCGGGGTTTTAGTAAAGGAAGATGGTGGTTTGTGTTACTGTAAAATTGTTTTCTATGCTCCGATGCTTACTACGCAAGAAAGATTACCCTCGAACGCGATAGGGAATAAAATTGTTCAGAAGGGAAAAAAAACTTTGGTTCCCAAAGGGAAAAAAAGGAAGTTTTTTGAATCCACAATTTTTATCAAAGTATTTACCAATTTTACATGAGAGCTGTAAAGTTTCGTTTAGAGTATGTTCGGAAAAAGTTAGAATTTATATGTACAGTCGGCACAATCGATACAGTCGAGAAATATGAACACGGTGCATTTTTTTTCAATTTTCCTTTTATTAATTATAAATCAATGAAAAGTGGTTACCACTAAACTAGACGTAACATTTTAAATATATAGATAACATGAAAAGTAAGACCCAATATTGGCCGGGGGCTCCTGTCTCTTTTGGGTGCTCTAAAGTATGTAATTTAACTTCAGATTATAACTACAAAAAGGTCAAGGGGTCCTTCACATAAGTTTTTGCTCCGGTGTCCCAAATAATTGTGAATTATAATAATAAATCCACGAAAATATTAAGTGGAAAAGGTATAATGATAATGTGGACTTTATCTCCCGTTTGACGCACGTTTTTCTCTATCGAGGTTGAAAGTGATTTTTCTAGCTTAGTACACACCAAATCAAAAATAATTGTTCAGCAACACAAAAAAATCGTTTGTTTTACTAAATTTTCTGACGTAATTATCACATTTCTTTTAAAATTAATAACCATTTTTAAAATATTATGCATCAATTTTTTAAAGAAAAAAAAGAAAGAAAAAAGAAACACGAGAGACAAAATCTACACTTATTCAATATATTTCGCGAATCGGTGCATATTCCAAAAGGGATGTGTAATTTTTTCGGCGCATATTCCAAAAAAGTAAGAAAAATCATGCGTTAAGCATAGATTATGAAACACTGTCCAACACTTCCTGAATGCTTTAACAAAACTTCGTTATTTAGGGAAATAAGGTATATAACAGAACTAAGTAACCATTTTAGAAAACGCATAAAACATTTGAAAAACTGATTTCAGCAGTTACCATCTATATTAAATATGTATTCCAATTCTTTTGAACAGCTCTGTATTTGATCTGTAGGTTGATATATATGCTATATAATGGGAAATTTAGTTTAGCAAGAAAACGAATAACAGGTTGAAATTTCTCTTTCAGCAGTTTATACTAATAGATGGAAACATACTTGTATACTTTTGTACAACCCTGTAGTTAACTTAGTAACTTTATTACACGCCACGATTTAGCTAAAGTTTAATTCAAAGTAAAACACTCTTAAAAACTACTGGAATCACATTTCCAAAAGTTATCATTTATAGACGGCCATAAATCCAATTCTTTTCGTGACCCTGTACATAATTTTATCTATGTTAAACAAACACTTCTTGGTAAACAAAATGCAGTTCAGAGTTAAAATTCATAACTCATTTAAAAATCACCTTTAAGCAATTTACAATCATACTCAGTAACCATTACGAATTCTTTTGTGTAGCCCTGTATATGAATTACAGCATTTATACACACCATATACAATGCATAAATATAGTGAAACATAAAAGCGCATAACATAATTAAAAATGCATTTCCAGCAATCATCGCTACCGTACAATACTTCGGATACAATATAGTATCTGAAATATTTTGTGCGTCCCTGTAAATGCTATGCACTTCGTATTACACATGAAATAAGTTATAGTAAACCACAATGACGTTTATCAATTTCATTATACATGAAATAATTTAATATAATTAAAATACGCCGGAAAAAATTCCCTCCACCCGTATATCATGATGTAACGGAATTCTTTTGTGTGGCCCTGTAAATGAATAATATTTATTCTTTGCACCGCATATTCTACGGAATGCATGTGCACTTGGTAAATGCATATCAATTTTATTATGTTTGAAAGCATGTAACATCATTTAAAACCATTTTAAACGATTTTTTCCCATAGGCCGTAATGTAACGGAAAACTTTTGACTGTCCCTGTAAATGAATTAAACATGCTATAAACTTCATTTGCAATAGGGTTCGTGCTATGGTAGAGGTCACTAACATCCAAAAATTTCAGAACGATCTGAGTATATTTACGGGAGTTAGAGCGCGGACAGACGGCCAGACAAACCGAATGTATAAACACTTTTCAACTTTATTGGAAAGTGTTAAAAAGGAAAACTACATCGATTTAGTTAAACAGTTGTCGGCTTGCAAAAACAGCAAACTTTAATACCCTAAAAATATCGATCGTGATCATGCATACAACTACCTGCGTAAACATTTTCAATGACCTAAAATATTACATTTTACTAAGTTTTACACAAACATGAACTTGAAAGAAGGAAAAAGCTTCAAGCAAAAGATTTTTCAAAAAAGATTTCAAGAAGTGTTTTACTATGAAAAAAACACTACAGAAAATCTTTATAAAAGTTATGATGGACATTTTTTTTTTTTTTTTTACAAAATATTTATCCTCAACTCAACACTGAAAGAAGTGTATCGGGGTTTTAGTAAAGGAAGATGGTGTTGTGTGTTACTGTAAAATTGTTTTCTATGACTCGATGAAATGCTTAGCTTACTCGCGGACGCGATAGGGAATAAAATTGTTCAGAATGGAAAAAACTTCGGTTCCCGAAGGGAGAAAAAGGAAGTTTTTTGAATACACAATTATTATAAAAATTTTAAATGCGAGCAGTTAAAGTTTCGTATACAGTATGTTAGGAAAAAGTTAGAATCACGCTATAATGAGAAGCAGTTACCAATAAACAAGATAAACACGATAGACTTTAAATATATAAATAACATGAATAATTAGGAGCCGATAACTGAAGGAGTAAACGGGACATCAGCCTCTGATCTCTTTAGAGGCCCCCTAAAACGTTTTGACACATTTACAAATTCATTTTTTAACGAAAAGGGATAAAATTGGAAAGCCTGGCCATGGAAGCGATTTAGAATTGAACTGTTTTTTCCTTTTTTTTGATCCATCCATTACCTATTGAGTTATAAGGAATTTTGATCACTTGACAAATTAGTTTTTCGCCCGCTCTCGAGTCTCTTTCTTCCTTCGCGCGGAAATTCGGTTTAAAACGCCCATTTTGACACTCTTTTCTGAAAGATCTATTCCATTTTCAAAAAAATGAAAAAAAAAAAAAAAAAAAAAAAAAGCTCAATGACATAATTTCTGAACAACACCAGCTAGTTTCATTCATTTTCGAACAAAAATAAATTTAAACTTATGTCAGAAAGTTGCCCTTTTGGATTTGAGAACACCCTTAAGGGGTAAACTCTTAAAACTTAAAAATTTTCGATTTTTTTTTTAAATCTTTTCGGAACATTTTGATATAATTATTTCCTTGAATTTCTCATATTAGAACGTAAGTTATGGCTTTTAGAATTATATCCACTGAATAGCTGAAGCTGAACTTCCGAAACTTTAAAATCACTTCTCTCCAAACGAAGCTTTTTGGCACAATGCACAATATATCTCAAAAACTTCTGAATATTTCCCCATGCAATTTTCAAAACATATGTTCCATGTTAGTCTGTATAAACTGAACCTAAAATTCCATTTTTATTGCTCAAAGAAATATTTTTTTACGTGATTATACTGTTGAAATTTTCAAAATTTTGTATTAGCTAAGTACAACTTTGCCTTAAAATTATAAAAATGATTTAAATACAAATTTATTTATGTTCAGAGTAATTATTACAATCTGAAGTATAATTAGGTACAAAAAATTTCATTCTAGTTCCAAAATTTATTTTGTAATCTTGCACGTAAGCTGTTATGCCAATTTTCTGCTCGACAAATGTCTGACAATTTGGAGCCCCCTATAAATACTAATTCTGCATCTTGCAATTTTTTAAATACACGAAATGAAAGAACACATTTATATCTTTCACCCCAATAAAAATTGTGTTTTGAAATCATATACATTTTAAGATAATAAATGTTGAAAATGGTCTCTTCTTTTTCCCTTTTTTCCAATTTTAAGAGTCCTGAGGCTCTCTCTTAAGGCAGATAATTTGACTTCAGATTATGACTACGAAAGTGTCAAATGGATTTTTGTCTAAATAATTGTGAATCATAATAATAAATACACAAAAATCTCTCTATTCTAAAAAAAAAGTAACTGCCGCCGCCGGTTTTGAGTTTTTTGTGACCGAAGGTCTTTCTTCGTTAATATTAAGAAAAATAATGTATACAAAAATATGAAAATCGGTAGTATTATACAGAAATGTTTGATAAACACGCTGATGCAGACAGTTTTCAAATCGAAGAATTATTTTAAGAGATATTAATGCTAAAGTTGGACAAAATCGTTCCACTAAAAAAGTTTTATAGGAGCAAAAACTATTCAAGGGAATTTAAACATTTTTAGATCATTTTATACGTTTGAAGTTCCCGCTGTGCAGACTGTATTTCTTTTTTTTAATTTGACTAATTTTTTGAGGTTTTATTTCTATTTTAAATTCAAATTTTCAGCATTTCTAGAGATACTTTTTACAGATTTTAGAAAGTGATATTAATTTAAACTGTTGCCAACTGTATAAACAGCGGAAAAAATAATGTTTGCTTAAATATATATATATATATATATATATATATATATATTTATACGTGTAAATAAATTAAAAATTTCTTTACACGTGACTATTATAAACAGAAAAAAACATTTGGAATTAGAATTAAATAATTATGTACAAAAAGCAGGAACTTATTAAAAATTACGTCATAAAAACTATAATTACACGTGAATTTTAAGAGAGAAAGGAATTTGTAAAAAAATAAATTTATTAACATGCGTTAGAAGTCTTAAATAGGAGAAATTACGTTATATTTACGTCACATTACAGTTATTACATAAAATGAACACAAAATAATATTGCAAAACAGTTTAAATTTAGAAATTGCGCTAGACATTTATTTGATATTTTGATAGGATACTTTTCAACTATTTTTGTTAGGAAATCGCAAATAATATTTCATTTCTAACAAAAGTATTTTCACGTGAATATTAAAAAGACAAAGAATAGTTTTGTCAAAATTACGTAAGATTAAAAACGATTCGTTTAAAATGTCTTATTTAAAAGAACTTTCTTTTCGCTTTGTTAAAAAATACCGGGAGACAAAAACTCTGTTTATTTAATTCCTTTTATATTAGCTTATTTTGAAATGTTTAACTGATTTTACTTAATCAAAGACGAAAACAGCGTTTGTATCTTTGGTACTACTTAGTTATCCCGTCGACCGAAAATCTATCATTCGCCAAACTATAAGATTTAATGCCAATAATAGTTGGTCGTAAATGTCACATTAAGTTGACTTTAAGCAAGTTACACGTGTCTACGTCATCAAGTTATTTTTATTTCGACGTTTTATTTGTATTTTTATTAATGTTGCACTTATTTATTTGTTCTTTCGTTATTTAAAATAAAAATTATGTGAATTACCTTATCTCTCCTTTGACGCATGTTTTCCTCTACCGGGACCGAAAGGGATCTATCTTTCTTGCATAGTACTCACCAAATTAAAGACAACATTTTATTAACATCGAAAATCATCTATTTTAGTTAAACTCCTGACGTAATTATCATCACATTTCTTTTAAAAGAAATAGTTATTTTTAAAACATTATGCATCACAATTTTAATGAAAAGAAAAAGAAATCAATAACATCAACAAGAAAAAACACGAGACAGAAAATTTACGAGTACATTCATTCAATATATTTCGCGAGTCCCTGCAAATTCCAAAAAGAATATGCAATTTTTCCAAAAAAGGAAACTTACATCGATTTTGTTAAACAATTTTCGGGTTACAAAAACAGCAAAATTTAATGCCCTAAAAGTATCGACCGTGATTATGGATAAAACTATTTGCGTAAACATTTTCATTTTCAACGACCTAAAATATTACATTTTACTAAGCTTTGCACAAACATGAACTCGAAAAAAGAAAAGAAGCTGCAAGCAAAAGATATACCAAAAAATATCTCGAAGAGTATTTTACTACTTAAAAACCTACAGAAAATCTTTATAAAAGTTATTTTGAAGGAAAAAAAAAGTTTTCAAAATATTTATCCTCTCTACAAAACCAACATTGAAGAAGTATATCGGAGTTTTAGTAAAGGAAGATGATGTTCGGTATTACTATAAAATTGTTTTCTTCGCTCCGATGCTTACTATACAGGTAAGCTCGCTCTGGAACGCGATAGGGAATAAAATTGTTCAGAAGGGGAAAAAACGTTGGTTCCCGAGGGGAGAAAAGTAAGGTTTTTGAATCCACAATTTTTATTGAAAGTTTTCACCAATTTTACATGAGAGCAGTGAAGCTTGGTTTAAAGTATGTTTTGGAAAAAGGTTAAAATTGAGATATGCTCAGTCGAGATATAGTAACAGAAATTATTTCTTTAAAATTCATTAAATTAAAAAATAATAATTTTTTCAATTTTTACCCACAAAATTTGTCTTTTTCCTTGTCAAAATCACCTTTTCTAAGTACTATTCCAAGCTTTCCCAATAAAAATGCACATTTTCTATAACTTTGTTTTTCAAAAACTTTTTCTTCTTCGAAGGTTTGAGTTCTATTTCGGAGCTGGAAGAAATGACGTCATTTAGGTGAACTTGCAAGCATTCAATTTGTCGTTAGATGTTATCATTATTATTATTGTTATTTTAAGATAAATTGATTATGGGAGTTTAAATATGTCAAAATAAGTTTTTATTTTTTCAGATTTTATTGAAAATGTAATTTAATCACGATATTGTTTTCACTATCTGCTCGAATTAAATATTATTATTATTATCTATTTCACTGGCAAAATGGCATCAATAAATAATCCTTATTAATTTCTTTTTCCTTTTCATCATCCACAAACGCGTTTACATAAATGACGTATTTTTGGATGAATTTATTCAAAATATTTCCAGTTTATGAATTACAATGAATGCTTACAAAACTGTATTTCTCTAAATTGCATTTGAAAGTAGATTTTTCCCCCTATACGACGGTGTAAAAATCGAAAACACACGATGTTCAGAAGTTTAAAAAAAAAAAAAAAAAAAATGAAGTGGTGAAAATTGAAAAAGCGAAATTTAATAGTCAAGCGCTGCCAACTTGAAAATGACGTCAGCATTACGGACGGACACGTTTGTCCTTTATAATACAGATACGAGGGTGGTTCAATAATCATTGTCCCAAGTGTGTATAAAATTTTTGCACTGCGATGGTTGATGTGGCATATTGAAGCCTTAATGTCTTAGATGCCTATATGTTGAATTTCAGAACCATATCTGCTATAATAACATATATATTTTTATTTGTTATAGATATTTTTTTTCGCTTTAGGTGTGAGAGGCAGTGGCGTAGTCGTAAAAAACACAGAGGGTATACGCTCAAGGCAGAGCGTATATCCTAGAGTGTATTGTATATACCAGGGTCGGTGAATCTATGGCACGCGTGCCACTTTTGGCACGCGAAAGAATAATTTTGGCACGGCACGGCATTCATTATGTCTCTAAATCAAATTACAGTGGTTTTACACAAAATACACGAATTTAGACGACTTAATTTAATTCTAAATTCGTTTAATTGGAAATTGATGAATTTGAATCTTATTCAATTTAGTTCCAAAATTTATCAAACAAAGAAAATATTTGAAAACTACCAAAAATGAAAGATTATTGTAAGTATTAATAAAAATACCGATGATAAATCGTGGCAACTTGAAAATTAATTTGAGAACTATTTAAATAGAAAACTGCCTTTTTTTCATTTTAATAATTTTTCCTACTATTTATACCTGTGAGTCATTATTTTCTCAAATGAATAATATAAAAAATCAAATAGAGAGCAGTTTCCAGATAAATCCATTTTTGTTTGCATTCTGTTAAAATTAACTGAGTATTAAAATGATATTATTTTTCATCCAAGATACAACACAATTAATCACGTATATATATATATATATATTGTTAATTTCTAAAATATAAGTGTTTCTATAATCATTTCAGTGTAATATTTACATGTATGTTACCCATATTAGTAAAAATCTTAAGTAATTTTCAAGTAGTTTTGATTCATATTTTTCAATCCACTAAATTTATTTACTAGTTGGCACGTCAAGGTCATGTAAAATATTTTTTGAAAAAAATTGGCACGCGACTTTAAAAAGGTTCGCCAACCATGGTATATACTATAGCTTTCTTGAGAAACAGAGGGTATACGGTGTTCCTTAAAAAAATCCAGATGGTATACGGCGTATACCGTATACCCCCGTATATACCCTCCACTACACCCCTGGTGTGAGGTGGCTCCTAACTTGAAAAGGGGAGGTTGGGGGGGGGAAGCTGGTTGGGAGCTTATGGAGTCAGATCTGTAGCAGTTGTGTGATAGATTTGTGACAGCCGGATGAGATGTGGCTACTGTCGTTTGGACTCGGAATGACAGTGATGTAGACACGTCTCATCCAGTGTCACAAATCTAGCCCCATAAGCTCCAAACCAGTCTCCCCCCCCAACCCCCCTTTCAAGCTAAGTGCCGCCTCTCACATCTAAAATGAAAAAGAATATCTTAATATAGCAGCTACGGTTCAGAAATTGAGCATATAGGCATCTAAGACCCAAATAATAATCAATATTCCACATCAACCATCGCAGTACAAATATCTTGTACATACTCGGGACAATAATTATTGAACCACCCTCGCAGAAGAAAGATTTTCCATATTTTAATCCCACAATAATTCATTATTTTCACTGTTTCGGGGATTTCGAAAAATGTCGCCGACATTTAGGATTTTATTTTCACTTCTCCCTTCCCTAAAAATCCCTTTTCTTCTTTTTGAACATTTTTTTTCGTTATCATGGCTGAAAGTGAACTTTCTTGCATACTACGCGTTGAAGCAGATAGAATAATTTTGTAGTAACGGAGAAGAATACCATCTGTTTCACTAAAATTCCCGATATAGTTTCTTTCAATGTTGACACATGGAATAAATATTTTGAAAACTTTTTCCTGTAATTTTTTTTTTTTTTTATATATATACGTAAAGATCTTTATTCTTATTTCTGTTGCCTTAAAAGTATTTTTTTGTGATATTTAAGTATAATCTTTTCTCCAAAATTTTTATTTCTTTGCTGTCAAGTGCATGTTCGCGTTAAGCCGTATGTAAATGTCATAACTTTTTCTCTCGCTCGCAGAAAACGTTAACACAAATGGTTGCATTTGTAATAGCGTTCAACACTCATAAGGTATTAAAATTTCTACTTTTTTTTTTTATTCGGGAAAATCTTTGACAAAGGGATTCCTTTCTTTTCAAGCGTCCTTTACAACTTAATGCAACCTTTTTTGTTGTTGTTTCGTTACTTCTTAGGGATTTTTTTTTACTTTCCAACATAGTTGAAAAATGTTTATGAATATTCGGTTTGTCTGTGTGTCTGTCCGCGATCTAACTCGCGTAAATATTCTAGGATTAGTTATTTTCGTTTAATTTAGAATAAAGTATTTTATTTATTTATTTCTGTTTGCATCTAAAACATCCTTTGGGAGGGGGGGGGGGGGAATTCCTTTCTTTTCAAGCGTCCTTTACAACTTAATGCAACCTTTTTCTTTTGTTGTTGTTATTTTGCAAATTCTTAGTGATTTCCTATAACACTTTTCACTGTGTTTATAAATTCGGTTTATTTGTCTGTCTGTCCGCGCTCTAACTTGCGTAAATATCCAAGGATTAGTTATTTTCGTATAATTTAGAATGAAGTAATTTATTAACCATTTGGAAAAATGGTTATTGTTCTCTGTCAGGGTAGAAAATCAAAAGCATATCTGAAGGTTTTTATTGGTTTAATCCGCATTTTATTCGTGTTCTGATTGGTCTATACAGTAATTTGTATTTCCCTTTACATTCAACAACGATGGATACTTTCTGTTGCCACTATGACAAAAAAGTAATAAAAACTACAAAAAGAAAAAAAAATTAATAACTCAGAAACAAATTGAGATACAGCTTTCAAACAAATTGCATTTAAAAGTACATTTTTTTCTCTATCCGACGGTGTAAAAAGTAATATTGTCGGATGTTTAGAAGTTTAAGAATGAAATTTCATTTAAAATGGGTCGTCAGATTTCTTGGAAATCTGACGATATAAAAGCCTTTTCCCGAACAGCCGATGAAATGCTTAGATAATCCGTAAGTTTCAGGTGGATAATACGTAGTAATAACACTATTAATGTTTAATTCATGGCGTACGTAATGGAGGATCAACTCGGTGCGATTTTTTATGTCTTAAATTTTAGTCCTTGAAAAAACATTTTCCAAATGGTCGTTGTAATTTGTTAAATTGCTTTTTTTTTTTCTATTTGCATCTAAAATGCACTTTGAGAAGGGGGGATGGATACTTTTCTTCTCAAGCGTCCTTTACAACTTAATGCAACCCTTTTTGCTGTTGTTGTTGTTTTGTTACTTCTTAGTGATTTCCTTTTTTTCCAACTTTCCAACATAGTTGAAAAATGTTTATGAATTCGATTTGTCTGTCTGTCTGCCTTCTAATTCACGTAAATATTCTAGGATTAGTTATTTTCGTATAATTTAGAATATTTTTTTTTTCCCTGTTTGCATCTAAAATGAAGTTTGGACAGCCAAGCGACCGTTTAGAAGGACAAAGTAAACAGTTTCTTTAATTGCCATTTTCCCAGTAGTTGATCAATCGAAGAAATCAGTCGAAAATTCAAAATATAATCTTTAAAATATCAGGCTTAATCTGTAACTGGAGACATGAATTTACTTACGCGATCAGAGACATAGAGTCAAAAAGACTATAATGTTATTTTTCTTTTTTGTCTTTTGTAAACAGCATTTAAATTTATTTTGGAAATGCAATATAATCTGGAAATCATGTAATAATATAAGAACTACTTGACGGTACTGAGGAGATTATTTTATTCAAGGAGAAAAACCACGTTATAATTAGAGCCAAAGAACAACGCGGAGTCATTTTGACTCCCGTCTCCAGTTACGTGTTAAGGGGTTCCGGGACACAATTTAAAATAATTTTTATTTATTGAGTTAAAATTGTGAATTTTTTTCTTGATGGTTAACCATGTTATTTGTAAACAAAATCACATAAAATTCCTCATATATATTTTTAAAAATTTTAAAAATTAAAATTTATTAAAAAAGTGGGGTAATTAAAATCGTTGTAACTCGGAATATTATTTGTAGAATTTCAATTTTTTATCATTTAAATAAACAGAAATATATACGTTTTAATTTAGATTCAACATTTAAAAAAATATTAATTAAAAAAAAGTAAAAATATTTAAAGTAAAAAAACTGGTGTAACTTTAAAAAAAAAATCATATTTTCAAAAGTAAATATTTTTTTCTAATTTCCTGAATCAAAATTAAAGTAAAACAGTTGTACAAGACATGTTCTGAGTTTGAACTATTTATCTTCAACGGTTCTTGACTTACAACGATTTAAATACGAGAAATGTTGAAAAAAGCCATCGTGAAGAAAAACGCATTTTCAGAAAAAATCGTTTTCATGACAGCCATTGCTTGAAAGCTAGATTTCGAAAACAACCAAAACGAAAAATTTAATATTTCCAGTTCTAATTAAGATAGAAACACGATTTAAACGTAATTTTAAGCAGAAAAACAGAGAATTTTTGCTGCAATAAAAGTTTCTTTTAGAAAATTTGGAGATTTTTGTGTCCCGAAAATCCTTAAGCTGTGATTAACAATAATTCATATAAAACTATTATTTGAAATAAGCATGATAGAAGTGGATTCTTTTAGCTTACCGTAATTGCTTTCAACGAATCAGAAACTAAATTTTTACAAAAAAAAAAAAAAAAAAAAATCCATAAAATGGCTTTCCATACAGTAGGCAGCACACAACAATGTGACAACAGATGCTCCAACATTCAATCAAAAATATTATGTCTAGTGCCACGTGTAAAACTCATTTCCGCCTGAAATGGCACAATATTTCAAAAATTTGATCAACTACTGGAGGGGGCATCAACTACTGGTGCGGTCACCCTACTTATGTAAATATATAACAAATTAACACCTTGTAATAACATACTAATTTTAATTGCTAAAAGGCGTTAATTAAAACTTTAAAAACCGTAAAAATAGGTTTATTCGGCTGTTTACATGTTTCGATTCTGCCCGGGTCATTTTCAAAACAAACAAATAAAAATGCTTTGAAATTGCACGGTCTAAGAAACGCCACTATTCAAATGTTCACGTACTCTTTCATATAATGCACGTTATTTTTTATTTTGCTTAGATGTTTATTTTTATTTTCATAACCCTTGACTAACTCGAAACATAGTTTTGGTGAGTTAAGGCTGTTTGTTCTTAACTGCTCTGCTCAACATGCGAAAAGCGTTTTGACACATTTACAAATTCATTTTTTAACGGAAAGGTATAAAATTGGAAAGCCTGGCCATGGAAGCGATTTAGAATTGAACTGTTCTTTCCATTTTTTGATCCATACATTACCTATTGAGTTATAAGGAATTTTGATAACGTGACAAAGCCGTTTTTTGCCCGCTCTTGAGTCTCTTTCTTCCTTCGCGCGGAAATTCGGTTCAAAACGCCCATTTTGACACTATTTTCTGAAAGATCTATTGCGTTTACAAAAAATGAAAACAGCTCAATGACATAGTTTCTGAACAACGACACCGGCTAGTTTCATGCATTTTCGAACAAAAATACATTAAAACCAATCTCAGAAAGTTACCCTTTTGGATTTGAGAACAGCTTTAAGGGTGTTTTTAGGGGGGGGGGGGGGGATCATACATTACGTACGCCATGGATTAAACATTAACATTCCTGGACCCATCATGAACAAATTTTAAAAGAAATTTCAGTTTTACAATTTTCGGTACTGTAAATTTTTAAACTTCTACGGAGCTGGTCATACATTACGTACGCCATGGATTAAACATTAATATTCCTGGACCAATTTTAAATGAAATTTCATTTTTAAACTTCTAAACATCCCACAATATTACTTTTTACACCGTCGTATAGAGAAAAAAATGTACTTTTAAATGCAATTTGTTTGAAAACTGTATCTCAATTTGTTTCTGAGTTAATTTTTTTTTTGCAGTTTTTTATTACTTTTTTGTCATAGTGGCAACAGAAATATCCATCTCTGTTGAAAATAAAGGGAAAATACAGATTACTGTATAGACCAATCAGAAAACGAATAAAATGCGGGATTCAACTAATAAAACGCTTCAGATATGTTTTTGATTTCCTACCCTGACCGAGGACAATAACTATTTTTTCCAAATGGTTAAAAACTTTATATAGGATATTTTGAAAAGAGGGGAAATAGTTTTTTTTTTTTTTTAAGTATTTATACTTTACAAATATAGCAAAACAGAAAAAAAAAATACAACAGGGTTTCAGAAAAGCAGACGGTGTTTTCTGTTAATGTTAAATTGTTTTTACCACTTCGATGGTTTACTGACTCAAAAGAAAGTTCAATTGTAGGCGAAAAAGGTTATAATGCGATTCAAAGATGAGGGGAAAATTCTGGTTCATAAACGGCGAAGATTATTTTTTTCCAAGCATTTTGCTTGATTTTCTTAATTTTATTTGAACCTAAAGTGTAAAACATCGCGGCAATATTATAACAAACTCGTGTAACAACATTCCAATATCCGAAAAATATAGCATTTTGCTAAACCTTATTATAATGTTCGGTGATGCAAGATGTTTTTAATGATTTTCTCCCACAGTAGACGATTTTTATAAGATTAAATTCATGGAGTAAAGAGATAGATGGAGATGAAATATGACGTAAAAACGGTTTCTAATATGATACGCGTTATCGCTCAAATTTAAATGCCCTCATTCGGCCCAAACAAAACAAGCAACTGAAACAGGGACCGAATTCTTTGACATCACCCGTGCCTTTATTTCTCTAAATGAAAATGATCTGCTCATTCTAAAGCAGTATTCCATTGTATTATGAATTAAAAACTGTATTACTAAAAGCTTTCTTATTTTTTTCGTGAAAGAACGGGCTTGTGTTTGGGCCTACTGTAGCGGATTTTACGGTTACTTTTTTGGCGTTACTTTTTTTAGGGTTACTTTTTTTGTGAAAATTAAGTAAATCAGACTAGCGTTGTTAAATGATGTATTTTCTCAAACTCAAAATTCATAAAATTAGCATTTTGTTTAAATTATGAAAATATCATACTTAAACAAATTTCACACACCGCATTGATTAAAAAATGTATTTTGCTTCGTTAAATGTTTCACTGAAAAAAAGGCCACAATTTTAATCCTCAAAAAATATCGAACGTGATTATAGATATAACCATTTGCGTAACATTTCTAAACATCCGAAAAATATGACGTTTTGCTAAGCCTTACGCAAACACGTACTTGACAACAGAGTAAGAGAAAAAAGTTTAGGGGAAAAGATATCTTAAGACTTCAAAAAGAGAATTTCAAAAAAGACAACTAAAATAAAAATTAACAAAAATCTTTACACAAGATATTTTGAAGAGAGAGAGAAAAAAAAAAGTTTTCAAAATATTTATCCTTTACAAATGTAGCTACACGGAAAAAAAGTAGATCGAGGTTTTGGTAAAGCAGATTATGTTTTCTGTTACTGTTAAATTATTTTTTCCGCTTTGATGGTTATTGGGCAAGAAAGTTTAATTGTAGGCAAAAAGATTATAATGAGAGGAAAAATCTGGTTGATAAACGGTAAAAAGTTTTTTTTTTTTTTTTTTTTTTTTTTTTTTTTTAAGCATTTTGCTTGATTTTCTTAATTTATTCAGCCTTAAATGTGAAATATTACGGCAATATTACAACAAACTCAAGTAACAATAATTCCAATATTCGAAAAATATATTTTGTTAAGCCTTACGCAATCACATACATAACAGCAGAGAAAGAAGCAAGGAGGGGGGGGGGAATCTCATGATTTCAAAGCGGGGGTTTCATTAAAGAAAAATACTTTATACATGATATTTTCAAAAGGGGGGGGGGAATAATTTTAAAAATACTTATGCATATTTATATACAAATATAAATTATTTATAATATTTTATGTTATTTATATATGTGTAATTGCGGGATCTCCAGACTCAAAAAATCTTAAAATTAACATTTTGATTAAATTATGAAAATATCATATTTAATCAAATAAAATTTTGCATACCGTATTGATTAAAAAATGTATTTCGCTTCTTTAGATGTTTTCACCGAAAAAAAAAAGGGCAAATCCTTAAAAAATATCGAACGTGATTATAGATATAACCATTTGCGTAACATTTCTAAACATCCGAAAATATGACGTTTTCCTAAGCCTTACATGTACTTGACAGCAGAGAAAAAGAAAACATAAATTTAGAGGAAAAGATATCTTAAGTCTTCAAAAAGAGAATTTCATAAAAGACAACTAAAATAAAAAGAAAAAATCTTTACACTAGATATTTTGAAGAGCGAAAAAAAAAAAAAGTTTTCAAAATATTTATCCTTTACAAATGGAACACACAGAAAGAAAAAATACATCGAGGTTTTAGTAAAGCAGATGATGTTTTCTGTTACTGTTAAATTGTTTTTTCCGCTTCGAAGGTTACTGTGCAAGAAAGCTTACTAACAGGCGCAATAGGTTAAAATGCGATTCACAGAAGGAAAACTCTAGTTCATAAATGGGGGTAAACAATCGATGGCTTTGAAAAAGGTTTTCTAGTATCGATTTTCTTAATTTTATTTGAACCTAAACTGTAAACCATTTCAGCAGTGCTGTTATTGCTACACTATTTATTTTAGATATGCAGAGGCTGTTTGCATGCGTTTTAGACTTTTTTTTTTTCTTTCTTTTTGTAAAAGAAAAAAAAATCGTCTGCATCAGAGAAATTATTTTTCACAGCTTATATATTTTTTAAAGTATAAATTGTCGTCTGACAACTGATTTTTTTATATTTTTTTAAGTGCAAAATGGCACTTTTAAAGAACTGATAGATGAAAGGCACTTTCCGAACAGAATTATTCGTATTCTGTAAGACATATCGGCGAACGTAGGTTGATTACATTGCATAATTCTTTATGAGAAAAATAGATTAAGCTTGCGTCTTAAAATGAATGTAATAAAAAGAGATCCATTTATTATCAACAAAGAGGAGGGAAAAAAAATCTTAAAACATGGTTCAATGTATCTAAAAAATAGCACTAGCCTGCAAAATTTGGGTTGCGTCATATTTTTTAGCTTTTGGTAATTGATTGTTATGAATTTTGTAGCGCTAAATCCGAAAATAACCTTCATTTTATACCATCACGTAAGGACTTTTTACAAATCGTTAATTTCAAAGTAAAAAAATAGAAAAAAACGCATACTATAAAATAAATGTGATTGTCGCATTTTTTAACTTTCGATAACTGATTTTTACGTATTTTTTAGCGCTGAATCAGATTTTTTTTTTTTTTTAATTTTTAGCCATCACGTCAGAATTTTTCAGAAATCGTAAAATTCAAAGTTAAAAGTGAACCCCTACTTGCCCCTCATCGGACCCTCCGAGCTGTTTAGCTGTAAGAATCATCAGTATTGGCAAAAATACTGAATAAACTTTTTAATTAAATAAAATTAAATTGAATACAAAAAGTTTTGCATCTATTTTATAGGATAAGATTTTTGCTATTTTTGTGCTTTTTAACTTTGAAATTTACGATATGCGAAAAATTATGACATGATGATTAAAAATGAAGGCCATTTTCAGATTTAATGCTAAAAAGTACATAAAAATCAATTATCAAATTTTAAAAAACACAACATCACATCTATTTTATAAGTATCAGATTTTCACTATTTTTTTACTTTATAATTTTGAAATTTACGATTTGCGAAGAATCCCGACGTGATAGTTAAAAATGAAGGTCATTTTCGGATTCAGCGCTAAAAGTACATAAAAATCAATTATTAAAAGTTTAAAAACTCAACTATCGCAGGCTTGTGTAGTTTTAGCAAAGGATTTATGATTGTTGCTGGGCTTTCTTATAATGGCAAATTAAAAATAGAGAGAACAGAGAAAAATGTTAAGATCAGTTTCACATACTATCAGAAACATACTCTACTCTCAATCTTCAAACATGAAATACCATCTATTTAGCCTAGTGCCATCAAAAAGTTGAACGGCATCAAGATAAAGCAAGCAGCCACACATAACAATCTATTGTTAATTTCCTGGAAAAAATGGAATCAGAAACGGGTATCAGGGCTATAATCTTCACTGATATATCTCCCAAATCTCTTGATTTATCACCCATGGATTTTTGCGCTTTTGGATTTATAAAAATCGTGTTATCCTAACGTCAATCAACGTTATCCTAACAATCTACAACTCTGAAAAAAGTGTTGCAGTATTTTGTTCGATTTCCTTAATTTTATTTTACCCTAAACTGTAAACTATTTCAGCACAGCTGTTATTGCTACAATAATTATTTTAGGTATGCAGAGACTGTTCGCATATTTTTTTAGAACTTTTTTTCTTTTTTTTTTTTTTGGGGGGGGGGGGGTAAAAATAGTCTGCATAGTGAAATTATTTTTCACAGCTAATATGATTTTAAAAGTATAAATTGTCGTCTGGCATCAAAGAGGAGAAAAAACCCCTCAGAACAATAAAAATTTCCACTGTTTTCCAGTCGTTAATGACTATTCAAATTTTATGGAGAACCCCAAATTAAAAATTGTCTGTTTTGAAGATAAATAACAGTTAATATCTATTAACATAATTATCAATACTTGCTACGACTTAAAATTTCAAAACTAAATAAGAAAATTATCGTAAATATAAGAATTTCTTAGGGTATTATCAAATTTTTTTATGATTAATTTTATTATTTCTAGAAAACAGTTATTAATAAAACACAAAAAATCTACATAATGTACATATTTTTCTGTGGACCACTCAATTTTTCACGCGGACCATTTGTGGTCCACGAATCACCGATTGACGACCTCTGTACTAAAGTACTGTAGACACACTACTATTATTGCCACAATTGTCAACAATGACATTTATTTATTTTGTATAAGGAGGAAAAAAAAACTTAGATACGGCTGTATTAAAAATCATCGCTAACATATAACGATATCGATACATGTGTCAATATTTCTAACCTATTAAAATCCCCCCGACCCCTCCCATTTCTTTCGAAATATACTATTTACGTAATAGGCAGAAAAAACAAGTTGGAAATTGCTCGTCAAACGTGGCAAATGAGGTGCGTTCGTACTATAACTAGTTTTATAATTATTATTATTATTATTATTATTATTTTATTTTATTTTTTTTTTTTTGCATCGCATATGTACTGAATGTATATTTTAGTGCACTTCATAAGTGCATATCAATTTCATTCTGTTCGAAAGGCTGTAACATTATTAAAATGCACTTGAAATAATTTATTCCCATTGGCCGTAATGTAACGGAAAACTTTTGACTCTCCCTGTCATTAAACTATACATCCGATTTTCATAAAATTTGAAATGACTCGACAAAATTTTGAAACAATTATATATTTAAAATTTCAGACCATTTGGTTGGGTAGTTTTTGCTATGTTATATACGGACAGACAGATGGACTGAACGACGACTATAGGTGCTACGTATTTAAACGAATGCACCTAAAAAATGACGAGATTCAAGATCTAAAAGGATTTTTTTTCAGCTTCTTTCCAAATAAAAAAAAAAGAAAAAAAATCAACAATCTTTTTTTCAAGCAATGAAAAAAGTGAATTCAAAACATATTCTTTACAAATCTACCATAGAAAGAAATATGTTAGGACTTAAGTAAAACAAGACCGCGTTCTATCTTGTAAAATTATTTCTTCTGCATCAGTGCCTTTACTAAAGAAGGAAGCTGACTTGCGGGCGCGATGGGGAATAAAAGCATCGAAGAGGGAAAATTTCAGCTTCTTCAAGGTATCTTTTCCCTCCTTATTTTGAATAGGTACACTTCATCAGTAATTTGGAGAATTTTTTTTTGAAGATGGATAAAATTTGCTTCAAATAAGTTGAAAAAAGGGTAAGAGGTTGAGAAGATACGATATTATAGCTTTCCAGGGTTCGTAAATATCATGGTATTTTCGAAAATATCAAAAATATCCGATATTTTGATATATATCGGATATTTTCGATATACAACAGGGTGTCCCAGAAGTAATGGGACAAACTTTAAGGGGAGGTAGGGGACATCACAAGGATTCAGATTTGCATAGCAACCCAGGGTCGGAAACGCTTTCCCGTCGCGGTAGTGACGACACAAAACACAAGAAAGAAAGGACACGAACAGGGAGAGAAAAACATGTTTATTCATAGACTTCTCATATAACTGGACTCAGAAATAGCAACCCTTTCTTGACGCCGGGATCACTACCCACCGTCACGTGATGGTGGGCAGAGAAAACGCGCCAAACCGGTTTTTCTCCCCTGGTTCCGGCTGAAACTTTCTTGCGTCGGGCGTTTCTCTCGCATAAATCAAATCCGACAGTTGCCAATAATGTGATCACCGCCATAAAAGACAACCTTTTGGCGATGAAAGCAGAAACATGTGTGCCTCAAGTTCTGACCGAAATAACAATGGGATTCGGCCTCTACTTCTTATCTTTACTCTGAGTGTTTATTATTCTTAGTACTGCAAAAATGCCGGGACAATGCTGGAAAGTGTTGAGGAACTTGTTGCACGCATCGTGGCAGCTGCTGGGGAAGAATGTTCTCTAATGTTCTCTATTTTCGAGAACATTAGATCTTCCATACACCGGAGATGCGCTTCCATGCATCACGGCCCGGGGTCGTAATTTCGAACACCTACTTTGATGACGATCGTTGTCCCTTTAATGTTCTTTCTTCTTAGTTTTTTGATGTACTAAGGATAATAAACATGTTTTCTCCTCTTATTCGTATCCTGTCTTTCTTGTGTTTTGGGTCGTCACTATCGCGCCAGGAAAGCGTTTCGACCCTATGGGTTGCTATGCAAATCTGAATCCTTGTGATGTCCCCTACCTCTCCTTAAAGTTTGTTTCATTACTTCTGGGACACCCTGTATATCCGATATTTTCAAAACAGTCAATTTAATGATGATTATAAATATTTTCAGACCTAATATGAATTAGAAACTAAAACATATTGCAATTAGCATGAAAACTTAATAAAACAATATTCTAAACGTAATTTATTTTTCACTTATGTTACGAAAATGAAGATCAACTATTTGAAAACACACAATTTGCTTTATACTCACAAAAAACAAACTAGGGGATTAATTATAAAGTTTCCAGAAAATTTTGCGTTATATCCTCCCGAGACCTGGCATCCATGTAAATGGATGTTTTGCTTTCTCCTTCTATTGCGTTAAATTTCATTGTAGCAATCTAAAACCAGTTTGGCATGCTAATGTATGAATCAAAAATCAAAATTCAGCTTTTGGATTTTGGCAACGGTAACTATTTTGTTACAAAATGGCGTAATAAATGAGTCAAGTTTGAATTCTACGTTTTGCTTTTATGCTATTTTAATTTGTTTAAACTTTTTTTTTTTTTTTTTTTTTTTGCAATTTTAATAGCAGATGTTAATACTTGCCTTATGTTCTTTATAATAAATTATATTCTTTTTCATACTTTTAGCATTTTTTAAATTATTTTAAAGCGAGTTATGGCCTGAACAACCATTTAGATGGATGTGCTGTAAAACAAAATTAAAAAATAGAAATTTATTAATTTCTTCAAAAACATAATTTTTGATACCTATTTGTTGAAAAAAACTTAAACATATGCATTATATTTTGCTTGGGTCTCAGGAGGTTATACAACAAAATTATATACAAAATAATTTGTTTTTATTGAATAATTTAACATAAATGTAAGCTTGTGTGCTTTTTCATTCTCTAACATGTTGTATAGTTTAAACTAAAGAAAACTAAAATCAGAAAAGTATCTAATGATGCTGTAAATAACTTCTCTAAATTACACAGTTTTCGTTTAATAGCTGTTTTAAGTAAATATTGTAATTATTGGTTCTACATTTAAAAATTAAGCTCCAAACATAAAGCTTGGAAAAGAATTTTTTAATAAAAGGGAGGAAGGGGTGTCGGGAAGCTAAAAAGGGCTTGCCAAAGCAAAAGTTCTTATCTACAGAATAATAAAAGTGATAACAGTTAAAAAAAAATCATTTACACTTGTTTTAACTGAAAATAATTAAAATATCATACGCAATATTTTGAAAATTAGTGTCAAATATATGAAAATATCGAAAATATCAAACTTCATGATATTTTGAAAATAAATATTGGATATATATCACGATATATACCAAGATATATATCCATTGATATATATCACCGAACCCTGTAGCTTTATTTAGCTATTAACCCATTTGCTCCTGAATTTTTGTTTTCTCAAGTTTGTTGGTAATGAAACACTTTAAAATGTTGCAAAATGAACTGGAAAAATACTAAAAAAAAAATTACGCTACAATTTTTTTTTTTTGGTATTTACTTGATAAAAGGTAAACGTACTAAATATGGGAAGATGCATATTATTTGTAATAGTATAATATACATAATTATATGTTTCGTCTAAATTTATATAAAATAAGCTTTCAAATTGTATATTATATACAGTAGAACCTCTTTTATCCGAAACTCTTTTAACCGAAATCCATTTTTAAAGCTTTTTGTTTTTACTATCACATTCCTTGTGTGCAAAATCCCTTTTGAAAGCCCCCCCCCCCCCCCCCTTAAACTAACATTTTCTTTGTGTGCAAACGGTCCTTTCCGAACTACGAGTACATATAAATATTTTCTACCCCCTTTCTTAGAGTTCTTTTGAATTTAACTTGAATTCCCGTGAGGTGTGAAGTGGAACTAAGAAAACGAACTATTAGCAATTTTGAAGCTTTTGAATGTTTTGCAAAAGGTTTGACATGGCTGAAGCAGCAGAAAGACTATGATAATGGAAAACTAATAATATTAAAAAACTCCGCGATAGAGCTTCATAGCAAAGGCAATCGAAACTGCGACAAACAAAACATTTTTTCAAATCCTTGTGATATATGCAAAGGGTACTTAATTTCAAAATTAAAATTCAGGTAAATTATTCTTGTTTCTATTTTGCTTTGCTATATTTTTATTAAGCCTTTGTTACCATAATAAGAAATATTGCATATATTTCTCCTTAATCTTAAAATTGAAGTATTCTCGATTATCCGAAAATTTCGATTTTCCGAAAGATGGTAGGCCCTAAATACTTCGGAAAATCGAGGTTATACTGTACTATATAAGTAGTATTTTTATGAACTATTAAAAAAATATCTTTAATTCTTTACAGAGACTGATTACATTATAATTATTAGTCATAACAAACGAAGGATAATCGTATTTGAACCTTATAAACAATTTGTTTCATAATCATTTTGAAAAGAACTTTACATAAATAACTGTTCCCTAAATGACTAATAAAAATATGTACCCATTCGTGCCTAGCACCCGCTGTTTTGTACGTTACAAAAATGCATAAAAAATAGGCTTGAACATATAATTTCACAGTTTAAAATAATAAGTATTTCAAAAAAATCTGCAAGCTAAGATCATGACTTATTTATTTGGATCCTTGGTAGAAAAAAAAAAAAAAAAAAACACAAACTTACTTTTTACATTTCGCCATCTTGAAAAATGAAAAATCTATAAGCTCCGAAAAAAGCCATCACAAGCCATGTGCTGTGTACTTTCGGCAACAGATAGACATTTATAGATAATTGTTTCATACAATTTTCGTGTTATAAAGAAGAAGAAAATTATACAAATTTGTTAAAATTCGAAACTTCCCAAAAATGGGACGCCAGGCATAAATGGGTTAAGTTTAAATAAGGTAAGCATTCAAAAGTACCGCCTCAAAAATGTCTATCATATACACTAGATCTGAGAAAGAACCTAATAAATGTATAATTATTTTTTTTGTTTAACGCTTTGTCGTCCTTTTCTTCTTTTTAACTGAAAACACAAATTTCAGTAAACTTAATCCTTTGTGTGCCAATAGCTCCGGTTTGAAAAATATTTACTCAGATGTTAGAATACATCATTTTAAGTAAATAAAAGAATAATAAATAAAGCAAGTCTGAAATTGTATACGTCAAAGGTGGCAAGTGAGGTGTGTTCGCACTAAACTAGTTTTATAAATACTCAGATCTTGGTGCATTAGCTGTTGCACTGTTATGCAAAAATGCATGAATACAAACTGTATTACGATTCTATTGTATTAAATTCAGTAATACGCAGGGTTGCAAAAAAGCCGGCTAAAATTAAAAAAAAAAAGCCACGCCGGTGGCTTTTATTGGTTTTAACCGGCTTTTTTTTGGCCAAAATTGGCTTTTATACAGTGAAGCATCTTAATTATAGACTACACATTTTAATTTTAAAGTGTTTTTAATTAGTTTTAATGACATTTAGTTGATTTAGAATATAATAAGTAACCCAATTTTTCAATAATGAAGACATAATACTGAAAAAACTTAGATTGATCTGCTAGTGATCTGAAGTGAGAATTGGAAATATGTCAGCTAAATTTTAAAAGAGCCAGGAACAGGTATTATAATCCCGCATCTGCCATCTTGGATTTTATTTTCTTAGTGTGAATTAAAAATTGTTTTTTAATTAATAGTTATAATTATTGCATCCCAGTTTTTTCAATATTATATTAATCTATCAACAATATTTAACCATTGGCAACATTTACTACTTAGCGAAAAAGGAGTTTTCATGCAAAAAAAAAATGCAAGATGGCGGATCCGGTATTATAATGCATCTAAGCCAAGAGCCATACCAACTGCTTTATCTGGTTTACACTGACCTTTAACCCCCCCCCCCCCCTTTTTCTTCATCATTTTTATTGCTTTATAAAATTAAAGAGGACAATGATTACTAAGTTAGATGTTTTATTACTTAAATTTTAAGAGATATTAATATACAAGTCTTAATTTATCTCTCATTAATATTTAAAATCATGCATAATCATATAATAAAAATACAATTCATCACCATTAAAAACAATATTATGAATGCATATGCATGAATATGCACTCTTTTAAATAGCAACAAACTTTTCAAAATTTTATTTCAATTTTACTTACAGAATGTATTTTATTTATTTATTTAATTTGCATAATTGCTAGATTTATTTTTATACACTTATGTACCAAACTCTCCTTAAATATTATACCCTCTTCTAATTTCTCTTTTTACGATTATAACGTAATCTCCCCATATGGACTCGTAAGAATTAAGAATGTTTCCATTTTGATGTGCTACATTTTGTGATTGTTTAATGAAATATAATCTTTAAAATGTGTAGTATATGAGGGGGTATGTAATATAGAATTTTAAAACACCAGTTTAAAATCTAACTTATATTCTTTTCAATATTTATCATTTTTTTTTAGACATAATGCCTTCGCAGTTGCATTCTAGCAGTCAAGACTTATTTATTTGACAAAATTTAATAGAAATTTATAATTCTTTCAGTTAGAAAATATTTATAAATGTATAAAAAAAAATAATTAATTTAAATTTAATATGAAATAGCTGTAAACCAACTTTTAATAATAAAAACCGGCTTTTTAAGTGGTTAAAACCAAAAAAAAGCCGGCCGGCTTTTTTTGGCCTGGCTAAAAGCCGGCAACCCTGGTAATAAGGAAATAATAGGACTCAATCTAAAATAGGATGTAATCATCATGGCAATCTAGAATCATTACCTATCATGGGGTATCTTTGGATTAATTGCGTATGACAGGATTTAATAGAATGAAGAAAACTTTTATTAATATCTTTTTAAGTTTTGATTCGATTTTCATAAAAATTAAAATGACAGGACAAAATTCTGTAACGATTATACGTATTAAATTTCAAACCATACGGTTGGGTAGTTTTTGCACTGTTATATGCGGACAGACCAAATGACGACTATAGGTGCTACGTATTTATATAATTACGAACGCACCTGAAAAAAAAGGGGGAGGGAGGGGTTCACAAATATTGTGTAACCCGGAAATTCCGGGTTGGATACCCTTTTTTTTTTTTTTTTTTTTTTTTTTACTTGAAAACATAGATTTAAGTAAATTTAGCACTTTAATAGACAGAAATTTATCATCATAATAAAATTAATCATAAAATATTTACCACTTACATAATGACTTTCTTTTATTTTGCGCAAAAGAAAAAAAAAATTAAGCAATAAAAAAAAGCAGATTTAAAAAAAAAATTCCTACAAATCTAGCAAAGAAACGAAATATGTCAAGATTTTAATAAAACAAGATAGTATTATTACTGTAAAATTATTTTCGGTGCTTATTACATCGGTGCCTTATTTGACAAGAAAACTAACTTATTGGTGGGATGGGGAATAAAAGTATTCAATAGGGAAAACTATAGGTACAGTCGTGGAAAGAAAAAAGTAAACAGCCCCTACTAACTTCTCAACAAATTATCGTAGAAGAAAGTTACTGGTACCGAACGATTGGAAATAAAGTCTACTTTTAAATGATGTATATAAAATTTGTTTAAAGGGCCATCTACATATTAAAACGAACCATAACTTTTTTTTTTTTTTTTTTTTTTTTTTTTTCAATAGCAGTACACAATTCTGACAGCATAAATGAACTCTACACCTTTCAGTCAGCCTATAAACAAATTTTTATGCAATTCATGCCATAAGTTTCCGAGAAATTAATTATTTTAAAAAGAGCGTATTTTAAGGGAAATTGAAGCTCCGAACTCGATTCTTAACCGAAGGAGCCGCCTTCTGGATCAAGGCACGCTTAAGCGTCAATGAAACCTGTTTGATTACAGGATAGCAGAATAAATTTCAAAAATTTACTCACTTCTATCATAGACGGCCCCTTAAACCATCATTTTGCGGTTTTTTAAGCATAATTTGAAAACTACTTGGAAGAAAAATGTGAAATTTCGGATTTCCATAAAGCAGAACTTAATAAATCTAAATCCATCAAAAAAATTGTAGGTTGCAATTCATAATTTTTTCGAATATTAATTTCATAATTCATATCATAAAATTATAAAAATTGCAAATTCAACGTATTTATGTTTGGGTATATTAGTATTATTGCCACACAAAAAATTAGCTCATTAGGAGCATAATTTCAGGAGATATAAATAAAAATATGAAAATGTAATTTAACATTAGAAGTACTAAATTTGAATGTCTATAATTCAAAAACTTATCATTCGAATGACTTGAAATTTGGTTTCTAGGCCTATTTTGAACCAAAGATTTGAAATATCTCGTTAAATTTGGGTACTGCCATTGAATAAAATGAAATTTGGATTCGTTTTAATATGTAGATGGCCCCCTAAACAAATTTTATACACACCATTTAAAAGTAGACTTTGTTTCCAATCGTCCGGTACCAGTAACTTTCGTCTACGATAATTTGTTGAGGAGTTAATAGGGGGTGTTTACTTTTTTTTTTTTCCACGACTGTACTTCAAGAAAATCTTTTTCCCTCTTACTTTGAATAGGTGCACTCATCAGTAGTTTGTAAAATTTTTTTAAAGATGGATAAAGTTTGCTTCACGTAAGTTGAAATACGATTTTAAAAAGGAATCTTGAGGTTGAGAAGATGCGATGTAAAGAATTTCTCTCTTTTTAAAGTTTAAATTAGGTGAATATGCAAAAGTATCATCTAAAAAAAATATTTTTTACGACGTGCATCACATGCGACAAGAAGGCGATTTCTTTGAAGTAGTTAGAAGTGAAAGAAAAAAGGGGTACTTTTATGTTAGCCAGGCAGCAAATCTCGCCAAAAGCAGATTTTATTTTTCGCCTGTGTTAACGATTCCCTGATGTTGAAATAAAATGTTTTGATTAATGTTATATTTCTTTTTATTATTTTTAAAAAAAAACGAAATGGTGTAAGGCATGCATTTTAACCGTATGCAATATAGCGTATCCCTGAAATGAATGCAATACGAATGACGGCAATGAGAACAATAATTGACGATTTATGACTTGCACTCGGCTAACACAAATATACCGAAAAAGTACAAAATTGTATCATTATTTTTTGTTTAAAGTTTTGTTGTCAATTTTTTGACTTGAAAACAGATTTAAGTTATAATAGTAAAATATCATTCGTAATTTACATATAGTCTGGGTTTTTTTTTCCCACACTAGGGGGCTCAGCTTTCGGAAGATTGAATTATAATTTAAGTAAGAGTGGCGATCTACCTGCAAACGAGTATCTATTCATATCTCTTTGATTGGGGAATTTTAAGGCCAAATCAGCCGATGTTAAAAGATACAATTGGCTGTTTTCGTCTTTGATTAAATAAAATCAGTTAAACATTTCAAAATAAGCTAATATAAAATGAATTAAGTAAACAGAGTCTCTGTCTCCCGGTATTTTTTAACAAAGCGAAAAGAAAATTCTTTTAAATAAGACATTTTAAATGCATCGTTTTTAAATCGGACGTGATTTTCACCAAACTTTTCTCTCTCTTTTTAATATTCACGTGAAAATACTTTTGTTAGAAATGAAATATAATTTGCGCTGTCCTAACAAAAATAGTTGAAAAGATCATCTAAAAATATCAAATAAATGTCTCGCGCAGTTTTTAAATTTAAACTGTTTTGCGATATTATTTTTTATTCATTTTACGTTAATAAGTGTAATGTGACGTAATTTCTTCTATTTAATACTTCTAACGCATGTTAATGAATTTATTATTTTACAATATCCTTTCTCTTTTAAAATTAATGTTTAAATATAGTTTTTATGACGTAATTTTCAATAAGTTCCTTCTTTTTATACATAATTATTTAATTCTAATTTGAAGGGTTTTTTCTGTTTATGATAGTCACGTGTAAATAATTTTTTAATTTTAAAGGAACATTATTGTTGTTGCGTTTTTTATATAGTTGGCAACAGTTTAAATTAATACCATTTTCTAAAATATGTAAAAAATATCTCTCGAAATGCTGAAAATTTAAATTTAAAATAGAAATAAAACCTCAAAAATGAGTCAAATTAAGAAAA
The DNA here is from genome assembly GCA_963932465.1 of Maratus speciosus. Lineage (NCBI taxonomy): Eukaryota > Metazoa > Arthropoda > Arachnida > Araneae > Salticidae > Maratus > Maratus speciosus. Next base: position 21,933,589 of record OZ010799.1, on the reverse strand, counting down.
TAAACGCAGTCTGCACACCGGGAACTTCAAACGTAAAATTGTCTAAAAATGATAAAAATTCCCGTGTATAGTTTTTGCTCCTATAAAACTTTTTTAACGGAACGATTTTGTCCAACTTTAGCATTAAATATCTCTTACAATAATTCTTCGATTTGAAAACTTCTGCATCAGCGTGTTTATGAAGCATTTCTCTATAATACCACCGAGTTTCATATTTTTGTATGCAATATTTTTCTTAATGTTAACGAAGAAAGACATTCGGTCACAAAAAATTCAAAACTGGCAGCGGCGGTGACAGCATTAGTTACATTTTTTTAGAATAGAAAGAAAGAAAAACAAGTTAAAAAAAAAAAAAAAAAAAAAAAAAAAAAGAAAAGAAAAAAAGAAAAAGTTTAACGTTTTTCAAGCAATAAGAAAAAGCGGATTTCAAAATATATTTTCCTTACAAATCTAGCAAAGAAAAGAAATATATCAAGATTTTAGTAAAACAAGATAGTACTCTTACTGTAAAATTATTTTCTCTGCATCGGTGCCTTGCATTACAAAAGAGCTAACTTATTGGTGGAATGGGGAATAAAAGCATTCAATAGGGAAAACTATAGGTACTTCAAGGAAATCTTTTTCCCTCTTACTTTGAATAGGTGCACTCATCAATAGTTTGTAAAAATTTTTGAAGATGGATAAAGTTTGCTTCCGATAAGTTGAAATACGATTTTAAAAAGGAATCTTGAGGTTGAGAAGATGAGATATAACAATTTTCTCTCGCTTTTAAGTTTAAATGAGGTGAATATGCAAAAGTATCATCTCAAAAAAATATTTTTTACAACGTGCACCAGACAAGAAGGCGATTTCTTTGAAGTAGTTAGAATGGAAGAAAAAGAGGTACTTTTATGTTAGCCGGACAGTAAATCTCGCCAAAAGCAAATTTTATTTTTCGTCTGCGTTAACAATTTTCTGATGTTGAAATAAAATGTTTTGATTTATGTTATTTCTTTTTATTATTATTTTTTTTTAAACGAAATGGTGTAAGGCATGCATTTTAAACGTATGTAATATATATTTTTAAAATAAAAGTTCTGTATGGAATCATTATGTATAGCGTATCAATGACATGATTGCAATATGAATGGCGGCAATGAGAACAATATTTGGCGATTTATGACTTACAACTCGGCTAACACAAATATACCGAAAAAAGTACACGATTGTATCATTATTTTTTGTTTAAAGTTTTGTTGTCAATTTTTTGACTTGAAAACAGATTTAAGTTATAATAGTAAAATATCATTCGTAATTTACATACAGTCTGTTTTTTTTTTTTTTTTTTTTTTTCCCACAAAGAAAAACAAGTTAAAGAAAAAGTTTAACGTTTTTCAAGCAATAAGAAAAAGCGGATTTCAAAATATATTTTCCTTACAAATCTAGCAAAGAAAAGAAATATATCAAGATTTTAGTAAAACAAGATAGTAAATGAGAAATATGAATATCAAATTCACAATATATCTTTACTTAATAGGTGCTAAAATACAAATGTTAAAACATTTTAAAAACAATGCAGATGTTGAAACATTGGAGTCATATGATGTTTCAACATCTGCATTGTTTTTAAAATGTTTTAACATTTGTATTTTAGCACCTATTAAGTAAAGATATATTGTGAATTTGATATTCATATTTCTCATTTATTTTATTAAGGTGAATCTGTCGTTCTTTGAAATATAGTTTTTCTATATTTATTTAATTTAAACAAGATAGTATTCTTACTGTAAAATTATTTTCTCTGCATCGGTGCCTTGCTTTACAAGAGAGCTAACTTATTGGTGGAATGGGGACTAAAAGCATTCAATAGGGAAAACTATAGGTACTTCAAGGAAATATTTTTCCCTCTTACTTTGAATAGATGTACTCATCAGTAGTTTGTAAAATTTTTTTGAAGATGGATAAAGTTTGCTCCAGATAAGTTGAAATACGATTTTAAAAAGGAATCTTGAGTTTGAGAAGATGCGATGTAATAATTTTCTCTCGCTTTTAAGTTTAGATGAGGTGAATATGCAAAAGTATCATCTCAAAAAAATATTTTTTACAACGTGGACCAGATGCGACAAGAAGGCGATTTCTTTGAAGTAGTTAGAATGAAAGAAAAAAGGGTACTTTTATGTTAGCCGGACAGTAAATCTCGCCAGAAGCAAATTTTATTTTTCGACTGTGCTAACAATTCTCTGGTGTCGAAATAAGATGTTTTGATTTATGTTATTTCTTCTTCTTTTTTTAATGAAATGGTGTAAGACAAGTATTTTAAATGTATTAAATATATATATATATTAATGAAAGTTATATATGGGATCATTATGTATAGCGTATCAATGAAATGAATGCAATACAAAATACGGCGATCAGAACAATATTTGGCGATGTATCACCTGCACTCAGCTAATATATAATAAAACATACAGAAAAAAGTACAAAATTGTACTACCATTTTTTTGGTTAAAATTCTGTTGTCAGTTTTTTTTTTTATATGTGTAACGTTTATGTTTTTAAAGATAGATTTAAGAAACAATAATAAAATATCATTTGTAACTTTATATAAAGTCGTTTTTTCTGTTCTTTTTTTTCCACAAAGGAAAAAAAGGTTAGAAAAAAGAAAAGTTTAATGCTTTTCAAGCAAATTTAAAAATATCTTTTCCCTACAAATCTAGCAAAGAAAGAAATATGGCAGGATTTTAGTAGAACAAGATAGTGTAAAATTATATTCTCTGCATCATTGCCTTACTTTGCAAGGAAGCTAACTTATCGGCGGGATGGGGATTAAAAGCATTCAGTAGGGGAAACTATAGGTTCTTCAAAGAAATCTTTTTCCCCCTCTTATTTTGAATAGGTGCACTCATCAGTAATTTAGAAAATTTTTTGAAGATGAATAAAGTTTGCTTCACATAAGTTGAAATACGATCTTAAAAAGGAATCTTGAGTTTAAGAAGATTGTGATATAAAAATTTTCGCTCGCTTTTAACTTTAAATGTGCGGTAAGTATGCAAAAGTGTCATCTTAAAAGAGTTTCTTTACGATGTGCACCAGATGCGACAAGGCGGCGATTTCTTTCGATTTTTGTGTCATTTTCAATATTGTACCATAGAAAAAAGTATGAAGTTAAGCATAGAATTTAACCAAATACCGGGTGTCCCAAAAATGACTGATGGATTTTAAAATTCAATAACTTGCAAACGGTGACAGATATTAAAAAAATTATTAGCTTTAGTTACAAATAGCACCGATACATGGCGCTGCAAGCAATAACCGCTATATTCATTTTTTGGCCTCTCTCTTATTCCATGCGAAAAAAGGAAATTAAAATGCATTGAATGGATCCGGAAGTACCAAAAATCGGGTCTGGACAAAGCACCTATTGCTCCAAGCGCCATCTATTGTTTGAAATTCGAACTAAAATCAAGAATCACTGTAAAAAAAAAAAGCTCCAGACATCATGCATAACACTTCTGCAAGAATTTTTTTAATATCTGTCACCGTTTGCAAGTTATTGAATTTTAAAATCCATCCGTCATTTTTGGGACTTCCGGTATATACTGTATATGTTTTTGGCTATGGCAAGCAGATCCGCCTTGAATATGGAAATATTACGCCGAAAGGGGGAGTTATATTAACGATATTTGTGTGATTTTCTCGATTTTTCGTAGTTCTGTTGCACATCGGCGGCTCGTGCAGGGAACTTTGCATCCTGCTATGCCGGCTATTCGCAAACAGCTGACGTAGAACAGAATAACAAAAAACTACTGATTTTAATAAATATCATGATCGAGATTAAATCGTTTTTGCTCCGACTAATTGACTGAAGCAGAAATTTAAGATGAAAGTCCGCAAGATGGTATAATATTGAACTAATACTATTGAAGTATTAACATATGTAACTACATTTTAAAATATTAAGATGTATGAGATAGAAGCAAGTTTTGGGACTGGCACATCCAACTAGTATTAAGATTCCTAAAAGTGTTAAAATCATGGGATTTTAAATCGGATGTATATTTGTTCTCATTCTGGCCTACTATCATGTACAGTTCCTTTTGTTCCATCTCTCGACACAATAAATCTAGCTTAAGGCTGTTCTTAACTGCTCTGCTCAACAAGCGAAAAACGTTGACACATTTACAAATTCATTTTTTAACGGAAAGGTATAAAATTGGAAAGCCTGGCCATGGAAGCGATTTGGAATTGAACTGTTTTTAACATTTTTTGATCCATCCATTACCTATTGAGTTATAAGGAATTCTGAACACGTGACAAACCCGTTTTTCGCCCGCTCTTGAGTCTCTTTCTTCCTTCGCGCGGAAATTCGGTTCAAAACGCCCATTTTGACACTATTTTCTGAAAGATCTATTGCGTTTGCAAAAAACAGCTCAATGACATAGTTTCTGAACAATTACACCAGCTAAGTTTCATGCATTTTCGAACAAAAATAAATTAAAACTTATGTCAGAAAGTTACCCTTTTGGATTTGAGAAGAGAACTTAAGACTCTTAAGACTCTTTTGTGAAAAGATTTTCAGAATCAATAAGCACACTGCGTTAATGACAAGTCAACTAATGCATTTCTCTTTCTCTCTTTGAATACCAATTGAATTTTAACGCTGTTTTTAGGTGCGTTCGTAATTATATAAATACGCAGCACCTATAGTAGTCTATCTGTCTGCCCGCCTATAATAGCCTAAAAGCTACCCATCTGAATAATTTGAAATTTTATGAAAATCGAATCAAAACTTAAAAATATATTAATAAAAGTTTTCTTCAGTGTATTAAATCCTATCATACGTAATTAATCCAATGATATCCCTTAACGATTGTAGGTTGCCATGGTGATGACGTCTTATTTAAGATGGAGTCCTATTATTTCAATATTACTGAATTTATAATAAGAAATCTTAATAAATTTTATATTCATGCATTTTTGCATAAGAGTGCAACAGTTATTGCACCAAGATCTGAATATTTATAAAAACTAACTATAGTACCTCATTTGCCAAGTTTGGCGTACAATTTCGGACTTCTTTAACTTAAATTAATAAATTTACAGACAGAATACTCTGTTTTTCTGTTGGAGTAGGTAAAAAAATAGCATGGACACCAACAGAAAGAAAAGGGCAATATTTTTGGAAAATATGCGACTGTAATCCGCAGCAATGTTTTTTAAAGTCGTGTATATAAACATGGAATAAGCTAAACTCAGATGATTTTGGACAGAGTACCTTTGTAAGGCAATTTTTAAATACATCAATATAAAAAGCAATACAGGAATATAGTAATTCAGGAATCTACATATATGACTCATACATGGTCCGAAAATGAGATTAAGTTTATGGTTTTCCATTTGGCAACAGCCACAGTGACAATTATCAGTGGTTAATTTATGGTCACATGACCCGATCCATTCAGCAAATCAAAATTCAGAGAGAATCTCTTTTTAACCACAGACGTTCTTCTCCTACCAGCAATCAAATGGCGGCATGAGTCAACCAGAAATGAATGGAACTGCCATTGGTTCATTTTACGATGACGTGTTACATTCAGCGAATCAGTTTTCTAATCAAGATTGTCTTTTAGACACAGCAGAAACTTTTGTTTACATTTCGTTAGTGTCATGTTTTCAAAGAGTTTTAAATGAATTTAAGCTGTGCTGTGTTATATTATAGGCAGAAAAATGAATTTTTATTTACATTTTCAACGAAGTTTTCCATTTCTTTTTTATACATCAAAAATATTTATAAATTTCGTATGATTTATTATGATAATCATACAGATCATTCAGGCTCGAGTTGATGCAAATAGTAGCGAGCGAACGATACGAGCTGGAATCGCGTAGTGGTCCCAGCGTAAATTGCACTGCAATTCACGGGAGTTGGCGAGAGTTAGCGAGCAGGGGGTTGAGCCTCCTAGTATTAAATATTCAAAAATGAGTTTCTATCAATATTTTTAAAAATATAGAAATGAAACAGAACTTTGTTTTTCTCGCCGGGGAAGGGTTATTAACCCACCGTTAAAAAATAAATTTTATACAGATAGCGTAAAGGGAAAAGCAGGACTAAAAGTTTGACTTTCACGGGGTGGGGGGATTCAACGAAAAGTCTCCGATCAACTTCTGCAAGTGTTTTATTATTTTAAGCCACTTGGAAAAATAAATTTTATTATTATTTTTTAAATCAATAGAGAAAAAAAATGGTTGATTAAATTTCAAAAGCCAGGAAAGAGATAATTGCCCTTGCAGGCCCCCCCATGGTAGTTTCTTTAAAAGTGTTAAAATCATTGCAATTTAAGCCGGATATCTATTTTCTTCTCATTTTGGCTAACTATCACACACCATTTTCTTTGTTCCTTCTCTTTCCACAATAAATATAGCTTAAAACGTTCTTGTGAAAAGATTTCGAGAATGAATAGCACGCCGCATTAATGTCAAGTCAACTAATCCATTCCTCTTTCTCTCCTTGAATACTGATTGAATTTTAACGCTCTTTTTGAGCTTAAATTAATAAACCTACAGAGAGAATACACTCTGTTTTTCTTTCGCAGTAAATAACCAACTCAACTCCTCGTTTTCCAAAAGCAGCATACCCACAATTCCTTGCTGTTTTGCATTTCGACTTCATTAAACACGCGACGAGCTAATAAAGCTTCATTGAAATTCTCAGTTTCGATATGTCACCAATAAATTAAGGGAAAAGGATCCCAAATCGCCGTCTCTCCATTTACCCCGCCTGTCTTTTCTAAGGAAATGTGAGGGGGGTGCGGGTAGAGCGGGGTACATCGAGAATGAAAGTCATAATGGCGTCAGATTACTGCCAAACTGCCCGGGCAATTACGGTGGGTCCGGTAATTGATTCATTTGTCGTTTGGGAGCTGCTCATCTTTATTAGCAAAACTGTCTGCGAAAGCCCAAGAAATACGGAGTGTGACGTACCGCCATTAACTCGCTTTTCGATTATTTACCGAAACTGTCCGAATTACAGTTATTTGACCCTTTCTTGCAATTAGAACTGCATAATAAAAGAGAGGTGATTCAGTGTTTATGTGGGTTGGAGCGGATGCTTAACTTTTATTGACAGCATATTTCTGTAGCTTTACTTGTTTTGAGAGCAATATTTCAGGGTGTTTAGAATTCAACGGTAGATATGATTTTTCTCAACAGGTGTGGCTGAGAGTCATTTATTACTCTTTTGATTTGTTGCAATTAGAACTGCATAATATAAAAGAGAGGCCATTCAGTGTTTACGTGGTTTGGAGCAGACGCTTAACTTTTACTGACAGCATATTTCTCTAGCTTATTTGTTTTGAGAGCAATATTTTAGGGTGTTTAGAATACAGCAGTAGATATGATTTTTTGCAATAGGTGTCGCTGAGAGTCATTTATTATTCTTTTGATTTTTTGCAATTAGAACTGCATAATAAAAAGAGAGGTGATTCAGTATTTATGTGGATTGGAGCGGATGCTTAACTTTTATTGACAGCATATTTCAATAGCTTACTTGTTTTGAGAGCAATATTTCAGTGTTTAGAATTCAACAGTAGATATGATTTTCCTCAACAGGTGTCGCTGAGAATCATTTGTTAGAACTTGTTTGTTTTGAGAGCAATATTTCAGAATGTTTAGAATTCAACAGTAGATATGATTTTTCTCAACAGGTGTCGCTTAGAGTCATTTATTATTCGTCTGATTTGATACAATCAGCAACAAATCTTTCGATCTGCTAATCGCTGGAGTTTATATTCAGTTAGGAAATAAATAAATGTGGCTTGTTTATTCGTTAATACATGTTGCCAAAAAGTAAGGACAAATTAAGTAGGACGAGATTTTTTTTTTCTTCGTGTACATAGTCATTTGATGCAGTACCAAAACTTTTATAAATCTGCCAGATTAATTTTAACAAAAATCCTTCCAATCTCTCTTTCCTTTTAACTGAATAAATCTGCTGAATAGCAGCGCTTATACTTCAGAACACCACTCCGCCTTGCCCCCATGACGATACACTTCTTCGGGATTTTTAACACATATCAGTTTTCCTTTTCCCTCGCATATCTTTCAATTATTTCGTTATTTAAAAGACTCTTAAATCATTCCGGAAATGCAAGACAAATAAATTTTCTGACGCGCATCTTCGCTGCCTTTTGAAAAGCATTGTCCCTGGAGGAAGAACACCTACACCCAACCCCTTAATACCTTTATGTCTTATTTCGCATGGGCTTTTCCCTTTGAACGCAAATACTTTTACGAAAACCGGAACGACTTTCTTGGTAAAAGTTTTAATTCATTCCCAGAGGATATCTGAAACACAGTGACAATTATTTGTTTGTTTGTTGTTCCGCGGCGTTTCTCCTTTTGAATTCGAAGTGTGTGTGCCCTTACGCGCTGCTGTGTGTATGCCCCAGCATAGGGGAAGGAAGTCGCTTATTATACTGGTGACATAACAAGGGTAGGGAAATACATTGTGAGGTACCTGTTTACCTTGTATATAAAGTTTGCTTTCCGACAGTCGGAAGAGAGTAGATAAGTGCACTGCTCTTTTGCCATTACCTGTCTTGGGAGTGGACTAATTAGCAACCTCACTTTATACCTATTCTAATGTATACTGCTAAAAGTTATTAAAATAATTTTAAATTAACTGTTTTGTTTGTTCTGTGATAGAAAATGTCTTACACGCTTTTTCACGTTGCAGACAACGCCACAAATTTATTTACTACGATTCCTTGATTAGTACCAGATAACACCGACAGATGGCACTGCATTGTCTCAAACCTTGCAATTTTAAAACGCAAATATTTTTCTTTCTTTTTGCGTTTTAACAGCTAAACAGAATGAAGGTTTAAAAGTGGGTGAAGTTCCATCTATATACGTTAGTTTCAGACAGAGCAGCATCATCTATCGGTAATATTTGGAACGAACACAGAAATGTAGTGAATAAATTCCTGACTTCGCACATCACTTTTCTTCAAGAGTAACTTCAACAACTGTCACCATTTACTTGTTACTGAAAAAACAAAACAAAACAAAACAAAAAAACAACATTTAGAACACACGGCAAATAACTTTCCGAGTTATGGCGATATTTCTCGAGAGTGCGACGTACTTTTTTTTTTTACATCTGTGTTTTTCAGCAAAAAAGATTTAAAATTTGAGGTTAGTATTAAGAAAGCACCCCCCCCCCCTCCTACCACCCCACACCACATACAAGAGATGAGTTCGGTCTCAGTTTTTAGAGCCCAGTTCTGAAAGTAGACAGTAGAAAATTAATAATATTTTAAAATCTTTTCAGGATTAATTTTCTCATTTAAAAACATCTTCTGGCATACAAATATGTATTCATCCTAAATAATTCCTCCCATGACAATATTTCCTGATTTTCATGTCTCTGATAGGATTGTAAAACAGTTTTAGAAACTTGGGGTGCATCCTTGTTTCTAAAATAGCAAGTTCGAGATCCCCGAGCCGAGTCCGTCTCATCTCTAATAGCTGCATCTTTTTTTTTCTCCCGGGGGGGGGGGGGGGGCAATTCAAATAGGATTCATCTAATTTTCAAACTTAATTTCTAAATTAAGTTTGTTCAAAACAGTATCTTTGAAGCTATTACTTAAAAACAGCATTGAAGAGAATCAAGCTCGAACCCGTTTCAGACTCGGGTTCACATATTCGGGTTGATATCATCTTTTCTCTAACACATACACTAAAAATAATTTAAAAAAAATGTTTGCACACTTATATTCTTTTAACTTCTATCTTCTTCAAACAAATTTTCTTATATCACACCTGGTCCGTGGCATAAAACCCTTTTAAAACGATTCTTTTGCATATTTTTCTTATTTAGATTTAAGAGGAGGAGAAAACTATTATATCGCATCTTTTCAACCTTAAGATTCCTTCTTTAAACCATATCTCAACTTACGTGAAGGAAACTTTTATCTTTCTTCAAAAAATTCTCCAAACTACTCTTGAGAGAACCTATTCAAAATAAGAGAGGGGGAAAAAGATTCTCTTGAAGATCCTGTAGTTTTCCCTTTTTAATGCTTTTATTCCCCATCGTGCCGGCAAGTTAGCTGCTTTGCATAAGTAAGTAGTGATGCAGAGGAAACAATTTTACAGTAACGTTGAATAGTATAGATTAGAGATGGCCCGGGCACGATTTTTAAGATATCTGCGTACGTTCTGAGAGCTTTTTATGAAAATAAATGTACACTACTGAATAAATATATTTTTAATTCAAGTGTAGTACAGAAGGATGAAAGAACATAAAATCTTAATAATACCTTCATAACATTTTTAAAAATTGGGTTTTTTTTGCCGTTTTTTAAGCAAAATTTCATGTTTACGCCAGGCAACGTACACTCAAGTCAACTAAGTATATTTCTATTTCCTTTGTACTACGTACTAACTACTATCACGCTTACCTGTGCACTGAACTAAGGAATTACTAGCATTTCTTTCCAAATTTTAGGGAGTTCATCCATGGAGCTCCCTAAAATTTGGGAAAGAAATGCTACACAGAATCATGAAACAATAATGTAAAATAACGCACGTTCACAAATTTCCATTTTTTACACTTTCCAACATATTTGAAAAGTGTTTATGCATTCGGTTTGACTGTCCGTCTGTCCACGCTCTACCTCCCGTAAATATACTCGGATTTTCATGAAATTGATAAAGGTTATTTAGGGTCACCAAAGCATGTTTGGTATTGTATAGGAAGTATGTAGGATTAATCGTTCATTAACAAGGGCACTGCACTCAAAAGTATTCCCTTACATTATGGTATATGGGGAAAAATTGTTTGCAGAGTATTTTAATGACATTATGCTATTTAAAATGTATTGAAACCTTGTATAAATCACTGAATTTCACTACGATCACGTTAGAACAGGGCATTTCTTATTCATTTACAGGGACACACAAAAGAAATCGGTTACAGTACAGTACTGTCTTTGGGTAATAATTGCTGGAGCGTACGGTTTAAAATTTGGTATGCGATTTTAAATTTAATTAATTTTTTGCATCTTACTCATTATAGATGAATTCTATACCTCAAATACAGGGCTGCACAAAAGTATTCACGTACCGTTCTCCTTATTAGAGGAAATTGCTGAAGGTAAATTTTCAACTGAAGTATATGCATCTCTTAAGTGAGCTAAATTTTGGCATGCCTGTAGTTAATAGATTCAAATCTATATATCATATTGAGGGCTGCTGAAAAAATTCGCATAATTACCGATTGCGGATGGGAACAGCTGAAATTGGGTTTTGAAATGTATTATGCGTTTCCATAGGGTTGAATTAGATGTAATATTTTAATTTTTTAAACGGTGCAGTTTTGTTACATTTTTCTGAATGTGTTGGAAAGTGTTTCATAATCTATGCTTGACGCATGATTTTTCTTTCTTGTTAATATTGCAGTTAATTTCATTATCCTTGTGGTCATGTGATTTTTGTTTACTAGTTTTTCAATTTGAATTTTTGCGAAAATATTTTTATCATTTTATTTTCTTGAGAATGCTGCCTTCTGATGCAATGAAACATGTCGATATGTAAATAAATAAAGGTATTTTGCCTTTTTTAAGGTATCCGAACACCTTTAAAACGTAATTTTCGATCAAAATATCGATTTTTCCTTTTTGCAATAATATTAAAATTGAATCTTTTATCTATCGCAATCTGCTTAAATTTTGTCTGTATCTAAAATAGAACCCGATTTACAGCTGTTTAAAATTGCATCTATTACGTTATTTACATTACGTTACATCTATCCTAATAGATATTTTTAGCTTTTTCTCAAAATGAAGTTTTTCAGATTTTTACTATACGCAAAACATTCTAAAACAAAAAATGAGGCATGAAATGCCACGAAATTTTCTGTACTTCTTTTACAAATGTCTTTTGAGGGAATAGACTACACTCATGACAATATATTTAATTGTTTTTATATTTACACTGGTATAAACGTCAAACTTGAGACAAATTTTGCGAATTTTTCATTACATTAGTACTTTAACTGCCATATCATCTGAGATAGAGATGCGATTATAATGTGTGTAGTCTAAGGCCTAGAGAAAGTTATTCTGTTTATTATGCAATTTACAAAATGTGAATATTGATTTATTTTTGAGTTATCACGTTTTGCAAAAATGCCAATTTTGACATAATTTTGACTATTTTTCTCTTTAAAAAAATTATTTTTGGGTAATTGCTAAAATTTTTATATATTTTTTAAAGTTTTAAAGTAAATGTCATTATAAAAAATGGATAACAGGAGAAAATTTCAAAAATTTCAAAAAATCACTTCCGAAGGTGTGCGGTTATCTTAAAAATTCATGTTTATCACTTATAGCAATTATTGAGTAATTGAACTGAAATGTTTCAAAATGTCAAAAATACATATTTTTTATTAAAAATTGACGTTTTTTTTATATTCGAGTACAGTAGCCTTCCGCTTAACCGGCCTAAACGGGACCAAGGGTAACCCGGTTAAGAGAAAAACCGGTTAAAGCGGAGAAGTAAAAAAATTTAAATAATATCTGCGTAATTTACTTAATTAAACCCGTACGATGCATTTAGTTTTTCAATTTGTGTAGTTTTAAAAGAAAAATATTTAACACAAATTAAATTGTCGAAAATCGTGTCACACACCTTTATAAGAAGTTGAAATGAAATTGTTCTACATTATACAGGGTGTCCGGTCTCAACGGTGTCCAATGGCTAATTCCTAAACCGTTAGTCATAGACATATAGTTCCAATTACAAACATGTTTTAAATCAGGTAAAAAAATATTTAAAAAGCGATTTGAGCCAATAAAAACATTTCTTAAAAATTACGAAATTTAAATTTTTATACGGTCCCCCGGTCCTATAAGTTATATTTAGTAAATTTTTCCTATTACACTGACAAGTAAGACAAAAAAAGTCCCATTCATATAACACTAAAATTGAGTGGGTTATGAAACTTTAAAAATGCATGACTTATGCCACTTTTCTGCTCTGAAAACAAATAAATTCGGCTTGGTTTTGAGGGATCATATACCAAGTGCTTAAAGTATTCGAAGATCTTATTTCATGTGTATCTGCGCTTTGAAAAAAAATCGTACAAGTATTACGATTAAGTTTCAAATTGGCTAAAATATCATATGTTTTATTTTGTCAGGATTTGAGACTTTCTTTTATGATTTCTTTTAACAAAAATTATGCTATTTTTATAAGTTTTTATGTTACTTCAACGTTTGTATGTATGTTTTTCCATTTCAAAATTTGTACTCGAACTTTAACCTACTTTAAGATTTCGGATCGAGGTTACATTTTACATACTGGCGCATATCTGAGAACAATCTAATATTATTATGATTTTCGGTGGTTACCATTTATATTTATTTTACAGGATAACACAAAAAATTTCGGATAGATTACCGCCAAAAAGTTTAATAAAAAGTTTTAGATTAGATAATACAAGACTGCGATTGTTGGGTTTTAAAATTTTTATGTATTTTTTAGCACTGAATCCGAAAATTACCTTAATTTTTAACCATCATGTCAGGATATTTCGCAAATCATAAATTATCAAATTTAAAGAATAACAAAAATCTGATACTATAAAGTAGACTTTTCATAATTGATATTTACGTACTTTTAACACTGAATCTGAAAATGACCTTCATTTTTAACCATCACGTTAGAATTTTTTTTGCAAATCGTAAATGTGTATGTTAAAATATAGCGAAAATCTCATACTATAAAACATATATAAAACATTTTTTATTTTATTTTATTTTATTCAATAATTTATTCGATATTTTTGCTTATCCTGGGCTTACAGCTAAATAGATGAGTGATCCGATGAGTGGGGGAGGAGATTCAATTTTAACTTTGAACTTTTTAACTTTGAAATTTGCAATTTGCGAAAAATCCTGATGTGATAGTTAAAAATGAAGGTCAATTTCGGATACAGTACAGAATATATGAGAATCAATTATCAAAAGCTAAAAAACATGACATAACCCAACTTTTGTAGGCTAGTGCAATCTAATAATATTTTAAAATACGTATCATTTTGTAAATAATTGAGTCTGTTAATTTAGCAGCATTTTATTTAACAAAAATTCTGTTTTTTTCTTTCTTCTTAAATGTTTATTACAAATTGTATATTTTGCATCAATATGTCAGAATGATTAAAGATTTCAAATTTATATTGCAATGTTAATTTTACTCTCAATCATTTTTTAATATACTAAACTATATTTCGGCTAAATTTGTGAATGACCCCCAATTTGCAGCAAAAAATATGCTCCAACTTTAAACAGCTATTACTCGGCCAATTTTAATCGTAGAATAACGGGACTTTTTTGTATTACTTGTCAGTCTAAAAGGAAAATTTTACTAAATATAACTTATAGGACCGGGGGACCGTATAAAAATTCAAATTTCGTAATTTTTTAAGAAATGTTTTTATTGACCCAAATCGCTTTTAAAATATTTCTTTACCTTATTTAAAACATTTTTGTAATTAGAACTATATGTTTATGACTAATGGTTTTGGAATTAGCCATTGGACACCGTTGAGACCGGACACCCCGTATATATTTAAGTTAATCAACCATAAAGAAATCAGCGACCTTCTTCTGTTGCAGGCAAGATGCCCGACATTTTGTAGCATAATCTTTCCATCTCTTTAACATCTTAAGTTTAACCGAGGAAGCTGTTTAGCAGCTGCGCAACATAGTGTAGCGCTAACTCTAATGCTTTTACCCCTTCCGTATGAGGAATTTCAGCAATGTCAACTTTAACAGGATCATCATCAGGATCGTCTTCGTATTGAACAACATCAGTTACTGTCCTAATTATATCCTCGTCAAATGTTTCATGCTTGAGATAATTACCAGACACAAACAACTCTCATACATCTACGGTGATCCGTTCGCATTTCAAGCTTTTTAAATGTCTGTACAAAACAGTTTGCAGACAGATGAGACATTATAGAATTCCGGGGGGGGGGGGGGGCTTTTGGCCCTTAAAAACGCAAAATCTGAAATCTTCCAGGGGGACATCTCATTATTCCTGGGGGGACGCCCCCCGGCCACACCCTGAATTCAACAATGGTGAAGGTCAACGCGTATCCATTTAGAACCGACGTTCTCCTTTCTGAATTTTGCCTCCTTTCCCTCGGGATTGCACTTCAACTCGAAAGCGTAAGCTGTGTTCCCGAGGCCGTCATCCTTGAATTTTGCCTGATGTTGGAGAAAAAAGTCGGCCGGTTAAAGCGGAGTTCCGGTTAAGAGGGAGGCTACTGTACTTCTAAAATAATTGCATTATCAGAGAGCTTAGATTCTAATTCAGAACATAGTGAATAATAGGGAAAGCATTCGGACAAAATTCCACTGAAATATGTTTAAAACGATTTATTTAATGTTGAACATGGAGATAACGGAAAAAATTATATCGCATTTAAAGATTTCTTGTATGTCTTTCAGATAGTACAAATTTATTCTAGAAATGTCAAATAAGGTTTATTAGTGTTTTTATGTAAAAAACGTAAGGAAAGGATGCATAGGAACATTCTTTACATTTCTTCTGGTCTTCCTACGCCCACTTTTGGTGTTTGGCTCATTACTTCCTTCTTACTAAATTAGCCACGCTTTCTGTTTGAAGTCCTTTTTCAGAATTTGTAGAAAACTAACTCATGTCTTTCTGCCATAGTTGTACAATGATATTTATAAAAAAGTGATTTTTGAATATTTCTGCCAGTGGTTGAGTAGGATTAACAAATTTGTTATTTTAAACAAAATTTTATGGATATGAAAATTACGACACGAAGTCCTGTAAATAAATTGATGAACACAATTCATTCAATTGACATTTTGGTAATAACATCTGGTCAGCACTGAAACAGTTCAACAAAATAAAACACATGCACAGAAACTCGAATGATCGCTGGATGCGTAGGTTATACAGTCGAACCCGGTTAAAGACGCGGATTTTTTCTGATCCTTTCAACATTGCCCATAAAGCTAATGCAACAATATCACGTTTAATACGCGATAAATTTTCAGTCTTTCGAGGGGAAAAAAAGAAAAAAAAAATCATGCTTAAGAGGCTACTTTAGTCAAGAGAAAAGAACCGTTCGCTAATGCTAATCCTATGAAAGAAATTTATAAAGATATCTCGGTTTCATTTCAATACTTTTAAATGATTTTTTTGCATTGGATAGCCGAGATCGATCTGTACAAAGGCCGTTTTTGACTTTTTCAATTTTGATTGTAGATATTTTTTATGAGGACCCTTTCATTTTCGGAACCGGTTTCGAAAGTAAAAGCATTCTCATAAAAAACTGCAATCAAAATCGAAAAAGTAAAAAACGGCCTTTGTACAGATCGATCTCAGCTATCCAACGCAAAAAAACATTTAACAATATTGAAATGCAACCGAGATATCTTCTTTTAATTTCTTCCACAGGATTAGCATTAGCGAATGGGTCTTTTCGCGTGACTGAAGTGGGCCCTTAAGACGCAAATTCATTGATATGCGAATTATTTCTCTCATCTCGAACGTTGCCAATTTAGCGGATTTTTTTTTATTCAGATAAAAAACGCTGTTTCCGAATAACATTATTTACTTTATTTAATAACAGATTAATTAGGCGGGGATTACTAATCGGAAATAGTGGTAGACATATGAATAAAACAAAACCCCGCTAAATTAGCAAAACTGCAATTCTTCTTTGATCCCGCCTCCTAACATTGTCTTTCGCTTCGTGCATGTTTTTACCGCAGCAGGGCCGAAACTAAGAGGGGGGGGGGGGGGCAGGGAGGTACGTGCCCCAGACGCCAGGACAAAGGGGCGCCTATTGAAGATTTTGTTTGTCGATTTTTCTCACGTCTATGTTTAGCACGGTACTGTTAAAATCGTCCTGTCTGTATGCCAAATCAAAATCATAGAAGAATCTAAGGATCATATGGCATAAGCACCCTGTATAAAGCGGATTTTTTTTTTCCAATTCTCTTCGATTCCGTTTTCAAGATTTTAATGAATCAATATTTTACAAAGTAGATTACGTAGTTCAGTATTACATATTTTATGATTACATATTTTAAATTTTAAAATAAATCGGCTATTAGAAAATTAGTAAGATTCTCTTAATTCTGTAAATATACTTTGCGGAGGAGGAGGTGGGAAATACATGTTTGCCCCGGGTGCAAAAAAGGCTAGTTTC
Organism: Maratus speciosus; assembly: GCA_963932465.1. Taxonomy (NCBI): domain Eukaryota; kingdom Metazoa; phylum Arthropoda; class Arachnida; order Araneae; family Salticidae; genus Maratus; species Maratus speciosus. Next base: position 21,916,350 of record OZ010799.1, on the reverse strand, counting down.
GGTCCTGTACCGTAGTATAGTGATCTAAACGAATTCGGATTACTCAGATACGTCATAAAATTACTATGATTAGAGATGATCATACCTGTTGTTACTGATGTTTTAAATGTACGTTATAGCATACTATGTTTCATAATTTATATTATAGGCCACAAAAAATGAAACTCGTAAAAATTAAACAAGTACGACCGTGGTTGGATAATTCTTTTATGCTTTCTTTACTTTTCGTTATGCTAACAATATTTTTTACACAAAGATTAGTAAGGATAGCTTTTTCTTATATTAAAAAGGACAGGTTATAATGGTATTTTTTATTACTGAGGATTTAAATGTACGTTATATCATACAATGTTTTATAATGCATATTATAAGCAACAAAAAGTGAAACTCGTAAAGGTCTTAGATAAATACGACTGTGGTTGAATAATTCTTTTATGTTTATGTTTTTTTTTTTTTTTTTTTTTTTTTTTTTAAATCTTTGCTATGCTAACAATATAATATTTTTTACCCAAAGATTAATGAGGTAGGTTTTTTTTCTTATATTAAAAAAAAAAGGACAGATTACAATGGTACTCATTATTACAAGTATGTATTAAATATGATTTTAAAATCTGCGCTGCGCCTGAAAATATTTAATATTTTTTTCTTTCTGTTAAAAAAAAAAAAAAAAAAAAAAAAAAAAAAAAATAGTCTAGTAAGGAAATTATTTTTGTGGTTTTATTTTTGGTTGCAACATATTAATCGACAATAAATCCACCGTTGGAATCGATATTTATTTCCCTTTTTAATCAGATTGGTCTTATTAAAAGAAACAATGAGTTAAAGTGGAATACAATTAAATTTTATCTAAATATACGTAAAGGACATAATTTTCGGCTTTAAACATACATACTATATGGCCAATGATCACCGGTCACTTGCTATTTTAGACGATTTGTTAAATATTTAGAAAAGTACATGGGGGGGGGGGGGATATCCTGAAACTTCAGGTGTGTAAACTGCATAGTAGACGTCATATATTTCCACGAAGATTTTTTCCCGAAACTCTATAGGGGGCCGTAATGAAATTGAAGAAAAAAGAAAATCTTTTGGAGGATTACCCTGTATAAACTAATGTCGCAAAAGCGTTGAAAGTGTAGCACATGATTAGGAGGCTTCTTGTAATAAACTGTGTTCATTTTTAGGAGGATAGCATCTATATATACTCGTGGAGAAATTAAGGTTTTTATAAAACAATCCCAAATTTCACCAAGTATTTTGCTTATAATTTGCAGAGTTCTTAATATAAAAAGAATATTTTTTTCAGTAGTCATGACAAACGACATTGTACAGAATATCCTGCGATCATAATTAAAAAATAATAGAAAATGGATGAAAAATTAGCATGTTCACTGAATAATGTTTCACTGCGCATGCGCAAATGCAATCAAAATATAATATGCATAATTTATTAGCCAAATGTATGGAGCAATTTTTGTGAAAGTCTCAAAAACATAGCTTGGAAATTCTGAAAGAGATCGTCGATAGAATAAGCTCGAAATCTGTTGTTCCCAAAAGGAAGAAAAAATATGAAGGGCTGTATCCAAATACGTGCCATATTGTGTACGTGCAATAGTGCGTAATATATACTATATTTGGATACTGCCGGTTTTTGAGACTTTCACAAAAATTGTTCCATATATTTAGCTAATAAATTATGCACATTATATTTTGACTGCATTCGCGCATGCGCAGTGAAATATTATTTTGTGAACCTGCTCATCTTTCATTCAATATTTATTATATTTTAATTCAGATTGCAGATTATAGTGTACAATGTCGTTTGTCATATTTCCTAAAAGGAACATTCTTTTATATTAAGAGCTCTGCAAATAAGAAAAAACTTTGTGAAATTTGGGATTATTTTTGTAAAATCCCTAATTTCTCATGCGTGCTATCCTTATAAAAATGAACACAGTTTATTACAAGAAGCCTCCTAATCATGTGCTACAGTTTCAGTGCTTTAACGACATTAGTTTTTATAGGGTAATCCAAAAGATATTCGTTTTTCTTCAATTTGTTTACGATCCCCTATGGGGTTTCGGGGAAAAAAAGTTCGCGGAAATACATGACGTCTACTATGCTGTTTACACAAGGAAGTTTCAGGATTATTCCTCAAGTATTTATCTAGATATTAAACAAAACATCTACAATCACAAGTGACAGTTCATTTATTAGATTAAATACGTAAATAAAGCCAGTTCCTGCAACATTATACAAATCACGTTTAATACGCGATCCCGCTTAATACGCGGCTGTTGTCCATTCCCTTGAAAGCCGTCATAACCGGGTTCGACTGTACTTTATTATTTTTACCTCAATCAATTGGCTTGATAAATTGCAGTGATCAATGCCGTGATCAATTCAGTTCACCATAAGAATAGAAATTTGAGAAACTCCAAATCAATAATTTATATTGTTTTCCCAATACCAAAAAGTGTTAAAATGAAGTCACTTCACTTCCAAAACCTCAAAGGGGAAGAAGATCTACCTTTACAAACCCTTTTCCCTTCCAATCAAATTAAAAGCAGAGCGGTGATTCACACCCTAATTTGAGAATGACATTAACTCTAAGTAACATCCGCGCAAGACGGATAATGACCTTCAAATTTTCATGTATATGAAAATTACGACACGAAGCCCTATAAATAAATTGGCAAACACAATTCATTCGATTAACTTGCCAATAATCCCTGGTCTGCCATGTGGAACAGTTCAACGAAATAAAATGCATGCAAAGAAACTCGAATCGCTGGATGCGTAGGTTATATGTACTTTATTACTTTTACCTCAATCGGCTTGATACAGTGCAATGATCAATGCAGTTCACCATAAAAACAGAAATTTGAGAAACTTCAAATCAACAATTTATATTGTTTTCCCGATACCAAAGCGTTCAAAGGAAGTCTTTTCATTACAAAATATAAGACACGTACAAAGAAACTCTAATGATCGTTGCATGCGTAGGTTATACTTTATTATTGTTATCTCAATCGATTGGCTTGATAAAGTGCAGTGATAAACGCAGTTCATCATAAGAACAGAAATTTGAGACACTCCAAACCAACAATCTCTATTGTTTTCCCAATACCAAAGCGATCAAATGAAATAACTTCATTACACAATAAGACACATGCGAAGAAGCTCAATGATCGCTAGATGCGTAGGTTATACTTTATTATTGTTATCTCAATCAACTGGCTTGATAAAGTGGAGTGATCAATGCAGTTCACCATAAGGACAGAAATTTGAGAAACCGCAAATCAACAATTTATATTGTTTTCACAAAACAAAGCGTTCAAAATGAAGTCACTTGACTTCCAAAATCTCAAAGGGGGGAGAAGATCTACCTTTACAACCACTTTTCTCCCTTCCAATCAAATTAAAAGCAGAGCGGTGATTCACACCCTAATTTTAGAATGACATTAACTCTAAGTAACATCCGCACAAGATAGATAATGGGCTGTCTCTTATTTCATTAAGCTGTTTCTCAAATCCAAACTGGTTACTTTTCTGACACATTTTATAATAAATTTTTGTTCGCAAACGTTTCAAATTGGCAGGAAATCTCATCAAGAAACTAAGTAATCGAACTGTCCTTTGGCAAAGGCATAAGAGTTTTCGCAAAATGCAGTCAAATCTGGTATTTTGAATAGAATTTCCAAATGCGACAGCACAGCAAAGAAAAAAAAAGTGCAGTCCAGAGATAACAATCGTTTATAACTCAAGTTTCAATTCAACGTGTAATCGTAAGATGCATAAGCTGTTCGATTACAAATTACTTCAGTAACCATACCTGCAAATATCATGCTTTTATGTTTAGAAATGAGTCAAACTTTTGCATTGTTGTGTGGGGAATAATATTTTTTGATTCCCGCCTTAATGATGTTATCAAAATTTCTATTTTCCAAAACTCTGATCTCTTCTACAAAACTACAAAATTATTCCACAACTGATCTATTTCTCCTATACAACTACAAAATTTTTCCACAACTGATCCTGTCCTATACAATTACAAAATTATTCCACAACTAATTTCTCCTACACAACTACAAAATTATCTCCATTCCAACAGGCATAAAACTTCCGGATATCTTATACACAGGTTCCAAAGAATCGGGTAGGTTTTATCCCCCCCCCCCCCCCAAATACATGTACTTTTAATTATAATCGATTACTAAGTGAAAACAAGCTTCAACTCTCCCCCTCCATGACACAAAAATCGGTTTTAAATGTGGACTTGAATAGCATTTTCTAAAAAGTGTTTTGCCTTTATAGAATAATGCGGGAAACAAACTTTGCACGTTCCTATATATTGAGAAAAATACAAAAATGTAACCACGAATAAAACCATTGAAAAAACAACAACAACAAAGCAATGAAACCATGGATGATTTTGAGATTGCCTCAAAAAATTGAGAGTTTGATTTCAAAAACAGTCACAGCATTGAAGTACTTATTTAGCAATCTTAATTCCACTATAACGGATAAATAACAGAAATATACAACTCCGAAACGACTTCAAATCAAGCATTCATTAAATTTCCTTTTCCCAACACGGAGGCGTCCAAATCAAGTCACTTCAGTTCACTTCCTAAAATCCCAGAAGAGAAGAGCAAGAGGGGGGGGGGGGAGAAGGATGAAGGACAGTCCACCTTTACGACCCCTTCCCTCCCTTCCAATCAAATTAGAAGCAGAGAGGTGACTCACATCCTAGTTTCCTTATAATGACATTAATTTCCAGGTAACACCGCACACAAGATGGCGGATGGCCCTGTCTCTATTTCATTAAGAACCTTCAAGACGACGAACAAAAGGGGGGGGGGGGGGTTGACTATTTCCGCTATCCACTTCCGACATCCGAATGCAATCCCGGTTTATTCGACAACTCTCTCGGGAAAACCGGGAGACAAATTTCGTTAGGATGGAAGAAAAGGGTGGAATTTTCGAATGTTTGTTGGTAATGCCAGTATCCAAACCGCTCAACTCCCACCCTCCACCACATTTTCGTTTGAAGATAAGATCTACAAGGAATTGTTTAAATTTTTAAAGAGACGAACCAAGCAAGAGAGAGAGAGAATGTCGGAAACTTTTGCAGATTTTCAGGAAAATGTTAGAATAAAGGGATACAGGAGTTTTGGACGTCTTTTAAAGATGCTCGCGGACTCTCTTCCTTTATCCTTGGAAGCTTTGAAATATTCAGAAGCGCTCTATTACGAGGAAATACGAGCGTTTGTTATCCATGCTTAGAAAGCGCCATCTTTTTCCTCGGCTAATTCCTCGATAATTGAATGATCTTGCATTCATTCCTTCCACTAGCAGCAAAAACTTCTTTCATCCAAGTCGACCGAAAGAAGAGACATATTGTTGCTTGGTAATGAGGTTCACTGAACTTTTAAAAGCTCAATTTTTTTATTTTTTTTTTAATGCAGGGCCGGGTTTAGAGGAGGACAAGAGAAGTTGAAATGCAGGGCTCTCTCCACAAATTTTTATATATCTTAAAAAAAGAAAAAAAAAAAATTAATGAAATAGGATTAATGTATCATCATATATATTAAAGCGTAAACCTGATTTTGTAAGATAAGACTAAAATATTCGCGCAATTGCGCATGCGTGAAGTTAAATTTACTAGATTTTCCATTTAGAGGAAAGGTTGAGCAGGTCTGGTTAGCCGAGTGGTCTAGACCACCAGTTTAAAGCTCCGAACTTTCGTAGACAACGTAGGTTCGAGCCCAACGCCCGGCAAAATGATTTTTGGCGATAATTCATTTCGTTAATGACATATTTTATTAAGAGGAGAAGTTATATGATTTTCATTTTATTATTATTTGAATGGTTTATCATTAAATAAAATTTGACACTCAAAAATATTTTGAAAAAATAATTTTATATTTAAAATATTTAACCTGAAATATTTTGCATGTAATTATCAATTAAATAAATTAAGCTGATCTACAACTTTTGTTTATATTTTTTTACCATTATCAAGAATATATAAGTGTGTGAGTCAGAAGGAAAAGTTTGCTATTCTTTTCCGTAAAAAAAAAAAATAAATAAATAAAACGGAAAGAAAGGAAAATATTCATATAAGAACTATAAAATAAATTATATTGATATCCATGGTTTAATATTTAAAAAATGAAGAAAAAAGTAAAATAAAATTCAAGTAATAATAAATATATATTATAAATCGTTAATTCCATCAAGTTTAAAATTTAGGCTTTTAGAGACTGATATAAATAAAATGCATGGCAGCTTTTAAAGGTCGTATAGTTAAAAAAATAAAAATAAAAATAAAAATAGATATTGTTATTTTGTTATTTTTTCAACAAGAAAAATGAGACTGTATTAAGTAAAAATAAATGCTCTGCCCAGTATTTTTCGGTAAATTTCTGATAAAAGGAAAGCATAATTGGTTGTAAAATATAAACTTAAAGTTCTTTCACTTCATTCAATAGGTTAGACTGACAGCACCCTCTAGCGCGCTTTCAAGAAATAGGAATCACTTATGCAATATAAAAATTTGTCACGATTTCAATAATTAATTTAAAAGCAACTAATTCAAAATTCAAGAATTTTTCTAATGGAACATCCAAGTTATTTACCGTCAAATCTTGACGGGTACTATCTAGTAACATATTAATTCCAAGCATTTTTTTTTTAGATTAAAAAAAAAATATTTTAATTCTGAAACTTATTAATAAATTCACATTTAAAAACTTATGAATTATGTCAGATTAATTTTTACATAAAACATTTATTATTAAAAACTAGTTGTTTAACCCGTTTCTAAGCACGGGAGTTCATGAATTTCATTCTAAAACCAAAATTAAAAATAACTATTCGATTTAGAAAAATATTTTGCTACTACTGTGCATTTTGCTTAATAAAATTTAATTTATCAAATTGCTATGGCAGTAGACGATAAAACGTTATCTTTGGTTGGTTGGTTGGTTGGTTGGTTCTATTTATGACGGCCAATTATCTGCACGAGGGATATAGGCCCAGGGGGGGGGGAGTGCCCTTCGTGGGGGTCTTTCTAAGGGAACCTAACCCGTATTAACGCTTGGAAATCCAAGGTTCGAAGAAAACCACGAAAACTCCGAACGATTAGGCCGACGGGCGCGATTGGAATCGAACCCAGCACCTCCCGTCTACCAGATTCGAGAGCAGAATCTCTCAGCCACTGGTGGGGCTCAACGTTATCTTTGGAATAAGGGAATAAATAGAATAAAAAGTTTTGTTGATGTTTGTGATAAAACGTTTTCCTTTATTATTATTTTTTTTAATGGGAATAATTAAGCGCAATTAAACAATCCGCAATTATTTGCATGTGGGGTAAAAGAATTATCGTAATACCCGCTACAGCTTCTTAGTATTTCAGCGTGGCGTAAGTAATATGTATATCTCTAATTATTTGCATGTGAGATAAAAGAATTATCAGAATACCCGCTACAGCTTCTTAGTATTGCAGCGTGGCGTACGTAATATGTATAGCTCACATTGTAGTAAACATTTAGAACTGGTTAGAACTCGCGCGGTTACGGGTTGAACATTTAAAAAAAGGGGCAAATTCGTCAAAAACATAAAATTAAAAAAAATCTATTTAAAGTTTTCGAATTTTTTGCCCCAATCGTTCATGGGCCTTTTACTCTACCAGCAACTCGTATGCCAAATTTCGTACCCTGCGCCCTGTGGTTTCTGAGTTTTTGAGGTTGCATAGTTACGCACACGGATTTTAATAGGGTATATGACATGTCGGAGCCATCCGGTACCCGCGTGCCTTCGGTTGAAGACTTCTAGTCTAAGATTTATATAGCTATTTTATTTTATTTTATATTTAAGTATTGCGCGGCAGCGCAATACTTATTTATTTCCAGTGCCACTTGTCAATGTTAATTTAACATGGAAAAGCCTATGGAGATCATAACTTTTTAATTTTTTCTTCTCACCTTTTTGTCCCTGATGCCACTCATTTTTTATTCTTTAACAATTCTAACGATATTATAAATTTAAAGCGTAAAAACGTTTGCCTGACGTCAGGGTCAAAACGAATGATAAAATGCCTTTGCATATGGGTGAATTATAACCCAGAGAGAAACAAAGGCCAATTTTTTTTTTTTTTTACATTATTCTAATATTTTTCTTAATTCCAATTTTCGCTTTTTTCATTGAAAATCAACGGACATTTTTCATAGAAAATGTAACATTTTTACTTCATTGTTGCAAAAATTTCAAAAGCCGTAATAATAATTTATTTCTTTTTAGTTGAAAGATTTTCACGTGAAATATTAAATTGAGCTAGTTTTTTTTTTTTTTTTCAAAAATTGAAAAGGTGAATATGGCGTCATAGTGGAAATAAAAAGGATATTTTCAGAATAAGTTTTTGCTTTGGTTAAGTTTATATTTTAGTAAAAAGTTTCTAATGGATAGCTATTTTTACGCAGATAGCGAACTTAGTGGGGAATTACATAACTTAAATTTTAAAATGTATTTTTTTTCTCGATATGAGAACTATTTATACCCCAAGTTAAACTTAGGTAATAATTTTCTGATGTGTTTACATCACCCCTTGGGAGAGAATAAGGTTTAAAAATTTAAGTAAAACTTTTATTTTTTACTGTATCACAGCTATAATATTGTTAAATATTAGCAGTAAGAATTCAACACAATTTACATTTACATTCATAGCGTTCCTGAGTGGGAAATAGGGTATCTAAATTTAAGTGAAGTTAATTTTTTATGTTTTAATTATAGATCTTTTACGTTCAGATTGGAAGTTTTTGTCCAAACTACCGCAACCTGCATTACTACAGTGGTGAAACATTTTGAATTACACATTGGTAAACTGCATCCCACATTGCGATGCAATACCGCATACATCAAGGCCTGATGATGATACTCTCTATTAATTTTGAAATGCGTTCGTCTGAGTGCAGTAGTTATTTAAAAACTTGACATATTAAACAAAAACATAATTTGAAGAACAAATTAAAAAAACAAAATTTATTTCCTACATTGTTTAAGCCCGAGAAGGAACAGATATTGAGTTATTTTATTCAATTAGTTCTACATTTAATGTTAAATTTTTGTAACAAATTAGTTAAGCCAATTGAAGATTTTAAAAAAAAATCATACAATATGATACTTAAAACACCCTAAAAAATTAGATTCCGTTCAAATGAAATCGAAATAAATCTTAGACTTTTTTTTTTTTAATTTTTGTATTTTGCTTGCATCTTATCATTTTACGCACAATTGTCATAAACATAATACAAAATCTGCAATACAAATATTTTCAATTAAAAATGGAAGAAGTCTAAAATTTATTTTGATTTCATTTGAACGGAATTTAATTTTTTAGGGTGTTTTAAGTATCATATTGTATGAATTTTATTTTTATTTTTTAATCTTCAATTGGCTTAACTAATTTGTTACAAAAATTTAACATTAAATGTAGAACTAATTGAATGAAATAACTCAATATCTGTCCCTTCTCGGGTTTAAACAATGTAGGAAATAAATTTTGTTTTTTTAATTTGTTCTTCAAATTATGTTTTTGTTTAATTACATTATTATTATTATGATTGTGTGTGTGGGTGCAGATATTTTATGATTTTAACAATATCGTCTTCAAAAAATAACATGCACATAAACAATTTTTATGTTCAAAACATTTGAAATGCTTAAAAAACAGTTTAATCATTTCATGGGCGCTGGTATATGTTTATGAAACCAAAAAAAAAAAAAAAAAATAATAATAATAATAATAATATTCAAATGCCCCAATCACACAAGAATTTTGGTACAAACATTTTCCGCTTAGTATGAATGTGAAATTTAGCTTTTTCTTATTTTCAAATAAATTTGTAAATTCCGGTGTCCTTCATTCGTTTCAACATTTTAGCAATGGAAGAACTTTGCCCTGAAAACAAAATTTTCGCATCTTCAAAATGCTTCCCTGAGCGCCTTAATTTTATCTGCAATACATGAAATTTATAACTTACATTCATTTTAGAACCTTTTCCCTACTTGTAATAAAGTTTAAACTGTATTTTAGAATTCGAATTCATAAAGTTTATTAACATCTCAACTCGCTTCAATTAAAGTGTTCAGTTAAAATTATTTCAGAAATTCATTAAAAGGTTTAAAATTCTGAGGAAAATTTAAGTTAAGCAGGTTAAAGTTTCTCAGAAATTAATTTTTCAAGATGTTTAAAAATTAATACCGACACATTTTCGCAACGTATTTTAAAATTGCAGTAATATAGTCTCAAGAAAAAAAAAATAATTCTAATAGTAAGCATTAAATTAAACCGAAAAAAAAAAAAAGAAAAGAAATAAAAGAAAAAAGACTTACTGGCGGATTTCATTTACGCGGCAGTTAACCTTTGCGGACCTTTACAAAATTTTTAATCTTTACCACTGGTTTTTCAAAACAGAGATCTTTGACAAATCTAATCGCAAAAGTTCTCCGATTAAATAAGGCAAAATTTACAACAAAAAATTACTGGTAAGATAAATGAACGCTTTCTTAGCACTTTATGCATCATACGTAACGCTTGTCGCGAAAGCATCAATAAATGCTTTTTACATTATCCTCCTTCCTTGGATATAACATATTTAAATTAGGAATGCAGCGAATATTCGGTATATATTCGGTATTCGGCCATGGTACCGAATATTCGGCTTGGCAGAATATTAAACTATTCGGCCTGCCGAATATTCGGTTTGACCGAATATAGAAACATTCGGCCATACCGGATATTTAAAAATATCTTTTCAAAAATATTTTTAAAAACGTTACACAACTTCCACTTTTAACTGCCAATTTATACAAATATTCAGAATAATTAGAAGCAGAATCATATTTAAATAAAAGAGAATGCTGTTAGATTATTTATTACCTTCGTAGGAATAAATGATGTACAAATGCAAGTCGTTGAACTATGTTTTGTAAATAATTTGTCTTTTGCTTTTTCGCAAAAAGAGTGTTTCTAAAGAAAATTTTAAAAACTTTCAGAGGTGATAACAGACATCAAGACCGACAATTTTTGTCCAACAAACCAGTATCGCAATCCACTTGTTCAGTTCAAAAATACAGTGAATCTCATCTCACATGTCCAGAATAAAACCCTTCGTGGTATTGTGCACTCTCCATGGTACCGTAGGAATACTGTAATTCATAAAGATCTTAATATTCCTCCTATTTGCACTATTAATAAAAACCAAGCAATTAAATTCTTCGATAATATTGCAACTATCCCAAACCCCACTCTTCAAAATATCTCTATTTATGATGAGCGGGCCCGCTGGAGAAGACCACGGGCCACTCTTTATCTGCCTGAAAACATCGACCCGGGTTAATATTCCATTACCTTTATTTTCATTGATACCGTTTATTTTCTTTTAATTATTATATTTCTTTAACCCTTAAAAGCCGGGTGTTGCTTTTCGGCAACATACCCAATTTAGGCTCTAAAATACTATTAGAATAATATTGAAGCTATAATGCCTGATGTTACCAATAAAATACATTCTGAAAATATTATTAAATCGATTTTCAACATGTAGATGGCAACACTTGTGCTGTTCAAGAATAAAGATAGATTTCTTTTTTCAATTGTTGCTACTTGTTCTTTTTGTAAGCTTGCGAAATACCTTATTTTGTTCTGGAGTGAGAAAGTAAAATTTATTTCTTATTATAGTTCCTAAAATTCTTATGTGTTTAATATTATAGAATTTTATCAAGGAAAATTATTTTGTCAATTAAAGACCAGTACTGCCGATTAGTAACAAACTATTTTTTAGCCGCAAACCATACTTAAAACAAAATATGATTTTTTTAAGCATTTTTACCATGATTTACTTAAAAAAATGAAAGCCGAAATACATTATTACAATGATTTTAGAAAAATCAGGCATTTAAGGGTTAATCATTATAGATTATTGTATTATTATATTACTAGAAGATAGCCAGTCAGAATGACGTGTTTGCATTTTCAAAAGAATGATACAGCATTGCATTATAAAAAGGAATTATGAAGTAATAAATTTTATCTTATCATTAAAAATGATCCTTTATCGCTTGAGTAAATTGCAACTATTAATTGCATTGACAGATTTTTTTCCTCAAATTTTTTTTATTAAATTACAAATTTATTTTCCCTATAAAATACAAAAAGGCAAAATTTTATATGCATTGATATTTATGTATAGGTAAATTTTCATGTGTTTCAATGGCTTAATTGTACAAAAAGTTTATATAATATACACACACACACACACATATTATATATATATATATATATATATACTACACGGCATTAAGTATTCCCGATAGTCTAATTATATTTTTTATAAGAAATACATTTTTCCCCTAATGTCTTCAGAGTTCAAAGAATTTCAAAAGAAACTTCTTTTTAATTTTAACTACCAGTAGATGGTGCCAACAAAGCACAAAAGTTCACAGTGAATGCCATACAAACGAATGTTTACTTATGGAGCGAGAGATTGAGCTGCCAAACTAATTTCAAGTGGAGTTATCTCGGAATATATACATAATTGAATGTAAGTCATCTCTCAAATGTTAATTTATTTTGAATAATCTTTCTAAAATGTAACTTTTATGAAGTTTTATTCGAAAAAATAATTTTGAATAAAAATGGCCAAATGGAATACGATAAAGCGAAGTGGAATCCAGATGAGTTCACTCCGGAAGCGTTATACACTTAGCGATATTATATATATAATTTAAACGTATGGCGCCTTTAAATGGCCTTTGGTTTTTTACTAATGGGGTCCCCCCTTTTCCGCGTTTCTGACGTTATTTTGTCAGACTTCGGCTAAGACATGAATTTCTCTATGTTTGATTTCTCTACTAGAGGTGAGGAGTTACTCTCCTGGTACTCTGAACATTATCTCTTCCATGTTCCATGTTCTCATCTCACTTCAGATCAAACTTAGATTTTCGTTTGCTATTTTAAGAATAGTGAAGACGTAACTATAAAATGACGTAATGAATCGTAACTATATTTTCAACAGAGTTACGTTGATTTCTGTTTAATATGATTTCACGATAAGAAGTACCGGAAATTGACTGTGTGTTAAAGTTTACTTGTAAAAATGTTTTGTTTATCAAAACGTAAATATCTGTTAAATATTGTTTTAAATTTCACTTTTTAATATCGTTAAACTTTTAAATAACCTTTGAATTCGACCAGCCGAATATTTGATATTCGGCCTAACAGTAAACATCAGTGAACAATAAATAAAAAAAAAAAAAAAAAAAAAAAAAAAATCCACCGATTATCCATTTAAAGCATTCAAATAGATAAATAAATAACAATGCAATAGATGACCAGAATCAAAATGTCGTCTCTTTCGCCAGCTTCGCGGTCCAAAGACAAAGTTAACGAAGTTAAACTTGTAGTAAACAAACTATCGTGCAATTAATTTAATATATACCTTAACCTGTAGTTCTATTAAGCGCACAGGAGAAAATTTGAATAGCTTAGTAAGGACAGTAATTTTCTTAACATTTTTCGAAAGGAAAAAGAAGCCGACGTTTAAGAACCCGAGTCAATATTCGGTGTATTTTCAATTCCGTGAAAGATTCGCCGACTTCTCAATTCATTCCGGGCTAATCGGCAAGGGAATTACGAGTGAAGGATTCCGAAGAGTTGAATTTTATCATTTAAAATATGAGTAAAATATTCATCAGGGTTGCAAATATACATATGGATGAGATGGGGAAAAAATCAATTAGCTTGTGTATATACGAAGCTCAAAAAAGGAGTATTCCCTCTTCTTTTTATTATTTTTTAGCAAGGGAAAATGATTAATGTCTTTGAAGTTATATCTGGTAATCAGATATCCAAGAGCGGACCAATTTTAGAAAGTTTAATAAAGCGCACGTTTCCAACAGGAGGCGCTGCTGTAGTTACGTTTCAAGTAAGAGAGGGCGGAAATTGGCTTATGCAAGTATTTGAAGAACGAGTAATGAGTAGAAGTTTAGAAAATTAACTTTAATTTTAATGAATTTCAAATAAGAAAATTAGATACGGCTTCGGATAAAGTAACGCATTATAGGTTTTGGATTAGATTTTTTTTTTCTATTAAAAAACTGGTGTAATTTGTAAATATAGATTCGACTCTTGCTTACAATTTTGAATCAATACAATTGTATAGCACACAGTACTTTCGATTTTGAAAGTACATGAATTTTATTATTTATTTTACTTTATTGTCATTGAAATTTCGTCATTTTTAAATCGATTTTTACCACGAGACACAAGCAGCATAGCATATGGTCTTATCAAAATGTATTTGCAAAAGGATATTACTATGGTTTGACTTTTGAATAATAGTATAAAAGAGAACATTAATCCCATACTGTGCATATAGAGTGAAAAATTACTGTAATTTACGTCATTCTAAAGCAAATGGTAGTAAGAAAAGTATCAGTTTTATGGATGAACATGTACATTTTTGAACGACATTTTTATAGTGGGAAACTTTCCGTACTGCAGATCTCTGATAATCTAAATTGCAAAGATATCCAAATTTCTTATACAATTACGTTCGTATATGACACTGGATGTAAAATTGTTGATATAAAAGATTATAAAAAATATTATAAAGGAGTGTGACATATAGGAGGCAATTGAGTGGTCCATGCAAACTGCACTTTAATATTTATAAAATTAATATTTTTAGCATTTTAGATGCCAGATGAACCGCTGGTGGTCACATGTTCTCTTTTCAACATAACGTAGTTATGCCACCGGCAAAAAATCGCCACATTTACAATCGTTTCTTCTTACTGACTCAGAGCCGAAACTAGCCTATTTTGCACCCGGGGCAAACATGGATTTTGGCGCCCCCCCCCCCTTCTTCCACAAAGTATATTTACAAAGAGAATTTTATAATAGACGACTTATTTTAAAATATATAATCATAAAATATGTAATACTGAACTACGTAATCTACAGTGGCGGATCCAAGGGGGAGGTCCCTCTGAACATCAACAAAAATATTCTAAAGATCATTTTTAAAATGACATATTCAGTAGAGTCCCGATTATCCGAGTCCCGCCTAACTGAGTTTCCGCTTTCACCGAGTTATTTTCTTCTGATGGACTGATGGCTTCCGTTATTGTGAAATAGCCATTATAAATGAAGTGTTAGGTGAAGATGAAAGAGCAGTCGTAAAAAGTTAGAACTCTGATTTTCTTCTCTAACTTTTTACGACTCCTCTTTCATCTTCACCTAACACTTCATTTATAATGGCTATTTCCTAATAACGGAAGCCATCAGTCCATCAGAAGAAAATGATCCTTTCCAAAGGTATAATCCTTCATTTGGCGCACCTTTGTTCTGGCGCACGGGGCAGATGCCCCCTTTGCCCCCCCCCCCCCTTAGTTGCGGCCCTGTAACTGACTGACTGCTGGCGGTCACTAAAAATTTTCTTCCTAGCGACTAACATACAGACAGTCATTTCAAAATTTTTTCTCCCTACGGATTGACCGTCGGCGGTCATTTAAAATCTTTACTTCCTACCAAATGACTGTTGGCGGTCATTTAATTTTTTTTTTTTCCTGCCGACTGACTGTCGGCAATCAATTAAAGTCTTTTCTTCCTACCGATTGATTGGCGGCTGTCATTTACATTCTTCAGTTTATAATGTTCGTGGATTGTTCGGCGTATTAAGCTATTTATACAGGGTGTTTCATAAAAGATGGGCAATATTTTAAGCAAGCAACTTTCATCAAAGAATGCATGGTTGGAATTAAAACGCAAAGGTGCTAGAGGTCGCAAACAGGGATGTTGTTATAAGAGACAAAAGCACACAAAGAACAATCAAGTGACAAAAGCAAGGTGGATAACCGCTCTCCGTACAATCTTTGAGACTCTGAGCCATTTTCATTTGCAGTTCCGTTGATAAAATGCATATCAGCATTTTCTCTGTTAGTAAAGGGCAACATCTTCCGATACGTTCCTGCCGCGATTGACAGTTGCACACTCAGATCAGCGGCTGTTATGTATTAATCCATGCGAAATTTCGCATACACGTTCTTCTTCTTACCCATATCACATTTGTATGCTATTAGTATATTTCTTCTTCAGATAACTCGCAAGAGAAATGGAGAATTAACGTTTGCCTGGATCAAGTTTATAAATGCGCCAGCACTTTTGCGTTTTATTTCTGACCACGCATTCTTTGACGAAAGATGTTTGTTTGGATGTGTACTGTCACCTCTTAAAGTTTTGCCCATCTTTTATGAAACACCCTGTATTTAATAAGCAGCGGCTTATGGGTGAAAAGTACGTTTGACCGCCAGCGCTCATTCGAAGGCTAATGTGTCAAGCAGAAATAAAAACTTACCTTCTTTTCCGTCATGACATACAAGTGGTTTTTGGCTTTATCAAACAACATATCGGCATTGACAGGGCTGCCTTCTTCAATTACGATGTCGCTGTATTCCGATGCCTTGGTTACAGTCTCCACGACAGCCTGAAATGAAAATAAAGATATGAAGTACACTCGCATTCAAGCCATAAAGCATGTAGCACGAAAATAAATCATGATACAATTTGACGGCAAGCTTTTTACTAATTTTAACAAATTTCAAAGTCGACCTGGCGAAGCAGCCAACATATCACATTTATGGCTGATTTCCTGCATTTTTTTTTTTTTTTTTAAACAGCTGCATGAGTTTATAATCTATGTAATTTCAATTGGCTTCTCAAGGACATCCTGATCTGCCCTTTCCGCTTCATATCTTCGTTGCCATAGCAACTAGAAAACGCAAGCCCCTGATCTCGTTTTTTTCCACTGATATAATCAAATAAAGGACGAGGCTTTCTACTGATTTCAAGTATGGTGAGAAAAAAGAGCGGCCAGTCAGCCAAATGCGGTGTTTCTATAGTTACTGATTTAAGATAAAGACAGTGAAAGTGACCTTGAGAAGCCAATTGAAATTACATAGAGTATAGCAAGTGTTTTTATTCAAAAACTATAAAATCAAATAGGTTTTTGGAATTTTTGAATAAGGAAGAGGATCTTTCAGAAAATGCTGCTGAAGTTGAAGTTTTAAAAATAATTTAGACGCAGATGAAGACAGACCAATAAAGGGTTGCCATGAGACAACAATCACTTATAACTCACGATACAATTAGTTTATCGAAAAACAAAAACAAAAAAAAAATCGATTTCAAATCATTTCAATAGTCATGTCTGCAATGCAAGTGCGTGCTTTTACATTTAAAAATCAGTTGATTTATATGTGAGAAACTTTCTCTGGAAAAAATATTTTTTGAGAACACCCTAAAACAGGGATGGCGAACCTATGGCACGCGTGCCGAACTTGGTACGCAAGAAAACTTCTCTGGCACGCGAAAAAACTTATAGGTTATTAGTTTATGGAGATCAATCCATTTTATGATTTTTTACAAAAAAAAGTATAGTTTTGTGTAACAGGTATGTAATTTACTTTCAAAAAATCCGCTACTTTTGAATGAATTAAGGTATTATAAATCGGAGCGAAAGCGCCCTGTAGCGTCATTTTCTCGCCAAACCATTCAACTTATAGTGTTTTCTAAATCATTTTGCCTGTCTATCAAATTTCAAAAGTTTAATTTTTAAAAATAGAATTAAGAGATAGTTTGCATAGTAATATACCCAATTGTCATTCTTCTACTTCAGATTAGATTTTATTTTATTTAGGTTTAGGGTTTTAAGTTAGGTTTTATTATAGTATTTAGGTTTTAATTTTGAAAACTGAATTATAATTGTTATTGCAAATAATTATGTATCTATTGAACCTGCCTGAAGAACTAAAAATGATCTGATTAGGAAGTATAAAAAGGAAAATTCGTTTATAAATTATTATTACGGAATTCGATGCAACATAGCTATATTATTGAGTAAATACAGTGTAATGAATAAGTTAGGAATCGAATTTAATATAAGTGTAAAAATATTTATGTAAAAATTATATCAAAATTAATTATTGATTTTATATATTAAGTTAAAAAGTTTCTGACACGTTAGAATGTTGGTATATAATAATTTTGAAATTTTTGAAACGCATACTCAAAAAGGTTCGCCATCCCTGCCCTAAAAGAAGGGGTGGTGGAAATTACAAGTCCCTCCACAATCCTTTGAAAATCAGCCTATAATATATGCATTTTTACCGCCATGAGACAATCATTTATAACTCAAAAAGTAATTAATTTATCGAAAAAAAAAACAACTATTCGATTCCAAATAATTTCACTAATAATGCCTGCAAACGTTGCAAACGCCTGATTTTACGTTTATAAATGAGTCCAAAAACGAGCCAGAGAAACAAACGTTCGCTGGGAAAAATATTTTTCGAGAACACCCCTCAAGAAAGGAGGGGGGGGTGGGGGTGGATTACCAGTCTCTTCGTAACCCTTTGAAAATCAACACATAATATATGCGTTTTTACCCCCATAACACCAACAATACCAACTCTGTCGCTTTAGCTGCTACTGCGTAAGCGTGCGTGTGTTCTTAAAAAGCCGTAATACGATCCCACAGGCATCCCTCAGGATTAATAACAACTGCCATATTGAATTATGCATCCCCGGAAACCCTTCTTGTTCCACCAATATGCCGTTCAACCCTTTTACCCCACCCCGGTCTTCGCTTTTATGTACACAGAAGCAGAAATCAAGAAGGGATTTCGGACTAATTCAGCTGACGACTACTCCAATAGTCTTTTGTGCACCCCTACAAACCAGCTTAATCCACTCAATCCCAAAACCAAACAATAGAACAATAGGAGGACACCCTTTCGCTTTGCAAAATCCTGCTTGAATGTTGGACACCAGTAGATATAAAACTAGAAAACAGGAATTCTGCTTTTTCAGAATTCAGTGTCGCCCCCCGATGAACAGAAAAAATATACACACATTAATATAGACAGTAACAAAGCATAATTCAGTTTGAAGACATAAAACACACTCTTTTACTTTATATAAAAGGACGTCAATCACATCCGCTGAAAAATTCCATATTAACGATCCAGTCTTGGGTGTTCTCAAATCCAAAAGGGCAACTTTCTGACATAAGTTTTAATTTATATTTGTTCGAAAATGCATGAAACTAGCTGGTGTTGTTGTTCAGAAACTATGTCATTGAGCTGTTTTTTTTTTTTTTTTGCAAACGCAATAGATCTTTCAGAAAATAGTGTTAAAATGGGCGTTTTGAACTGAATTTCCGCGCGAAGGAAGAAAGAGACTCAAGAGCGGGCGAAAAACGGGATCAAAGTTCCTTATAACTCAATAGGTAATGGATGGATCAAAAAAGGGAAAAAAAAACAGTTCAATTCTAAATCGCTTCCATGGCCAGGCTTTCCAATTTTATATCTTTCCGTTTGAATTTGTAAATGTGTCAAAATGTTTTTCGCTTGTTGAGCAGAGCAGTTAAGGGTGTATTCGAAAAAATATTTTTCCACCCTTAACAGCTCGAAATTTTCTAAGACATTTTCAGACTTGTTTTTAAAAGTAAAAAGTCCTTCCGGCCAGTGCCGGGAGGAAGAGGTAGCTTTCATATTCCTTATTTTTAAAAAGCCAACTTATATTATTCAAACACACGAAGCTCAATTAAGTGGAAACCGAATGTAGGAGATTCAATACTAATTTTTATCAATACTAAATCATTATGAATGAGAATTTCGCGAAATTAGTCAGCTTTATCCAAGCTGCTTTTATTTAAAGTCACTTATATTTGGCTGCCAAATTCGGCGATTTCTTAAAGTGCCTGCTATTTTAAGACAACATGGTAGATGAGGCTAACCAGTGAACTTTGTCGAGACTTTAGTAATTGCTGTGCACATGCTCACTCATATCGGAATCGGTTGATATATACGAGTGCTGTCGCAGGCAAAAAATCAGATTTTTCAAAATGTCACCCACTTTAGAAATTAAAACTGCTATATCTGAGCCATTTTTTAAGATAAAGACAAACAAAAAATGCTCCTGAATCCTTATATCAAGGTCAAATACTTAAGAAAGAAACCTTTTTCAATTTCTAATTTTTTTGCACCTCACTTTAAATATAATTTTTTTTAAATTTAATGGCCGCCATTTTGAAACAAGATGGCTGATGAAGCTGGCCAGCGAACTTGGTCGAGATATTGATGTATACTATCCACATGCCTTCTTCCATCGAAATAGGCGAATAAGTGTGGTATCGCGTGACAAATACAAGATCGTTTCAAAGTGGCCATGATAGAAATTCAAAGTGCTATAATTCAACCACTTTTTAAGATATAAACAAAAGAACAAATTTTCAGAAACAAAAACTGCTCCAGAATCTTTGTATCAAGGCC
Source organism: Maratus speciosus (assembly GCA_963932465.1). Classification (NCBI taxonomy): domain Eukaryota; kingdom Metazoa; phylum Arthropoda; class Arachnida; order Araneae; family Salticidae; genus Maratus; species Maratus speciosus. The sequence continues at coordinate 21,895,950 of OZ010799.1, read as the reverse complement.
AAACACATAAAAAAAATCTTTTTCGTTTTCCAATTTTTTAATACCGCATTTTAAATTTTAAATTACATTTTTTTTTTTTTTAATGCAACCCTTTTGAAACAAGATGGCGAATGAAGCTGGCCAACGAACTCGGTCGAGACATTGGTATGTACTATGTACAGACCAAGTTACATTCAAATCGGTTCATAAATACGCCTGTTATCGCTTGACAAAATCAGGTCGTTTTAAAATGTCAGCCACAATAGAAATTCAAAATGTTATAACTCAGCCATTTTTTTAGATGTAGACGAAACAAAACCTGTTCCGGAATCTTTGTATTGAGGTCAAACACATGCTAAAAAAATCTTTTTCATTTTCCAATTTTTTGGTATCGCATTTTAAATTTTTTTTCTTAATTTTTTTAAATGGCCACCATTTTGAAACAAGATGGCGAATGAAGCTGGTCAACGAACTCGGTTGAGTTATTTGTATGTGCTATGCACACACCAAGGTACATCCAAATCGGTTCATAAATACGTCTGTTATCACGTGGCAAAAATCAGGACGTTTCAAAATGTCAGCCACGCTAGAAATTCAAAATGCTATAACTCAGCCATTTTTTAAGATATAGACGAAACAAAAACTGCTCCCGAATCTTTTTATCAAGGTCAAACTCAAAAGAAAAAAATATTTTTTCAATTTTAAATTTTTTGCTACCACATTTCAAATTTAAATTTTTCTTAAAAATTTAAATTGCCGCCATTTTTAAACAAGATGGCGGATGGAGCTGGCCAACGAACTCGTTCGAGACATTGCTCTGTACTATGTATAAACGAAGTTACATCTAAATCGGTTCATAAATACGCCTTTTATCGCATGACAAAATTCAGGACGTTTCAAAATGTCAGCTTCGCTAGAAATTCAAAATGCTATAACTCAGCCATTTTTTAAGATATAGACGAAACAAAAACTGCTACGGAGTCTTTGTATAAAGGTCAAATACATAAGAAAAAAATATTTTTCCATTTTCAATTTTTTGGTACCACATTTCAAATTTTAAATTTTTTTAAAAATTTTAAATGGCCGCCATTTTGAAACAAAATGGCGGATGAAGCTGGCCAACGAACTCGGTCGAGACATTGGTATGTACTATGTACAGACCGAATTACATCCAAATCGGTTCATAAATACGAGAGTTACAGTGTGACATAGGTCAGATATATATATATATATATTTATATTTATATATATGTATATATATATATATCAATTTTGAACGGAGGGTGGTTTCGGTGTCTGGGGGTCATGATCGATGAAAATATACCAAAATTTTTTGAAATCGCTTTCCTCCGAACGGCTGCAATAGGTAGCTTTTTGTAAAGAAAGCTACCTAAAACATGAAACTTGCTGAGGTAATTTTTGAAGAGATGTATAAGAGGCCGTGTGATTTCATTTTTCGCTCAATTCATTAGAATTTGATTTTTAAACAATTATTTTCTCAGTATGACCATTTTTTTCTTCCCCAGATCTCCCGCTTCGGAAAATTCGATTCAAAACGACCACTTTGACAGCATTTTTTACAATATTTTCTGCATTTATCAAAAAATCGACAAGCACGGCACATTATGTACTTTCTAAATAAGAGAATTTCCAGTTTGATGCGTTTGAGAGCAAAAATGAATTTAAAAATAAATAAGAAAATAAGCAGTTTGGATCAGAATACACCCTTAAGAACAGCTTTAAACAACATCTACAGAAAAGTATGCATAGGACGTCACTATTGCGGAATAATACACAAATCCAGCAAAAAAGCGATGTCGTCATTCAAGAAACTCGACAAAAAAAGGATATAATGATTCATATGTTTGTAACATTAAAATAGATACGTACAATTAAATACAGTTTACAATAGCTCCATGTTTTATCAGAAATCATAAATTTATATTTTTCAACATAGCACGTATTTTAATTACAATTTTTTTCAGTTGTTATCGAAAAATGCCAACCAATAAATATAATAAACTACTATTTTCCAGCTATTTTTCATTTACTTTCTACAGAAATGGCGTACTTCAGCTTCTAAAATTAAAAAAAAATTCATTAAAAACTACAAAAATACTAATAACTCAAAAATAAATTGATATGCAGTTTTCAAACAAATTGCATTTAAAAGTACTTTTTTCTCTATATACTACGGTATAAAAATGGAAAATTTGAGATGCTTCGGAGTTTAAAAAATTGCAGTCGAGGTTATCCCGTACAATTATACAACTGCTTTGTTTTATAGCTGGCTTTTTTTAACGGAACGTTATTTTTTGGAGACGACAGTTTATAGCTGGACGAAAGAAATAGCATATCGGGGGCTAATAAATCTAAAATTACAGACTGAGAGGTGGTTGCACAGACCATCAGCTCATCGAGTGAAGACTGAAATTTCAAAATTACACAGAACTCAATTCGCATATTAAAATGCAACTGGTCTGCCAAAGTCATATCTTTGTGAAAACCAACTGCAGACCGGATTTTAGTAGTTGATAGGTAGGTTTATCATTGTGTCTTCCTGCACCCAAAGATATGAAAACATGGAGAACTGGGAACAGGAAAACACAATATGGTAAACCTACCAGTCAACCACCAAAATCGAGTCTGCAGGTGCTTTCCACCAAGATATAACTTGGCAGACCAGTGGACAATATCCGCCTGACGTTATACTTCCCCATCATGTGGCTTACAGGAGATATTAGCAGATGTAACTGTAAAAATAACTGCACTTACTATACACGTTACTTGTTTATTTACGCTTTCGATTTAACTTTTGTCGCCAAATAATGTGATTTAACGCCAAAATGTATAAGCGTGAGATGTTCGCAATAATGTTGTTTAAAGTGTATGAGAGTAGTTATGGATGAAATTTTTATATTCAAGTGTAAATTATATAAACATGGTTTATACATTTAATTTTAAAAATTGCGGCTATATAAAAATGGAGTAAAAAAATTTGAATTCCAATGGAAATGTTTGCTACATGCAAGAAACCCTGTTTATGAAAGTTAAATTTGCGCCAACAGATACTGAATAAAATATGCCAATTGGCTGCAAAAACTGGATTACGGAATTTTGCCTTTGGTATTTGCATAAACTTATGAAAAAAAAATACAGTAGAACCTCTTTTATCCGAAACTCTTTTAACCGAAACTCTCGGTTAACCAAAATCCATTTTTAAAGTTTTTTTTTTTTTTTTTTTTTTTTACTATCCTTGTGGGCAAAATCCATTTTGAAAGCTGTTTTTTTTTAACTTTGATATTCCTTGTGTTCAAGCGGTCCTTTCCGAACTACGAGTACATATAAAATATTTTCGACCCCCTTTCTTAGAGTTCCTTTGAATTTAACTTGAGCTCCCGTAAGCTGCGCAGTGGAACGAAGAAAACTAACAAATTAGCAATTCTGAAGCTTTTGAATGTTTTGCAAAAGGTTTGGCATAGCTGGAGCAGCAGAAAGACTGTGATATTGGAGAACTAATAACATTTAAAAACTCCGTGATAGAGCTTCAAAGCAAAGGCAATCGAAACTGCATTGTGTCAAATCCTTGTGATATACGTAAAAGGTACTTAATTTCAAAATTAAAATTCAGGTAATTTATTCTTGTTTCTATTTTGCTATTGCTTTATTTTTATTAAGCACGTGTTACTATAATAAGAAATATTGCATATATTTCTAATTGATCTTAAAATTGAAGCATTCTCGATTATCCGAAAATTTCGATTTTCCGAAAGAGGGTCGGTTCCAATTACTTCGGATAATCGAGGTTCTACTGTACTTTCTTGTCTATAAACGGATTAATTTAATTATTGTAACAGCTATACGCAGCACATTATTTTGGCTCATGGTGAAATAATTTACTTTCAGACAGTTAAAAGAAAGTTCACCATACTTTACTACGGAAACATGCCGGTTTGTTTTCCGCAATCATATGACTTTTACAGCCTCGAACAATGTCCGTTGCATTGTAATATACAAATCGAGTTTTAACTAATCCTGTAATTTCAGCCGTCAACTCGATGAGGTGATTGGTTTGTATAGCCGCCTCCGGGTATATTATAAATGTGCGAGGGGGGGGGGGGGGGGGATATTACAAGATTAGCACAAAAGAATCACTGGATTAAAAAAAAATTATATTTTCAAAACTATTACACATATTATAATAAGTCATATATAAAAATAACGATAAATATTCAAAGCTTTTTCCCCGTCGCACAACGCTGTATTGGACGTGCGGATAGCAATGATCTACCCTTATTCGCGTGGTCACAAAGATCCTGGTGGATTTATTTTTGTGGAGTTCCATTAAAGACCTTGTTTATGAACCACCATTGTCCGAAACACTCCAAGAACTTAAAGAAAGCATCGGTGCTGCATTAAGAGGCTACTTCAGTCAAGTGAAAATACCCGTTCGCTAATGCTAATCCTATGGAAGAAATTTATAAAGATATCTCGGTCGCCTTTCAATATTTTTAAATGATTTCTTTTGCATTAGACAGCTGAGATCGATCTGTACAAAGCTTGTTTTTTACTTTTTCGATTTTGTTTACAGATATTTTTTTATGGGGACACTTTCCTTTTCGGAACCGGTTTCGAAAATGAAAACATCCTCATAAAGAAAATCTGCAATAAAAATCTAAAAAGTAAAAAACGGCCTGCATACAGATTGATCTCAGCTGTCCGATGCAAGAGAAATCATTCAAAAATATTGAAATGCAACCGAGATATCTTTATAAATTTCTTCCATAGGATTAACATTAACGAACGGGTCTTTTCGGCTGACTGAAGTAGCCTCTTAAGAACCACTCTTAAGAAAGTCTAAAACTGCAAAATGTGTGGAACGAACTTGATTGCAGATTAGATGTTTGCCGTGCTACGAAAGCTTCATTTTTAACTAAAAAAAAAAAAAAAAAAATTCCTTGTAATGTTTTTTTTCTTTATTTTCATGTTTACAATAACAGGAACACTCAATAAGTAGTCTTTTTAAATTATTTGAACTTTTTTAATAAGTCTGGGTTAAAATTACAATTAAGGATATAATACAACTATGTAGAAGACTCGACAGGGCCAAATAATGTTAGTAAAGAACAAAGCCAATTTCTAGATCTGCTATTCAATTATTTTACCTTATGCACAGTTGCCAACCTCCCAATTTTTTTAATACCAGTAAATTCTTACAAAAATGTTCGCATTATTTAATTACAGAAATTGTGCGACTATATAACACAAATATTTCTGCATAAAAATATTGGTATTAAAAAATTCGAGAGGTTGGCAACTATGCCTTATGCCAGTATTCTTATATACATAGAAAACAGAAATCAAAAAGAGAAATTCGGCTAATTCCGCAGTCGACCATTCTAAAATCTTTTGTGCACCCCTGTATAAGGCAGCTTAATCCACCTCACCCCATAATCAAAGAATACAAGATTGGAAGACCCCCATCACTCTTTGCAAATCCCGTTTGGACACTCATGTACTTTTATTTGATACGATATAAAAGACATAGGCGGGCTGCCCAAAATATTCCAAATCCACTGCTGGGTCAGCCAATAGGCAGGTACAAGGGGCGTGGAAATAAGAATTTTCGATGGCTTTTGTTGTCTTGGTCTCGTCTTTACAGAAAATCCTAGCAGATTTGAGACCATCTTTTTAACGCTGAACGTACGATTTTATTATTTCTTTCCCTCCATGCGTTTATCAAAGGAGATGGATTTTTTATTGAAAAAGTCGAATAAAATGAAAAAGATCACTTGGCAGACGGTTTTAGACGTCAAAAAGAGGGTTTTACAATATACCTCATACGTCGAATCTTGATTCCTCGGTATCTTTTTTTTTTTCCATTTTTATTTTTTAAATAATACCGAGTTTTATGTGCATCATCTGATGGCAAATCTATAAGACTGCAGAAAAGACTATAAGCTTGAAGTAGAAACGTGTTATTTCATTCTAAGGGAAAATGGCTTTTTATTAAAACAGGTTAGGTTGCAATAAACAATGTTTAAGGAACAGAAATTAAAATGTTCCAGAAAGATGGGGTCAGAGTTGGGCAAATTAGCAATTGCAATTATCTGCAGTATAGTTACAATTTAATTGTATGTAATCGATTATAGTTACACACATTCAACCACAGACATTTTGTCAAATATTGGAATGGGGTGTGGTTCCGCTAACAGTGCTACAAGAATTTTTTTATGGCATGTGATTATAACTACATTTAATTATATACGATTAAATTGTATCTACATTGCAAATAACTGCAATTACAAATTTGCCCAACTCTGGATGGGGTGGCGGAAAATGATGAGAAGAGATAGAAGTTATTCTATATTCTATTATTCAATGACAATTGTGTGAAATAACTTTATACTAGCCGCCCTTAGCGATCAGTTTGGTCTCCCTTAAAATTTAAGTTTGAGAAAGCATGCTAAGCATTGTATCATGTTACTTTTATTCATAATTTAATTTACTTGTACCCTCTTAACTATAATTAATATAATCCCTTAAGCTAATACATTAGTTTTTGTTGCATTAAAATATCTCAATTTGTTGATTTTCTGTAAGCAAGTAAACCCTATTGGTTTACAATGGAAATCTATGGGAATTTGGTAAAATATTAGAGATATCGCCAAGTTAGCGAGTAATTCCACTTTTGGCGACTCATTTTGGTCGCCAAATTTGGTGATATATCGCCAAGTTTGTGAAAATCTTTGCGGCATTTGGCGACCGGAACAGGTATCCCCTACGGTAACCCCTCTTATAAGTATGGAGATGCATCAAATGCTGTTCAATAACCAATGAGATGCGTTTCATTCAGGCGATGCCATTAAACAATTAACAAACAATCGCGATTTCTGTGCCACGTACGATAGCGTAATATATATATATACATTGCGCTACTGAATAAAATGGGCTCTCAAAATTGAGTAAAAAGTACTCCATTATAAATACGTCACATACCTTCAAAATAGCTCCGATCCGAATGCATTAAAAATTGTGAAACCACATGTACTCATTTCAATTTTTTCGTAACGTGTAAAAAACCAAAAGTGTCACTTTTGAGGTAGTGGTGGATAAAACCGGGGTACCTAGCAAAAAGCACAAAACATACTCAAATAATTTTTTTTTAATTTATTATTATGTCAATTTTCAAATTTAATTAATCCAAGTAAATTGTTAACCTTTGAAACCATGCTGTTTTGTTTTGATTTGTGAGGTTAGATCATTGCAAAAATCGCGAACAAAACCATCTTCACAATAGGGTTAAATCCGCTGCAAACATCGAGTTTTGTTGATGAATAATTCCAACTTACCATTCAAAATGCAATAAATAAAAGCATGGCTTTAGTATTAAACATCAAGACCACTCAAAAACTTTACATATTAGATAAAATTTATTGTTCCCTGTTTACAAACTTGAGGTAAGTGTAAAAAATCAAAAGTGTCATTTTAGAGGTAAAAACCAAGTATCTAAAAAACACAAAACTTAACTCAGATTTTGGAACCGTTACCTTAAGGCTACTCGTCACTCAGTTTCCGAATTCTTCTCGGTAATGTTAAGTCTATGGGAGTTTTATCTATTCTTATATTTTCAAGATATTATTATTATTTTCTGTATTCTGCGTCTCTTCAAAGGATGTCTCTTTTTTCTTAGTTGTCAAAATATTTCTAAAATCTATGCTTAATTTAATATTTTATGTATTAAAAGCCTACAAACTGGGAGTAGTGAAAAATTACTTCATTTTCTGCGGCACGCGCTCCTAATGCGAGAGAGAAAGAAGGGGAGAGCACGGTGAAGGAGGAAGGTAAAACTCCAAGCATTATAACAAAACTCAACAACTTTAATCTCCTATTTTGCATATTTATGTATGCGAAAGGATTAAACAAAAACAGACGTAGGTTTCACCATCTTTAAATCAAACACTATCGGCAACATGAGATCAGAAAACGATCTTTAAGCATGTGTAAACACAACCAACGTACACGAAATTCCACAATAACCAGGAAAAAAAAAGAAATAGAGGAAAAATAACTCATTTTTATCCGTAATCCATCGCACTGGAAGGACTTCCTCAACGCGTAGCTATGTAAATACAGAGCGAAGCCCTTCAAAACCAACTGACAAAAGCTAAAGTCCCTGTGTCAGCACAATTCTTTTGACACCAACCTATCTGTCCTTCTCTTTCCCCCCTTTTACTACGAGTTCGACAGCCCTGCGTAACTCCCGAGGCGTATTAACGATTAGATGGATATCAAAAGGGGAGGCAAGAAAGAACAAATTCCTCAATTTCAGAAGTTTCCGGTGCGACCTGTCAATGCAATCACCTTTTCAGGTGACTGCGCCCGTAGAATATGCCGGGGCTGAATTAACAATTGTATTTGGGAATAAGATAGCGTGATACACAAATGAAACGAATAATAATGGATTCTTGATTTCATTCAGACGGATGGAGATGAGATGTATTTTTAAGTTTTAAGAGGTATTCTCTGCATAAGTGATTTTTCTTTCTTTTTGTATTTAGCGAATAAAGCAGAAACATATGGTGATTCTACTTCAAGCTTTGCGTTATATTTTCTGTAAAATCGAAAGAAAGTCAAACTAAAAATCGGGTAATAGACAATTTTCTAATAAAAGAACATTTGGTGTGTGCACAGTATACAAAGTGTTTCACAAAATTCATTAACGATAATAAATAAAAAGATCAAATAAACGACATTTTTATTAGATAGCTCACCAATTTTGTTTACAGTTGTAAAAAAAATAGTTTGAAGTTTTCGCTGCACCGTCTCAAATTGTAAGGCTAACGAATAAAAATGTATCAAAAGTCTCCCAATTTCCAATTTTTCAGGTAGCTGCACCCGTAGAATAAACGTTTGAAATTGAATTAACGTTTTGGGATAAGATAACATGATTACAAATGAAACGAATAATGATGGATTCTCGATTTCACTCCATCGGATGGAAATATATTTTTAAGTTTTAAGGGTGTTCTCAAATCCAAAAGGGCAACTTTCTGGCATAAGTTTTAATTTATTTTTGTTCGAAAATGCATGAAACTAGCTGGTGCTGTTGTTCAGAAACTGTGTCATTGAGCTGTTTTATCCCTTTTTTTTTTTTGGCAAACGCAATAGATCTTTAAGAAAATAGTGTTAAAGTGTGCGTTTTGAACCGAATTTTCGCGCGAAGGAAGAAAGAGACTCAAGAGCGGGCGAAAAACGGGTTTGTCACGTGATCAAAATTCCTTATAACTCAATAGGTAATGAATGGATTAAAAAAAAAAAAATGAAAAAAGAGTTCAATTCTAAATCGCTTCCAGGGCCAGGCTTTCCAATTTCATACCTTTCCGTTAAAAAATGAATTTGTAAATGTGTTAAAACGTTTTTCGATTGTTGAGCAGAGCAGTTAAGAACAGCCTTAAAAGGTATACTCCATAAGTGATTTTTCTTTCTTTTTGCATTTAGCAAGCACAGAAAGCAGAAACGCGGACGATTCTACTTCAGCTTTTCACCTTTTTAAAATAGCGAACTCCAGCTTTTACTAATTTTTCTTTTCGTGTACGAGGTTGGTCAAGCATGGATTGCAATCAATGTTCAGCAATTATTATTATCAATACTATAAAGGACAAACGTATCCGTGCGTAACGCTGACGTCATTTTTACGCTGACAACATCAGACGATTAAATTTGACTTTTATAAAATTTTACTGCTATTTTTGAAATTTCTAAATATTGCACGCTTTTAATTTTTACAACGTCGAATAGAGGGAAAAAAATTACTTTCAAATGCAATTTGTTTCAAAATTACATTGCAATTTGTTTGAAAACTACATTGTAATTTGTTTAAAAACAGTAACGCAATTTACTCAATTTTTATTATTTTTTAAAAACACTTTTCAAGCATGATTTTTTTTAAAAATAATATATCTCTGTTGCATTCAGACAGACGATTACAAAAGATAAATCTCTTTGTACTCAAATTAATATAAATAAAATAGTTCAGCATTTGTTTCCGGCTTACATTACATAACGAAATTAAAACTTTATCAATCTGAAAATAAATAATAAATAAAACACAAATTTAAGACATGTAATCGAACCACTCTTAAACCACTGAAATATCAGAATAAAAAGAAGCTAGCCATCTTTAGCGATTTCTTCGACTATTAATTCTTGTCACGGGGCCAATACGAAAGTATCGTTTTTTATAAATTTCAAAATTATCTTTGAATACATATTGCTATTTTTCATATAAAAATCTAAAAAATATATATTAAATGTAAAAAATCTATTAGTTTTCAATTTAAAATATATATATATATGGTTTTCACCGTGTAAATGATACTTATTAAAGTAGAATAATAAAATAAAATTTCATATGCAAAAATATAAGTACATTCTACAATATTGGTGCAATTGTATTTTGGAATAAGATATTATTCGTTTCACGTTTGAATCACGCTAAGAGATTCTTGATTCGTTATATCATATGGAGATTATTAAGTAAAGAGGTATCCTCCATAATGGATTTTTCTTTCTTTTTTGTATTTAGCCAATAAAGCCATTGTAGCTTTTCTCTCTTTTTCCCTTCAGAATGGTTTATTCAGCATATATTCAAAGTGTCACCTTTTCTATATATCCAAAAAAATTGTTAAATAATTATTTGAGGGTGTTCTCAAATCCAAAATGGCAACTTACTGACATAAGTTTTAATTTATTTTTGTTCGAAAATGCATGAAACTAGCTGATCTTGTTCAGAAACTATGTCACTGAGCTGTTTTTTTCATTTTTTCGCAAACGCAATAGATCTTTCAGAAAATAGCGTCAAAATGGGCATTTTGAACCGAATTTTCGCGCGAAGGAAGAAAGAGACAGAGCGGGCGAAAAGCGGGTTTGTCACGTGATCAAAATTCCTTATAACTCAATAGGTAATGGATGGATAAAAAAAATGGAAAAACAGTTCAATTATAAATCGCTTCCATGGCCAGGCTTTCCAATTTTATGCCTTTCCGTTAAAAAATGAATTTGTAAATGTGTCAAAACGTTTTTCGCTTGTTGAGCAGAGCAGTTAAGAACAGCCTTAATTTAAAAGAAAATTTGATGTGCATATAACATACAGAAGGTTTCCAACTTAAAAATTCAATACTTTATTAACTACAATACATATTAAAGAAGAAACAGTTCATGGATTTATCAGGTAGTTCATAAATTTTGTATACAGAAAATTAAAAAAATAATTCAAATTTTCGTCAATAGACGAAATAACGTCATTGCGCTGCCTTAAATTGCAAGAACGCTCAACCAACCTGTGAAACTGGATCAAAAGTTTCTCTCTTTGTATTCTTTATTCTAATTATCTAATGCAATGCGAAGAAAAAAAAAAAAAGAGTTTGTATTTTAAACTCAGGAGGTTCGTTTGAGCAGCTTTGCAGTTTGAGACAGTGCAATCATCTATTGACGAAAATTTAACTAGTTTAAAAATTACTACATATAAAATTTGCGAGCTACCTGATCAACATGCCATCATTTGGAATTTTTTCCCCCTGTTTACTTCAACGGATATCAGACGATTACTATATTTCTTTGCTGCCAGAGGATCATTGTAAGACGAATTTTGCATAATATCAATTCCATTATCTTGACGATTTCCGATATCTCGCTTCCGAACTCAGGGCCGAAACTAAGGAGGGGGGGGGGGGGGCATTTGCCCCGGGCACCATGCAAAGGGGGCGCCAGATGAAGATTTGGTTTGTCGTTTTATACAATGTATATACCGGGTGTCCCAAAAATGAGTGATGGATTTAAAAATTCAATAACTTGCAACGGTGACAGCTATTAAAAAAATTCTTGCAGGAGTGTTATGTAAGATGTCAGGAGTTTTTATGCTGCGATTCTCAGTTTTAGTTACAAATAGAATCAATAGATGGCACTGCAAGCAATTACCGCAAAATGCACGCTCGATTTTTCGGCCGCTCTCTTTTCCCATACGAAAAAAGGAGATTGAAATGTATTGAATGGATCCCGAAGCACCAAAAATCGGATCTGGACTGAGCACCTGTTGCTCTCAGCGCCGTCTGTTGTTTGAAATTCGAACTAAAATCAAGAATCACAGTACAAAAAACTCCTGACATCATATATAACACTCCTGCAAGAATTTTTTTAATATCTGTCACCGTTTACAAGTAATTCATTTTTTAAATCGATCAGTCATTTTTGGGACACCCGGTATATGTTTGTGTGTGAAATTTAGGTAAAAAAGCAATTTTTTAGCCGAAAAATCAAAAAGAAAAGCTTAGTAAAGTGCATTAAAATTGTCAAATAGATAAAAAGATTCGTCTTACAATATATACAAGACAGCAAATGACTAATCCTCTTTCCTTTTCTTGGAATTGCTTTTTTACATCCATATCTGGCCTTAGAAGGGCGAAGTCAGGTGACAATAAAAACCAAGCGGTCGAAAATTCAAAAAATAAAAAGTAAAAACTCGATAATTTTGTTGTTGTTTTGAGTCACGCATAATTTTGAAAATTAGCATTAGGTTCAGTAAAGTATCTAGACATATCAGTCTATAAATAGGAAGAGAGAGGTATAAGTGATAATTCCACAAAACAGGAGTACATAATGCAGGAAGATAGTTTAGGGCATTGGAATTCATTGTTTTGCCCACAGTAAATCCTGGTTTTTGTTCCTAAGACAATGTGACTCATATCACTATGACTTAAAATGCCTCAATTTTAATAATTTGTAATACAACAACAACAGTAAAATCTGGAAAAATGAAATCCGTCTATAATGGAATCTTGTCTTGTAATTGAAAAATCTACATTGTCCCAACAGAAAGAATACCAACAATTTTACTTGCTAAGACGAAAATCTGTATAAAGCGGAATTATTAGCCCCCGGTACGGTATGCTATTTCTTTCTCCCAGCTTATTTTGTGTTGTCCAAAAAATAACGTTACCTTACAGAAGCCAGCCATAAAACAAAGCAATACTATTAAATACTCTATAGTAATTTTTTAAACTTCTAAGCATTGCACATTTTCAATTTTTATACTGTCGTATTGGAAAAAAAAAAAAGTTCTTTTAAATGCATTTTGTTCGAAAACGGCATCTCCATTTATTTTTGAAATATTAATTTTTTTGTAGTTTTTGGAGCCATTTAATATTAGCAACGAAAGTACTTCATTTCTGTAGAAAGTAAAATGTAGAAAGTAGTTGTAAAATATTAATTATATATTTTTGTTTCCATTTTTTCATAACAACCGAAAGAAGATGTAATTAAAATACATGCTATTTTGAAAAAATATAAACGAATGATTTATCTTAACACATGGAGCTATTATAATCTATATTTAATTTTAAGTATATATATTAATCTCTTTCTCTCTATTTTAAAAAAAAGTAACTACCGCTGTCACCGCCGCCGCCGGTTTTGAATATTTTGTGACAGGAGGTCTTTCTTCGTTAATATTAAGAAAAATATTGCATACAAAAATAGGAAAATCGGTGGTATTATAGAGAAATGTTTGATAAACACGCTGATGCAGAAGTTTTCAAATCGAAGAATTATTTTAACCCCTTGGGGACGAGCGACACGTATACGTGCCGTATGAAGAGCTTAGAATCCTTGTTTTTTCTCACCAGTAAAATTTTACTGTAAAATTTGCCTTATTTATAATCAGCGCATTTTCTCGATTCAAGAAGACACAAATTTCTGTTTTTAAAAAACGGTGACAAAAGATTAAAAATTTCGTAAAAGGCTCCCGTCCCGAAGGGGTTAAGAGATATTTAATGCTAAAGTTGGACAAAATCATTCCATTAAAAAAGTTTTATAGCAGCAAAAACTATACATGAGAATGTAATCATTTTTAGATCTTTTTATGCGTTAGAATTTGCCGGTGTGCAGATTGTATTTCTTTTTTTTAATTTGGCTAATTTTTTGAGGTTTTATTTCTATTTTAAATTCAAATTTTCAGCATTTCTAGAGATATTTTTTACAGATTTTAGAAAGTGATATTAATTAAAACTGTTGCCAACTGTATAAACAGCGGAAACAATAATGTTTGCTTCAAAAAAAAAAAAAAATATATATATATATATATATATTTATACGTGTAATAAATTAAAAATTTATTTACACGTGACTATTATAAACAGAAAAAAATATTGGAATTAGAATTAAATAATTATGTACAAAAAGTAGGAACTTATTAAAAATTACGTCATAAAACTATAATTACACGTGAATTTTAAGAGAGAAAGGAATTTGTAAAATAATAAATTTATTAACGTGCGTTAGAAGTCTTAAATAGGAGAAATTACGTCATATTTACGTCACATTACAGTTATTACATAAAACGAACACAAAATAATATTGCAAAACGGTTTAAATTTAGAAATTGCGCTAGACATTAATTTGATATTTTGAGCGGATACTTTTCAACTATTTTTCTTAGGAAAGCGCAAATAATATTTCATTTCTAACACAAGTATTTTCACGTGAATATTAAAAAGAGAAAGAATAGTTTGGTCAAAATTACGGCAGATTAAAAACAATTAATTTAACATGTCTCATTTAAAAGAACTTTCTTTTCGCTTTGTTAAAAAATACCAGGAAACAAAGATTCTGTTTACTTAATTCCTTTTATATTAGCTTATTTTGAAATGTTGTTACACGTGTCTACGTCATCAAGTTATTTTTATTTCGACGTTTTATTTGTATTTTTATTAATGTTGTACTAATTTATTTGTTCTTTCGTTATTTAAAATAAAAATTGTATCAATTTGTATAATTTGGCGAGTGGTTTGGCGATTTATATAATTTGGCGAAATTAGTCGACGGGATAATCAAGTAGTACCGCAGCGGATTTGGCGTTAAAATTTCCCCAATCAAAGAGAAATGAATAGAAATCCGTTTATAGGGAGATCGCCACTGTTTTTTAAATTATAATTCAATCTTTCGAAATCTTTTTAAAGCCGATCACATTAGCGTGCATTTAGAGTCTGGGGTGACTGGACGGGGGTTGGTGAGCGTAGCTCGTAGGGGCCGAGCCCCCTAGTGTTACAAACAAATGAAGGCCCATGAATCATTAAACAGCCGTTTTTTTTGGTCGAGTTTCTTTAACAAAGGCATCTTTCTGCTGCATTTGTGTATTATTTCGTAATAGTGACGTCCTATGCCTACTTTACTGTAGATGTTTAAGAGTGGATCGTAAATGTGGAATTCTTAAGCGGATGCGAGTGACGTCCATTTTGCATAAAATAAAAGCGTGTGCTATAAGTCTTAAAATTTAAATATGTTTTGTACTATTTATATATACATATATTTATTTTTTTTATCGGGGGCGGCACTAAATTTTGAAAAAGCAGAATTCCTGTTTTCTAGTTTCCGCTTTTTTTTCGATCTCTTTTCCCAGCCTTTAATGAATAAATATTTCATAAAGCTGATTATGTATTTCAATATTACGTATTTCAGTGTTACTCATTTTAATTTTAAAAATAAGCCGGCTAGTAGAAACTTCGTAAATTTAGTTTATGGAGGAAGGGGGCGGGCAAAATCCGCGTTTGCCTCGGGTGAAATAAAAAAAAAAAAAAAAAAAAAAAAAAAAAAAGCTAGTTTCGACCCTGTCCGAACTGTTTAAAGAACTTAGTTTCTGGAATTTTCCAGATAAGAATTCGGCGCCAAATTTGATTTCTAGGTTTATTATCTTCGGGGTTCTTGTCGCTGTGAATCAAAAAGCACTTTAGTAAACTTGAAATGAAACTGTAAAACTACTTTCCTATTATTAAAGGAATCGATGAGGAAAAGGTCTCTATTATTTTATAGCAGTGTGTATTTTCATTGTTATTTCGGTAAAAATTCGTAAGTCAAAAAGCACTTTAGTAAACTTGAAATGAATCTGTAAAATTACTTTCCTAATATTAAACGAGCCGATGATGATTAGGTTTCTATTGTTTTATAACAGTGTGTATTTTCATTGTTGTTTCGGTAAAAATTCGTAAATCTAGCGAAAATTTCAAGTCATTAAAATTGTATAAAATAAGTTCGCTTGTTTGAAGAAGCATAGTATACATAAAGCATAAATTCTATGCAAGTTTTATTCATTCAGAAATAGCATTATTTTAAACATAACTGATTTTCCCCTGAATAAAAAATATTTCTTACTAGCAAAATTTTTAACAATTTCCGGTGTGAATATTCTATACCTAACATCTAAAACTGCAGACCAGAACAATAAAGACGATTTTACAAAGCAGCAAATACTATTACTTTTATTTAAGCGAAATAGTATTGGAGAACGGATAACAATCCGAGATATCAAGAATAAAATGTAACCAAACAAAGCGGCAGAAAAAGAAAAATTCAGCAGGAGTGCGCGGGAGAGGGTGTACTGATCTTTCGCTTACCTGCAGGCAGTGAGCAGAAAGAACATCTCTTATCCTCGAACCCAAACCTTCTCCACAGAAGATTCCAAGGAAAAAAAAAAAAAAAAGAGAGCGAAGATGGAAAAATCTTTTCACTTCACTTCGATGGACAAGAAGAACCGGAAGGCTACTCTCCTTCTTTTAGCAGACGATCAATGTGGACGCAGACGAAAACAACAACCATTCCAAGTTCGGTTTATGGAGCTATATGCATAAATATTTAAACTCCAATGCAAAAATATGTTGTGTATCGTGTTTTCTCGATAAATTTATATAAAAACTGAAGAGTTTAAGGAATATTTGATTTGGAAAAATTATCGTTTTATTGAAATCCACTACCTAGTATAAATAAATAGTATTTGGAAAATGCTTAAGTTGTTTAACAGAGCGAAAATACAATTCAGATATTGTACATTTTTAGTTAAAAATAGAGTCTATATAGCAAAAGATAGGGAATTGAAAATTTGTATTTATAGCAGAGGTGATTGAGTTGCAGGATTGTTCTGTTCACTATTATTTTAGAGCAATATTGGTCTTATTTAATCACAGAATTTATAAGGCGAATATTATTATAAAATAAAAGCGATTCCAAAAATTCAAAAACACAAACACACTTGATTTTCGAACCACATTTCATTAAGGAACTAATCAAACAATTTTAACGACTGTGCTGTACAAATATTAATGTTGTGTACTACACGAGAACTACAGGGTGTCCCAAATGTCCCTGACACATTTTAAAATTCAATATGAAATCAAGTAATTGCCGTACAGGAGTGCGGTATGGAATAAAACTCTTCACTCCATGAAAAGTTTTCTTCAAGCAAATAGAAATAATTAGCTCCAATCTTCGGTCCCAGATGGCGCCACTTGTCCGTATGTTTGGTTTCAAACATGCATTTTTTCTGATTTTCAGATTAGTTTTGACGCAGTGACACAGAAATGAAGAGTCTCATTCTTATTCCCCTTTTCAGTCGTCATTTCTGTGTCACAGCGTCAAAACTAATCTCAAAATCAGAAAAATACATGTTTGAAAGCAAAATGCCGATAAATGACGCCATCTATGATCATGTTTGGAACTAATTATTTTCATTCATTTGAATAAAACTTTTCATGGTGAGAAGTAGTTTCAGTAAAAACCGCACTTTTGTACGACATTTACCTGCTTTTATATTGAATTTAAAAATGTGTCAGGGATTTTTGAGACACCCTGTATTTTATATAAATCTATTTATATGAAAATTAGTTTATTATAGATTATGCTGTGTTTGATTTTTTTTTATGTATTCCTCGGGAAAACTATGCACCAATTCAAAAGAGAAAATTCTGTATTCGGTCTTAATAATGTATTTAAATTTCTAAGCTGTACGGATATTTTTGCGACATGACAGTTAGAACGCTGGCACAAAAAATGGAACGCGTGAATAGAAAAGGCTAGTAGATTTCAGTAATTTCAGTAGATTTCAGTAAAAGATAGTAGACTTCAGTATACATGTAAGATTAAAGTTAAAAATTTTAAAACTCTGCGTAGTCTTCTAACAGCTAGTGCAGACCTATATTAATCTCGTAATAAGTAAACGTTACTCATCTTACTGATTTGGCTATTTTATGTCACAGAGATTTCTGAAGAATCAAACATTGCCGCACTCGTGGTGGAGAAATGATGATTTATCTATATATTATTATAAACATTAATTTTATTTAATGCAGTACACACTTATCTGTAATTTGGTATTTTTAGTTTTGATTACCGGAATATTTGGTGTTACACCTATAACACAAAATTTATGATCATTTTTCTTTCTATTTCTTTCTTCAGCATTTCATTAATTTGTATGATTTTGTTTGTGTGTGAAGTAACTTTTCTGAATAGCCACAGCAATACAGGGCATAATCGTCGAAAAGGAAAGTTTAAAATACTAAATAAAAATATAAAAAACAAATTAAAATCAATCCACGCTTAATATAAACAGTTCAAATCAATAGCTTCTTTTTTTTTTTTTAACACTTTCCAACAAAGTTGAAAAGTGTTTATGAATTCGGTTTGTCTGTCCATCTGTCCACGCACTAACTCCCGTAAATATACTCGGATTTCCATGCAATAGATATATGGTAATGATGCTTACCATGGCATGTTATATGAAGTGTGTAGCATTAATAGTTAGTTCATTTACAGGGGCTCTCAAAAGATTTCCGTTACATTATTCGGATTTTCATGCAATTGATTTATTTAGGGTCACCAAAGCATGTTCGGTATTGTGTATGAAGTATATAGTTAATAGTTCATTTACAGGGGCGCTCAAAAGAATTCAGTTACAGTATGGCGTATGGGGAAAAATCGTTTGCAGACTATTTTAAAGGCATTACGCTATTTCAAATGTATGGAAACTGACATAAATCTTTTAATTTCCCTGCAAGATGATTACGACAGAATAGGCATTCATAGCATTTGTCGTTCATTTACAGGGACACACAAAAGAAACCGGTTACAGTACTGTCTTTGAGCAATAATGGCTGGAAGTGCGCTTTTAATTTCGGTATGCCCTTTTAAGTTGAACTAATTTTTTGCCTGTGACTCGTTGCATATAAATTCTATTCCTCGTATACAGGGCTGCACAAAAGAATTCACGTACCACTCTACTTATCAACGGAAATTGCAGGAGGGAAATTTTCAACTGACGTATGTATTTCTTAAATGATATAAATTTTAGCATGCATGTAGTTAAGAGGCTACTTCAGTCAAATGGAAAGACCCGTTCGCTAATGTTAATCCTATGGAAGAAATTTATAAAGATATCTCGGTCGCATTTCAATATTTTTGAATGATTTCTTTTGCATTAGACAGCTGAGATCGATCTGTACAAAGGTTGTTTTTGACTTTTTCGATTTTGTTTACAGATATTTTTTATGGGGACACTTTCATTTTCGGAACTGGTTTCGAAAATGAAAACATCCTCATAAAGAAAATCTGCAATGAAAATCTAAAAAGTAAAAAACGGCCTGCATACAGATTGATCTCAGCTATCCGATGCAAAAGAAATCATTCAAAAATATTGAAATGCAACCGAGATATCTTTATAAATTTCTTCCATAGGATTAACATTAGCGAACGGGTCTTTTCGGCTGACTGAAGTAGCCTCTTAATAGATACAAATCTATATATTCTATACAGAGCTTCTCAAAGAATTCTGATAATTTTCAGATTGTAGATGGGAAAAGTTGAAATTAGGTTTTCAAACATGTTACGAGTTTCCATAGGGTTGAATTAGACATAAAATTTTAACTTATGAAACGGTGCAGCTTTATTACATTATTCTGAATGTGTTGGAAAGGGTTACATAATCTATGTTTGACACATGATTTTTTCTTTCTTGTTTTAAAATCTGTTCGAAAATAACCAGTTTTTAAAATGGATATTGTTTAGAATTGCGTAACCTTTCCAAAGGTTACTGCCATTTTTAAAAGAAACATATTTGACAATCTGTCGGTTATAAATTGGTTTAGATAATGAAAACCGCAGTGTACCTATACACATTATCCCATAAGAACACGCGAATACACCCTTTTTTTTATGCAGTCTTTTCAAGGAAATGAAGTGAATACAAACTCTTCTTTAATAACCATCCAAACTCTTAAAAAAGAAATAGGGATAGTAAAAGGGGAAAAATATCTTCCTTCGACCAAACGATTTCAGCTACCTCCAATTATACGTAAAAAAGAAATTATACGGTAAGAAGACAAAAAGAGGAAAAAATATATTGCCATAAAAAATAATGAGTAAAAAATAGCCAGAAAGAACTTTTTTTCTAAGAGAAAAAATATAAAAAGCATATTAGTACAGATGGTAAAAAAATGGAAGATAGAGGAACATTCGAAAAATGAATTTAACGACAGAGCATTCAAATTTTCTCCGCTATTAGAAAAGAAACGGACAAGGCGGTTTTCGATTGAATTTATTTCCCTAAAAAAGGGATTATTAAAAAGTTAAAAATGAGAGAATGAAATATTTAAAACAACGCGAAACTATTTTATGCGCACAGGAAACGTCATTTGAAAAGATCTTACGCCTTTTCTACCGCTTATTCTGTATTTTAAGGGTATTGCGACATAGGATTATTTTTGTTTCAGAATTTTACATGAAATTTGTATAAAATATATATATATATATATATATATATATATATATATATATATGTAATGTAAATTGAAGTTATTTTACACTCCTTAAATAGTTCCTTTTTTTATATAAATTAATTTTTTTAAAGATTTGAAATGCATTAGTTTTTTTAGGTGCGTTCGTAATTATATATATATATATACGCTGAACCTATAGTCATCGTCTGGTGCGACCGTCTGTCGATCTGTCCGCATATAACAGCGCAAAAACTACGCAACCGAATGGTTTGAAATTTTATATATAGAACCGTTGCAGAATTTTGTCGAGTTATTTCATATTTTATGAAAATAGAATCAAAACTTAAAAATATATTAATGAAAATTTTCTCCATTCTATTAAATTTATCATTAATTCAATGATATCCCATGATAAGTAATGATTCTACAAGGCTGCCACGGGGATTGAGTCCTATTTAAGATGGAGTCCTACTATCTCCGTATTACTGAATTTAATATAAAGAATCGTAATAAATTTTGTATTCGTGGATTTTTGCATAAAAGTGCAACAGTTAATGCACCAAGATCTGAATATTTATAAAACTAACGAACGCACCTCATTTGCCACCTTTGACGTACAATTTCCGACTTGTTTTAAGTTTAAACGAACTTTTGACTCATAGTGTATTAAGTAACCTGTTTCACCACCCCCCCCCCCCCCCCCGCTAAAAGTTCATCGTGATTAAACATTTGCAAACTTCTTGAATTATTCATGCATACAGTTTTCTCTCCCCCCCCCCCTCTCTCTCTCACACACACACAGAATTTTGTCGAGTTATTTCATATTTTAGGAAAATCGAATCAAAATATTAGAAGATATTAATAAACGTTTTCTTCATTCTTTTAAACATATCATACGTAATGAATTCAATCATATTCGGTGATAGGTAATGATTCTAGGTTGCCGCCATGGTGATGACGTCTTATTTAAGATGGAGTACTATGATTTCCGTATTACTGAATTTAAAATATAGAATCGTAATAAATTTTGCATTCTTGCATTTTCACATAAGAGTGCAACAGCTATTGCACCAAGAACTGAATATTTATAAAACTAATAGTGGGAACGCACCTCATTTGCCACGTTTGACGTACAATTTCCGATTTGTTATAGTATAAAAAGGAATTAATCCATTGTGTTTATAAAAAACTTATTTACTTTTAAATTTTTGACACGAATTTTAAATAAAGATTTACACTTAAGGCTATTCTCAAATCCAAAAGGATAACTTTATAACATAAGTTTTAATTTATTTTTGTTCGGAAATGCAGGAAACTAACAGGTGTTGTTGTTCAGAAACTATGTCATCGAACTGTTTTTCCGTTCTTTTGCAAACGCAATTAGATCTTTCAGAAAATAGTGTCAAAGTGGACGTTTTGAACCAAATTTCCGTGCGAAAGAAGAATAACCACTCAATAAAGGTGGGTGGGGGGACGTCTTTGTCACGTGGTCAAAATCGCTTATAACTCAATAGGTAATTGATTGATTAAAAATGGAAAAAACAGTTCGATTCCAAAATATGCTTCCATAGTCAGGTCTTCCAATTGTATACCGTTCCGTTAAAAAATAAATTTGTCGAAACGTTTTGCGCTTGTTGAGCAGAGCAGTTGAGATAGGGGAAAAAAAAAAAAAAAAAAAAAAAAAGACGCAGAGAATGTCTTGAGAACCTACATAAATTCCACGCGGACATAAAGAAAATAATAAAAGAAAGAGCAAAACCCTTCAGAATGAAAATTAGAGAGATTTTGCGTGTAATGCAATTCATGATAAACGGAAAAAAGAAAGATAGAGAGAACTATATTAACGGAGATAAAATCTTTCCTCAAATAATTCAGTCTTTAAAACACAAATTTTTGACATATTATAGCTCTTATTCTCCAAAGATAGAGATTAACCGGAAATTCGGTTTCATTTTCGGTCCAAAATCAGAATTTCGGTGAAAATTCGTATTCGGCGAAAATGCGGTTGAAAATTCGGCTGGACCGAAACTACTTGTATTCCAACATTTTCGTTTCTTTTTTCAGAAATTTCAACATGAATCATTGATTTGAGATGTATCGACTCAAATGAGACACTCTTTATTTATTGCTATGAACTTCACTGTTTATAATTATCAGTCATGAATCACTCAAGACGTGAGTGCAAATTATAAAGCAATGAATGCCTCTATGACTAAACTCTGAAGAAGCTTTTCATGTGCTCATTAAAAGCTGCAGATTTAACAGTAATAGAAATTATTTAGTTTGAAATAGCAGAAGTATTTCGAATACTCTTTGAGAAAGTTATAGTATAACAGATGATTATTTACAAAGAACATTATACAAGATAAATCGAGGTGAATTAATTACATTTTATATTATATGAAAATAAAAAGTTTTGGTCAGAGACACAGCGAGCCAACTTGGGCCAAACGTATAATTAATTAATAATTATGTATATTTAATAAACAAGCATAATTAATTAATAATTATGTATATTTAATAAACACGTATAATTAATTAATAATTATATATATTTATGTATGTATTAATAACTTAGTTTGAAATATTATTTGCAACAATATGATTGTAAGTTATTAATAACTTAATTTTTTTTTTTTACATTTTCGTTTTCGGTTGAAAATAGGAATATTACAGAAATTCGGTTTCGGTCTATCCTAATTCAGAGGTACTTACACTTCTTTATAAAAATATATTTGACAATCTGTCGGTTATAAATTTATTTAGATAATAAAACTCACAGTGCACTTACACACAATTACTCATAAGCACAAGTGGATATACTCTCTTTTTAAGAAGTCTTAAAAAACAAATGAAGGGAATACAAACTCTTTCTTAATAACCGTCTAAGCTCTTTAAATAAAAAAGTAATAAAAAAGAAGCGAAGAATAATCTCTCTTCGACCAAACGATCTTAGCTACCTCCAATTATACGTAAAAAGAAAATTATACGGTAAGAAGACAAAAAAAAAAAAAAGAGGAAAAAATATGTTGCCATAAAAAATGAGTGAAAAAAAAAAAAAACTCTGAAAGATTTATATATATATATATATATATTTATATTTAAGTATATTAGTACTGTTGGTAAAAAATAGAAGATAGACAACATTCCAAAAATATATTTAACGACAGAGCATTGAGATTTTCGCCGCTATTAGAGAAGAAACAGACAAGGCGGTTTTCGAATGAATTTATTTCTCTAAAAAAGGGATAATAATACCTTTTAAGGTTAAAGAGGGAGAGAGCGAAACATTTAAAACAATGTGAAACTGTTTTATGTACAGGAAGCGTCATTTAAAAAGATTTCGTGCCTCCCCACCCCTTATTCTGTAATGTGACATAACAGAATATTTAAAAAAAAAATTTTTAATATGAAATTCATATAAAAAAATACTTACTTTTTATATGTAATGCAGATAGATTGAAATTATTTTACAGTCATTAAATATTTCGGAGAAAAAATGTTTAAAAAAAAAAAAAACCTGAAATCCATTACATTTTTTGCAGTATTAAAAAGCAATTAATGATCCATTGTGTTTTATAAAATCTATTTAATTTTAGGTTTTTGGTAAGAAGACATTAAAATTAAACAGATTCGTTTTCGAAGAATTTGTTTGAGGGAAAAATGACGCACAGGAATGTCTTGACAACTTACGTCAATTTTATGTGGGCGTAGAGAAAATAAAATAAAAAAAGGATCAGAAAGATAATATGGACATACCTATCAAAGCCAGAGAATGAAAATTAGAAGGATTTCACGTGTAATGTAATTCACGGGGGGGGGGGGGATATAAAATGTTTTCACAAGTGAGATATTGCGCTAAAATAAGGACTTTTTATAATATGACATAATACCGACATAAACATACACAGGCACAATAAAACCAAGTTAAAATAAATATTAACACAAGTTAAAATAAATATTAAGTGCACAAGTTAAAATAAATATTAAATAAATTTTTATTACGTATTTCACATTACAAAGGTAAAATGAACATTTTTTTAAACCTTCTTAAACGTCTTAGGGCTTTTCTACATTTTTGTAAAAATCTCAGGATTCATTTGTCGTAAAAGCGTACTGTTTCATGCACTGTATCTACTATACGTAAGTTGTATGTATTGTATGTAACTGTAACTTATTTATAATATAAGCCTGATGTGTGCGTTGTTAATACTTATATGCAAACATGTATCATTCAAGATACATGTATGGTTAAATGCATAAATCTAAACATGAATGTATGAAGATCTATAGATAAAGATGTATCTATATGTATGTACGTAAGTTACTGAGGGTGTTCACACATTTCGCAAGGATTTTTGAAGGAAAAAAAAAATATATATATTTTTTTTAGTAAATTTAATCTATAGCACTTTAGTCGAGCTATCATATTACACCTTCATTTCAAAGATAAAAAGCTAATAAAATATATATAGAAGCTCTATATCTCAAGTTGAAGCGACATATTCATCATAAAAAAATAAATAAGCAAATATGAGTACTTAATTCACAATACATTTCTTTACTAGGTGCAAACATACATAAGTTTTAAAAACATTTAAAACAATCAAGATGTTAAAAACATTGGAGTCAGAAGATGTTAAAAACCCGAGCGCTTTCAACTAAAACATTAGTCATCATCAGGGGAACTGCTGCAGCCTGAAAGACAACACTTTCTTTCCTCCCCAGCCTCCTTTTTGTGATTTTTGGTTTCGCCCTCTGTATTTAACCGTATTTTGTATACTCTGTTATTTGTTGACCGAATATTCGGTATTCGGCCAAAATCACTATTCGGTGCATCCCTAACAATTATTATTATTATTATTTAAAAAGAAAAAGTTTTACACTAAAAACAATTTTTACAAAAAAGTTAAAAGTGGGAAAAATTCGCCAAAGAATCTACAAAAGTGACCAAATTTATTGACATTAACAAAAATGTACTTCAATACAGCAAACGTCCTCGCTTCTTACAAAACCAATATTTGATTCGTACAAAGGTATAGCGAAAAAAAAAAAAGTGGGTAAAAAGGGTTTTATTTTTTGTTTTTTTACTTTTTTGTCAATTTTTCTTTCGCGCACATTTGTTTTCT
The DNA here is from genome assembly GCA_963932465.1 of Maratus speciosus. Classification (NCBI taxonomy): domain Eukaryota; kingdom Metazoa; phylum Arthropoda; class Arachnida; order Araneae; family Salticidae; genus Maratus; species Maratus speciosus. The sequence continues at coordinate 21,870,245 of OZ010799.1, read as the reverse complement.
TCCAAGCTGAGGGATTTTTTATATAAACTCTTTGAAGTTACTGGTGGAAGCAAGCTATTACTCAATTGGAAATCCGCCAAGAACAAGACAGAAGCGATATTTGATTGAAAATTAAGTTTTTTATTTCGAGAGGGAATTTTATATGACAGATCCTAAAGTGCTGGTCACTAAAAATAAATATGGCTAATGTTTTTCGATATATATTTTTAAAGCCTGGTGGTATTTTTGTTTTTTTATAGTCAGAGTTAAAAATAGAGTTATTAATTTTAAGATTAAAAATAGGTTTTTCTTCGAGTAAAGTTTATGGAGTTCAGTCATTATATTATTGAATAGAATGATTGTAGTCAAATTATTATTTAACAGTGTAAGTTAGAATTTTAAGGTACATGTATGCCTTTAAAACGTCAATTTCGATAAAAAATTTAAGTTTTTTAAATTAACCCTTTCAATACCGCTTTTTATTTCAATTTTGAGAAAAAAATTACTTTTATGTTAAGAGTGTTCTCAAATCCAAAAGGGCAACTTTCTGACATAAGTTTTAATTTATTTTTGTTCGAAAATGCATGAAACTAGCTGGTTTTGTTGTTCAGAAACTATGTCATTGAGCTGTTTTTTCCATTTTTTTTGCAAACGCAATAGATCTTTCAAAAAATAGTGTCAAAGTGGACGTTTTGAACCGAATTTCCGCACGAAGGAAGTAAGAGACTCGAGAGCGGGCGAAAAACGGGTTTGTCACGGTATCAAAATTCCTTCTAACTCAATAGGTAATGGATGGGATCAAAAAACGAAAAAAACAGTTCAATTCTAAATCGCTTCCATGGCCAGGCTTTCCAATTTTACACCTTTTCGTTAAAAAATGAATTTGTAAATGCGTCAAAACGTTTTTCGCTTGCTGAGCAGAGCACTTAAGAACAGCCTTAATAATGTTAATAGTAGCAATCCAAATAGACTTACTGAAGTGTCACGAATATGTCATTGTCTGAAATCTAACGAATGTAGTTATTTTGAGTACTATTCGATTCATATTCATTTGGCAATTGGCTAAAGAAAAGTTTTTGGTGACTTTGGAAAACATCGTATTACAGCAGAATTTAAAAGGTATTATCACTTTCATATATTTTTTTGCGTTTTATCGCACATGAAAAGTATCCTATATTATATTTTTATCGCACATGAAAAGTATCCTATATTATATTTTTTTGCGTTTTATCGCATATGAAAAGTAGCCTATATTTTAAATTTAAAGAGCGAAATACATGTTTAAGGCTGTTCTTAAATGCTCTGCTCAACAAGTGAAAAACGTTTTGACACATTTACAAATTCATTTTTAACGGAAAGGTATAAAATTGGAAAGCCTGGCCATGGAAGCGATTTAGAATTGAACTGTTTTTTCCATTTTTTGATCTATCAATTACTACCTATTGAGTTATAATGAATTTTGATCACGTGATAAACCCATTTTTCGCCCGCTCTTGAATCTCTTTCTTCCTTCGCGCAGAAATTCGGTTCAAAACGCCAATTTTGACACTATTTTCTGAAAGATGTGTTGCGTTCGCAAAAAAAAAAAAAAAAAAAAAAAATGGAAAAAACAGCTCAATGACATAGTTTCTGAATAACAACACCAGCTAGTTTCATGCATTTTCGAACAAAAATAAATTAAAACTAATGTCAGAAAGTTGCCCTTTTGGATTTGAGAACACCCTTAAGAAAACAACAATTTTTCTGTTAATTTTATGCTATTAAAAAAAATAATAATAAACTTTTTGTGTTTTTGTCACATTTGCATGACTTTTTAATAATAATTATCAATTTTAAACTTAAAATTTACAAATATTTTTTTAAAAAAATGATTCGAAGGCATACGGAAAATACGAAAAATAAATTATAAAAATTAAATAAACTGGTTATACTGGTAAATACTGGTAGGTTTACCATTGTGTTTTTCTGCTTCCAGTACTCCATGTTTTTATAGCTTAAGGAGCAGGAAAACACAATGATAAACCAACCGATCAACCACTAAAATCGGGACTGCAGATGATTTGCACAAAGGTATGACCTGGCAGAACAGTTGCATTTTAGTATGCTAATCGAGTTCTGTCTAACATTGAATTTTCAGTCGTCAACTCGATGAGGTGACGATCTGTGCAACCATCTCCCGGTGTACTTTATTAAAAATTTATTAATCTTCTAAGCATAACTAAAACCAGGCAATAAGGCAGCTTTTACTTTTATTTAAAATATTTGTTTTCAAACGTTTCTATGATCCCTACTCTAAAATCGCCTAAAACAAGAGCTTCCTTTTTACAAATATCCACTTTTCTCCCAATAGCAAAAAATACTTCTGTATTCTTTGAGCTAACACTAGAAAAACCGACCCGCAAAATTCGAAAGCAAATACAACTCGAGCATATAAAAATACCACAAAATTTTTAAACAAACGCCCTTCAGTATATATTTACATACACAAATTCACACATTTTTTGTTCACTTTTTTTAAAGCTGGCTTAAAAAATGGAGAGAAAAGAGAAATTCCCAAATCCACTTTTCTCTCATAATAATAATAATAATAATAATAATAGAGAAAAAGGAGGAGAAAAAAATTCACTTAATGAAGATACTAAATTAAAAATCAGTCATGACGTTAAAACTAATTAAGGGGATTAAGTTTCGGTACATTAGCGTAACACAGGCAGTGGATCAGGGCTCTAGCACATTACATTAAGTGCATTTAAATTGGCTAGAAAGAAACTGAAGTGAAGAGAGGGCTTTGGATAATTCAGGAAGTTGAAGTCAATTATCCGGCAATCAAACTGCATTTAGCAATTCTTCCTATGAGCGTTGATTGGAGTTGATTGCCCGCTTGATCTCCAGACCCCCCCCCCCCCCCCTTTCCACGGTCTACCGTCTTGGAATTCTTTCAAACTTTTTTTTTTTCTTTTTTGACTCTCGGGTAGATATATAATTCGTGTGTCACTATTTAAGAGTTTCGAGAAAGGAAAAAAAAAAAAAGGGAGAAAAAAAACTTCCATATTTTTTATAATAGAGTTAGAGATTTAAAAAAGTTAAAGCTGAGACGGAGCGAGATCAAGCTGAGATTATAAAAGAGGATAGAATTATCCAGTCCTGAATTATCCAGTCAGGATAAAAATTAAAATAGTTAAATGAGTTTTGGTATAGGGCAATTCCATCGTAACTGACGCAACATTTGATCACCGAATTTTGTTTTCAAAACTATGTAGAAAATTTACTAATAAAGCTAGAACAACTTTTTACAATTTAAAATATTTCTCACTAAGGACCCCGGTGAATAACCCACATACCTGCAGATTATTTCAATCTCTCTTTGAGTCCCAAAAATTGCAATTCAAAATTCTGTTACTGACGTAACATAAAATAGACACATTTTTTCAGCCTTCATTGAAGTGTAAAAATTATCAAAACTATCCCGTTAAAAAAAGTGATTTAATGTTCTCAACAACCCTAAGTAATGCCAAATTATAACAGTAACTTGTTTAATTAATTTCTGAATAATAAAAAAGAAAAAAAAATGGTCTTTACACGTGTAACTGACGTAACTTTTATTGTGTAACTGACGTAACATTATTATGACTTTACAAAGACAATAAATTTACAATGACTTTTTATTAGGATTTTATTATAGAATATAAAAATATCAAGTTTTTCAATCATACCATTAAATTAAACATATTATAAACTTTAGCCCCCCCCCCCCAAAAAAAAAAGATGATTTTCTGTGGAATTGCTCTATCTTTCTTTTTATAGTTACCGCGCTTGAATTCAGATTTATGAAGATTGAAATATTTCTATAGCAATAAAACAAAAATAGTTCTTGAGTTACACTGAAATATCGCTCATATGCGCATACAATTTCCGGATGAATCGCACAGATTCATTAAAGCCCGTGTGGTTCAGGGCTGTAATTTTGATCTGTCAAAACTAATTTTAATCGGGACAGTGTCTTTGTTATTATTTTAAGCATGATTTAATTCAGACTACTTAGAAAGTGAAATGTGTTGCCAAAAGATATAAACAGCTATGCAAAGAAACCAGGTGAACATTTATACTTGTTTATATATGTATATAAACATTTTATTCATACATATTACTGTTGATTTTAAATACAATTTACTTCTGTTTTATGTATACAAAATAGATAAATGGCTTCTTTATATTCAATAAATTGTATAGCCAAGGCCCTTATACTGGAAAAGTACAGAGTAAGGTTTTCAAAGGTTTTTTTTCTCTTTTGAATGAAAACGAGAACTGCCGTCAGTTTTTCTGCCTTGAAGGCACACCTGCTAAAGTAATACGGCTCTTAAATGTAAATAAACTTTACAGTACTTATGAGCAGCGGATTTAGATTCTGCTGCAATTTTAAATCATTAGTTTTATAATCGGAAAATTTGTCCTAAATATTTACGGAAGTTTAAAATTTCCTTGACATTTCCCTGACAATTCAAGGACATAAACATTTCACTGACTTTTCTAGGTTTTCCAGGTGGATAGACACCCTGTTAAAATATGTTATCATTGAGTGATATATAGTTAATTTCTCTTTTCTATACTTTTTTTTCTCTCCCGATCACATTTTTCAGCTTAAACTTCAGGGCCAGCATATTAAAATGATTTTTATGCAATAGCAAAATGAGAAACTAAAGAAAAGAAAAAATATATAATATTTTTCTCTTTCCTTGATATATCATTTAGATTTCCTAATATATTTCTAACATATCACACACATAAAAAGTAGTGTCAGTTTGATAGATTTTTAATATTCGAGTTCTGATTTTATTGTCCGGAATTTAATTTTGGTGGTAACCGAAAGACAGACTTATTAAATATATTTTTTATCCTCCAAAAACTATTGCTTTCACAACGATAGAAAGAAAATAAAAACCCAGCAAAATCCTATGTGAGAATGAACTGAAGAGTTTGCAAATGTTTAATTATGATACACATAACTCTGCAATATTTCTTTTTCTCTTCGATTTAGGTGAAAATTTAACAAATGCTCGCGCGTCAAAATTAGTTTGGTAGAAAAATTAAATTTGCCGTACATTATTGAATTTTTTATTATTGTTTTTAACAATTTAACAAATATTTTTATTTCTATAAAACATAAATAAATAAATACAAAAAGAAGTGATAAGGCTAAATTTATTACAGGATTCCTAAACCACGATCAAACTTAAGTCAAATTTCGTCATTTCAACTATTTGGTGCATTATAAAACATAAATAAATACAAAAAAAAAAAAAAAAAAAAAAAATGATAGACTAAATTAATTACAGGGTTCCTAAACCACGATCAAACTTAAGTCAATTTTCGTCATTTCTACTATTTGATACATTATAAAGCATAAATAAATAAATACAAAAAGAAGTGATAGACTACATTAATTAGAGAGTTCCTAATCAATGATCAAATCTAAAACGATTTTCGTCATTTCAAGTATTTGGTGCTTTTACATGAAGAAAGGTTAAGGGCTATATTTTTACTTAAAGTTAACTAAAGGTATTTTCATTTTTACCCCCCCAAGTTCTAATAAATATCAAAGTATGCAGCTGGAATGTACGAATATTCACTAGATAAAGTGTGTTGACAAAGGTATTTAAATGAAAAATTCATTGCTAGTATATTAGAAATACTTTACATCACACACCAGGAAAAATTAAAAACAGAATATTTTTATGTCTGTTGATCACTTACATTTCTAATATATCATATAAAAAAGAAAAAAATGTCAAGTTGATATATTTTTAATATTCTCGCTGTAACTTTATTCAACGGCGTTTAATCTTAGTAATGACAAAAAGGCACACATATTAAAGTTTAAAAATTTTTGTCTCAACTATTAGCCATCAAGGAAAACAAAACTTATAAAAAAAAAAAGAGCCTGAAATTGTACGTCAAACGTGATAAATAAGGTGCGTTCATACTATACTTTTATAAATTATTCAGATCTTAGTGCAATAGCTGTTGCACTCTTATGCGAAAATGCATTAATGCAAAATTTATTACGATACATATATTAAATTCAGCAATACGCAAATAATAGGACTCCATCTTAAAATAAAACGTCATCATCATGGCGGCAACCTAGAATCATTACCTATCACGGGATATGATTGAATTCATTACGTATGATATGTTTAAAAGAATGAAGAAAACTTTTATTAATATCTTCTTAAGGGGTCTCAGGACTCTTAAAATTGAGAAAAACTGAAAAAAAAAAGACCATTTTCAACAGTTAATATCTTAAAATGTAGATGATTTAAAAACATGATTTTTATTGAGATGAAAGATGTAAGTACGCTTTTTTATGTCTTGCATTTAAAAAATGGCAAGTGCATAGAATTAGCATTTATAGGGGGGCTGCAAACTGTCAGATATTTGACAAGCAGAAAATTGGTATAACAGCTTACGCGCAGGATTACAAAATAAATTTTGCAACTAAGATATAAATTTTCATGCCTAGTTATTCTTCAGATTATGATAATTACCCTGAACTTAAATAAATTTGTATTTAAAGCATGTTCATATTTTTAATACAAAGTTGTATTTAGCTAATACAAAATTTTGAAAATTTCAACAGTATAATCAACTAAAAAAATATTTTTTGAACAATGGAAAGGAAATTTTAGGTTCAGTTTATACAGACTAACATGAAACATATGTTTTGAAATTTTATAAAAAAAATATTCAGAAGTTTTTGAGATATCCTGTGCGCTATACCCAAAAATGCCATTTGGAGAAAAATGACTTCAAAATTTCGGAAACGCCGTTTCAGCTATTGAGCGGACATAATTCTAAAAGCCATAACTTCTGTTCTAATGGGAATTTGAAGGAAACAATTGCATCAAAATGTTCTGATTAGATAGGAGTTTAAAATCTAAAAAAATTAAAATTTCGAAAATTTTCAAGCTTTAAGAGTCCCGAGACCCCTTAAGTTTTGATTCGATTTTCCTAAAATAAGAGATGACTCGACAAAATTCCGTGTGTGTGTGAGAGAGAGAGGGGAGGGGCGGGAGAGGGGGGGGATGTAATTCTACAGTATATTTTTCCATTTGATTACTAATGAATTTATAATAAATTATAGGATGGTTAAGAACAAGAAATCTTTTTAAAACACCATCAAAAATTTTTAAAATGCGCTAGGCCTTTCGAAAGATCTGAGTCTTTCTTCGTCAGGCGCGAAGAAAACGTGCTTCTACTATGAAAGCAGCAGCAAGACTGAAATGAGGGATATATATTTTTTTCCCTCCCAATTTTTGCCCCCTCTACTCTGTGTTCTTTTGTTTTGATTATACTCTTCTGTGATTGGCTGTTGTCTTCTACTTTCCTATTGGCTGTTGATTTCTAATTTCCTATTGGCTGTTTCTTCAGCTTGTTTCCTTTCCCTTACCTCTCATTTCAGTCTTGCTGCTGCTTTCATAGTAGAAGCACGTCTTCTTTTCGCCTGACGAAGAAAGACTTAGATCTTTCGAAAGGCCTAGCGCATTTAAAAATTTTTGATGGTATTTTAAGAAGATTTTTTGTTCTTACTTATTCTCTTTTATAGGATGATTATTTAAATCTCATAAACATATAATTTTAAAATATATGTAATAAACTACTTATTTATTTGCATTATTTTCATCGATGAAAATTCTACGTGAATAGTTTGGTATTTAAGAAAAAAGGTCTTATATTTGCTTAAAAACTAATAAAAACCTACGAATCTTTCGCGAAATGTTTTAGGTCGAGATTTTTTCCTGGTTTCGCTTCTGTTTGCCATTAACGCTTAAAAATAATAAAAATAAAATTTTGTTCAACGCAAACTCAAATTTTACTCAGCCTAAGTTCCAATAACTATCACAGTATGCAGCACGAATCTTTATTAGTTAAAATATTTTGACAGTTGTATAAATGCAATCGAAAAGTCAGTATAGTAAAAATGCTTTTTATGCCACAGCACTAGACGATATTATGACGCAATATCTTTATGTCTGCTGATATATCAGATAGTATTCCTAATATATTTCTAAATCTAACATAAAAAATAAACGTGTCACTTTGATAGATTTTTAATAATCTCGCTGTGACTTTATTGTCCGCGGTTTAATTTCAGAGACGACTGAAAGACAGATATATTAAAATTTACATTTTTTTATACTCTTTTATTTCGAAGAACTACCATCGCGTAAAAAATCTTACAGGGTGTTCTCAAATCCAAAAGGGCAACTTTCTGCATAAGTTTTAATTTATTTTTGTTCGATAATGTATAAAACTAGCTGGTGTTGTTGTTCAGAAACTATCTAACTCAGCTGTTTTTTCCATTTTTTTTTTTTTTTTTTTTTTTTTTTTTTGGAAACGCAATAGATCTTTCAGAAAATAGTGTCAAAATGGGCGTTTTGAACTGAATTTCCGCGCGAAGGAAGAACAAGACTCAAGAGCGGGCGAAAAACGGGTTTGTCACGTGATCAAAATTCCTTATAACTCAGTAGGTAATGGATTGACCAAAAAATGGAAAAAACAGTTCAATTCTAAGTCGCTTCCATATCCAGGCTTTCCAATTTCATACCTTTCCATTAAAAAATAAATTTGTAAATGTGTCAAAACGTTTTTTGCTTGTTGAGCAGAGCAGTTAAGAACAGCCTTAAAGTAAGACAGAAAAAAACTAGAAAACAAGAATTCTGCTTTTTCAGAATTTAGTGTCGCCTCCCGATGAATATATATATATATATATATATATAGAGAGAGAGAGAGAGAGAGAGAGATAGATAGATAGATAGATAGATAGTACAAAACATATTTCAGTTTTAAGACTTAAAGCAAACGCTTTTATTTTATGACGTCATTCGTATTCGGAGGAAGAATTCCTCATTACGTCTTAACCCTTTAGCGGGCGAGCTTCAGTCCGCTGGCGACTTTCTCATTTACGATCCATTCTTAAACAGACATAACACATACACACATAAATAACGCCTGCATTCAACAGTTAAAGGTACATATAAATATTATACAGACATACAAACAATAAATACAATATGTGTGTATGTGTGTTTTAATATATATTGTAGTATGAGTGTTTTATTATAATTATCTTAGATCGATGTAATAGTAAAATCTATTCATTGTTGTCCGGTCATCCAAGGCTGTCGTATAGATGGCTGATGACTTCCCTAACATGGTTTATTAGTGAGAAATTGCAGACTCAGGCATCGGGCGGAGTAGCTCAGTGGTTAGAGCAGCAGTCTTGTATACTGTGGTCCCGGGTTCGATTCCTGGCTCTGGCTAATTTTTCACTCCAGTTGGGTTTATTGTATTTATTGTTTGTATGTCTGTATAATATTTATATGTACCTTTATTTGCTAAGTGTTTGGAAATCCGCTTTTATTTGCATTATTTCTTGCTACTTCTTGGATGTTTATTATTATCATTATTCAACGCAAATTCTTAACCCCTTCGGGATAAGCGTCACGCATATGTGCCGTATAAAGTGAGTACGGTCATTATTTTTTATTATCACTATTTCCATATAGTGATTCATCTTTTACATTACAGAATTTCTGCGATTAAATAAGAAAAACATTACTATTAAGAAACAGTGGGACTAAAAAATAAAATTTTGTATACAGGACACAGGACACCTTAGCCCATAAGGGTTAAGTTTTCTCTTTCCCAAGTTCTAAATAGCTAGTATCAAAACATACAATATGTATGAATTTCTGTTAGTTAAAATATTTTCACAGTCGTATTCAACTGAAAACTTCATTACTAGTATATTAGAATTGCTTTTTATGGCACTGCAACGAGAAGAAATTAAAAACAGAATATATATATATATTTATCTCCCTTGATATATTGCTTAGATTTCTTATATATTTTTAAATCCAACATAAAAAATAAACGTGTCAGTTTGATAGATTTTTAATATTCTGGCTGTGACTTTATTGTCCATGGTTCAATTTTAGCGATGACTAAACGACAGATATATTAAAGTTTACAGCACTTCTTTTTCAAACAATTACTAACGCGAAAAAGAAAAAAAAACCTTATTACAAAAACTGCAAGTGTGAATGAACCAGGGAGTTTGCAAATGTTTAATCATGATGCACTGTTTGGTGAAAAAAAAAAAAAAAAAAAAGCATTACTTTTTTTTTCCCCAACTTGGATGAACTTTTAATAAATTAGAATGGCGATATAAAGTTCATTAATGTTTAATTCTTAAAATAGGTCAAAAAATATTTATTGACATGCGAACTTAAAATCCAATAACGAGAAATAAAAAAAAGTCAAGTGTGAGATGCAAAGAATAAAAAAAAAATAAAAATAAGGAAGGCTATGAGAGACAAGTTGAGGAAACAACTTTCTGATTACCCTAATATATTTTCTTCGACTTTGTAAAAAGAAAAAAAAAATGCGCACTTTTTTACACAAAAATGCTTTTTTAATTGCATATACTGAAAATCCACGAGCTCAAATTTTCTTTCAAAAAAAGGTATAAAAAAATTTGTAACCTTTCAATGTCGAGAGGGGTTGAGTAGTAACTTACTGATTTAATAGCAGGTTTAGGTCAATAAAAACCTACTTTAGTAAATGGAATATTTCATCTGTTTTTACTTGAAGAATTTGTCACAGTGAAGCTTTTAATTCCCCCCCCCCCTCTTTTTTTGGTTATCTTTCTTCATGCCAAAAGGGGTTTTCAATTGAAAGGAAAGAGGGAGTGGGGTGGGGGCGGAATTGAAGGTTGAAAATGAAGAAACTGATTGTATCATTGCAAGTAGTGGAAGTTGTAGTGTGGATTGATGTTGAAATGTAGGAAATGCAAAACTACGTGCTGTTTTTTTTTCCTTCTTCACTTCAAAGTTAAAATTAAATCCCTGTCACTTTTTTTTTTTTTTTTTTTTTTTTTTTTTTTTTTTTTTTTTACGTTTCAAGTCAATTTTGGCGCGATTCCTCCCCCCCCCCTCTTCCCTTATATCCAATTTCCCCAGCGTGAAAATGTAGGTGGAGATTTCTTTTTCTTTTGTTTTTTTATTCGGGGGAGGGGGATTTTAGAATGGAATTGAAACGGGGTGTATGTATAATTGACAACTTATGCGCTTTTTATTAAACGAAGATACTAGAACTTAGGAACAGTGAGTAAAAAAAGGAGAGGGAACAAGTCGAATTTATTTCGGATGAAAATGGCTAGAAGGTATGTAATAAGCAAGCGTCGATTTAAATTTCTTTTATAGCTTTATTATTTTTTTAATGGAATAATTGTTTAAATATTTGCTATAATAAACTGACCTTTCAATGCCGAGAGGGGTTGCGTAGTAACTTACTGATTTAATACTTTAATAGAAGTTTAGGTCAATAAAAACTACTTTAGTAAATGGAATATTTCATGTTTTTCCCTTGAATTTGACACTGTGAAGTGCCCCCCCCCTCCCTTTCACACCATAAGAGCTTTAAGGTGAAAAAAAAAAGAGTGTGTGCATGTGTGTGTGTGTGTGGGGGGGGGGGGAATTGGAAGTTAGAAATGAAAAAAAAAAATGGTTGTATCATTGATGCTGAAGTACAGGAAATGCAAAAATACGTGTGATTTCCCCCCCCCCCCCCCATCTTTAGTTTAACTGAAAGCTAAAATTAAATCCCCGTGTCACTATTTTTTAAGATCCGAGTCAATTTCGGGGTGATTTTTTCCCCTTTTAAATCCAGTTTCCCCAGCGTGAAAACATAGTCTCAAATACTCAACTCTTTTTTTTTTTTTTTTTTTAATGGAATTTAAACGGGGTGTGTGTATAATTGACAACTCTTGCACTTTTTATTAAACGAAGATGCCTTTTTTGGGGAGGGGGGGGGGAGGGGGGGGGAGGAAGAAGTCGAATTTATTTTTAACAAAAAGGGCTAGAAGGTATGTAATAAATGAGAGGAGATTTGAGCTTCTTTCTTAGCTTTATTTTGTATGAAATAATTGTTTAAATCTGCAGAATTTTTTTTTTCTAGTAATGTAATATTTCTGTTTTATTTTCACGTCTAAATACCGAATTAGTCTCATTCACTTTTTACACACTACTTTATTTAAAAGGGATAGTTTTAGACGACTTTATCTTCTTTTTTTTAAATGAAAAACACTACATATTTCATTACGTAAGATCCGCGAAAGTTGTGGGACAGAAATTGCTTTTAAATATAAAACCAGTGGGTTAGTGTGATCAAAGATCGCACAAAGGGTTTCGTTTAATATTCCTTTCAAAACACTTTATTCTTTAATTAATAAATCAAAATCATTAATTTATGATTATTGAATCCTTACATAGATGGCAGCATCATTAAATATAATTTTAAAACGATTAGAAAAGGAAGTTTTTGTTTTTTACATCAAATTATTTAAAGAAAATTCAATATTCCGAAATTTCACAAATTTAGCGGATGTTTAAATAAAAAAAAAAATTCTCACGAATTTAGTGGGTGTTCAAGCAAAATTTCGAAATTCAAATTTTCTCAAAACAAACCAGATTGTTTAAACAAAATTAAAAACTCAGAAATGTCAAAACTTTAGCGGAAGTTTAAACAAAATTTAAAATTTCGCAATTTCTCAAATAAAAAAGAAATTTTTGAATTAAAAAATTACTTGTTAAAATATTTTTCAAGAACTTTTGGCCTTAAAATGGCAAAAAAATTTAAAAAAAAAATCTTTAAAATTGAATCTATTAGATAGTAAAATCTATTCGGGGGGGGGGGGGGGGGATTCTAACTCCGACGTCCAGCATCGAACCGGATACCTTTTGAATAGCAGGTAAATCCGTTACCACGGAGCCATCTAGCCCACGCAAAAAACTGAAATTAAGGTTTTGTTTTAAAATAGCAGAAATGGTCGGATGTCATTAAATTAAAATAACATAAGTGTTTTTAAAAAAGTTATGATTTTTCGTATGGTCAGATGCATTCAACTACAAGTATGCGAAATTTCAGGTCTCGTAACTTATACGGTGTCTGAGAACGAACTCTGTGACAGACAGACAGACAGAGGAGTGAGGCGAATGGGGTTTCATCAGATGGACGTAACCCTAATAACTTATTTTTAGATTTCGAATTATTTTAATTGTAAAGGCTGCCAGGTCCGAGCGCAGATTTTTTTTAAGGGTTGTTCTCAAATCCAAAAGGGCAATCTTCTGACATATGTTTTAATTTATTTTTGTTCGAAAATGCAGGAAACTAGCTGGTGTTGTTGTTCAGAAACTATGTAATCGAGCTGTTTTTTCCATTTTTTTTTGCAAACGCAACAGATCTTTCAGAAAATAGTGTCAAAATGGGGGTTTTGAACCGAATTTCCGCGCGAAAGAAGAAAGAGACTCAAGATCTGGCGAAAAACGGGTTTGTCACGTGATCAAAATTCCTTATAACTCAATAGGTAATGGATGGATCCAAAAATGGAAAAAACAGTTCAATTCTAAATCGCTTCCATGGCCAGGCTTTCCAGTTTTATACCTTTCCGTTAAAAAATGAATTTGTAAATGTGTCAAAACTTTTTTGCGCTTGTTGAGCAGAGCAGTTAAGAACAGGCTTAAGGTTGTTTTAAAATAGCAGAAATGGTCGAATGTCATTAAATTAAAATAAAATAAGTGTTTTTCAAAATTTTATGATTTGTCGTATGGTCAGATGCATTCAACTATAAGTATGCAAAATTTCAGGTCTCTACCTTATATAGTGTCTGAGAACGAACTCTGTCACAGACAGACAGAGGAGTGAGCGAATGGGGTTTCGTCAGATGGACGTAACCCTAATAACTTATTTTTAGATTTCGAATTATTTTAATAGTAAAGGCTGCCAAATCCGTGAGCAGATTTTTTTTTAAATAAAAAATTACTATATACGTTAATTGTACTCTCTCTCTCTCTTTTTTTTTTGGAAACCGTATATTAAAATATTTGAATATTACTGCAATCCAAAATAGCATTTAATTGCCTAATTCACCAAATACGAAATTCAAATGAGTAAACCAATCGTAAAAAAAGTAACTAAATAAGCAATCCAATCCACTAATGCCGCTTTAAAAAATATTTCAGAGACATTATTTTTCCAACTCTATTATTTCAAAAGATGAAATTTGATTCATTTAATCACATATTTAAATTACTACAACTTAATCAAATTACTAATAACTACGAAGTTTAATTGATGGATTTATTCAACCTTTTGCTTTGAAATATTGCCTTCGAAAATTCCTAAATTAATTAGGGATTGAATTGATTATAATTTTCTTAATTGACTTTATAAAATTTCGAAAACAGTATTTCAAAGTAAATGATATTTGAATAATTTATGCCATGCAGTTTAATAATGTCTTGTAGTAATTTGATAATTGCTTTTGTTAAATTTATTACTGTTTTTAAACTAGAGCAAAATAAATAATTTTTTATGATTTAAATCAGGCTATGAACCATTTTTAAATGCTAAACTTGGGAAATATGAAGTAAATGCATATAGTGTTGACTCTAGAAAAAAAAAGGGCCGCCGGGCGGGAATTTTTCAAAAAGGGAAGAATATTCTAAAAAGGGTACATTTTTCAAAAAGGGAACACTTTTCTAAAAAAGGGTACATTTTTTCAAAAAGGGAACACTATTCTAAAAAAGGGGCACACTTGTACCTTGTTCACGAAAAATATTTTGAACTGATTTGTTTAGAGTCCCTAGAATTTGCGATATTTTCCCAGGATCAGTTGAATTTCCACGGGACGCATAGGAAGTGTTAACCCCTTAAGGGGCAAGCAAAAATGTCTCTAAATATTGAATTCTCACCGGAATAATCGAAAGATTTTATTTTTAAATAAGGAAAAGCAATTTTTCAATGATTTCCCTCCAAAGTTAAAATGTAAAATTTAGTTAAAAATTTCTGGTGAGAATCTTGTTTAAATTAGATGGGATGTATTTTATCCCACCGCCCCCCCCCCCCCAGGGGTTAAATAATGCAGGCGAGCGCATCGGAAGGGTTTAAAAGGGGCGCCGGGCGCAAAAAAGAAATAAAAAGGGCCGCGGGACGCTGTGCCCTGCTAAAGCGGTTTAGAGTCAACACTATGGATATTCTATCAAAAAATAATAACTACATATTTCAGTTTTTTAATCCCATTCTGGACCATAGGTACATTTATTTTTTGTGCCAGTAATAAAGAAAAGCAATACAGTGAAACCCCGATTTAACGTAACCCGTATTTAATGATTTCCCGCATATAACACCATTTTTCACTAGTCCAAATTAATTTCCTATACTTGTAAAGTTAAAAAATCCCTGATTTAATGCCATCATTTTGAAATATTTCCCGCACTAAAAACTCAATGAAATTTTTCTAAAATAGTCAAAAATTGTGATAAAAATAAATAATTTTTTATCAATATGCGCAAAATTCGGAATATTTCCTGTTTTTGTCTTTCTTACCAACTGCGGATGCAATATTCGAAAACTCTCCTCTCCGCACCTGTACTTTCTTAATTTATTCGATTATGCTTTTTGTACTCGAACGGAACTGATCGATCGTTAGAAATTTTTTTGTTACCTTTATATGATAAAATACAGTGTATTTCTTTTGAAATAGTGAAGACCAATAAAAAAGCTTACAAAAAAATCCTCTAAGTTTAGAAAGCGATCTGTGTTGTATCTATTAAAAACAGTACGTAAAATAAAATAACCCAATTCTTTAAAACCTAATTTGGAAAACTAATGTCTAAATCATTGTAAATCAAGAAACGAAACGTATCTTACGTAAATTAGTCTTTCTTTTACGCCCAGTGTCTTGTTTTCGTTTTGCCCCTATTTAACGTTTTCCCGCATTTAGCGTCATTTCTGCATGGTTCCTTGAATAACGTTAAATCGGGAGTTTCACTGTATTTGCCTTATTTAATTAAAGCAGGCACCCTCAACCTGCGGTCCGCAACCTTTCACGTGCGGTCCGAGACAAGGCGACATAATCATTAATTCATATTTATAAAATTAATTGAGATGTGTATAAAATGTATTTACGAACTTCAACGATGTTTTATAAATTTGTGGGATTACAAAACCTGAATTACTACCTTTCAATAGCTTGGGATTATAGAGTAAAAAACACAAAGAAATCTTCCAAACGATAGTCAGTTTTCTTTGTCGATGGAGAAGGCCTGTTGTAAAACTGGTTTTACAGGCAACTTATCCGATTTGCGTAGACGCTAAAAAGAGTAGTTAGTATTTTCTTTTGCTGGGACAAAGACTACCGAAGATTTTTACATATAAAAGTATCAGGTTGTAACGAAAGTTTCCCGCCACAGCTAATACGGTCGTGCAAACAGGTCGCGTTGACGTGTTTGCTCATATTTTGTTAAACGATTTTTGGCATTTGAAAGAAAGAGACTTGCTTTATGTGTTGTATATATTGTTCTATGTATTGTTCCATTTGTGTTGTGAAATTCGTAAAAAAATATCGTTATCATTACGTAAAAGGTGTCTGAAATGGAACTATCACGCTACCAGATTAAAACCATCATTTACTTACAGCTCTGTTTCAAAAAGTCAGCTACAGAATGTCACCGAATAAAGTGTACAGCTTTAGGTACTAGTGTTGTATCATATGACACTGTGAAGGTTTGGCGGAATGGTGGTTATATATAAAATTACAGTTCATAATAATCAGTATAATCAGTATTATGTAATGGTGATTTGGCGAAAACTTTCGTTACAACCTAATATATTTATTAAGTGACAAATGAATTGGGCTGTGAATGTATAGATATAAATGTGGAGATGCAGGTGTGTAAATATATTTAGATTCAGATGCATTGATGCATATATATATATATATATATATATATATATATATATATATATGTTCCTGGTGAATTATGTATATTACTTTTATTAGATTTTATTTACCTCAGTTGTTTTAAAATTTATTTTCAGGATATCTTATGTTTAATAATTTATTTTTTGGATATCGTAATTTCTTTCAATTATTTGGGAATTTCCGATATGTTATAAGAACCTTAATATTGTCGTTTTAGGCTGGTCACACACTAAGGCGACACATAAGACATGTCGCTCGATTTCGGGGGGGAAACTGGTTTAAAACAGGTTTGAAACACCTTCTTTCTTTGTTTCGACCGTTTTTTTCTCCGTGTCGCACTTCATTTTGTCGCTGTCGTTTCAGTGTGTGATGTGCCTTAGGCATACTGCCGACAATATTCGACGAAATAAAGTATCTTACTATGAATTAAGCTTACGTAGCTCCCCTAAAGAATCCGTAAGCAATTCATAGTTTCTTAATTTTTGCATTTATATTTTCCTATGTGTATGTTTTAAATTGTTTTTCCAATTTATTTTTATATTTGTGATTTCATTTTATATATATATATATACACAGAGAGAGAGAGATGTGTAGATGTATAAATGGATAAGCAGATTTTATAGATATATAGACGTGTAGATTTGGAGACAGATTATACATATGGATGTAAATGTATACATAAAGAGACGCAGATGTGGGTGTATTGTAGATATACACATGCATATAGGATGTATAGATGTACAACAGTAAATGTTGTAGACGTAAATCTATGTAAAGCGTAGATGTGTTTACCTAATACTATAGACCATCTGTTTTGGATGCTTTTTGTTTTTACAATTAGAAAAGCTTTTATTGTTTTCTTTTATTGTGATCTATAAAGGGTCTACTAACAAGGTATTTTTTAAGTAATTTTCAAATTCTTAAAACGATATTTCTTGTATTCAAAATAAATGTAAATTCCGATTATAAGTATTAAGCGTTTATAAGAATCAAAATTGTAATAACAATCGTGATTCTCTTAAGCGAAATTTATACTTTATGTAATAAATATTTATCGACAGAACCACCATAACACATTTTATCAATCTTAGTTATCCAGAAATTCCATGCCAAGTCCAGTGTTCCCTTAACTCCCTTCGGCGAACCCCTTCTGACATGAAACATTCCCTCTCGACCATTATGCAACCGCAATTACTCTGCGGCGTTGCCAAACTCAGCTAAACAAATCCCCCCCCCCCCCCCCAACCCCCTTATGCATTTCAATTGTAACTCGGACCGTGCTCTTTGTTTCGGCAACCACGTGCCGGTGACAAACAGGTCAGCGTGGTTATGCGCCGTATGCGCGACTTAACGTGCACAAAGCCATGCACAGACTCGCGATTAATTGCTTGACAGCTGTTTCGATGGGTCCTGTATTTTCTGTATGTATTTTAGTTTCGGACTCCTCTGCCTTTTGTGCGACTGGAAATGGGTTCTGAAATTGCACGTGACTTTTGGGGGTGTTTTCAGTGTGCTTTTTTGTAATACATCAGAAAGTGCCGTAGAAAGTTTATTTTAGGGGGGTAAGAAGAGGTGAGGGGATAATTTATCGAATTTATCTTCTGATTCTGTAGCATAGTTTGCCGAATGATGCACCGAAGCCAGGGTCTAAACCAGTCGTCAAAATCGACAAATGTACTTACACATCCCTGTATTAATTAAGTCTGTTCGTAACTGCTCTCTCAACAAGCGAAAAACGTTTTGACACATTTACAAATTCATTTTTTAACGAAAAGGTATAACATTGGAAAGCCTGGCCATGGAAGCGATTTAGAATTGAACTGTTTTTTCCATTTTTGGATCCATCCATTACACATTGAGTTATAAGGAATTTTGATCACGTGACAAACCCGTTTTTCGCCCGCTCGAGTCTCTTTCTTCCTTCGCGCGGAAATTCGATTCAAAATGCCCATTTTGACACTATTTTCTAAAAGATCTATTCCGTTTGAAAGAAAGAAAAAAAAAATGGAAAAAACAGCTCAATGACAAAGTTTCTGAACAACAACACCAACTAGTTTCATGCATTTTCGAACAAAAATAAATTAAAACTTATGTCAGAAAGTTGCCCTTTTAGATTTGAGAACAATACCCTTAAGGAAAACTATAGAATTCGACAGAGCTTCAGCTAATATCAAAGAATGGACAAAAATTCTTCTGAATGGGAAAGCACCCTTTAAAAAAAATATTCTACGACAAATGCACTTTCACATGCCTGTATTAATTAAGGAAAACTATAGAATTCGACAGAGGTTCAGTTAATTTCAAAGAATGGACAAAAATTCTTCTGAACGGGAAAACACCATTTAAAAAAATATTCTACGAGAAATGCACTTTTACATGCCTGTATTAATTAAGGAAAACTATAGAATTCGACAGATTTTCAGCTAATTTCGAAGAATGGACAAAAATTTTTCTAAATGGGAAAACACTTAAAAAAAAAAATATTCTACGACAAATGCACATTCGCATCTCTGTATTAATTATGGCTAATGCTGAAAATTAATGCCATGTAATTACTGTCTGTTGCTGTTGCTAGAATCAATATATAGAAGGGTATATATCTGGACTCATCTCCCATAATCGTAATAACGGTCATCAAAGTAGGGTCACTCTCTTCTATTGGCCGACTGAACGCCAATAAGGAGAAATCGTATAGCTCACTGCTAGGGGGAGGGGGGGGGGGTACCAAAACTGTTTGGTTAGGCGAAAGAAAAATGTTTCATGTTCTGACAATTTGATTTAGAGATAGAAAAGCAAAGATAGATTGAGGATGACAAATAATGCCTTATATGTTTTAAGAAAGGTTATTTTGTTTTGTTACACATTACAGAACGATGATAGAAGGAAGGAAGTGTTAATGTTTAACCAAGAGGAAGGGAAATCGTTCTCTCTCATAGGTTATGGAAAACTCAATATCATGCCGTTGTGACATTTAAATTACGTTATTTTTAATTATTTCTTCTAAACAATCTGTAATGATAACATGTGAAAATATTATTTAATCACTAACTAATGTGACAGAAATTGTCGCATAGCTTACTGTCTGTACGGGGCGGTCCATAAATGATGTCACATTATTTTCAATATTTTTGACCCCCTCCCTCCCTGTGTCACAAAGTGCCCCACTTTACCTTACCTCCCCCCCCCCTCTTGTCACATGTCACGCTATATTACATAAACATATACTTGCAGTTCAGAAACAAAGCACTGCGTTATAGATCATATTTAAAATTTTATTTTTAAACTTTAACTATGTGTTTTAATGACATTTCTTTGCATAACTATAAAAATGATTCGTGTGCTTATTTTGTATGAAATAAGATTAAGGTTTACGACAAAAAACATAATTAATATACAATAGTAATAAAATATTAATATGACAGAGGAATTAAAAACAGCAGTATTTTTGAATTTGAAACAGAATTTAATATATTATTTGTCTTTAAATCTTATCCTTATTTTATGTATACAAAATACTTTAATTTTAAAATGACTTCAAAATTTAATCTGCTGATTTTTAATGCTTTTATTTTAACCAAAATGTGTGATGTCACACTTCTTCTTACTCCCTCCCACCCCCTTGTCACAAACTGTCACAATTTCACGAACCCCCCTCCAAGCGTCACATCATTTGTGGATGGCCCCTATGGGTCTCTGAGGGTCTATATATGGGTCTCTAAGAAGCCTCTGAAACCGCTTGATCGAAAGATGAATAAAAGGTTTGATTAACTTATTGGATACCGACTCTGTACTAAACGCTGTATAACGATTAAAGTCCATCTATTCAAAAGTCTCTAACGATAGTACTTGATCTTGAAATTCATCAAAATTTCAGTAAATTGAAAACTATAAGTTAAACAATAACAAGTCGGAAATTGTACTTCAAACGTGGCAAATGTTCGTACTATAACTAGTTTTATAAATATTCAGATCTTGGTGCAATAGCTGTTGCACTTTTATGCAAAAATGCATGAATACAAAATTTATTACGATTCTATTGCATTGTGCATTTAGATTTTATGGCTACAAGTAGAATGTATCAAAAATAAAATTGAGAAATTTCTCCGACAGATCAGTTTCCACACTCCCGTAAAAACCCTGTATCAATTTTACGTCTTAATTAATGCACTTCAACTTTTATCTGTTGCTATTGCTGGAATCAAAATATAAAGGGACATATATATCTGCATGGTCGAAACTACGGGGGGGGGGGGGGGGGCAGAGGGTGCATGTGCCCCGGGCTTCAGAACGAAGGGGCGCCAAATGAAGGATTATACCTTTGGAATGGATCATTTTCTTCTGATGGACTGATGTCTTCTACTATTATGAAACAGCCATTATAAATTAAGTGTTAGGTGAAGATGAAAGAGAAGATGAAAAAAAAAATGGCCATTTTTTTTCTTCCCATTCTGATCAGAAAATCAGAGTTCTAACTTCTTACTTCTGCTCTTTCATCTTCACCTAACGCTTCATTTATAATGGCTGTTTCATAATAATAGAAGACATCAGTCCATCAGGAGAAAATAACTCGGTGAAAGCGGAAACTCGGTTAAGAAGGACTCGGATAATCGGGACTCTAACTGTATATTTCTTTTTAAAAATGATCTTTAGAATATTTATGTGGGTGTTCAGAGGGGAGTCGTGACCTCCCCCTTGGATCCGCCATTGTAGATTACATAGTTCAGTATTACATATTTTAAGATTACGTATTCTAAATTTTAAAATAACTCGGCTATTAGAAAATTAGTAAAATTCTCTTTGTAAATATACTTTGCGGAAGAGGGGGGAGGGGGCGCCAAAATCCATGTTTGCCAAAATTCCTTTGATTATCCCGATTTAACGAATAATCTCGACTTAACGAACAAAGTTGCAAGTCCCGAACGATTCGTTAAATCGAGGTTCGACTGTATACCTGGAACCCATCCCCCCAAAAAACGTAATATCACGGTCATCAAAGTAGGGTCAGTCTCTTCTATTGGCCTACTGAACGCCAGTAAAGGAAAAATCTAGCTCACTGCGAAGTAGGGGGGAGCAGTGCCGAAACTGTTTGGTTAGGAGAACAAAAATGTTTAAGTGTTCTCACAATTTGATTTAGAGGTAGAAAAGCAAATATACATTGAGGATGACAAATAACGCCTTACGTGTCTTAAGAAAGGGCATTTTGCTTATTTATAAATTACAGAGCGACGATATAAGGGAAGCTGCGTTAATGTTTAAGAATGGAGAGAAATCGTTCGCTTTGTAAATGATTATGAGAAACTTATGAATATTATATATTCCTAACATTTAAATTACACTGTGTTAAATTATTTCTTATAAAAAAAATCTGCAATGATAACATGTGGGAATTCCTTTAAAGTAATTTACGTGTAATAAAAAAAGAAAATAAAGTAAAAGTTCTTTTGGGGTCCAATTTGAAATAGCATCGCCAAATTTAAGTTTTAGGGAACGAATAAAATGAATTTAAGAGGCTACTTCACACACGCGAAAACACCCGCTCGCTAATGTTAATCCTATGGGAATATTTTTTTTTAATATCTCGTTTGCATTTAATTTTTTTTTTTTTTTTTTTTTTTTTTTGCGGGAGATGGAAGGGGGGGGGGGGAGATTTTTAATTTATTTATTATTAATATTATTTTGTATTGATAGCTGAGGTTGATCGCTACAAAAGCCGTTTTTTACTTTTTCGATTTTTGATACATTTTTAAAATTACTATTAGGATACTTCCACTTTCGGAACGGGTTGCCAAATGGTTGGTTGGTTGGTTGTGTTTATGACGGCCAATTATCAGCACGAGGGATATAGGCCCTAACGGGGGGGGGGGGAATGCCCTCCGTGGGAGGTCTTCCTAAGGGAACCTAACCCGTATTTACGCTTGGAAAACCAAGGTTCGAAGGAAACCACGAAAACTCCGAACGATTAGGCCGATGGGCGCGATTGGGATCGAATCCAACACCTTTCGTCTACCAGCTTCGAGAGCAGAACCTCTCGGCCATTGGTTGGGCTGGTTTCCAAATGGAAAGTAACCTCCTTTTTTTTAAAAAAAAAAAAACCTGCAAACATACGAGTATAAAACGACTTTGGCAGAGATAGAAAATTTCTCCCATAGGATTAACATTAAAGAGGAGTGTTTTCGCGTGAGTGAAGTAAAAAAAAAAGTCCAGAAAACAGGCAAAAATTATCAATCTATATATATAAAAGAAGGTCTGGATTTTGTATTAGTCAACGCGCAGCCAAAACTACTGAACCTAAAATCTTGAAAATCGGAGTAAAAATACTTCTTATGATATGGAGTGCCGCTAAGAAAGGATTTTCCAAAATTCCACCCCTAAGGGAGTAAAAAAGAGAACAAACTTTAAAAAAATTCCTTAAAAATCTGATTTTATAGTTATTTTTCAGCTGATAACATATTTTGTTGTATTTTTGTATGCTGAATCGAATGGTACTAACTAAATTCTTTTAAGCCCAATAGTTGGAAAGATATTTCATATTTTTCTAATTTGGCACTATCTTTGGCGCCAAAACCTGAATTTTTCAAGTGATAATTTCTAAAAACTCATTCTTTTCATTCTGTTACTATAGCAAAGGAAAAAATTCAAATTGAATAATTTTTAACTAATCCTTTTGGTTAAATAAAAACAACTTCGTCAATTAAAAAAAAAAAATTCAAACGCCTCAAAAACTAAAACTAAAAAAAAAACTGTGGCACTTTTTCGTTCTAATTTTCGTCGCGATACCATGCCAAAATGTATGGTATCGCGCCATTTATTTCAACCCTAATCGTGCAAACGATTTTTATTGCATACCGTGCCACACATTAAGATTTGCTAATTATTGAACGGGAATATTTTATGCAGGAATTTTTAATGATGGAATTTATTTTATTCCATCATAATCTCGCAAAACTTTTTAATTTGTTATTTTTTTAATAGAAAATATTTATTACTGATACTGATATAGATTTTACCATTTCGCAATTATCTGATGATGAGGAAGCTACAATAAAATTATTTCAGAAGTTAGGAATTATACATATAAAAATGTTTTGTTCAAAAAACCATGAATGTCTTCATTGAAAGAATGAAATGTTTACTTCAATGTGAGACATACGTATTACGTAAACCCATGCTTCAGTAGTAAAAGACATTTACAATTTCAAGACTACAGTTTAAATTGACTATATTTTATTACTTGCAAACTATTTATTTATTCTTATATTTATGTATTTATTTTGGTACCCGTCGACCAATTTCGCCAAATTATACAAACTGACAATTTTTTTTTTAATTAACGAAAGAACAAATAAATTAGTATAACATTAATAAAAATACATTTGAAACGTCGAAATAAAAATCACCTGATGACGTAAATACGTGTAACTTGCTTAAAGTCAAGTGAATGCGACATTTACGATCAACTATTATTGGCATTTAATCTTATAGATTGGCAATAGATTTTTGGTCGACGGGATAACCAAGTAGTACCATTATTTTTATTGATTTAAAAAAATAGTAGGTCAAAGTCTGCAATTTTCAAAAGTTATATTTTTTAAATGCTCATTTTTTTTATCAACAAAATTATTTATTTTCCTCCAAATGTATCATTTCATTTTTGTGCCAACTATTACGCTTGGTGACAATAGGGTTGGCATAACAGGGAAATACCAAAACAGTTACTAATTTTATTTCAAATGTAAAGAAAAAAAGCTTTAATGAGCAATAAATATTGTAAATATGACTATAACTCAGATTCTACTGAACAGAATTTTGTAGAACTTACACTATAGTAAATTTGGTTTATAAATGATTTAATGTAAAAACCATTATTCTAAGTTGCTACGGGAGTTCTAAAATTAGGTGAACTCGATTATAAAAGATTTCAAGTCAACTAATTAAATGCACAGTAAGTTAGATAATATTTCAGGGATTTTTTCAATATTTATCATATCATTCTGTGTTGTTTAGGTACGGAGCTATGCGGAAAAAGTTCTCAGTGGTACAGTAAAGAAAATTGGAAGATATACGCTGCAGAGATAGGGTATACTAGAAGTTTATATGCTATAGTTATGGAAGTTTAGCTGAGTTCCTTTAAAAAATCAGAAGTGATGCAGTATATACCTACCCCTACCTCCCAGAGAGTTCCATAATCAGGTTAACGCGATTATGAAAGTTATATTTAACTATCTCAATATATATATAATGCAAAGATAAATTTCATTCCGGCTGCTTATATCTTGAGTTCTGCTGAATAGATTTTGACGGGAGTTACATTGTTAGTTAGATAATTTTTCAGAAAAGATGTTAGTATAAAATATAACGTTCTAGGTTGCTTAGTTAAATAATTATGGGGAAAGTTCTAAATCAGATGAACCCAATTTTGAAAGATTTGCTTTTTTTAAAGGTTCCACTGAATTATGGGATTTAAACTGTTAATTAGATCATTTTTAGGGAAGGTTTCGGTATATTTTCCAGTTTAAAAGATTCTGCTAAGTGGATTTCGATGCAACTTGATCGGTTAGCTAATTTTTCAGTGAATGTTTTAGTATAAAGCACATATCATTTGCTGTTGCTTGGTTGTTAGGTTGCTTGATTGTAGAATTATAGATGAAAGTTCTAGAATCAGGCGAACCCAATTATTATTAACGATCAACCTTTTCAATAAGTCCAATTAACAGATTCTGATGAGACTTGCATTGATAATTTTTCATGAACGCTTTTAGTATATTACATATTGTTCTTTACTGAATCCTACACTAACAGATCAATTAAAGAAATTGGTCCTTAACAGTCTAAATTTTGTATGACTCAATAAAAGATATAATAGCGTAATGACATTCATATTCCTTTCAGCAATTCGGTTGGATACATCAGGTAAATGTCCATATTGCTTTAAAACGCATGATCAAATTCACAGATAAATTTTGCTTCATTCAAAATTTCTTTAGAAAAACCAACCAGCGTAGCGGGCGAAGGCGGCTAGTATTATATAAACACAGTCCTAAATATTTCTTCAGTGAAACAAAGTCAAGAAAAATGAAAGAGAAATATAAAAAGTAAGGAATTTCTTGGCAAAACATTTGGTTAATTTTATATAAACTAACCAAAAGCAGAAAAAATAAATAAATAAATAAATAAATAAATAAATAATAAAAAAAAATAAAAAAAATAAAATAAAATAAAATAAAAATAAAGCATGTAATATAATATGTAAAAAGAAAAAAATACGCAGTACTTCTATTACAAACGTGTTTTCACATACCCATAGCATCACTGCATCATTTATGGCTAATGCAGGAAATTAATTCCCTGCAACTTTTTCTATTGCTGGAATCAAAATATAGTGGGGCATATAAATATCTGGTACCCATCTTCCATAACCGTAATATCACGGTCATCAAAGTAGGGTGAGTGCCTTCAATTGGTCTACTGAACGGCAGTAAGGGAAAATCGTAGCTCACTGCAAGGGAGATATAGAGGGGTAGTAGTGCCGAAATCGTTTGGTTAGGGAAAAGAAAAATGTTTTGTGTTCCGACAATTTGATTTAGAGATAGAAAAGCAAATATGCATTGAGGATGACAAATATTACACTGTATGGCTTGAGAAAGGATATTTCTTCGGATATCGCTACGAACTTTTCGTTCACAATATTTGAAATAACTCGGTGGGTCACTAAAATACACTAAAAAATCCCTGATACGGGTTGAAGACCCCCCCCCCCCCTAATATAGGGGAAAAGTGCCCCTGTTTAACAAAAGAAAAAGCGGAGAGTTACGCATAGACGATGCCAGGCTTTTAATTTTATATATCTTGGGATATTAAATTAGATTGTACATAAAGCGATAATGCTGCGGGGGGAGGGGGGGATCATAAATACGCTATGCACGTTTTTTTTTTTTCTTTTTTGTATAAAAATTATCTCTCCTGAAAAGTATACATAATGTATTAGTTTTTACAGCAGTAATTATATTAAATGTAGTAATAATTAATATTCTGTTATACATACAAGCAGTTTTAACTCCTTAACCATATTTTTTTTCAAAATGATTAAAATTACTTACATATGCAGACCTGCCAACCTTTGAAAATGAGAAATCGTAGCACACAAAATTTTATTTAATCTGGAGGTTGGTTGGTTGGTTTTTCGTGTTTCACAGCCATCTTTAGACATTCGTAAAAGGAATAAGGTTTCAGTCTTTCAACTCAATAAAGTACTTTTTTTCCTCTGAAAATTTTTATACGATTTTTAGAGTTTATTTACGTTTCGCAGCGTTTTTTTTTTTTTTTTTACATTTGTAAAAGGAGCCTGGTTCCAATTTTTTAGCCCTGCAGTAAATTTTGACGGAATTCGAGATTTTTTTTCCGCCATCATTTCAGGATATTCACAATTTTTTCCCACAATCGTGATTCACATTTTCCTATCACGATTCTTTGTTGAAATCCGCACTTTTTACCATGAACTTTATTGACGAAATTCGCGTTTTTACGCGATCCTTTCACGAATTTTGCGTTTTTTTACCATGATCCTTTGACTAAATTAGTGTTTTCTTTCTGCGATCTTTCGGTGAAATTTGCGTTTTCTTACTAATCTTTCGATGGAATTTGCGTTTTCTTACTAATCTTTCGATGAAATTTGCATTATCTTACTGATCTTTTGACGAAATTCGTATTTTCTTTCTGCGATATTTTGACAAAATTCACGCTTTTACTGCGATCCTTTAACGAAATTTATTTTCTTCTGCGACCAATTGACGAAATTGATTTTTTTTACATGGTCATTTGTCGAAATTCGCGATAGTTTATCGCAAATCGTGCGATTTTGCACATTATTTCAAGCCTTGCCCCTCAAGGAACCCCCTCCAGAATTCTTAAAATGGCACCCTCGTTTCTAAGGAAGGGGATTCCTGTGAAAATATTTACAAAAACACGATTAGAGTGTTTTATGTTAAGAAGTTTTTTTTTGCAGCCCAGAATTTTTTTTTTTCTCATGAGCATTTTTTAATGTCCGAATTTCCGGACTAATGGCCAATTTTTAATAACTTTCGGAAATGAATACTTGGAAATTTCGGAACAGAATCACTCCTGAAAAATATGCTGCGCGGGATAAAAATCGCAACTAGAAACAAAAAAATGCTTTTATGTTTTTTGCAGAAAATCGTAGTTTAAGACCGATTTTCGTAGCATCGTAGTTTATAGGTCCAAATCGCAGCAACTACCATTTTTTAGTAGCAGTTGGCAGGTCTGCATATGATAAAATTTCTTCTTGAGTACCTTATTTTGTGTGTAAACACAAATTTTCATGTATCTATAAAAGTAATTTAAACTGAGAAAATAATGATAATGACGTTCTCTGTGTTTGAAAATAATAAAAGTAACATTGTTTACTGTTCCGATAAAAGAAGCAAGCTGCCTGTAAAATCACTTTTACAACAAGCCTAATTTATCGACAAAGAAAACAGACAACGCCAATAGCTCAGAAAAATTTCTGAACAGGTTTTAACTCGACGTCCTATTTGTAAGGATTGACCGAAACCGAAATTTCGGTAATCTTCCTAGTTTCGGCCGAAAACGAAAACGCTCACAACTTTTTTAAAAATAATTAATACATACATTAAATATGCAGGATTATTAATTAATTATGCGTGTAATTAATTATACATATGTGACCCAAGTTGGCTCTCTTTGCCTCTGAACAAAACGTTTTATTTTCATACAAAATAAAATGTAATTTATTCATCTACGACACAGAATGACTTTCTAATTAAAGGATTTTCATCAAATTAAAAAATGTTTCAGGTATACACACCTCGATTTATCTTTTATGATGATTTTTGAAATGAACATTTGTTATACTAGAACTTTCTCAAACATCTGCGATTTCATACTAAAAACTTTCTATTATTGTTAAGTATGCAGCTTTTAAAGAGCACGTGAAAAGCGTCTTCAAAGTTTAGTCATATATGCATTTTTTGCTTTATAATTTGCGCTCAAGTCTTGAGTCAGTCATGACTGATTATTATAAACAGTGAAGCAATAAATAAAGAGTGTCTCATTTGAGCCGATATAGGCCAAATCAATGAGTAATGTGGAAAATTTTCGAAGGAAGAAATGAGATTTTTGGAACACAGATAGTTTCGGTTCGGCCAAATTTTTCACAGCATTTTCGCCGAACTCAGATTTTGGGCCGAAAATGAAAACGAATTTTCGGTCGATTTCTACTTATTACGACTCTAATTTAAGTACATGATTAATTTAAGTATCCCAGTAAAAAGGACATCGTGATTAACATGAAACATGCATATTCCTCACAAAACTGAAACTTATTACGATGACTGCGTCAAAGAATTTGCGAAATTTCTCTGTAGCAACAATTTTAGAATAATAATAATAGTAACAATAGAAATATCTTTAGTCTGAAATTTCTCTAACAAGGAAGGTCTCCTTACTGGGCATACTCCGAATATTTTCAAAAAAATACCAATTAAACTACTTATGTATGTAATAAAGGATCAATCAAATTTAGCGGTGGAATTACAGTAGAAAGTCTGTAAAAAAATAAAATACTTTCGAGTATTTGGCGCGAAAAGACGAAAGCGTCACACGATTTGGCGAGCAGTCCTTTTCCTCGCCAAAAGCAAACGATTTTATTTTAATGCACCTGAAAATTGTTTGTTAATTGAATTTTAGAATGCGTGTAAAAAGTATTTAATGAATTTAAACTTAAACAATGAGAGAGTTTAATAAATACATTTTTTCGTATTGCATATTTATGTTGCTTGTTATTTAATTTTATTACTTTAAAAACAATTTCATATGTAAAAAATACTTTCATATATTTAAGCGTATTCCAAAATAAAGACCAGATTCATTTACCAGTTATTCATTTCAATATCAAAAAGAATTCGTCATTTCCATAGCAACAAAATTGAATCGACAGTGCTCAGTTGGAGTTAATTTTGAGATATTGAAACAATTTTAATATATTGTAATTTTGTTTTAACTCATAAAATTTGATAGTTGACTTTGATTATAATATGTGTATAATCTTGTATGTGTATAATCTTGCATGTGTATAACCTTGTATGACAAAATTATAGTTAAATCAAACTAAAACTGACAAAACTAGAGTTATTTACATTAAATTTATTTAAACAAGTTCAATACGAAGCATTTTTATCTTAAAGAGTATTCGATATAAAAAAGCATTTTTCGAAATTTCATTTCATCGCCAACCGATGATAAATCGCCAAATAAACGAAATTTTCATCATTTTTTTACGAACGTTCTATCGAGGTTCCGCCAAAATTTGTTTTATAAACATGTATGTCCACATGACAAGAACACTTTGTAATTTTTTCAGATTTTTCTGAATATGCCCGTATGGAGACCTTCCTTGTAAGTAATTTTTTTTTTTTTTTTTAAGAAAAGGAAAAAACGAGAAAAAAAAACCCTCATAAATTTTAGAGAATGAAAAATGCTTTATGCTAGTGAAAAAGTCACTTCACGTTTCCTATACCAAATATTTCTATAAACTCGTTCTTCCATAAACTGTCATATTTTCACATCCTACATTTTTACCCCACCCCTCTCTACCCCTCAAGAAAAATGGACAGAAAAGTAAAGTAAACACATAAACTTTCCTGCCAGCAGTATAATATAATGGAACCCAAAAAACATCTTGAATAAAAATGTTGCCAAACTGAAGCGGACAAATAACAAAAACTAAAAGGAAAAATAAACGGATAAGATCGTCTGCATTTCAAACCTCGATATTCACGCTTACGTTGTCTTTGAAATCGCTTGAAGGAAGAGCTTCAGCAAAGAATAAGGATATATTATCTATGCATATATATATTTATATTCTAAACTTGCTGCGTTAGCAAATCAGGAGTCGTGGAATCAATAGAATGTATATATTTTTTCTGCATGCGTCTATTTTTTCGCTTTTTTCTGTGTAAGGAATATTATATAGTATGTTTTTAAGCTACCTGCACCCAAATAATATGTGCCCTTGAAACGATCGGTTGATTCTTTCTTTCGTTGTCTTGGTAACGCATCAACTGTGTAATATACCCTCCCCTTTCTATCTATCATAACTTTCAGTAGGGTTGCTATAAATTCAGTGCAAATGATGTTAGTTGATGTTTGTTAAGATAGGTTTTTGCGACAATGTTGATTCATACTCATAAATATTTATTGTAATATTTTTGTCTGGAGTTTTCCTGACAGTTATCTCTATTTGTTTGTGGAGTTGAGTTGTTCCTGTCTGCTTTTCCTTTTTATAATTTGCTAAGTTCAAAACTATTTTATTGAGAGATCAAACAGAACAGAATAGAAGGAAACAATTTTTTTTTTCTAAATTTCACCAGAGAAAGTAATAAACAATATGAAGCATGAAATCGTATAATTCAATTCAAAATTTATTTATATATGGAATTTTTTAGCAAGGAAAAAATACAATTCTTATTTATAAATGAAAATGCTTAAAACAACAACAACAACAAATCAAGTCACTCATAATGTATATAAAATTATTCTTAACTGACGTTTAAAAAGTATGCGGTAATCTACAGCATTTCGAATTTATTGGATTTATTAATACTGGAAAACACAATTTAATTTTTTATTTGTTTCATTGTTGTATTTATAAATTCTGCTATTCAAAATTTTATTAACTCTTTAGTGTGCAGCTTTGCACATATGCAAACAGCACTGTTCTGAATTTAATAGTTTTTTTTTTTAATTCGCATATACCTAATTCACACCAGAAAATTAAAATAGTAATATGTGCTTTAATTAAAAAACAGACATTCCGTATTTAAATAAAGCGAAATTAACCATTGAAACTTTCTGGTGTAAAGTCAGATTCTCTGAACTACGTAATTTCTAAAACATAGTCTATCATGGGAATTAAAGGGTTAAAGATTAAGTTTTATAAAATAAATAATTTCATATAATAAGGTATTTGGAGACATACTTATTAAAATATTTACTAATTTGCATTATTTTAGCGAAAAACAGTCACACGACAGAAGTTTTTACTTATATTGATACATTAATTATATTTTTATATTTATTATTATTTATTATTATAATTATTATTTATATTGATGTGCAACAGAAGAAAAGATTGACGTATTATATGGAAATAATATCTCTGATTTTTTTTTTTTTTCATTATTTTTCTTGTGCAATAAATCTTTCAGAGAATCATATACAATTTTGCCGAAACAAAATAAAAAATCGCGCATTTAAGGGTTAAACAAAGCTATTATGTTCATCTTTAAATCCGTTTTACCGTTTTGGTATGCTTTTAAATTTTTTGTTAGTTGTGTGTGATCGTGAGACTTATTTGATCTGCTTGCACAAGTGTTACCATTTATAGATATATTAAGAAACATTTTTATTTGTAATTATTTGTACATGCTGGGGTATTTATAAAAGAAATAATTTGTACTTTGTATCGATTTTTTAAAACTAGCAAAAGTCATGCTTTGTTTGGATTCGCGAAGCATTATTTAATAAAATAAATATTTGAAAGTAACAATATTTTTTATATTATTTTTACATCGTTATTAAGCAAAAACGTTATTTTATCATTTTATGTTTTGGAGCATTTTAATTTTAGAAATTTAAATTCAGACAAATAACTAAGAAATTCCCCGGAATTTTTTATTTGTGATTTAATTAATTTAACAATTAATTTTAATTTTTTACAATTCTTTTGTTACCACTTTACAAAAAATAAAATAAAATAATAATAATAATAATAATAATAATATAATTCTTTTAAAATGAGTAAGTATCGTCTGTGTAAATGATTTCACATAATAACAATAAATTGTGTACTTGAATTCTTAACACTGAAAAATACTTTTATAATTGAATGTAAATAATTGAACCGATTTTAATTCATTAAAAATATGCTTCATTTTTTATTTGCAAAAATGCGTCCGTAATGGAAAAAGTGTAAAATAAATTAATAAAAAAAAATTAAGGTTATTCTGTAAAAAAAATAATATTGTGCAAAACTACAGATGATAATTTATTTTTATTTTTTATTTCAAGTCAAAATACTGAATAGTTTTTTTGTAAAGTTTACGACAAAATGTAATTGGTGTAGCCTAGTAGAGGATTTGCTTCGCTCATCCTGATTACAATTAACACATCTGTCTATTTTGTATTATTTATGCATTATTCTACTCTTTAAGGGGCTACTTCAGTCACTTGGAAAGACTCGCTCTCTAATGCTAACCCTATGGAATATTTTTTTTAATATCTCGTTTGCATTTTAATATTCTTAAACGATTTGTTTTTTTTTCATT
This sequence comes from Maratus speciosus, assembly GCA_963932465.1. Lineage (NCBI taxonomy): Eukaryota > Metazoa > Arthropoda > Arachnida > Araneae > Salticidae > Maratus > Maratus speciosus. Next base: position 21,837,080 of record OZ010799.1, on the reverse strand, counting down.
GGATAGCTGAGATTGATCTCTACATCTGCCTTTTTTCACTTTTTCGATTTTGTTCCCAGATTTTTTCAAGAGGATGCTTTCACTTTTGAAACCGGTTCCAAAAATGAAAGTGTCCTTATTCTGTATCTGTAAACAAAATCGAAAAAGTAAAAAACGCCCTTTGTACAGATCGATCTCAGCTAGCCAATGCAAAAATAATTATTTAAAAATACAGAAATGCAAACGAGATATCTCTAAAAATTTCTTACATAGGATTAGCATTAGCGAGTGGGTCTTTTCAGGAGACTGAAGTAGCCTCATGAAACGGCCAAAAGGCCATTTTGACTAGTACTAAATAAATATTTTTCGACTCGAACCAGAAATTTCATTATACAATAAGTTAAATATACGCATCACAGAAATAAGTTAAATAAGTTTCAATTAAAAAAAATAAATAAATCTTATATGAAATATTTTTTATAAAACTTGAGAAAATTTTCCAGCCGTTCTAGTATTAAAACGCAGCATTTTTATAAGTGTTTCACAACAAATATTCATCAAAATATTTGTAGATGTTGATATTTTTTTTTTTTTTTTTTTTTTTTTTTTTTTTTTTTTTTATCATCATAAACCAAACAGAATAACAAAATTAGGAAACTTTATTAATTTAAAAAACTAAATAAGTAAACTTTCAGTTAAAAAAAAAAAAGGGAAAAGACCACTAAACCGAAGTTTATTTCTCTATTTAACGATCTTTTTTCCTTGCAGCCTGAATTTTTACCCTCCCTATTATGAGAGAATGCACATTTTCATATAAAAAAACAACTTTTTTTTTTTTTTTTTTTTTTTAAACGAAGTAACCATGTAGTATGCTTAAAATTTGTCTGTCATAATAATTCATTAATTTTAAATATTAAATTATTTTCTTAAAACTAAAAATACATAATAATGCATTATTATAAACTTGTCTTTTCTACGATATATTTTTTTTATGAATAAAATAATTAAACAAATACATGAAATTTACTTTTAAAAAATCGCAATTAATTACGTTTTGATGTAATATTTAATGTTTGTGAATTTAAAATTTAATTTTTATGTAGTTTAATGTATTTTAAAATATGAATTGCTAATAAACGAATTTTCCATATAACGAACTTTCTTTACTGGATTTCGCAATTTCGTTTTATAGATGCGACTACATTTCTGAGCCTTCTAGGTGAAAATATATTGTGTGCAATTTACTACACATCTTCTCCATAACTTAAGAGAAGTCGCCAGCTTTAAACCTTTTTAACGTTAAAAAAACACATTCTAATGGTAAAATAAAATTTGCGTCATTTAGCAGAAAACACAATAAGTGGAGGTTGTAAGGTATGATTCAATACGCATCCTCAAAACTTAAGGAGTCATCAGTTTTAAACCTTTTTAAGATTATCACGTTAAAAGAAAAAAAATATATATATCACATTTTAATCGCAAAAAATAAAATTTCCGTCATTCAATTGAAAACACAATAAGTGGAGATTGTAGGTATGATTCAATAAACATTCTCATAACTTAAAAGGAGTCATCAGTTTTAAACCTTTTTAAGATGTATCAAGTAACAAAATCACGCATTCTAATCGCCAAAAATAAAAATTGCGTCATTTAACTGAAAACATAATAAGTGGAGATTGTAGGTATGATTCACTACACATTCCCATAACTTAACAGGAGCCACCAGTTTTGAACCTTTTTAAGGTGTATCGTGTTGTTAACAAAGCCCATTCTAATCACAACAAATAAAATTTTCCTCATTCAACTGAAAAAACAATAGGTGGAGAAGCATGTAAGTATGATCACTTTATAATTTGTGCAAAAGAAATTATCTGTTGGCAAATGATCATTGTGGACAAGTAGCAAAAACACAGTTTTGATGAAAGTAGATACAAAGATAAAAATAAACTGGAGTCTGTGTTGCAATACACATTTTTAATTTCTAATTGACCTGGTTCTGAAGTGAATATTTTCCTGCAGGTTGTTTTGTTCTATCCAAAATTACACACACACACACATATATATATAGAGAGAAATAGATAGATATGAAAAAAAAAAAATCCATATTTGAAATTGGTAACCCCGTAATTTTTATCTCCCCCCCCCCCCCCCCAAAAAAAAAAAAAATCACCAATTCAGAAGAAGGCAATGGGAAGGAGAAATCCATTTCTCTGCATTGTTTTGCTACCTGTATACGTTATTGTAACATATTAGACACAGATGTATAAATACTTCACCCTGCTGGTATTTTTAGAAGAAATCTATACCAATTTTTTTTTTTTTTTTTTTTTTTTTTTTTTTTTAAGCAACAGACAGAAACACAAAAGAAAATCGTATTCAGCTTATTTTCTGACTGTTGGTAAACATTAATTTTATTAACTAACAAATATGCTATTTTGAATAAATTGCACATTGCTAATTATTTTAAAACTTGTTTTTTTCATATTAGCATAAAAAGCTATTTTTTTTTCTTTATCGTTTACACAAACAGATATTTTCACCATAAAAATCATAAATAAAAAATACAAACGATGAAACAGAAAACCGAATTTGGAAATTTTTATTAATGGCCGTTTTACTCAATAAAATAAAATGACTCTAGAAAATAATACATATATATATATGGAATCATGTGTGTGAAATTCAAAGGAAAAGACATATAAAAATTAACCCTTTGTTGCATACTTTAAAACTGGTTAATCCCCAACGTTAAATTTAGTATTTTCCTACTAAAAGGATCATGCTGAATGAGAAAAAAAATATTTTATGTGTAGTATTTTTTTATTATTTGACTTACAGCTTGTCCACTATAGTGGATACTATGAACACAGAATTGAAATGTAGTGTTGTCTGAAAAATAAGATTTATGTTAGCTTTCTTCTTGAATATTATCATATTCTAAGAATATTTATGGTTAAAATTGAGAAAATATTCATTGATGGTGAAATTTGTGAAAACAGTCCGTTTATGCATCGATGCAAAGGTAAATTTTACATTTTACGCATGAATATGTTGACTTTCTTTTACATAGTTCCATCTTGCATCATTGTGCACTTTGGGATGTTAAATAGGGAAAGTGTTCCAGTAGGGAAAGCCTTGTCATATCTGGTGTCCTTGTGTACAGAATTTGTTCTTACTGGCAATTGTTTTAGTTGTTTGTCTTCCATATTCTGTAGATTCTGGAATCAAATGCCACCAGATTGTCGCGTCACTGATTGAATGAGTCCACTTGCAACAGTCAGTTTAAAATTTTCGAATTGTATGTCGCAATTTGGAAACAAGCTTCTGTATAAAACCCATGCAATGACAGCAGTTACATCAATTAAATGGAATATTATTCTTTTATACTACTTCTTGGTTTTCAGGTGAGTTCTGTATAATGCACATAACATGTTACATTTATCTACTCCTCCTATATTTTGGTTATAATCTTCAATTAGAGCTGTCTGGTCCATTTCAATTAATAAAATATATTTTTTAATGTTTTGTAGATATCAAGTTTAAAATTGTTTATTGTTATTTTATTGTTTTTTTTTTTTTTTTCAATATTGCCATACAGACCTATTTCAAACAGAACACATATGCGATTTTTTAAAAACTAATAAATTGCATAAATAAATGAAATCAGGCAATTATAACTTTAAAAATGTAAAAGAGATCAAAATTTATATAAAATATGCCTGCATATTATTAAAATCACAAAAACACGTCAAATTTATATTTTAAAATTTTCACTGTTTACACTCATGACGACTACTTCAGTTGACAGAGTAAAATGTCATAATGTTGATGCTGTGCATGGCGTCCACTATAGTGGACATTATGTAAAAACTTCCATAAAAGAAACAAAAAAAAAATTTTATGCTTGTTTTTCAATTGTCTATTAGGCCAAGACATTTAAAAAGAATAATTAATGAACAAAGTATCATTTAAATAATATTATTATAGGTTTAGAGACATTTTAGCTCATGCGGAACAACTTACTGGCTAGGGTGTATTCCGATCCAAACTGCTCATTTTCTGATTCATTTTAAAATTCATTTTTGCTCTCAAACGCATCAAACTCGGAAATTCTCTTATTTAGAAACTATATAATGTGCCGTGCTTCTTAATTTTTTGATAAATGCAGAAAATACTGTAAAAAAAAGCTGTCAAAGTTGGCGTTTTGAACAGAATTTTCCGAAACGGGCGATCTCGGAATGAAAAAAATGGTCATACTGAGAAAATAATTGTTTAAAAATCAAATTCTATTTAATTGAGCTGAAAATGAAATCACACGGCATGTTAAGCATGTCTTCAGAAATCACCCCAGCAAATTTCATGTTTTTCCTTTTAAAAATGAGCCTGAAAATGCATCAGAAAATTTCGAGCTGTTGAGGGTGGAAAAACATTTTTTCGAATACACCCTTAATTCTATCTCAAGAAGTAAGTTAACCGTCTCGCAGGGCCATTTCGATTTTTTCCCTGAAAGCATGAATGTCAAAAAATAGCATAAGCTTTAAATAGGAACTGTGAATGAAATAGGTTGGATAAGAAAAAATTGCCAATTTTGTCCACTGTAGTGGACAGTATGCAACAAAGGGTTAAACCCAATAAAATGAAAATGAAAATACGAGAAACTATGAATATCTATTAGATTCGTCAGAGGAACTTTATAACAATAATTCATAACAAAGATATGCTACTTCCTCAAATATCGTCAACATCAGCATTTAGCTAAAAATGACAATATTATGCTTCTTATAATATATCGAGTAATTCAAAGAAAAATGAAAATAATAAAAGATAAAGAATATATATAAATAATCCATATGCAATATATAAAAACTTTAAAAAATAATTTTATAAATAAATACAAAAATGAAAACCTTCTAACTAAATATGCTTTGTAGCTAAATTACTACAAAATGTAATCAAATTATTTATATTACCAACCCCCTACCCATTTCTCATTCATGTGGTTAAATTGTAATATATTTTAAATTTGCTACATCTTCAGCCTTTATGGGACACAAATGTCTTATACATATATTATATTATCCGGACGAATCTAACCCATTTATACAAGTGCTTCCCTCTACTGAAAAAAGAAGCAATTTTATTCATTATTCTATTTCAAAGCAACAGGTGAAGTGAAAAAAATGAAATAATTTTCAGCTGTGCTTTTGTAAGTATTATTACTAATAAATACTAATTAACTAATGTTAGTATAAATTGTACATTATTATGCTTCATAAAATAAGGCATTTTTCATTTTGGCCTTAAAAGAAAATATCTTTCTTTTTCAGAGGTTTAATAAAGGTCTTAATTCATTGATTTATTTTCAGCGTTTATAAGTCACAAACAAATGTTTTGCTGCAGTTTCATAGCATCATAAACAATCAAACAGAAAAACAAGATTCGAAATCCTTATTAATGACAGCTTTATTCAACAAAATAAACTTTCACTTTGGAAGAAGAGGGGAAAAAAACGACAAAATTGCACTTACAGTGGATTAATATTACAGGAGCTATCTTCTAACTGAAAATACATTTTATCCAATTTACTACAAATCCTCATCCATTAAATTTTATTTTATTCTTTTTTTTTCCATAACTCGCCAATTCAGACGATAACCTTTCATCTCTGGTAACCCCGCCCTCCCATCTGGATAGTGTCGCATTCGAGGAGGTATCTGGATGGTGTGCACAAAGAGAGCTCCGCGGGGCTCACCTTCGCGTTGCCATGGATACCTATGTATGAAAGGATGCTCGGTTGCCCCTAGCAACGCGGGAGGCAAAAGGGGGTAGACATGATGTAGCTGCCGCTAAATCGGCTCACTTGTTCGGGTTCCAAATAGCTCTGGACGGACTATCGCTTGCGCTAGTGGAGAGCTTGCATCTGGGATGCGTCTCATTTATTTCCATTTTGGGCAAACCTAGTCATCTAGAAAGTGCACTTTACCGCCAAAATACCCGAGCGGACATTTTTTCTCCCCCTTCTGTCCCTATACTTTTTTTTTTTTTTTTTTTACCCCTTGTCTCTATCAATTATAATTGAAGAAGTTTGATTGGAAATTCACTCATGGACTCCTGTGTGTGGTGGGGGGGAAAGATTTTTTAATCGATTTTCGTGTATCGATTCATATCAGTTTTAATAAGTGAGTGAAAAGGCATTTCGTTTTCTAATGGAATTGTATTTTATAAAAGTGGGAGATAGTTAATGGGTGCATCTTCAGGAAATAGGGTTCAAAAGCGTGTTGAAAAGAAATTTGGGGTTGATTTTTTTTAAATTCTTTATTTGGTGTTGTCAGAGAAGCAGAAAGATTATTCCATCAAAGTTATTTTCATTCGTTCACACAAAACTGAATTCAACTGTTACTTTTAATTTTCTTAAAAAGTGTCTTTTCTTGAAATAATGTATCTCTTTAGCTGTTAGATTTTATTTGGCGCACATTTATCATTTTTTTTTTTTTAAACTCGAGGTAAATTAGGGTTCTGAGGTTTTAAAAGCATGTATTTAGTTTTATATAAATACGTGTAATAAACAAATTTAAGTATATAAGTATATTTTTTTAATTCTTTATTTGGTGTTGTCAGAGAAGCATAAAGATTATTCCATCAAAGTTATTTTCATTCGTTTACACAAAACTGAATTCGACTGTTACTTTTAATTTTCTTAAAAAGTATCTTTTCTTGAAATAATGTTTCTCTTTAGCTGTTAGATTTTATTTGACGCACGTTTATTATATATTTTTTCTTTACTCGAGGTGAATTAGGGCTCTGATGTTTTAAAAGCATGTATTTAGATTTATATAAACATGTGTGAGAATTAAAATACGTGTAATAATCAAATTTAAGTATATATGCACATTTTTTAAAATTCTTTATTTGGTGTTGCCAGAGAAGCACAAATATTATTCCATAAAAATTATTTCCATTCGTCCACACAAAACTGACATGTACTGTTACTTTTAATTTTGTCAAAAAGTATCTTTTCTTGAAATAATATATATCTTTAGCTGTTAGATTCTATTTGGCGCACGTTTATTATTATTATTATTTTTTTTAACTCGAAGTAAATTAGGGCTCTGAAGTTTTAAAAGCATGTTATATAAATGAAATTTTATTATGAAATGAAGATTTATTTATATAAATGAAATGTAAAGAGATTTTTAAATGAGAAAATTAATCCCGAATAAATTTTTGAATGTGATCAGCAAATACGTACTTTATGTATCTGGCTGTGGCGGGCTCAGTCTCTGATGACTTTTTTTTTTGGTGAGTGTGTGTGTGGGATGGGGAGGGGGCAGATTTCAAATCGTCCGGTTCAGGTTCCGAAAAAAAAGAGCCGGAAGCTATCTTTAGTAAGGCATATACCACGAAGATGTGTGTTTGGAGCTAGTAGCACAAATAAAATATAAAAATTGGGTACTTCTTAGTTACCCCATCGACCAATTTCGCCAAATTATACACATTGACATATTTTTTTTATTTTAAATAACGAAAGAACAAATATATTAGTAAAACATTAATAAAAATACAAATAAAACGTCTAATTAATGGTTTTATTGGAATTTAATCTTACAATTAATTAATTAATGGCAACCATTATTGGCGACAGTAATTTGGTCGACGGGATAAGTAAGAAGTGCCAAAAATTGTCTCCAGTTGCACTCCCAACATATAAAAGACATCATTTATTGTATATAATATCAACGTTGTGCAAGTAAATTTAAACTTGCAACAACAAAAAAAATTAATAGAAAAATCTTTAAAATGAATATTTCTTTTTTTAAAACGTGTTTATTCGATTATCTTGGGCCAATTTTTTGATGACGGTATTAAACAAGTTGGAAATTGCTCGTCAAACGTGGCAAATGAGGTGCGTTCGTACTATAACTAGTTTTATAATTATTTTTTGCACCCCATATTGTACTGAATGTATACTTTTTTGCACTTCATAAAGCGCATAGTCTGATACATCATTAAAATGCCCTTCCAATAATTTTTTCCCATTCCCCGTAATGTAACGGAACACTTTTGACTGTCCCTGTAATTAAACTATACATCCGATTTTCCTAAAATTTGAAATAGCTCAACAAAGCTTTGCAACAATTATATCTTTAAAATTTCAGACCATTCGGAAGGCTGTAATATCATTAAAATGCACTTGCAATAATTTTTCCCATTCCCCGTAATGTAACGGAACACTTTCGACTGTCCCTGTAATTAAACTATGCATCCGATTTTCCTAAAATTTGAAATAGCTCAACAAAACTTTGCAACAATTATATCTTTAAAATTTCAGACCATTCGGAAGGCTGTAATATCATTAAAATGCACTTGCAATAATTTTTCCCATTCCCCGTAATGTAAAGAAAAACTTTTGACTGTCCCTGTAATTAAACTATGCATCCGATTTTCCTAAAATTTGAAATGGCTCGACAAAATTTTGCAACAGTTATATCTTTAAAATTTCAGATCATTCGGAAGGCTCTAATATCATTAAAATGCACTTGCAATAATTTTTCCCATTGGCCGTAATGTAAAGAAAAACTTTTGACTGTCCCTGTAATTAAACTATACATCCGATTTTCCTAAAATTTGAAATGGCTCGACAAAATTTTGCAACAGTTATATCTTTAAAATTTCAGATCATTCGGAAGGCTCTAATATCATTAAAATGCACTTTCAATAATTTTTCCCATTGGCCATAATGTAAAGAAAAACTTTTGAATGTCCCTGTAATTAAACTATACATCCGATTTTCATAAAATTTGAAATGGCTCGACAAAATTTTGCAAAAATCATATATTTGAAATTTCAGACCATTCGGTTGGGTAGTTTTTGCTCTGTTACATGCGGACAGACGGACGGACAGACGGACGGACGGACTGAACGACGACTATAGGTGCTACGTATTTATATAATTACGAACGCACCTAAAAAGAAAGAAAGAAAGAAAAGGAGATAAAAAGTCTACCTCAACAACGTATCCAAATTTCGCGGTCACGAAAGTTAGAGAACAAATGGACAGGCATACAAGAACACACACATATTACGTTGTTGGATTCTAATGAAATTTAAATGTGATCACCGCGAAAGCGATCGTTGAAACAATTAAGCAAATGATACAATACAATTCCGAGCATATTCTGAAATTAAACTTAACTTGACACCTTCTTTTTTTTTAATTTCTCCGGCCTATCTGTTGTCCAGCTGCAATTTTTTAATATATCGACTATAGCAAATGCAGCTTTTTAATGCATGAATAATAATTTAGTGTAAATGAATTTTTATAAACAATTTTATTTTCTTAAAAAAATAATCCAGAGTAAGTCTTGCATTTCAGGATGCCAAAGTGGTTTTACCCCTTAAACAATAAAATGAAATTATTTTTTATGCAGCTAAAATTTCTTATAAGTAGCAGTAATTTAAAACAAAAAATATATTCATTAAACGTACATTATTAGTGTTTCGTCACGCGATATGTACACATCTGCAGTACTTACTACACTAATATAGTATTCCACTAGTCTAAATAATTAATTTTCGAGTAAAATTCCGCCCAGAAATCTTCTAATTCGTAGCCTGCTTTCTTTGTAGATAAAGTAGGTTTGTTGTAAAAATGATTTTACAGGCAACATGATGCATTGAAGGTTCGGGTAACCCATGCCGAAACTAGCCTTTTTTGACCCGGGGCAAACATGTGTTTTGGCGCCCTTCCTGCCCTCCTCACTCACAATGAAAGTTATCAACCGCAGGTACCCTATGCTAAAAACAATCCTTAAAAAAATCATTTAATAATAATTAAAATGATAGCAAGAAATATGTAAACAATGCTCCCACAGGATTAACATTAGCTTGAGCGTTAAGAGTCTACACTAGTCAAGCGAAGAAACTGGATCGCTAATGTTAAACCTATAGGAGCGGTTTTTTAAAACTTATTATTTATAGTTACTTTCACTTTCACAAATTTGAAAAGAACGCTCCCATATGTTTAACATTAGCTTGCGAGTTTCTTTTTATTTCATATATATATACATTTTTGTACGAAACGACAAACAAAATCTTCATTTCGCACCCGCGCCCCTTCGCCTTTCGTTCTGGCGCCCGGGGCACATGCCCCCTCTGCACCCCCTCCCCGCTATTTTTGGCCCTGCGGGTAACACAACTGTAGCCGAATTCAAACCGACACACGTTTCGGATATTAGTATTCCATAATAGATGCCTAAATAATTAATTTTCAATAACACCCTGTTTCAAGTAAAATCCCATCCAGAAATCGTCTAAACCGTAATCTGTTTTCTTTGTCGATAAAGTAGGCTTGCTGTAAAAGTGATTTTACAGGCACTTGACTCATTTAAAGATCAGGTAACCGATTTTAGCCGAACCCAAACGGACACACATTTCGGATATTAGTGTATCTCAAATTGATGCCTAAATAATTAATTTTCAATAGCATGCTGCTTCGAGTAAAATCCCACCCAGAAATCTTCTAGATCGTAGTCTGTTTCTTTGTCGATAAAATAGGTTTGTTGTAAAAGTGATTTTATAGGCAACTTGACACATTCAAGAATCGGGTAACTCGAGTTTAGCCGAACCCGATCCGACACACGTTTCGAGTATCAGTATTCAACAATAGATGCCTAAATGATTAATTTTCAATAGTATACTGTTTCGAGCAAAATACCACCAGAAATCTTCTAAACAGTAGTCTGCTTTTCTTTGTTCATGAAGTAGGTTTGTTGTAAAAGTGATTTTGATGTAAACTTGAAGCATTCAAGGGTCGGGTAATCCGCTTTTAGCCGAAACCAATCGGACACACGTTTCGGATTGGGTCGGTTGACCTGATTTTTATGATTTTTTTTTTTTTTTTGGGCCAAAAGTCGAAGGATACTGTTTTAGTTAATAAAAACTCTTCGATTTTGTATAAAGACTATATAAGAAAACCGATCCTCACCAGCTCCGAAATTTAAATTATCCTCAGTAGTGTTATTCGAGAACGCTTCCACTGGTTTAACGTTAGCTTGTGAATGCAGTATGCTAGCAAATATAGGCTCTTAAAACAATAAATTATTTATTCTTTAATCCAGGCATAAAACGATAGTAAAACTCTAAGAATTTGACAGTTTAAAAAGACTACGATTGAATAACATGTTATCAACGCAAAATTGCTTTGTTTGCATTAAATATGTCGTCAATTAGTGTAACTATAGAACTCCCGGTCTATGATAGTAGCTTCTCCTCCAAGGTTTGAACTCACTACAATAAAACACAAGCTCGTAAAATACTGGATGCCAAATTACATAACATCTCTTAATATTTGATAAGAAACTAATGAACGTCAAAGTAATTAAAAATAGAAACACTCTTTGTTCTAAACTCGGTAACAACAATGCCATTAATTTAAAACAAAACATATTCCAAAAATCGCGAGATATTGTATTGCTAAAATAATGAAACATCATCAACACTAAAGCCTTTTCATTAAGCTACAAATATGTTATTCCAAAACAAATTAATACGAGTACTTCGAGATCCAAAACGCGAATTTACGATAATCCCATTTAAAAAGCGTGCAAAATGTTTATAATTATTGAAATGGCGCGGATAAGCCCATTACTTCAATAGTTCCAAAATGTATTTCAATAATTAAAGAGTCGGCAAACATCCATTTTGAGCATTAACAGAAGATTTAAATAGCTAAAACGAATTAGTCAACGACATTCACATGTCATATATTTCCGAACAGAGACTATCAGTAAAACGACTTGGAAAACATTATTAACTTTTTAACGAGATTAATATGGAACATATGTTTTCCAAATCCGGATTTTAAATAACAAAAGACGACTGAATATTTTTAAAAAATCGTCTGCTTTTTAAAAAAGCGACATCAATTTTGATAGATAACAGTAAAAAAAAATAAATTGTAAAATAGTTCTGAAAGGAATGAAAAATGGGATACTTTGTCATTTGTTCATTTTTAGTTATGGAAAAAGTAGATAAAATATAATAATTTGTTGATTGTTATAAAATTGAATGGTAAGTGTTATAAATGTGCAATGTGGTATGGAAGAAGGAGAACGACAGAAAGGGGAGAAAATTAGAATTCGTCATATAATAAAGAAAAAACCCCACAGAAATCAACGAAATACTAAAAAAGCAGTAAAAGAACAATCACAATTCCGCAGAGAAGTGGTAATGCCGGGGCTTTCTAAGTTAAAGGTCAAAAAATCGAATTAAAAAATGCTGAAACTACAAATAACTGAAAATTGCATTAAACGAAAGTTATTGAATATTTCTACAGGTTTTGAGTGTAGCTTCTTTAGATTCACCAGGAATGATCTCCGGCAAAGCGAGGAGTAGCACAAATATACAAGTTTCTATAAAAAGTCTGCCTTTTTTTTTTAAAGGAGACATTTTTAAGATATAAAAGTTGAAAAAGATATATTGTAAAATAGCGAAATAAATTTAAAAAAATGAAAGCTGTAATTGGCAAAATCCCCCTCCCCTTCCCCTCTTTTCTACCAACCCCACATTACAAAAAAAAAAAAAAAAAAAAAAAAAAAAAAAGACAAAACAAGATGAATGAAAAAATTCATACATGAACAATAAACGCTAGGAGTATTATGAATGGAAATATTAAATAAAATGTCGGCTTAAACCTGCTTTAGTTAACAGTGACTAATGTAAATTAAAGAAAGCTAGCTTAATATTATTTTCAAATTAATTTGAAAATTTTCATTATTCTACATATTCTTTTCATGAGCATTTCTGTGCTGCAACTTCGAAGCCTTCAGTTATCTGGCATTGAGAATGAAAGAAAAAAGGGAAAATGGATTTCGTAGCAGACGTTACCAATCAATAGCTAAACAAGCAAACGAAAACCTAACATTAACTAATTTATTTTTTCTGTGATAACTGATAACAAAAGCAAACATAAAAATGAACAGATATAAAAAAGAAAAAGAGAAATAATTATTATAACAGAATATTAATTCACTGGTGTTTGGCGATATTTCAAAACACTGCCAAAAAAGAGGAAATTGCGCAGTTTCAGAAACTGACAGTTCCATCTCCACGAAACAGCGGATTAAATTCTTCGATGACTAATACCACTAATACAGGACACTTAACTAACAACGAAAGCATTTTACCAATGGAACAAATTCGAACGAAAGTGGTGCAAGTCGAGAAGTGAGTGACACATTTTCGACCAGAGGCAGACGAGAATTTATGGCAAACCTTGCAAGCTAAAACCTTCAACGCGCCTACAAGCTTTCATTCTATTATCTGGTAGCAGATTTCTGGAGTGTTTCGTAATCAGGGAATATCAAAATGTTTCCGGAAAAACAACGCATGCACCTTACTTTAACATTCGCAAAATAGTCTTATTTTCTTCATGCATCTATTTGGATAGCAATTTCTAATGTTTATTTTTGATGGCATTATCTGTAAAAGAGTTGGAAAAGAAACAAAATGGATTTATGTCCTGAGAGTTTTGGAATTCGGTTCCCTTTTAAAAATCGCCTGCTTTTAGAAATCTCTTTTTAAAAGCAAGAGAGAAGAGAGACAAATAAATAAATGATGATTTTCATTCGCGATTTACTTAGAAAACGAAGAAGAATTAGAAAATATATGTTCCATGAAATTGCGAGGATTAAGGCTTAGACATTTTTAGCATGACGGAAAGGAAGATGGTTTGGGATTAAAAATATGAGTTTTAAATGTTCCAGGAAAAATGTTTTCAAAGATGCTTTAACTTTTGAAAGATGCAACTCGTTATCGCATAACTTGAAGTATAGTTTTGCTTGAAATATAAATCATAAATGAAACTTATTTTAATGACTTCTTCTATTCTGAGATATGTGAAAAGCTGTGCTTTTTAAAAACATATAAATTAATGAGAACGTTTCGGAAAAACTTAAAACTTGGTTAAGGAACAATAAAACGAATAGAAATTATAAAATTGCATGTTAGTTCTGTTCATAAAAATAAGAGAAGTTAAGAAAAATTACAAAAGTATAGTGGCAATAGTAAATTCATTTTGAATAAGTAAAGCATCTTAACATATGCTTCTTTTCTTAGTTATACTAAGTTAGTAAAAATAAATAAAACCATACCGATATTTTTAAGACCGAAAAAAAATATAAATAAATAAATAACGTCCGCTTTATTTCTTTTCTCAACTATAAAATGAAAAGAAATGGAGCTATTCATAAAAAAAGACTAAAACTTAAATGATCAAAATTTACACGTATTTAAGTTACAACACGAACTAAAGTTAAAGTTGTCTGCTCCGATTAGGAAAAAAAAAAAAAAAAAAAAGGAAAATTCCAAATCATGGTAGCATGAGTATATTGATTTCAGATAACAAAAGCCTTTTAAAATCTCTGTCTTTCAGAATTGTAATAAATTTATTAAGCATAAAATATTAAAATTGTTCGTTCTAATTTTTCTCTACAAATACGCAGACGACGCATATTTCATAGATCCACTTTCAACCAATTCTTTAAAAACAAATTGCCATAGTTAAATTGTCATGGGAACAACTATAGTGTTAATAGCGTAATTTGTATGATAAAATGCCATACAATATTCAGTTTATGCACAAATATCTACAAGCTGTAAAGTGATAACACATTTTTTAAACCGCCTTAGAAATGATACGTTGTAACGTTAACAATAGCATCTTTATAACAACAAGCATGCCAGCAGCGTTCAAAGTAAGGTTCAAAATACAGCTATTACAAGTTGCGATGTATAATAATAATTTTTTTAAGGAATATTAATGTTTCTTGTTTGTCTTAAGCCTTTAAAAAGATGCTGTTAGTATACTCATTCAAAAGAGTTGGATCAAATTCTACGCAAACATAGCTTGCTATTAAATGTGACACACACCTTTAAAAAGGTACGAAATTATTGCCAACACGCCATCTCCCAAAAAACTACTTTATTTACATAAGAAATTCGATAGTACTCCATTACTGGAAAAAAAGAAAAAAAAAGAGAGTGAAATTTTTATGGGGCCATTTTCCATTTTGCACACAAGAGTCTTTTCCCCACCGGCGTAATAAGAAAAAACGACCACATCTTCGCCATTTTCTTTTTAAAAAACACAATATAGCTTTTTCTGACCAAAAGGAAAAAAAAAATAAGTGAGAAGAAACAACATATAGATCCATAACGCATATTTCCCACCAACTGTGTTCCTATTGATTTAGCTTATATGTGCTTTTCATGTATCCCTTGCCTTAGTGTATTTCAATATTTTTTTTTTCCAAAAGTAAGGCACAAAGAAAAAAAAAAAAAGATGGAAAAAATTTCCTGTGGTTTGGTATTCTATTACGGCGCCCTTACGCCACAATTTTCTCTGTTTTAAGCCGGCAGTGATAGTATAGGCGCTGAATACTAAGTGAAGGAATGTTTACCTTAGGTGTTATTGGATGTAGTGTGGGGAAAGGCGTCGCTCTTTAGGCGCCTTGAATTTGAGATGTCTGGTTTTCTTCTGCAGGGCTTACCTTGTTGGAAGGTTCGCTTCGAAACATTGTTATATTATTCTTTTAGATTTCAGAATTGTCTTTTGTGTGGTTTGTATTATGTGTTATTGGTATAAAGCTATAGGATACATTGGGCGTTAAACTTGGTTTGTACGCGGACTAAAAGAGTACCAAATTGTTAAAATTGGACAAAAGTGACTAAATTTCTTATATTTTGAAAGATTTGGGAAAGTAGTTGGTGCTTCCCGTGTCCAACAGTGACTGAAAGACTCGTATTTACATTTCAAAGGCTCACAAGAGTCCTTATATTCCTATACAAAAAAGTAGTTTTTTTCTACGAGGGTGTATCAGTAAGTTTTTGCCCTCACATACAAATAATTGAATGAAATTTATGAAATTGCTACATTGCATTAATCCTTTTCTATATAGTCACCGTGCACAATAACACATTTGTGCAACCGGTATTTCAAAGAGAGGGGGGGGGGGGAGAATTTATTTCAGGAGGCGCGGTAGTAGATCCAAAAGGGGGTCATTTTTCTAACTTTTGCTGGCCCCCGCATGTGACATATTGTTGGAAAGACCTGTGCCCACTTATTCATGCTATGCACCTCCCCCCAAATTTGCACTCCGGCGGGGCACTTTTCTAATTTTTGGGGGCATCATTCATGCCTCCAGGGGAGAAGTTTGGGGAGAAGGGCTTGGGAGGTGCATAGCATGAATAAGTGGTCACAGGCCTTTCCAAGAATATGTCACATGTGGGAGTTGGCAAAAAACTTAGAAAAATGCCCCCCTTTGGTTCTACTATCGCGCCTCTTGGAATACATCCTTCCCCCTTTCTTTGAAATACCGTTTTCAGAAATGTGTTACTGCGCACGATGACTATATAGAAAAGGACTCATACAATGTAGCAATTTCATAAATTTCACTCAATTATTTCTATGTGAGGACAAAAACTTATTGATACATCCTCGTATCATCTCAAAGACCGTCGTTCTTGTGATACCCTGTATGCTCATAAATGAAGAAATATCGCACTTTTAATGACTGACTTGCTTGATTATCATCATCATTATTATTTATTATCCACCTTATTTCATATTCCAATCACAAAGCCTGGTGACAAGGGTGTACTTTTGAGATGTCAGACCAATCACTTCTTGATCAAAAAAGGAGAAAGATGCTATAGTACTTTCCGATGATTTATATCAGAGGATAGAAGGCTTAAATAGTATCGAGTGACTGGTGTAGCAGATGACAGATTTTAGATTTTAGGATCTCTTATTTAATTTAAAGAAAAGAATCAAAATTAACTAAATAAACATGTACAGAAAATCCATAGCATATAACAAAACTGGTTAGTTCACTTGGAAGTTTTTATGCCAAACTCACTGGCTTTATTGTTATTACTACTACCTAAATCAAGCAATTCAGTCAAACTCTCTATTACAAGAATTATAAAAGTGTTACTTCTTGAGCACATGATTCAATATGTGATGCATGTTCAAGAAAATGGAGAAATATCGTACTTTTAATCATTCATTTACTTACGGCAAGAAACTAAACAACCGCCGCAAAGATTATTACAGTAAATTCTGTCTAAGGCGGACTCTGTATAAGCCGGAAATCTGTCTACCGCGGAAAATTTTTCAAGTCCCGGCGAACCCATAGAAAATTGCATTAATTCAGGCTGCATAAGGCGGAATCTGTCTAACGCGGAAACGGAAAGCCTTTGAAGGTCCCACCGAAACGAGAATTTTGCATAAGGCGGAAAAAAGGATAATTTAAAAATGAAAGGCATTTTGTTTATTAAACTTTAAAACTGATAAGTCAAATACTCAATGTCGTGCAAGTTAGTTAAATTCCGTAACACTTGGAAAAGTTAATTCAAAAGGACAGAAACTGTTTAAATTTTAAGGAATTTATGCTTGTGCCATTTTTTCATATGCAAAATTATATTTAAAAGTTAATATTTCTAGTAGAATGAACATTTAACAAAATATATATTTTCGAAAGTGCAATATATTATACTTTAAGGATGCACTGAAATTCAAAGTTATAGCGTTCTGTCTCATTCTCGAAGATTTTTGGGAGGAGGGTTTTTTTTTTTTTTTTTTTTTTTTTTTTTTTTTTTTTTTTTTGTGTGTGTGTGTGTGTGTGTGTAAACTTTCAATTTGCATGTATTACAACAGTACTAAGAAATTGAATACCGTTTCTCATTTATTTATAAAGACAAAAGATCTTTCCCAATTTCAGTTTTCAACCGATTTTCCAGTCAGGAAAATCAATAAAAAATCATCAAATTCGAGGGATTTTTTTTTTTTTTTTTTGGGGGGGGGGGGGGGGGGCTTTTTTGCATAAGCCGGAATATTGTCTACCACGGAAAATTTTCTGAGTCCCGATCGATTCCGCCTTAGACAGAGTTTACTGTATTATTATCCACTTTATTTCATATTCCAATCACAAAGAATGATGGCACGGGTGTATTTCGAACAAATCACTTCTTGATCAAAAAAGAAGAGAGATGTTAGTATACTTTCCGATGATATATATATATAACCATTAATGAAACATAACCTACCACCATCAAAAACCGTAATATTATGAATTAAAGCTGTAAGTATAAAAAATTTTTTAAATTTATTATAAGAATTATTATGGAAGAAATATATATATATATATATATATATATATATATAATAGTTTATGTATGTATATGTAATATACATATTACATACTATATATGTAATAGTTATATTATATAATATACTATATATGTAATAGTTTATAATGGTTATATATATAACCATTATAAACTATTACAAATTACCTACAAAAATTGTGAAAGTATAAATAATAAAGGAATTTATTCAAATTAAAAATGATATACAAACCACCATATAAGTCCATAAAACAGTTAATATTTGCCACTTGGATTTGAAAACACAGTAAACAATAGAAAAATGGAAATTTGTGGAACCAAGGCAGATTCATCAGGTCCTACCCCCCTCCCTCTCTCTCTGTATATATCAGAGGAAAGAAGGCTTAAATAGAGTCAAGTGGCTCATGTACAGCTTTAAAAATTTGGATTGAAGAATCTGTTATACAAATAAATAAACTTACCAGTTAAAACTTATAAAATTATTACTATTATAAACTTATCAGTTAACTTATTTGTCTTAATCTGTTATATAAATAAATAACTTATTAATCAAAATAAGTTAGTTCACTTGCAGATTTCATACCAAACACACTGATTTATTACATATCGACTACTTACTGTCTAGTCAAGGAATCCAATCAAACTCTACATTAGAAGAGCAAGGAGTTCCAACACGGGCTTCTCGGGTTACAAAATACAGGTGAAAGCCATATATATGTTCTTTTTAACTGAAAACTAATAGATTATTTACATTTAATACCACCAATCATTTTTATATGTTGGCAATTATGAATTAAAATAAAATTTTGAAATTTATTAAAAGGAATACTTTCGTATTGGCCTCGTGCCAGGAACTAACAGTCGAAGATCGCCAAAGATCGTTAGTCTTTTTCATTCTGGTAATTTCAGTAGTTTAAGAGAGGTTTGATTATGCGTCTTAAATTTGTGTTATACAGTAAACTCCCGACTATCCGGCTCGCGACTATCCGGCCCTAGGTACAATCCGGCCTAGTAAAAAAATGAGGAATGTTCAAGAGGCCGAGACAGGCAGGTTCCCGTCCGTAGGAAAATGCTAATTCACGACAAGAAGGAGCAAGAAGGAATTGCAATAGCAGAGACAGACAGGTAGGGAGGGAGGGAGGGGGGGGTGTTGAGGATTGATAATCTGTTTCGTTAGTTGTGCAACGTATATTAACAAGTGCGGACGTTACTTTTCGTTTATCCTGGTTACTTTCGTATAGTCTTTTGGTGTGCTTCGTATTTATTTATTGAAGGTTAACAAAAAAGGTTGTAGTGACTATGGAGGAGAAACTACGAGTTAGCAGGAAGAAGTGACGCCAGCTGATAATATCTGCTTGCGTAAATGGGGGGACATTGCGTCGAGGAAGATGGCTAACAGGGAGAAACAGTCATCTATCAAGGACTTTTTCAAAAATTAAAAACTAAGTTTTGGCTCTTTTATCTTATACATAACTTTTGTATATTTAATAACTTTTAATATTTGTGCAATAATTTGTTAATAAACAGTAAAATAACATTTACTCATTTATTTATTTATTTATTTTTTTTTTTTTTTTTTTTTGCGAATTAAGCTTACGTTTTGCTTATTTTGAAACTGTATCTATTGTATATATAAAATTTATCTTAAAATGTGTAACATGCGTTTTTAATATAATGGGGGGGGGGGGGGGGAGCAGGAATTGAGCCAATATGCATAGGACTCCGACCTATCCGACTTTTTTGTTATCCGGCCAACCCTTCCGCCACATTAGGCCGAATAGTCGGGAGTTTACTGTATTTATATTTTATTACATTATTTATATTAAGTGCAAACTTATTTATCTTTTGTAATCGTCTGTCTGCAAGTGAAAGAAATATTAAAAAAAAAAAAAAATCATGCTTGAAAGTTATTTGAAAAACAATAAAAATTGAGATACAGTTTTCAAACAAATTGCGATAGTTTTCAAACAAATTGCATTTGAAAGGACATTTTTTTCTCTATTCGACGGTGGGAAAATTAAAATGTGCTATATTTAAAAATTTTTAAAATCGCAATAAAAGTAAATAAAAGTTAAATTTAATCGTCTGCTGTTGCCATTCACAAAATGACGTCAGCGTTACTTAGAAATCGGTTTGTCCTTTATAATATAGATTATAACTAGTTGGATGTGCCAATCCCAAAACTTTCTTTTATCTCATATACTTTAATATTTCAAAATGTTATTACAGATGTCAATATTTCATTTTTATTAGTTCAATACTATACCAACTTCTACTTTCATCTTAAATTTCTGCTTCAAACAATGAATCGGAGTAAAAACGAGTTAATCTCGACCATGATATTTATTAAAATCACGAATAGTCGGCTTATCAGGATGAGAAGTTCCCGTCGATTCACGAGCCACTGGTGTACAATAGAACTACGAAAAAATAAGATTACACAAAAATCCCTATTACAGCACCCCCTTCCGGCGGATTTTTTCCACATTCAGGGAGGACCTTCTTGCCATGACCAAAAACATACACAAAAGATTTGGTTCAATTCTGTTCAATTCTATGCATAACTTCATACACTTTTCGAAGGTACAATATTGAAAATGGCGCGAAAATCGCTATTACAGCGCCCCCTTCAGGCGGAATATTTCCAAATTAAAACAGGACCTACTGGCCATGACTAAAAACATACACAAAAAATTTGGTTCAATTCTATGCATAACTTCATACACTTTTCAATGATACAATATTCAAAATGGTACAAAAATCGCTATTACAGTGCCCTCTATTGGCGGATTTTTTCCAAATTAAGGAAGGACCTGCTTGCAATAGCTGAGAACTTAAAAAAAAAAAAAAAAATGGTTAAATTCTATGCATAACTACATACACTTTTTGATGGTACAATGGCGACAGACTGACATTTTCTATAAACATGTTTTTTGGAATCTCTGACCCCTAAAACGTGTAAATCCGTCGAAAACCGGAAGTTGGAAAAATTTCAATTACAATACTTTCTTCTATTGACGATAGAAGAAAGTAAAACTTAATTTTTGGCACATGAGGCAATATGCTGAAGAAACTGAGAAAATATAGCACTTTTAAGCATTCATTTACTTATGGCAAGAAACTAAACAATAACCGCATCATTATTATCCCACCTTATTTCATATTCCAATCACAAAGAATGATGACACGGATGTACTTTTGAGATGTCGGACCAATCACTTCTTGATCAAAAAGGGAGAGAGATGCTAGTATACTTTCCGATGATATATATATATATCAGAGGAAAGAAGGCTTAAATAGAATCGAGTGACTGATGTAGCAGATGACAGATGACCAAAAGTGATACTCCAGATACGTGAAAGGATGGTGATGCAGTGGAAAAGTGGAAAGATAAGAAAAGAAAGAGGGGGGGGGGACTAGTCTTGAAGAAGATAAATGGCAGAACGACTTGAAAATTTGGAAGAGAACTAGACGAGATTTATATTTGAAGATATTTTTGAGGATGGCTATAGTTTGAGAGCGAATGCAGGCGAGTGATTTTTCTAGGTTTTAGAGGGGTTTTTTTCTTCTTTTTTTGAGGGAAGTGAATAGTCTATTCTATCATGAGAGTGGCGGAGGGTAATTTAGCACGTCTACTGCCATTGATGGATTTATTCTGAATTATTGTTATTAATTTTCTCAAAAATAAAAGTTCGGTGACTGGCGCGGAAACAGGCGAGTAGGTAAAGTTTGAATTTTGTCTCCACGATGGCCTCTTTTTTTAATGTTTTCTAAGAGATTTTATTAGGTATCCACAGATTGCAGATTGTAGTGTTTTTTTTTTTTATGCAATTTCACCAATAGAATATATTGATACAGAAAACTCGAAAAGGCGAGTTTTGAAACACACGTCCTCATATGTAATACCAACGATGATGTTATGAGTATACTTCATATCGGGGGAGGGGGGGGGGGGGCAAATTGAAAACATTGGTATACATTAAAATTTGTTAAATAACTTATGTTTCTGATATATACACACACATACACACACACACACACACACATATATATATATAACACAGTTAAACATTCTGAATTGACTGAATCTATATATATATATATATATATATATATATATATGACAGAAAGATATTCTAACAAAAGAAACATCTAATGTACAAAGAAACATAGTTTATTCAAAATATCGGTTATATTTGTTCTTCAAAACTGCGCATAATAAAATATTCTTGTTATATACAATTTGAATAATCTGCAGTTTACTTTTTTTCGCTTCGTTCAAAACAAAACATAACTTTTCATAATTTTACGTTATTTTTATAACTATAACATAATAACAGGAGAACAAGTAAGAATATTTATCAAATTTTTAACGAATAAACTAACAGAACCGGCCATTTCTAAAAAAAATAATACTTTTATAATACTACATTTCCGATTAACACGTAGCATAACTCGTAAATAAAGGAAATATAACAGAATAAACTGCATTTAATAGGTCGTAATAAGCAAAATTTGCGAAATGAACCACGAATTTTTTATACCACGGTGACATTTTTATGACATCACGCGAAACAATGAATTAAAAAGAGCCGCAATCTAAATACTAGTATCCGCGTAAAAATGCACCAGACAGACATTACAAAAGCAGCTTTTATTACTACACGAAAATTGCAACGATTGTATATTTAAACAAAACAATGCGTAATAATGTAAACATGCTTGGCCTGTCTTGGGTAAAATATCGCAACTGAGGCCCAATTTTTTTTCCTAAGCAAATTGAATAGCCCTGCAGAATTACAAACGGCCTGTCACAGGGGCGCATAAAGCAGGGCGCAGAGAGAACCAGAGATGGCCATTTACGCGGAGCAAGCCCCGGTTGTAAAAATTTAAACGCTTGCGTATATGGAGCGCTAAGTGCATGGCCAGCTATAAAGGACCATCTTCTAAATATGCGAATCAAAGACGCCGCGGTCATATTGGTGTTCGTTGCTATGGCAACAGTTTATCGTTGCCAAGATTAGAGAGTAAATTCTGAGAATTTTCCTCCGAGATCATCGAATTTTTTACCCTCGTTGTTTAATTTATTTTAATGGAGAAATTAACTCAAAACTGAATAAAATGTAATTCACAAATAAATTAAATTTCAAGATCATAATTAGATTTCGCAAAAATAAATTCTCTTTCCCTAAAACAAACAAACAAAAAAAAAAAAAAAAAGCATTTTTTTGCAAAATAAAAATGAACACGTTGGTAAGTGCAACTCAAAATAATGTGATAATAACATACCCGTTTGAAAGGTGAATTGAGTATGTGTGCAAGATTAGAAAAAACAACAACAAAACCCCCCAAACAATGGAAATGTAATACAATTTACCCAATTTCAAAAATTTTCGTTTTGATATGAAAAAAAAGAAAAGAAAAAAAAAACCCTTTTGAATTACAGCAGACTGTAAATTTAATTTCGTAACACAGTTGTAAAGGATAACTTGAAAGCTTGATATAGTTTCGTATCATTGTTAAAATAAATTTTTTACAGCGTTGCATAACATAATTTGCAAAACGTAAGCTAATGTTTAAGGAAGTAATTGAATTTTTCTTTGCTTGACAATTTTGCTATCTGTGAAAACAATATTTTTGAGTTTATAAGATTAAACTAACGGAATTACAGGCCGTTTATTAAAATGGGATAAAAAATATTGTTTTGATTTAACAACAGAAAAGAATGTGTAAATAATGCTCAGACAAGAAAATTAAATTCATAAAAATTGTAAATTTTATTTAGTATATTATCAGAAAGAATGAAGTAGCAAAAATGAAAATAAAATTGGAATAAAATTAAAACTAAAATGAAAAAGTATAATATATCATGATTAAAAATTTTGCTTGTTTACCATTCAAACAATCACTAGGCAGTGCATTTAATAGCATCACACCAAAATTTGACTATATTAGCATACAAAAGCCTAAATTTATTTATTATATAACTATTCACAACTCATGTAAATTGGAGGGGAAAAACCTTGGCATTTTGAAATTGATAGCCAAAATTATACTCACCCCGCCCCTCTTGCCCTCACATACATACATCTTATTTCTGATTTATCAATTACAGTACTTTTATTTAAATTAATTTAAGTGTGTTGAACATCAATTTCATGGTAATCAAAAGCATTTCTAAAACATTTCACAATAAAAGCATTTTTTATGGTACTACTTCAATATTAACAATAAAAAGAATTAAATTTAAAAAATCAAAAAACCCGACTGCGTAAAAAGCGAACTAATTAATTATTTCTCATCAATGTGAAACTATTTTTCATATTATTTATCTATTTTTTTTATTTACTTGTATTGATGACTTTTAAGTTGTGTTTAATTGTTAGTTCCTATCTATAAACACTGTTTTGATGAGGCCTATAGATATCTATGAAGGTTAGAGTTGCAGCAAAGCTAGAGATCCTACCTACACAACTTCCAGGTTGTGTAATATTCAAACGGAGCTTCGGACTGTAAAATAGTCAATGAAACACCGTCTTCATTTTGAAAAACCTATCCAATGATAGATAGGGCACTCAATAGGGTGCGTAAAATTTTTTTTTCGTTTCTACCGCCATTTTGCATTTTACGGCCGCCATTTTGAATTTATAAAAGCAAAATCTAGCCTATAACCATCGGATGGTTAAAACAAATCGATAGAGACATCATTCATTAAAACCCATCCAGCCGTTGGGATGTTTCGAGGGCATAAAGAAATCCACATACCCAGATACGCGTGAAACACATAATCCTTCTTGGCAGTCTGGTAATAATAAATCAATGGTCCCGTAGCTCTCCCCCCGACGTCCGTTATTCCTTCATGGATATTTCCAATTTTTAATTTAAGTGAAATTTCAAACAAACAAAGTTAACGAAAATTCAGTATGCGATGGGCAAAAGATCCTATCCAATAATACCTCATTCATCGTTGCACGTTACATATTAGTTGAGAAAAAGGGATGTTGACAACATAAATAATATATATGATCACAAATATGCAGTTTCAGAATAGCGAGGATAACAACCACAACAATAAAACAGATTGTAATTAAAAGAAGAAACGAAATACTTAAAAATAAGCCTTAAATGATGTTTAAGTAACAAAATCTATATCCCTCCTGTCCTATAATCCATTAAAAGTTTATATCATAACATCATCACAAATTTCAACAGTATATTTATAATCTAATGTCAGAGCATAAGCGTTTTAGAATGCTGCAATCTTTGACAAAACACTACATATACCCATATCCGAAGCCAGAAATTAGAAAAGACGGAGCTTTTATTACTAAAGAGAAAAACAGTAATTATACATTTTAATACACCTAACAATAACAATACCATGAAAATATGAGTGCTTTTGTTTCCTATACAATATCTCCATCGGGGGGGGGGGGGGGGGCGGAACCCTTTTTGCGCAGTTAAATTAAACAGGACAGTTAAAAAGGCGAACAAAGATAATGTGGGAAAATTATTTTTCCCTCTCTTTGCAGACGATATTTGTAAAATTTAAATAGTTCATTTAGAACAAATGACTGTATTGCACCTACAAAGGGAATTTTCTATTGCTCGCTAAGGTGACAGTGCATCTTGTTGCTATAACAAGCTCAGCTTTAAGACAAATGTCAGACGGGCGTCTTTTTTGCTTAAGTATTATCCATTCACAATGGCTGCTTTTTTGCTTAAGTATTATCCATTCACAATGCTAGCATTGTGAATGGATAATACTTAAGCAAAAAAGCAGCAAAAAAGACGCCCGTCTGACATTGGTCTAAATCGTAATTTTTTTTTCTTCCTAACTATTCAATATTTTTAACTTCGTGCACTCAATTTATTAGGATGAGCGAAGCGAATCCTCTACTAGACTACACTAATTACATTTTGTCGTACACTTTACAAAAAATCTATTCAGTATTTCGACTTGAAATTAAACATAAAAATAAATTATGATTTGTAGATTTGCACGATATATATATATATATTTATTTATTTATTTTTTTTTTTTTTTTGTTACACAGAATAACTTAAAAAAATTATTATTTCAATTAATTTATTTTACATGTTTTTCTATTACGGACACATTTTTGCAAATAGAAAATGAAACACGTCTATTTTCACAAGAAAAAATAAATCATGGGGTTAGTCAATATAGATAGAATCATGATTAATTAAATAGTTTCACGATTTCTTTTATGAAATTTTTAAAATACCTTTTTTGTGTAAATGAAAGCATATTTTTAATGAATCAAAATTTGTGAAAATTCAATTATTTTCATTCAATTATAAAAGTATTTTTCAGTGTTAAGAATTCCAATACACAATTTATTTTTATTATGTGAAATCATTTACGCAGACGATACTTGCGCATTTTAAAAGAATTATGTTATGTTTTTTTTTTTTTTTTTTTTTTTTTTGTAAAGTGGCAAAAAAAAAAAAAAAAGGGATTGTAAACAAATAAAATTGTTAAATTCGTTATATTATAAATAAAAAATTCTGATTATTTGGCTGAATATTTCTAAAAATAAAATCCGCCAAAACATAAAATAACGTTTTTGCTTAATAAAGATGCAAAAAATATAAAAATATTTAGCTTATTAAATAATGCTTCGCGAATCCAAACAAAACATGGCTTATGCTAGTTTTATTTATTTTTTTAAGATGGAGAAATCAATTTAAAACTTAAAAAAAAAAAAAAAAAAAAAAATCATGATATCATGGCTATACGCGGGTCACAGTGAAATTTTTGAGATACGGCTAAATGGTACAATTTAAGCTTACCAACTCTTAGGAGTTTTCAAAGTAGTTCCCCTCCAAGATCAATGCACTTTTGTAGACTAATTTTCCAAAGATTAAATTACTCAAGACATCCATTTCTTGGAATAGGTGAAAAATATTCATTTATAGTCTCATCAATCTTATCTTCGGGATGAAAAAGGTAATTTCTTTTCAGATTAAAAAATAGCCAAAAGTCGTAAATAGCAAAATCAGGAGAATAGGGTGGATGTTCTATCAACTTTCTGTGCTTCGCATATCGTTCGTCCCTGTCTCAAAAATTTCAGCGTTTTCGCTTGATTTTTAAATTCCTTTCCATTTCTTCCACAAAGGTTGTGTTAAAAATAAATGTTTTTCGAAAAAAAGAATAATTTTTAAGGTAAATAAAATACATGACAACAATTTTGTTTATAAATACAAGCAAAAACAAATAATAAATTTAAATGTAAAATTTCGTGTGGAATCAAAGAGCTAATTAATTTGAAGGCTAAACTTTGTGCGGTTGATTTACACTGTCGACTTATTTGCGGAACAGAGATGATGTGCATGTTTGTCAACAAACTGGCTTTTTGCGTGACAACTCAACTTGTTGGAAGGGAAAATTCTAACTAAATTGCTTGAAATTATGCTAAAATATTCGTAATTTTCACGTAGTTATAATATATTGTATTATATATAGAAAATAACACGTTATAAATTATTAACTCTGCGAGAATTGTTAATTTCTGCCTACGGCAAGTTGAGAAGTGCATCTTTTCTTTTTTTTTTTTTTTTTTTTTTTTTTTGTGTGTGTGTGACGTCACATGCACATTATCTGTACATAAAGATGCCGCTGTGTATACTTTTCCTAACTATAGAAACAATGTACCATTGCTAATATTAAAAACACTTACATCTACCTTGTAACAATCCAATATTTTACAAAACAGTAACAAAAACTTCCAAGTAAAACTAGTATGTTGTGGCCTTCACAAAGCTTACTTCTATATAAATCACATAAACAGCACTAACTGATATCAAGGTATACCTGAATCTGAAGTTTGATGAAAATTTATGCATTAGTTCTTGAGATAGAGCTATAGTGGGAATCGCAAAAAAAAAGGCAGCATAGCAGCGCCACCTGTTAAGCTATTTACACCAAAATGTATAAAACGTCAATTCATGTCAAGAACTAACTGAATCTGAAGTTTGATGAAAATCCGTGCAATAGTTCTGGAGATTGAGCTATTGCGGAAATCGCGAAATATGCTTAATATGTACATATGGCACGCACTATAAAATATCAAATTTTAGCTGAAATTTTGAAAATATATTTTTTTTTTACTATTTTTCCCATTATTATATCGATATATAAAGAAAAAAGAAAATTATAAAAATAGGAAAATTAGTGCAGTGAAGGGTTAAAAATTATAATAAGCTACTAGCGCCACATGTTGAGCGATTTACACCAAAATGTAGAAAACGCTAATTCATGTCAAGGACTAACTGAAGTTTGATGGAAATCCGTGCATTAGTTCTGGATATTGAGCTATTGCTGAAATCGCGAAATATGCTTAATATGTACATATGGCACGCACTATAAAATATCAAATTTTAGCTGAAATTTTGAAAATATATTTTTTTTTACTATTTTTCCCATTATTATATCGATATATAGATAAAGAAAAAAGAAAATTATAAAAATAGGAAAATTAGTGCAGTGAAGGGTTAAAAATTATAATAAGCTACTAGCGCCACATGTTGAGCGATTTACACCAAAATGTAGAAAACGCTAATTCATGTCAAGGACTAACTGAAGTTTGATGGAAATCCGTGCATTAGTTCTGGATATTGAGCTATTGCTGAAATCGCGAAAAATGCTGCATAGCAGCGCCCCCTGTCGAGCGATTTACACCAAAAACTAATCAGCACCAATGTATATCAGGGAATAACTGAATAAAATTTTTTATTAAATTTCGTGCATTAGTTCTTGACATAGAGCGCCACAAAATTTGTGCCACATACAGACAGACAGACTCACAGATAAACATTTTGTAAAAACATGTTTTTCAGAATCTCTGACCTCTAAAACGTGTAAATCCGTCGAAAACCGAAAGCCGAAAATTTTAACGAATTCAATACTTTCTTCTTGTAAAGATAGAAGAAAGTAAAAAGAAAACGAAGTATTTAAAGCATTTAAAATAAGCCTTAAGTAACGCTTAAATAACGAAACGTACTCTTCCCCCCCCCCCTCTTAGGTCCTATAATCCATTAAAAGTTCATAACATAACATTATCGTAAATTCCAAAATTCAACGGTATTTTTGTAACCGCATGTACAAACGCTTTAAAATGCAGTTAATATTTAAATAAATTATCACACAGAACGCTGCATACAGAAATTAGAAAAGACAGAGCTTTTATTACCCAAAAAGAAAAGACAGTAATTATACATTTGAATACCTTGAACAGTAACATGAAAATACATCTGCTTTGTTTTCTGAACAACATCTCAGTTGAAATAAAGAGAGAGAAAAAAAAAAACTTTTTGAATAGCTCAGCTAAATTAAACAGGCCAGTTAAAATGGCGAACAAAGATAATTTGAGCAAATCATATTTTGCTCTGCGCGGACGATGTTTGTAAAATTTTAAACGGTTGATTTAAAACAAAAAATTTTCTTGTAGAAAGAGAT
Source organism: Maratus speciosus (assembly GCA_963932465.1). Taxonomy (NCBI): domain Eukaryota; kingdom Metazoa; phylum Arthropoda; class Arachnida; order Araneae; family Salticidae; genus Maratus; species Maratus speciosus. Next base: position 21,807,433 of record OZ010799.1, on the reverse strand, counting down.
TTTTCGAACTATTGCACGCTAAGATGCCAGTAGTTCTCGTTGCTATAGCAATAATTTATCGTTGCCAACATTTTAATGACATTTTTTTTTCTTGGTGATCATCCAATATTTTTTTTGAGTATATGCATTTATTTTGTAGGAGAAGTAAACTTACTAAATAAAACAAAATTTTTGATATCATAATTTTCTTCTCTAAAACGTAATTTCTAAAGCAAATTTAGTTTTTTGAATGCTTCTCTTTTTGATCCCCCCCCCCCCTACCACTTACAAAAAAATTTAAATAAATTTTTTTAACCCAAAGAATCATATTTATAACAAATTTAGTTTTTGGATTTTTTTTTTCTTTTTTTGGTAAAAAGCTAAGAAGTTTGAGATAAATATAATGGCAAGTTTCATTTATAACCATAAGTAAGAAAAAATACTGTTATTTAAATATAAAGAGTTATAAAATGAATATAGCGTAATTTTTTACCTAAAATCATGTAGTGTAATTCCTAACATATAATCCGCGGATCAAACAAACATGTATAAACTCGGAAATTTCATTTAATGAAGTGAAACTTACTCAAACGTAATGCATATTTGACTTCGATTATTAAATAAAATTTCTAGATCTATATATTTTTTGTTTGATACATGGATTATATTCACCGGAAATTACTGCAAATTAAAATAAAATGAATGTAAAATTTCGTGCTGTTAATTTACGTCGAATTATCTGAAGATCATTTTACATAGAACAATTCCAAATCAAAATATTCAAAGTTGTGTGTATATATATATATATATATATATACCGGGTGTCCCAAAAAAGATTGACTGATTTTAAAATTCAATAACTTCCAAACGGTGACAGATATTAAAAAATTCTTGCAGGAGGGTTATGCATAAAGTCAAAAGTTTTATTACAGTGATTTTCGATTTTAGTTCGAATTACAAACAATAGATGGCGCTGTAAGCAATAGTCGCTAAATACAGGCTCGATTTTTGGTCCTTTCTGTTGTTCCATGTAGAAAAAGGAGATGGAAATGTATTATCGGGGTCACGAAGTACCAAAAATCAAGCCTGAATTTAGCCTCTATTGATCGCAGCGCCATCTATTGTTTGTAATTCGAACTAAAATCGAAAATCACTGTAAAAAAACTTTTGACTTTATTCATAACCCTCCTGCAAGAATTTTTTTAATATCTGTCACCGTTTGGAAGTTATTGAATTTTAAAATCAGTCAGTCCTTTTTGGGACACCCGGTATATATATATATAACCAATAATTTACGTTATCATAACAACAGCTTATAATTTGAAAAAAAAAAAATTCCCTTGATGATCATAAAATATGTTTTGCTTTCGTTATTTTATTTTAAAAGGGAGAAGTCAACTTAAAACTAAATAAAACAAGATAAATTTACAAGCATAAAATTCAATTGCAAGATCATAATTAAATTCACTAGAGTACAATTTTTTTTTTTTTTCTGCAAACGAAGGTCATGCTCAAAATAAGCATAGTTTTTTGAAAAGAATAATTCTAAAGCAAATAAAATAACACGATAATAAAAACTAAATTTGAAAGCACAAGCGCAAAAAGAAATAGAGAAAAAGAATTCAACACTTAAAAACAATACCTTTATTTCAAAATTTCCCCATTTCGTAGTAATTTAAAATCCTGATTTTTTAAATAGCAAATTTAATTTTGCAATTCAATAACGAAATAACACTTTTTTAGCTCAGGAGTCGTTGAAACAATCTGTTAAAATAAAATTGCTGCTTAAGCTAAAATTGCATTTAGCAGATTAGGAAAGACTAATGTTTTTTATTTCACACGAATGTTTGTTTATTTGAAAGGGGGGGGGGAGTATAAAATTTAATAAAAGGAGTGCAAATGGATTTATTTAATTACCACAAAAATAAATGTAATTTATGGATGTTGATCTAGCAGAAACTGAAACGTTTTGAAATAGCGTAATTTTACGATTAACATTGAGCAAAACAAGAAGTAAATTGAAATGTTGATATACTTTGACGAATCTGACAGTAAATGATTGAAAAAACATTTTGAGCTTTAAAAAAATATAAGTTAGTGACGAAATGTTTACATAATATAAAACGATAATGAAAACGATATTATAAAAGATGATATTTTCTCCGTATTTTGGTTTCGAAATTTATTTCTTCTAAAGCATAGTATTTATTACTTGCCGGTCGAGATGACAACCAAGATTCAGTTATTCGCGTTTTATTTTTTAAAACACATGACGGGATTGAAGCTTAAGCTTACAGGTTCAGTTCTTCACCGGTCAAGCAAAGTGACTGTGCAAAATTTTCAGGATTTCTGTAACATTAAAACTACTTTCTCTTAAATGGTTTTTCTTAAAGTTATTCCACTCAGGTTAGAAGGCCTTTAAATGGCATTTGCACAATAAAATACATCTCCCTCTACCCCCCACCCCCCAAAAAGGCTTTATCGAGTGCACTTGGAAGCGATTAAACAAATTACCTTCAAAGAAAACCATCCAAAACAACAGAACGCGTATCTTCACTTTTTGGAAGAACCGTAAACGTTCATTATTATTAAATGAAGACTAAAAATGGTAAACGCTGAAAGTCCCAAAAAATCGATTTTTTTTAACGAAAAAATCTTAATTGCCAAGCTTAACAAACAGGAGAATTCTTGAAGTCCCCAGTAGAAATAGTTAAGGGTAGAAAATGTCGCTGGTTGAATGTGCCACACGGAGTGAAGTGGAGAACGATGAATGTGCCACAGGAAGGGAAGCGGAGTACCCTGAAAGTGACGGTGATAAGATGCGCAGCGTCTGGTGATCATTACATAACTTGATCATGTTGTTATTATTATTTACATCAATGGTATATTTTTAAGCAAGGTGAAAAATATTAAATAAAAAAAAGAAATGTTTACAAATGATAATATTAGGTATTACACTAAGCGAAAGGAAGCTAGGCTGCAAACATTTTAAAATATTGCACTAAGAGGTCAAAAGGAGTGAAGTGGAAAACGCTTTAAGTACCAGAGGTAGGAGTTTTTCTTTTTTCTACTGTTTTGAAAAATTTGCTCTCTTGGACTTTCAGCGTTATCCATTTTTAGTTCTCAAATGAACTCAACAAGTCCAGATTTATTCTAAATGCTCCCACCCACGCACATATAAACACTTTATGTAAATTTCATTGAACTAGAAAATTGTCGTGATGTCCACCCCTTTTCTGGACAAGAATCGGTAGCGCGCATTTACACCCATCACCATTTTTGGTCTTTCCCGTGAGACATCGCAATCTAGTGAACACAAAACTCTCACAACCGTAAACAAGGCGACTAATGAAAATAAATATGGAAGGCGATCGTCATGGCAACCGAGTCGTAAATGCGCGCGGCAGATGCAAGGGACATAAAATCTCGGACCAGAAGCTGACAATGACCATAGCGGCGCCGTTTGACCAGGCACAAGACTGACGAGATTACGCAAACAGGTTATGAATGTAGAAAAGAGATAGGGCTTACAAGATATTAAGGGATAAATCTAGTCATTTAAATACGAAATGATTCTCAAAAACATGTCAAAGACAGCGTGTAGATCTTTCCATGTTTAACATTATACTACTTGTCCACAAATACCAACAAGCTTATTTAAGATTTTGCAAAGCAATTAAAAGTCAACATAATAATTTTAAAAAATTAATTAAATTTAAAAAAATCAAAAAACCCGACTGCGTAAAAAGCGAACTAATTAATTATTTCTCATCAATGTTAAACTATTTCTTATATTGCATACCTATTTTTTTTATTTACCTGTATTGGTGACTTTTAAGTTGCGTTTAATTGTTAGTTCCTATCAATAAACACGGTTTGGATGAGGCCTATAAATGTCTATGAAGGTTAGAGTTGCAGTAAAGCTAGAGATCCTACCTACACAACTTCCAGGTTGTGTAATATTAAAACGGAGCTTCTGACTGTAAAATAGTCAACGAAACATCGTCTTCATTTTTAAAGACCTATCCAATGATATGCCACTCAATAGGGTGCGAAAATTTTTTTTTACGTGTCTACCACCATTTTGTATTTTACGGCCGCCATTTTGAATTTATAAAAACAAAACCTAGCTTATAACCATCGGACGGTTAAGACGAATCGATAGAGACCTCATTCATTAAAATCCATCCAACCGTTGGGATGTTTCGAGGGTATAAAGAAATCCACATACCCAGATACGCATGAAACACATAACCCTTCTTGGAAGCCGGGTAAAATAAACAAACAAACTTATAAACATTCAATGGTCATCTTGAAAGTACCGCCTAATTTTTTAACTGCTATTTCATGTTTTTTCACCCAAAATTCCCGTTACAATACATTCATTTGGCGTGGGCAACGAACTCGATTGCGAAAAATTCACTGCTTTTTTTACGCTTGGTAGAAAGCTCGAGCATAGGAATTAATATTTAACTATTAATTAATACAAGACTTTTTTTTTAATATTACACTTCTTCATTTTTTATTTATAATTTATTTCCTACTTTAAAATGTTTCATTGCGGCAGTTTCACAGCGCTATGGCATATTTTGGCGAGCATTTATTGGCGCAAAATTAAATCCATTGAATTAAATCTTACAACCCTCAAAATTGTACGATTTGTAGAGAATATTTGGCGATTTGTCGCCTGTGGCGGACTAATTGAAAAATGCGTTGAAATTAATGTACTAATTAATAATTAAGTTTTAACAATATTAAAACGTTGTATTGCCATCGGAAACATACGTTTGCACCAATTTTTTATAATTCTAGCATATGAGGAAGTGGGTTAAAAATCGATTGCAAAATTTCAACTTTACATACAATTCTCAAATCCAAAGGGGCAACTTTCTGACATAAGTTTTAATTTATTTTTGTTTGAAAATGCATGAAACTAGCTGGTGTTGTTCAGAAACTATGTCATCGAGCTGTTTTTTCCATTTTTTTGCAAACGCAATAGATCTTTCAGAAAATAGTGTCAAAATGGGCGTTTTGAACCGAATTTCCGGGCGAAGGAAGAAAGAGACTCAAGAGCCGGCGAAAAACGGGTTTGTCACGGGATCAAAAATTCCTTATAACTCAATAGGTAATGGATGGATAAAAAAAATGGAAAGAACAGTTCAATTCTAAATCGCTTCCATGGCCAGGCTTTCCAATTTTATATAGTCAGGAGGGGTAATTATGACCACTTTTTACATTTTCAACTTTGCTTTTTTTTTTTTTTTTTTTTGCTTATTTCTATTTGGAAAAGTGCTGTTTTTAGTACATAGGAAGTAACTTTGATCCTTTAAGAACACATTTTAAAAGTTTTAATTATCATAGCTGTTTTTCTTTTAAAGTTAATAGGCTGGTTATAATTACCCCACCAAAAACTCACAATCACATAAGTTTGGGGTAATTAAATCCACTAGTGGGGAAATTATGACCACTTTTTACATTTTCAACTTTGCTTTTTTTTTTTTTTTGCTTATTTCTATTTGGAAAAGTGCTGTTTTTAGTACATAGGAAGTAACTTTGATCCTTTAAGAACACATTTTAAAAGTTTTAATTATCATAGCTGTTTTTCTTTTAAAGTTAATAGGGTGGTTATAATTACCCCACTAAAAACTCACAATCACATAAGTTTGGGGTAATTAAGATCACTAGTGGGGAAATTATGACCACTATATCTTCTCTTTATACTTGCCAATACACATATGTTTGGGGTAATTATGACCACTTTGAACTCCAAAGTAACAAATCCGTTTATCAAAAATTTAATAGACTAAGTTTCAAATTGCTATTTTGATCTCAAAAAGGCTTCAGACTAGTAATAAAGAATACCTAAGATGAAATATACATTATGAGGTTAATATCTAAGCTTGAAACAAAATTTTACCATCACAGTTATCTCCAGTATGACGGCGGTCATAATTACCCCATCTGACCCTACCTTTCCGTTAAAAAAATGAATTTGTAAATGTGTTAAAACGTTTTTCGCTTGTTGAGCAGAGCAGTTAAGAACAGCCTTAAATAAAACAGTACAATAAAATACAGTAAAGGTATAACAAATATTAGTCAGTTCCCACATAGCATCTGCCAGAACAATTTTAATTTTTTTAATTGTTTTTAGTTATTTTAGCCTTAAAAAAACAAAAAAAACAAAAAAAAAAAACATTTACGCTTTTATTTGTTATAATAGTCCACACGCTGCATTGTGCTGTGGGGCAATAATTTCTTGAATGCACAAAGACACCTAAAACTATTTTACTACTGATAATTCGAGAACACACGTCAGCAGTCACCTTCTACGAGTCATGGTAAATGCCAAACTTAAAGGTGTATTCGGAAAAATATTTTTCCACCCTCAACAGCTCGAAATTTTCAGAGACATTTTCCGACTCATTTTTAAAAGTAGAAACATGAAACTTGCTGAGGGGATTTTTGAAGAGATGTATAAGAGGCCCTGTGATTTCATTTTTCTCTCAATTAATCAGAATTTGATTTTTAAACAATTACAGTAAATTCTGTCTAAGGCGGACTCTGTATAAGCCGCAAATCTGTCTACCGCGGAATATTTTTCAAGTCCCGGCGAACCCGTAGAGAATTACATTATTCCATGCTGCATAAGGCGGAATCTGTCTAACGCGGAAACGGAAAGGATTTTAAGGTCCCACCGAAACCAAAATTTTGCATAAGGCGGAAAAAAGGATAATTTAAAAATCAAAGGCATTTTGTACTTATTGTTGTTGTATTTACTTTAAAACTGATAAGTCATATACTCAATGTCGAGCATGTTAGTTAAATTCCGTAACACTTCGAAAAAGTTAATTCAAAAGAACAGAACCTGTTTAAATTTTAAGGAATTTATGCTTATGCCATTTTTTCATATGCAAAATTGCATTTAAAAGTTAAAATTTTTAGTAGAATGAACATTTATCGAAATATATATTTTAGAAAGTACAATGTATTATACTTTAAGGTTGTACTCAAATTCACAGTTATAGCGTTCTGTCTCATTCTCGAAGTTTTTTGTTGTGTGTGTGTAAACTTGTAATTCGCATGTATTACAGCAGTACTAAGAAATTGAATAGCGTTTCTCATTTATCTATAAAGACAAAAGGTCTTTCTGAATTTCAGTTTTCAAGCGATTTTCGAGTCAGGAAAATCAATAAAAAACCACCAATCTTCGAGGGATATAATTTTTTTTTTTTGGGAGGAGGGTGGGGGATTTTTTGCATAAGCCGGAATATTGTCTACCACGGAAAATTTTCCCAGTCCCGATCGATTCCGCCTTAGACAGAGTTTACTGTATTTTCTCAGTATGACCATTTTTTTCCTTCCCAGATCTCCCACGTCGGAAAATTCGGTTCAAAACGCCAATTTTGACAGCATTTTTTGCAATATTTTCTGCATTTATCAAAAAATCGACAAGCACGGCACATTATGTAGTTTCTGAATAAGAGATTTTGCCAGTTTGATGCGTTTGAGAACAAAAATGAATTTAAAAATAAATCAGAAAGTTTGGATTGGAATACACCCTTAAGGCTGTTCTTAATTGCTCTGCTCAACAAGCGAAAAACGTTTTGACACATTTACAAATTCATTTTTTTTAGCCGAAAGGTATAAAATTGGAAAGCCTGGCCATGGAAACGATTTGGAATTGAACTGGTTTTTTTTCTTCCATTTTTGGATCCATCAATCACCTATTGAGTTATAAGGAATTTTGATCACGTGACAAACCCGTTGTTCGCCCGCTCTTGAGTCTCTTTCTTCCTTCGCGCGGAAATTCGGTTCAAAACGCCCATTTTGACACTATTTTCTGAAAGATCTATTGCGTTTGCAAAAAAAAAAAAAAAAAAAAGGAAAAAAACAGCTCGATGACATAGTTTCTGAATAACAACAAAAGCTAGTTTCATGCATTTTCGAACAAAAATAAATTAAAACTTATGTCAGGAAGTTGCCCTTTTGGATTTGAGAACACCATTAAGGCAAGGTCAAAGTGTTGCAAGCCAAAAGAGCACGAGGAAGCTCGGTAATTTATAAAAAAAAGCATCTGATTATAACAGTAAGTGCTGATTACATATAGACATCTTCATTAGTTTTCCAAGAAGCTAACACATGAGCCTAAATTTGTCTGTAGTGATTTTTTTTTCTTGTGTTTTTTAAAAATTACGGGGCAAAAAAGATGCGCGCTCTGGATGGTAAAACATATGTACATCATTACAGGCACAACTTTCTATATATTTTTATTATATTATTTTTTATTTTATTATTTATATTATTCCTTCATAGCAATAAGAAGTTACTTAGCGCAGTACAATATGAGCATAAAGAAAACAACGTTTATAGTGCTAGAATATTTTAAATTAACCTATTAAAAAAACTATTTTGTTTTTAAAATTTTGTGATATAAAACGTAAAATTTTCTTGAAACTTTGTACAGAATCCTATAGTCTATTTTTTGATGAGTATATAAATGAGTAGAGTGCATAAATGTATATGAGGAAATGTATGTGAGTTTCAAATGTCGCCTTATCTAGAAAATCAAATTTTGGGACATCGCGAAAAAATTCTGACTCCGCCCATTGGTTTTCATTGCAAACCAAGATTTTACAATGACAGAAATACAGGATAAAACTGGTGTTTTGCAGATTATTGTGTTTTTTTCGCCGCACATTTACCAATATAATAGATTGATAGATAAAACACGATTTTTTTAAATTTTGGATAAAGCGAGTTTTGAAATTCATGATAATCAATTTTGTCGTGAGTAAAGAAAGAAAGATAAAATACATTTTATTTTATTTATTTGTTTATTTATTTATTTATTGATATAAACAAAAGGACTACGTCTGAATTCATTCATAATTATAAAAACTTTTCAAAATAACAGACATTACATTAACATTACACTACATTAAAAGATAAAAACACTAAAAACAATTTTAAAGGACGTTTCGGATTCATTTTGAATCCCTCATCAGCTAATTCTTAACATAAAAGTCATACTAGGTTTTAAAGTTCAACAAGTAGAAAAACATTACATCAAGTTGCCAAAAAAATTATAGTTAAAGCAAAACTGAATATTCTATTGATAATATGCTTTTAGTAATAAAAATTTAAATTCTAAAATAGTTGACCACGCCATGAAAACTGATCATTTTCCGAGTTTTAAGAATGCTTACATAATTAGATCAGACTGCAGAATTTATGCAAGTCGTATTTTTTTTGGAAGCTTGGTACACGAGAACTGCTGATTTAGCAATTAACGAGGCTAAATCTCTACCAATAGAATATTCAGTTTTGTTTTAACTATATATTTTTGGCAACTTGGTGTAATGCTTTTGATGTAACCGAAACGTCATTTTAAATTGTTTTTAATGTTTTTATCCTTTAATGTAATGTAATGTCTGTTATTTTGAAAAGTTTTTATAATTTTAAATATTGTTTTAATAAGTTTTCGTGTTAAGCATAATATACTTTAGTTTCTAATTTATATTGAAAATATTTATTATCAGCAGTAATTTGACTGCTTTTAAAATATCAAATATATTATACAGATATATAAGAAACCAGATATATATCAAAATATATATATATATTTTTTTTTTTTTTTTTTTTTTTTTTTTTTTACGACCCATAACTTTCAGAGTAATTTATTTACTTATTTTGTTAAAAATCATTCTGACATCTCTCGAAATATTTTCTCTGAGTAAAGGTTTAATTGCAGGGAATTTAAGCAGTTTATTAAACTTTATTATCAGTACTTCAAAACCCTCTTTTTGTTAAATTAAAGTAATAACAGTGCAATGCAATAAAGGTTGAGTCGGAACCTCCCACTATGCTTAACAAAATCCCCTAGGACAAGAACAAGCAGAACAATTAACGATATGCACAGAACTCCCCCGAGTAAAAGCAAAGCAGCACAAATAAATCCGAAAAGCAAAGGGTCACCCTGGTAACGTCGTCGTAAACGCTGGCCGTAATTGCTGACCATAAACCCGGGCTATGCAGTGACAATGACCGCTTTGCAACTGACCAAAAACGACGCAACATTGTGAAGGTCCAAAGGCCTTGATTTAAGAGGGCCTTGAGGATTCCTTTTACTTGAAGTAGTCTTGAAATATGGGCAGAATACCTCCAGCAGAAATAGCTTTTAAGGAGAGAGCGGGAACGTAAAATATAAAAGCGGTGAAACAAGTGCTAAGAGTTTGAGAGAATAGGCAGGGATAGAATGAGATTAGGATGGTCATATGGGAGGACGTTAGGAGGGAAAACCGCTTTTAAAAGACGGTGGAAGAGTTCGGCTAAGCACTATGCATGGTGATAAATTAAGACGAAAGCCAGATGCACTGTTGTTTAAAGCTTATTGCAGCTGTAGAACTCTTTTCAGAAACATTTTAGGAAATTTTCCTTGCCTTTTGATGTAAGCCTAATTTATGTTGTTTACTGAAAAATATAGTGTGAATTGAAAAATAAATATTAAACAGTAAAAGTTACAAGCCAATAAATACATATTGAAATAATGAAAAAGAAAAGTTGAGTTAAAAAAAATCTTTACATAGAAAAAACTAGCCTTTCACCCCTCCCCCCCCCCAAAAAAAAAATGCAGGAGAATAAGTTAAAATTTTACTCTTTAGAGTCCACCATCCTCCTACCCCTTTCTAAAAAAAAAAAAAAAAAAAAAAAAAAAATTAACCCTAGCAAAAGGTATATGTATAGCAAAGGTATATAAAGCAAAAGGTATATGAAATCTTTAACACTTAAATGCGCGATTTTTTATTTTGTTTCGAAAAAAATATATATGATTCTCTGAAAGGTTTATTACACAGGAAAAATAGGAAAAAAAATCAGAGATACATTTTTCATATAATACGTCAATCTTTTCTTCTGTTGCACATCTGCAATACAAGTAAAAACTACTGTCGTGTAACTGTTTTACGCTAAAATAATGCAAATTAGTAAATACTTTAATAAATATGTCTCCAAATACCTTATTTTATATAATTATCAATTTTATAAAATTTAAACTTTAACCGTTTAATTCCCATGATAGAATACGTTCAAGAAATTACGTTGTTCAGATAATCTGACTTTGCACCAGAAAGTTTCAATGATTAAATTCGCTTTATGTAAATACGGAATGTCTGTTTTTTAATTAAAGCAAATATTGCTATTTTAATTTTCTGGTGTGAATTAGGTATATGCGAATAATAATAAAAAAAATCTATTTAATTCAAAACAGTGATCTTTGCATATATGCAAAGCTGCGCACTAAAGGGTTAAGATACTACACCATCTAACTTCAGACGACTTCAAAAGATAATAAGTGATAATTCAAAAGATAATTTAAATACGATCATTAAGAGAGTACACACATTCGAACTTAACAGATTCAGCAACATCGGTGCGCTTCTACCAAATTATGTAAGAAAATTTTATTAACTATCCTCTGACTTTTTTATTCCTTTCTCTATTGCATCTTTATCACACCGTTTGTTATCATAAAATGATATTAGGATGGTCAAATTGTACGGAACAGGAGAGAAAAACGATATTAACGCATTAAAGCCGGTTGGCAAGAAAACTTTCCATTTGAGTATTACGAAAATTTTAAATGTGAAAACCAGTATTTTAGTAAGAAAATTTTCATATTGCCTAATCTCAAACTTTGAGAGATTAAATGAGTTAAAATTACAATGTGGAAAAAACTGGTGTCAACTGGTGTCCAGGTATTAAAGAAGCGTAAAAGAAACTTGTCCTTAATGGGTTAAGACGATGGAAGAATTATGCATGATGGTAAATTAAGACGAACGCCAGATGCACTGTTGTTTAAAGTTTATTGCAGCTGTAGACCTCCTTTCAGAAACATTTCAGGAAAATTTCTTTGCCTTTTGATGTAAGCCTAATTTTATGTTGCGAAACAGCACCGAAAACTGGCGATATGAAGCAATTAAAATAATAAAACTTTGTATAAAATAATAAAACTTTATTTTTATTTATATTTTTAATTTACTTCTTTTATTTTTATTTTTTCTTTTATTTCCATTTTTTCCATTTCATTTTCTCTTCTATCTTTTTTCAACACATTTCCCTTTTGCATTTCCCTCTATCAGGTAGCGCCATCTGTCGCATTCTTCGCAACATTCTTTTTCTTCAGTTCATTTTTGAACTTGTTCGTTTACGGACACGTGTATGCTTAGCTGATGACGAGCTGTTATGTTTTTAGCTCGAAACGCGTCCTGTGTTTTGTTTTAATTTTATGGTGATTTTTTACAAAGTTTTATTATTTTAATTGCTAATTTTATGTTGTTTACTGAAAATGATAGTGTGAATTGAAAAATAAATATTAAACAGTAAAAGTTACTAGGAGTATACATATTAAAATAATAATAATAAAAAAAAATGTTGGGTTTAAAAACAAAATCTTTACATGAAAAAAAGTATCCTTTCACAAAAACATTTAAAAAATTGTTTAGAAAGCAGAAAGATTTAAAATTTGTACTAGCAAGATAGCATAATAAAATAAATCAAATGCAGGAGATTAGACGATGAAAAACTATTTAGAAATACCCACACACACACAAAAAGAGGGGGGGAAGAAAGAAAAGTAAAAGAAAATTAGTCCCAGATTAATAAAGCAAAGGTATATGCAATCTAGAAACTACGCTCATCTAACTTCAGAAGACTTCAAAAAATAATAAATAAAATTTAAATACGATCATCAAAAGAATACACACACTCGAACATAACAGATTCAGCAAAATCGGCGCACTTCTACCAAAGTTATGTAAGAATTTTTTTATCATATATCCTATCCGTCTTCATTATTTCTTTCTCTATACATCTTTATCATTCCTCATGCTAATATAAAATGATATTAGGGTCAAATTGTAGAATATTAGGTGGGAAAAATGATATTAAGATGATGAAAGAATTATGCAAGGTGATAAATTAAGACAAAAGCCAGATGAACTGTTGTTTAAGGCTGTTCTTAACTGCTCTGCTCAACAAGCGAAAAACGTTTTGACACATTTACAAATTCATTTTTTAACGGAAAGGTATAAAATTGGAAAGCCTGGCCATGGAGGCGATTTAGAATTGAACTGTTTTTTCCATTTTTTGATCCATCCATTACCTATTGAGTCATAAGAAATTTTAATCACGTGACAAACCCGTTTTTCGCCTGCTCTGAGTCCCTTTCTTCCTTCGCGCGGAAATTCGGTTCAAAACGCCCATTTTGACGCTATTTTCTGAAAGATCTATTGCGTTTGTAAAAAAAAAGGAAAAACCAGCTCAATGACATAGTTTCTGAACAACAACAGCAGCTAGTTTCATGCATTTTCGAACAAAAATAAATTAAAACTTATGTCAGAAAGTTGTCCTTTTGGATTTGAGAACACCCTTAAAGCTTATTGCAGCTATACAACTCTTTCAGAAACATTTTAGAAAATTTCCTTGCCTTTTGATGTAAGCCTAATTTTATGTTGTTTATTGAAAAATAAATATAAAACGGTAAAAACTACAAGCGAATAAATACATATTGAAGCAATGAAAAGAAGAGTTGGGTTGAAAAAAAGTCTTTACATGGAAAAACTATCCTTTCACACACAGAAAAAAAAAAAATACTCGTACATTTAAAAAAATTTTTTAGAATGCAGAAAGTTTTAAAATTTGTACTAGAAAGATAACAACAACAAAAAATAAAAAAAATTGCAGGAGACTAGATTAAAAAGTTTTAAAACTAAATATAATTGGAAAAGTTAAAAAGGTAATTGCAGAAATGCGACGCAAAAATGCTGAAAATTTCATAAAATTTAGAAAATATTTTTCCCCTTATTAGGTACCTTTATATTAAAATACAGAAAATTCGATGCACAGTTTTATTTGTATATATAAATCAAACTGGCATAAAAAATATTGAGGATTTTAGTTGATATGGAATGCGCATGGGGCATTCTGAAAAGTTAAAATCTGTTAAAATCGAAGAAATACTTAACAAGTAAGAAAAAAAATCATGCGTCAAGCATAGATTAAGAAACACTTTCCAACACATTTAGAATAATGTAACAAAACTACACCGTTTAAAAAAATAAAATATTATGTCTAATTCAACCATATGGAAACGCATAATACATTTCAAAACACAATTTCAGCTGTTCCCATCCACAATCGGAAAATTATGCGAATTTTTTCAGCAGCCCTGTATAGGATATATAGATTTGAATCCATTAACTACATGCATGCAAAAATTTAATTAACTTAAGAGATACATATAGTACTACAATTGAAAATTTACCTTCAGCAATTTCCTCTAATAAGGAGAACGGTAAGTGAATACTTTTGTGCAGCCCTGAATTTGAGGTATACAATTTATATATAACGAGTAAGATGTAAAAATTGATTTAATTTAAAAGCGCATACCGAATTTTAAACCGTACACTCCAACAATTATTACTCAAAGACAGTACTGTACTGTGACGATTTCTTTTGTGTGTCCCTGTAAATGAATAAAAAATGCTATGAATGCTTTTTTTAAACGTGATCATAGTGAAATTCGATGATTTATATAAGTTTCAATACATTTGAAATAGCATAATGTCATTAAAATACTCTGCAAACGATTTTCACCCCCTATACCATAATGTAATGGAAAACTTTTGAGTGCCCCTGTAAATGAACGATTAATCCTACATACTTCATATACAATACCAAACATGCTTTGGTGATCCTAAATAACCTTTATCAATTGCATGAAAATCCGAGCATACTTACGGGAGTTAGAGCGTGGACAGACGGACAGACAAACCGAATGCATAAACACTTTTAAACTTTTTAAATTTTAAAAGCACAAAACTTTATGTCTCTATGATGAAAAAAAATAATAATAATAACGTCCACCGTCTTCTTAAGTACCGTATATATTCGTGTATAAGTCGAAGAATTTTAGACAAAATTTGGGAATTGAAAATGGGGGGTCGACTTATACACGAGGTAATAATAATAAAAAAAAAAATCGCAAATAATCGGCGAATGGACAAGTCTTTTAAGCATTCTCATGAGAGATAAAAGCGGACAATGGTCATTTCTCTGTGATTGGCAAAAAAACACCCTCAACAGTAGTGTACCTGTAATTGTTCTGCAATTATTTTCTCTTGGGACAGAATTCCCTTGGATACAGGGCATTCCTTTCAACACTATAATCCCCTTTTTAAAAAGAGTTCAACTTGAGAATGCTTCTAGATATCTCTCTAAAAGTCCTACAGTACAAAGAAGTACTATATTTTAGTAGTCTAAGAAGTTGTTCACCCTTGTAAATAAGGCTTGAATAGATTTTTAAAAGAATTTTTTCTTTTAAAGTATCATTGAATTGATGTGAATAGGTTTCAAAATAGTTTAAGTTTCATCGGTTTTACTTAATTATACAGTTTTAAAACGTTGAATTTTAAGAAAAGGGTCTAATTAGAAACGTAAAAAAGTTTGCTAATTTAATGAACATTTATTATTATTTTTTTAATCCTCGATTACAAATAATTTTTTAACATACTACCAGAAATGTGATTCGACTTATACACGAAAATTCAATTTTTTTTCAAAATTTTGCTTAAGAATTGGGGGTCGACTTATACAAGAGTACATACGGTATTTCCCTATTTAAGTGTTAGTAGGATTTTGATTGATCTTGTAAAAACACCTATTTTTTTTATATATATACTTATAACTCAAGTAGCTACGGAAAAAAAAATGACACAAAAGTAGGGCGGCATTTAAACTTATAAACTTAAATAAAAGCGACAAAAACAAACTTTTTTTTAAACAAAAGATTACGTAAAAAGGTCAAGAACTATAAAATTTACACGCCTTCAGCACTGTTACTTAAAAAAAAAAAAAAAAAATAATGAACATTTCCCCCTCCGGACAAACCACGAAGGAGAGATAGAAAAAAAAATGCTAGTGTCCTACATTTATGCTTCAGGCTTCAGGTACTCTCAACTCGTTACACAGTACAATAATAATAAAAAGAAGAGGAAAGAGGGCGAAGCATAATATATATATATACATATAAAGAAAGGGAACGTAAAAATCGAATGGCCCCCAGAAAAGCTGGAATATTTCTTCTCTAGATATCCAATATAGGTAGGGAAAAGTGATAGATGGAGAGAAAGAAAAAAAAAATATATATAAAGGAGCAATGGGTTCCTTAGATCAATGTACTGGGTATTGTACTAGGTCGATTTGAAAAAAGAGAATCAACGAAAAGCAGACAGTTTCAAAGATCACATAGGTTAAGTGAAAAAGTTAACAAAAAGAACTACAACTTTCGAACTAAGAATAATGTTTATATTAAATTAGTGATAATAAAACAGTTTTTACCTGTATTGAGTTTACTGATAATTACACTGAATACGAATATGTAAAACTGGACACTGAAAAAAATGAAGTACTCAAAAATGAGTAAATCGATGTTCTCATATCGAATTGAGTATGTTTGGATAAAAAATGAACCCATCTTTTCTCAATTTTGATCCATGACATGTTATCAAACCCAAACAAAGCGATAATTGTGTACCCTGTAATGGTTTATTTCATTTATGGCGGCATAAAAGGTGTTTATTAATGTACATATTGAATTATGCATATTATTTAAAAATAATGTAAAAGTGCTTGCAAATAATGCTTTTGTCATAAAAATATTCGATTTGGGTATCTTGATAATAATTTTGGTATTTTTCTTAATAAATAATCAAATAAACAATTCTTGTTAATTATTGTGAACGAGAAATAAATATCAGTATACATGTTTACTTTAATTTGTAGATTCAGAGGGCAGTACAACGGTTCGTATTCGAAAACAACCATGGAATCAAAAATGAGTATATGTGTTTCTCACTTTTGAGTACATTTGGATCGGAGCTATTTTGAGTATGTGACGTACTTAAAATTGAGTACTTTTTACTCAATTTTGAGTACCCATTTTTTTCAGTGAATGATTACGAATATATTCAATTTAGGTTTTATTTATTTATTACTAAAGTTTTAATTTTGTTATGGAATATTAGTCGGAAACAAATGCTGAACTATTTACAAATCATAAAAAACTCAAAAAATTGAGTTGCAGTTTTCAAGAATACTGCATCTAAAAGTATTTTTTCCCCTATTATATGTTATGAAAATTGAATTCGTGCGGTATTTAAGAGTTAATCATTTTGCGATAAAAAACGAAATTGGTTGCCCCGGTCGTTCCTAACGATGCTATGACGTCAACGTTGTTCACGGACACGATTTTGTTTTATAATATAGATTTACGATTTCATTACATTAATCATCGGAAAAGTTTACTTAAAAATTGCAAAATTTGTGTACAAGCAAATACACACACATTACATTAAGTGTGTAAGGTTTCAGAAACACTCTTAAATGAATTGTGCTGAAATTTTTCAAAAAGAAAAATAATTTTTTCTCCAATTTACGAGATTGTCAGAGTAAAATAATACATCCGTCTAAAAATATTGCGAATGAAACTTAATACAGCTGAAGCCATCTTCATCATTTTATTTCATAGAGTGCAGTTAAGTAAATAAATAAATAAATATAATACGATGGCAACAACGACCAACAGTCACGTGATATCACCGGACAACATCCATTTTCAAAATTAAAACTTCTAACAGGAGAAGGGGAAAAAAAAAAAAAAAAAAAAAAAAAAGAACGTTCTATTTTCCTATCTCATTTCCAAAAGCAATTGCGCAAAAGTCGGAAACAAAAATAGAAAACAATCAACAGAGATTCTAGTAGACGATTGTCCCCTGAAGTGCAGTAGGAAAAAAAAAGAGAGAGAGAAGCAAATATGCTCATTCTAAATCTCTTGGTCCAACAGGGACGTAGGAAAGGGAGGAAATCATGGGGCTCAAGCCCTCTGCACTCAAATGGAGACTTTTTATTGTCAAACGAACAGTTCCAAAGCCCTATTTTCTGTTTTGATGTTTGATATTTCACATCTGAGAAAATAATTCTGTACTTAAAGAGGTCATAAAAATATTGATTACAATTCTAACTAATAATTCTATAGATAAGGGGATTCAACTTCAACTTTTCCAGCCTCATTTTTATTTTAAGTCATTTATTTATAATTTTAAATAATTTTTCAATTAATTTTCAGCAGAGAAATTACGCTTGAAATCATTGAATATTCAATACGGGACTTATCACATTGCTAACTAAGCGTAGAACCAACAGAGCGAAAAATGTCTAAGCCGGGAACCCAACCCGGAACCCTTGGAATAGCACTCCAAGAGCTCTACCATTTAAGCTACGAGGACGATACCCAGCTTAGCATCTCTCACTCACATGTTTGCTCATGAAGACTGTTCCATCTTGTGCTGCAGTTGCAGCCTTATTAACATATATGAGTGAGAGATGCTAAGCTGGGTATCGTCCTCGTAGCTTAAATGGTAGAGCACTTGAAGCGCTATCCCAAGGGTTCCGGGTTCGATTCCCGTCTTGGACATTTTTCACTCTGTTGGTTCTATGCTTAGTTAGCAACGTGATAAATCACGTACTAAATATTCATTTTTATTATTTGATTTATTTATGATTTTAATTTCGTTATAGAATATTAACCGGAAACAAATGTTGAACTATTTATATTGTTTTAAGTGCAAATGGGTTAATCTTCTGTAATTACGCCACACGCGATACAGATTAAATAATAATAATAAAAAAAAAAAATGAGACGTGAAAATTATTTTTAAAGTGTCTGCATGTTCGCAACAAATTTTTTGAATTTTTGTAAATTTTAAGTTTAAAATTGCTAATTATTATTAAAAATGTGATATAAACATACAGGTAAGTATTTCTTTTAATAGTATAAAATGAACCGAAAAATTATTTTCTTTAAACTATTTAAATATAAAACTTAAAAATAAATACATTTTATGAATTCCATAATAAATATAAGTTTTCTCTCGTTACTTTGGACTAGCAGACGATTGTTCCCTAGAGTGAAATAATGAAAAACAGAGAAAGAAGAAAATATGTTCTGAATCTAAGATCCCCTAGTCTGTCTAAAATAATTTAAATGTAGATTTTGAAATATTCTTGATATTTATTTTTAATAATTAATTATTCACATAAATATTTTATTAATTATCGATTAGCCTAATTATTCGATTGAATAGAAAATAATTACTTTCTTGTTATTTTTGAATTGTTATATCATTGTAAGCAGACGACTGTTCCCTGGAATGAAGTAGTGAAAAAGAGAGAAGAAAATATCTTTGTTCCAAATCTAAGATCCCCTAATTTATCTAAAATAATTAAAATGTTGATTTTGCAATGTCCTTAACAGTTATTTTTAATAATTAATTATTCTTGTACATATTTTACAAATTATCAATCAGCTTAATCGTTCAACTTAATAATATTAATAAAAAATCCTTGAGTCCTCTCTCGTTATTTTTGAATTGCTATACCATTGTTAGCAGACGATTGTTCCATGGAGTGAAAAAAAAGAAAAGAGGGAAGAAAATATGCCGGTTCTAAATCTAGAATCCCTTAGTACATCTAAAATAATTAAAATATTCATTTTCCCAAAGTTCTTAATACTTATTTTTAGCAATTACTTATTCTCATAGATATTTTATTAATTATCAATCATCCTAATTGTTCGACTTAAGATAAAATAACTACTTTTTTTCGTTTAATTGCTATAACATTGTTAGCAGACGACTGCCCCCTGAAGTGAAACAATAAAAAAGAGAGAAGATATGTTAGTTCTAAACCTAGGATCCCCTAGTCTATCCAAAATAATTTAAATTATGATTTTGTAATGTCCTTGATAGTTATTTTTAATAATTAATTATTCTCATAGATATTTTGTTAATTATCAATCAACCTAATTGTTTGACTTAATTGAAAATAATTACTTGAGTCCTCTCCGATATTCTTGAATTGCTATACCATTGCTATCAGGCGATTGTTCCCTAGAGTGAAGTAGTAATAAAGAGAGAAGAAAATGTTGTAAATCTAGGATCCCCTAGTCTATCTAAAATAATTTAAATGTTGATTTTGAAATGTCCTTGATAGTTATTTTTAATAATTAATTATTCCCATAAATAATTTATTAATTATCGATCATCCTAATTGTTCGACTGAAATGAAAATAACTATTTTCTCGTTATTTTTGAATTGCTATAACTGCAAGCAGACGATTGTCCCCTGGAATGAAGTGGTGAAAAAGAGAAGAAAATATCTTAGTTCTAAATCTAGGATCCCCTACTTTATCTAAAACAATTAAAATGTTGATTTTGCAATGCCCTTAATAGTTATTTTTAACAAATAATTATTCTTGTAGATATTTTACTAATTATCAATCAGCCTAATCGTTCAACTTAATCTTTCTATTCTTAAAAAAAAAAAAAAAAAAAAAAAAAAGTAACTAACGCTGTCACAGCCGCTGTTTTTGAATTTTTTGTAACCGGGGGTGGGGGGTCTTTCTTCGTTAATATTAAGAAAACTATTGCATACAAAAATATGAAAATCGGTGGTGTTATAGAGAAAAATGTCTGATAAATACGCTGATGCAGACAGTTTTTAAATCCAATAATTATTTAAAGAGATATTTAATGTTAAAGTTGGTCAAACTCATACCATTAAAAAAGTTTTATAGGAGCAAAAACAATGCATAAGAATTTTAATGATTTTTAGATCATTTTATACATTAGAAGTTCCCAGTGTGCAGACTGCATTTATTTATTTAATTTGACTCATTTTTTGAGGATTTATTTCCATTTTAAATTCAAATTTTCAACATTTCGAGAGAGATTTTTTACATCTTTTAGAAAAGGGTATCATTTCAAATTGCTGCCAATAAAAACAGCACAAAGAATAACATTTCTTTGCAATTAAAAAAATATTTAAACGTGACTATTATAAACAGAAAAAAACTTTCAAATTAGAGTTAAATGATTAAGCATTAAAACCAGGAAACTATTGAAAATTACATCATAAAAACTATATTTACACGTGAATTTTAACAGAGAAAGAAAATTGAAAAATAATAAATTCATTAATATGCATCAAAAGTCGTAAATGGAGGAAATTATGCCATATTTAAAATGACCAAACAATAATATTGCCAAACAGTTTAAATTTAAAAATATATTTGCGCGAGACATTTATTTCTTTATATCCTCTAGTCTATCTAAACTAATTAAAATGCTGTCGTATACTGTCCTGAATAGTTATTTTTTAACAATTAATTATTCTCATCAGATATTATATCAATTATAAATCATCGTAATTGTTTGACTTAATTGAAAATAATTGAGTCCTTTTTTGTTATTTTTGAATTGCTGTACCATTGCTAGCAGACGATTGTCCTCAGAAATGAAATAGTGAAAAAGAGAGAAGAAAATATGCCAGTTCTAAATCTCTTGGTCCAGTGTCGTAGTTCCAGAGTAGAGTGTTCGTTGGCCTTTTCCGATTGATCCACCCGTCCAGTTCCATTTATCAATTCACAATACCCATCTTCTGTATCGGATATCCAAAAGAAGATGAAGAATGGAATATATCCGTTCGCTTCAGACATTGGGTCATCGCATCCGATTTATGAAGGGATTTTTTTATTTATTTATTTTCCTCCCCCTTTTTTTCACTATGTCACAAGTACTTCAAGAATATCGCAGTATCTTCCGGTAAATGTTTCTTTTTAAAAAGATGCTGACGTAGTGGATTTTTTTTAAGTGACCTTGCAAACCTTTTGAGGTTTGATTAATTGAAGGAGAGGGTTAGCGTGTCGTAGATATAGTATATGAAAGTAAAAAGTCAACTTTTGTTTGGTGGTTTCTTTCTTTCTTTATTTTTAAATAAAAGATTTTGATTGATGCTAGGGAAATTAAGTTTAAGTATAAAAGTCCATTAGATTTTAGTTCTGGAAAATAAATCAGCGTTTATAATAAAAAGAAAGCAGTTGAAGAATTTATTTAAAAAAAAAAAAAAAAAAAATAATAATACATTAAAAAGTAAAAGTAATATAGAAATAAATCTAATATTTGGTTTAAAATAATCCGGCGGATCTTTCGTAGTCGGAGTTGGGTTCCGGTAAATGCTTCTCTTTAAATAGGTGCTGACGTAGTGGATTTTTTTTTTGGAGTGACCTTGTAAACCTTTTGAGGTTTGATTAATTGAAGGAGAGAGCCAGCGTGTCGTAGATATATATGAAAGTGGAAAGTTAACTTTTGTTTGGCTGTTTATTTATTTTTTTTAATAAAAGATTTTGATTGATACCAGGGAAATCATGTTTAAGTATAAAAGTCCATTATATTTTAGTTTTGGAAGATAAATCAGCGTTTATAATAAAAAGAAAGGAGTTGAAGACTTTATTTAAAAAAAAAATAATAATAATACATTAAAAAGTAAAAGTGATATAGTAATAAAACTAATATTTTGTTTCAAATAATCCGGCGGATCTTCCGTAATCGGAGTTAGGTTCCGGCACTCTTCCGTAGTCGGTGTCTGGCCTCAAACACGGGAGTGAGAGGGATTAATCTAGAGAAAATGCTTAAGGCTGTATGTCGAACACATCTTTTCTCAAGAGATGGCGCTGAATGTTGCCAGGTCATTAGCGGGAAATTCAAATGATGGGAGGGGTTTTTTTTAAGGGAGGAGGCTAAATCAGTGTGACTGACCAATAATTATGTAGTTCTGACATTCTTTTCATTTGATTTTTGACCAATGGATGCCAGTAATCTAACTTGTAAAATATGCTTATCCAAAAAAGAAAACAACAATTATTTCAGTTTCGCTTTTCGAAGCTCGATCGCGAATTTGTGAAAATCAGGAAAACTAAGGAACGGATTTGTTTTAAAATTTCAGATATTTTATAAAAACACTTACAAATTTTAAATAAGTCTATGGAGTTGGATTTAAGGAGTGGGGGGGGGGGGGGGTAGTCGTGAAGAAATTTTTTTAACAGTAGCGTTTTACATAGTAAATATAGTTTCAGATACGGTTTTTTGACGGATACCTTAGTTAAATATTATATATATAATAATTTCAAAGAGGAGTGTTGGGTGAATTTCGGGTCTATTTAGGAAGCGCGAGAGTGGACGCACGCAGGGCTTAATTTCTAACAAAAAAAGTACCGAAGCCCTAATATTCTGCGGTACCGGTACAACAACCGTACCCCCCCCCCCCACACACACACACACACACACACCCTGTCACATAAATCTGCATATTTACATTTCGTACATTATTTGCAGAATTTAAAGCAGTTTTTTTTTTTTTTTTCCTTCAGCAAAATAAAAAATTTAAATATATTTATCAGCATATACTACTTTGCTGTCAGCTATTTCACTTTTTAGTTATCACTCCTTCTGATTATTAATCTTTACCAAATTTTGAAGTTAATTAACTGCAGAATTCTGAAATTACATATTGTAAAAATTATGATTAGAAAATAGTATCAAGGCTGTTCTTAACTGTTCTGCTCAACAAGCGTAAAACGTTTTGACACATTTACAAATTCATTTTTTAACGGTAAGATATAAAATTTGAAAGCCTGGCCATGGAAGCGATTTGGAATTGGACTGTTTTTCCCATTTTTTTGATCATTCAATTACCTATTGAGTTATAAGCGTTTTTTATCACATGACAAACACGTTTTTCGCCCGCTCTTGAGTGCTCTTTCTTCCTTCGCGCGGAAATTCGGTTCAAACCGCCCACTTTGACATTATTTTCTGAAAGATCTATTGCGTTTACAAAAAAATGGGAAAAACAGCTCAATTACATAGTTTCTGAACAACAACACCAGCCAGTTTCATGCATTTCCGAACAAAAATAAATTAAAACTTATGTCAGAAATTTGCCCTTTTGGATTTGAGAACACCCTTTTCAGAAAAAATAAATGAAATTTGCAGAAATTAATATTTATATGCTGAAGAATGGAACAATGTTTTACAATTTCCTATAAAAGGTAAATATCTTAAACTATAATCGATTCTTCCGCATAAGAATCTTTTGTGGTGAGTCCCTGAAAATCAGATTAAGGGTGCTCTCAAATCCAAAAGGGCAACTTTCTGACATAAGTTTTAATTTATTTTTGTTCGGAAATGCATGAAACTGGCTGGTGTTGTTATTCAGAAACTATGTAATTGAGCTGTTTTTCCCATTTTTTTTGCAAACTTAATAGATATTTCAGAAAATAGAGTCAAAGTGGGCGTTTGGGCGAGAATTTCTGCGAGAAGGGAGAAAGAGCACTCAAGAGCGGGCGAAAAAAGTGTTTGTCACGTGATCGAAATAGCTTATAACGCAATGGGTAATTGATTGATCAAAAAAAGAAAAAAAAAACAGTTCAATTCCAAATCGCTTCCAGGGCCAGGCTTTCAAATTTTATATCTTTCCGTTAAAAAATGAATTTGTATGTCAAAACGTTTTGCGCTTGTTGACCAGAACAGTTAAGACATTTTTTTTTTTTTTTAGGAGAAATTATTCTTCGCACTCAGAGGGAAAAAAATCTTTTCTTTCTAAGTCACATTAAAAAAAAAAAAAAATAATAATAATTATCACATTAAAAAAAATTATTTTAAATAAACTAGGAGATTAAGAAAGTAATACTGATAATTCACAATGCTTAAAATCGATTTATACAACCTCAACAATAAGAAAACATTTCATAAAACAAAAATCCATTGAAAAGTATAAATGAATGAAATCTTGCATAATTAATAAGAAAACTACATTTAACAAAAATAATAAATATTAAATAAATGTTATCCTACATTTCCGTAAACCACAATACGTTTAAAAAACTCTGCTTGGATGCGCAAAAGCTAACATTTATAAGCTCATAAACTAACAACTAAATGCTACCATTTACCCTAGAAGGGGAAATTGTTTTTTCTGCAAAATCCTTTTTTCTTCAAAACCTCAGATGGTATACGAAATACGAGTACTTCAAAACTGACCAGACAAACCAATTTATTTCCTCCCTTTTTCTCCCCAAATTGCCCGGAGGCATGGACAGTGGTTCACAGAGGGAAACATACAAAGACTGACCGATAAGAACTTTTTTTTTCTTTTCTGAAAGGAACTTTGAACCAGATTGGAAGCAGCTATGAGCAATTCACAGAAAAAGCGATGCATTTTGTAACATTTTATTTTATTTCTGATTCCCTATAAAACACAAATGCATAATATTTTTAATGTAGACAGCTTAATACCTCTTCTATTAAAATAATTATTTTAATATTGTACACTGATATTTTACATGATTTTTTTTCTGTTTAATTTTGGTAAAAAAATTAAAATTGTTTTTTGATGTGCATTCATTGCGCGAAAGGCTAGCAAAACTTCAGAAGCCCCTTAATATATTGATAATGATATAAATATATCTTGAACGTATACTTCATTTGTAAGCAGTTTATTTATTTATGTTTTATTTAAATAATGAAATTTTTATTTTTATTTAAATAATTATAAAAGTTTTAAAAAAATTAATTTTTTTGTTGAAAAAATTAAATAATCAATTGAATAATAATACTAAATTTGAAATAAGTTATTCTTTACATTAAAATGAATGTATTTACCAAGTTTCATGCAAATTGCTTTATTAGTTTCTGAGAAATGTTGCGCGCAAGCTTAAAATCTAAGAAATTAAAAAAAATTGCAGTTCAAGATTAAATTGTAACAAAATTATAAAAGTATATGAATATAACAAGATTGAACTATACTAAGATGTAGATTGTGACTTTGAAAATAATTATTTTCAGTATTTTTAGCAAAAAAATTATTTTTGTAAGAATACTGATACATTTTCGTTGTTGTCGGTACTAGAAATCACACACAAGTTTTCCCCCCCACAAAAGATCGCCTTATGCACATAATAATTTTTCAACAAATAAACAATGCATTTTTTAATACTAAATCACAAGTAATGCTTTGCATCAAAATGAATGTATTTACCAAGAATCATGCCAAATTTCTTTATGAGTTTTCAAGAAATGTTGTACATAAACATAAATATAAGAAACTGACAAAATCGCATTCAAAGATTAGTAACACATTTTATGTATGCAACATGATTGAACTGTAGTAAGAAATAGACCTGAAATTTAAAAACATTTCTTTTTAGTATTAAAAAATAAATAAAAAATAAAGAATCCCGACGCATTTTCAATGTGACAGATGTGTCAATGACAGAAAAAATGTCATTTCAGAAGTGAGCAGAAATATAGGGAAAGCGAAAACTTTCCTTATATTGTCGTTTAGGGAAAGCTGCAAGAAAGCTTCCAAAAAGTTTATCAACTAAATGCTAGAAATATCTTCCTTATACCTGCGACTAATAGAGCTGTATTATGTTTTGATGCAAAAGTTGTATATAGATATTGTCAAAATATATTGAAAATTCTTTTTGCTGATGACAAAATTGCTTTGTATTTTGAATATTTTGCACATATAAAATATTATTTGTAAAATATAAAATAGCGAGTGGAGTGTGATATATATCAAAAAGTAGATAGCAACCCGACCCGAACCTGATCCACATCAAAAAGTAGACGTAAACCGGATCAGAAATGAAAAAAATTATCCCCGACTCGACCCGAAATGCGGGTCAGATTTAAACTTTCAAATTTCTGAAATCGCCTCCCCACCCTCTGCTCCCGCAAGATTTTTTAGATCCACCCTTGATAATAAACTTTTAATTTATATCAAAAGTTTCTCAGAGAACCTGAATAATAATAAAAGCAGTCATAGAAAATACTAAATAATTGTTCTGAAATATTTATGAAGAAATAAAAATACTTACACATGATTATTTATTTATTCTCAATGCGTCTTTAGTTCATGGGAATCGATTATAAGTTAAAGTCGGGTTTTTTACACGTTTTTTCTAACAGAGAAAATAATAATAATAATAATAAACGTTGAAGTTCGAGTATTACTCGTGTTTAGTGGGTTCCGTATAATAAGTATATGAATTATTAACTGTATTATTAAAAAAAATCATTGCTAAAAGAATAATAAGACTTTGAAAAAAAAACTAGACAGCGTAGGGTTGAGTATAGCTGTATATGCTAGAAAAGTATGAATGGGTATACCGTAAAAGTTCAAAGAGATATGATGACTAAATAATATCAAATATTACTATTCTGTATTCTTATCCTAATTCGTTTATGATGAACTTATTTTGGTTACTGACAATAAAAGCAGTGCACATAAACTTCATTTGGCATTTCATAAAACTAAATTCAGCGTAGTAATAATCTTTTCTTTTTACAGCGTAGCTAAAACAAACACCTTGTTCAAAGTTTAAACTTGGGATTGTGCTAAGCGCGCTTCCAAAGGAGGCCGCAAAGTTGCTATGCCGCCTTGGTCCGTGCCGCGTTTTTCCAGGTACGTTCAATGGCGGATCTAAGGGGGGGGGGGGGCGAAGGGGCGATCGCCCCCCCCTTGGGCTAATAAAGGGTTTGTAAAACGACATTATGCATCTTCACGGGAAATGACTTGGGGCGGAGCTCGAGCCCAGCGCGACCCGACCCGGGTCGCGCCACTTTAAATCCACGAGATTCAGACTGGGTCAGGTCTTTTCTCTTTTAGAGTCGGGTCGTGCCCTGATCTTAATTTTTTTTACAGATTCCGGTCGGACCAGACTTCTTTTTCCCCCAGATTGAGCCTGGCCTGGACTTAATTTTCCCTAAAGGTCGACAATGGCCAAAAGTTACAGGTCGGGGATTGGCCCGGAATAAAAGCTAAACATTCGATCCGTTTCAGCCCGTATGATAAGCATTATTGACACGACCACGACCCGTGCACTCCTCTAAATTCTTCCTCCCGAGCCCAAGTTGGTTCGACTCGACGCGGATCGCACCAGTTTAAATTCACGAGACTCGGGCTGGATCAGATCTTTTCTCTTTTAGAGTCGGGTCGTGCTCTGATCTTAATTTTTTCTGCAGATTCGTGTCGGGCCAAACTTCTTTTTCCTCGAGATCGAGCCTGACCTGGACTTCATTTTTCCTAGAGGTCTCCACTGGCCAAAATTTCCAGGTCGGTGCTCGGCCCGGAATAAAAGCTAAACATTCGGTCCGTGTCAGCCCTTATGCTAAGCATTATTGGCCCGAGCACGACCCGTGCACTCCTCTAAATTCTTCCTCCCAAGCCCAAGTTGGTCCGACCCAACCCGGGCCGTGCCCTGATCTTAATTTTTTCTGCAGATTCGGGTCGGGCCAGACTTCTTTTTCCTACAGATCGAGCCCGATCTGGATTTCATTTTTCCTAGAGGTCTGCACTGGCCAAAATTTCCAGGTCGGGGCTCGGCCCGGAATAAAAGCTAAGCATTCGGTCCGTGTCAGCCCGTATTATAAGCAGCCCGACCACGACCCGTGCACTCCTGTAAATTCTTCCTCCCGAGCCCAAGTTGGTCCGACCCGACCCGGGTGGCGCCAGTTTAAATCCACGAGACTTGGGCTGGGTCAGGTTTTTTCTCTTTTAGAGTCGGGTCGAGCCCGGATCTTAATTTTTTCTGCAGATTCGTGTCGGGCCAGACTTCTTTTTCCTCGAGATCGAGCCTGGCCTGGACTTCATTTTTCCTAGAGGTCTCCACTGGCCAAAATTTCCAGGTCGAGGCTCGGCCCGGAATAAAAACTAAACATTCGGTCCGTGTCAGCCCTTATGATAAGCATTATTGGTCCGATCACGACCCGTGCACTCCTCTAAATTCTTCCTCCCAAGCCCAAGTTGGTCCGACCCAACCCGGGTCGTGCCCTGATCTTAATTTTTTCTGCAGATTCGGGTCGGACCAGACTTCTTTTTCCTTCAGATCGAGCCTGGCCTGGGCTCCATTTTTCCTAGAGGCCTGCACTGGCCAAAATTTCAGTTCGGGGCTCGGCTCGGAATAAAAGCTAAACATTTGGTCCGTTTCAGCCCGTATGATAAGCATTATTGGCCCGACCACGACCCGTGCACTCCCGAGCCCAAGTTGGTCTGCAATCTTACTTATTTGTCATTCGTAAAAATTATATTTGTTTTGCACATTTGTTTAGCGAAATCTTTAGAAATTTAATTTGATTTGATAAGTTACAGAGATGCATTTTTTAAAATTTAGTTTTAGGTAGCTTTCATTACAAAAAGCTACCTATTGCAGCCGTTCGGAGGAAAGCGATTTCAAAAAATTTTGGTATATTTTCATCGATCATGACCCCCAGACCCCGAAACCACGCCTCCGTTCAAAATTGACATATATATATATATATATCTATATATATATATCAATCAATATATATATATATATATATATACATATATATATATCTGACCTTTGTCACACTGTAACTCTCGTATTTATGAACCGATTTGGATGTAATTCGGTGTGTACATGGTACATACCAATGTCTCGACCGAGTTCGTTGGCCAGCTTCATCCGCCATTTTGTTTCAAATGGCGGCCATTTAAAATTTTTAAAAAAATTTAAAATTTGAAATGTGGTACCAAAAAATTGAAAATGGAAAAATATTTTTTCTTATGTATTTGACCTTTATACAAAGATTCCGGAGCAGTTTTTGTTTCGTCTATATCTTAAAAAATGGCTGAGTTATAGCATTTTGAATTTCTAGCGTGGCTGACATTTTGAAACGTCCTAAATTTTGTCACGCGATAAAAGGCGTATTTATGAACCGATTTGGATGTAACTTCGTTTATACATAGTACATACCAATGTCTCAACCGAGTTCGTTGGCCAGCTTCATCCGCCATCTTGTTTAAAAATGGCGGCCATTTAAATTTTTAGAAAAATTTTAATTTGAAATGTTGTACCAAAAAATTGAAAAATGTTTTTTTCTTATGTGTTTGACCTTGATAAAAAGATTCGGGAGCAGTTTTTGTTTTGTCTATATCTTAAAAAATGGCTGAGTTACAGCATTTTGAATTTCTAGCATGGCTGACATTTTGAAACGTCCTGATTTTTGTCACGTCATAACGGGTGTATTTATGAACCGATTTCGATATACCTTGGTGTGTACATAGTAGATACAAATATCTCGACCGAGTTCGTTGTCCAGCTTCATCCGCCATCTTGTTTCAAAATGGCGGCCATTTAAAAAATGTAAAAAAAATTTTAATTTAAAATGAGATACCAAAAAATTGGAAAATTAAAACGATTTTTTTGTATGTGTTTGACCTTAATACAAAGATTCCGGAACAGTTTTTGTTTCATCTATATCTAAAAAAATGGTTGAGTTATAGCATTTTGAATTTCTATTGTGGCTGACATTTTAAAACGACCTGATTTTTGTCACGCGATAACAGGCGTATTTATGAACTGATTTGGATGTAACTTGGTCTGTACATAGTACATACCAATGTCTCGACCGAGTTCGTTGGCCAGCTTCATTCGCCATCTTGTTTCAATAGGGTTGCCATTAAAAAAAATAATTTAAAATGAGGTATTAAAAAATTGGAAAATGAAAAAGATTTTTTTTATGTGTTTGACCTTGATACAAATATTCCGGAGCAGTTTTTGTTTCTGCAAATTTGTTCTTTTGTTTATATCTTAAAAAAATGGTTGAATTATAGCACTTTGAATTTCATGGCTAACATTTTGAAACGATCTTGTATTTGTCACGCGATAACACACGTATTCACCTATTTCGATGTAAGAAGGCATGTGGATAGTATACATCAATATCTCGACCGAGTTCGCTGGACAGCTTCATCAGCCATCTTGTTTCAAAATGGCGGCCATTAAATTAAAAAGTCCTTATACCAAATTGGTATTTTTTTCATAATCCTGGAGATTAAAAAGTATTCCTAAATAATTATTTGGACGTGTCTGTTATGGAGATTTTATTGCATATAGTTTTTATCTTCAAAAATACTTAGACTTTCTTTTAAAAAGAACTAGTCAACCCGAACCCTTCTCGCAAGTCGCAGTAGTGAAAACCCAATCCGAAACTGACCCAAATCGGATATGATGTATATCAATCTGCCCCAAACCTAACGCGCTGGGCACAGCTAAAAAGTAAAAGTCAACCCGACCTGTAGCAGAAAAGTAGAAGTCAACCGGGCCCAAACTCGACCCGCATCGAAAAAGAAGAAGTTAACCCGGTCCATAGCAAAATAGTAGAAGTTAACCCGACCCACAGCAAAAAATAGAAATCAATCAGACCCAAACGCGACCCACAGCAAAAAAGTATAAGTTAATCCAACCAGCAGCAAAAAATATAAGTCAACCGGACCCAAAACCCGACCCACAGCAAAAAGTAGAAGTAACATGACCCGCAGTGAAAAAATTATCCCCGACCCGCGCATCAGATTGGAGTTTCCAAATTTCTAAAATCGCCCCCCCCCCCCCTTGAGGACTCTCCAGATCCGCCCTTGGGTACGTTTCTAATTAACTTTTAAAGACGCGGGAGGCGTATATAGAGAGATCCACTCATTTCAAACTTATCGTACGAATTGCATAAAAATTTGTTTCTAGGCTAATTGAAAGGTGTAGAGTTCATTTATGCTATCAGAATTGTGTACTGCTATTGAAAAAAAACAAAGTTATGGTTAGTTTTAATATGTAGACGGCCTCCTAAGCAAATTTTATATACATCATTTAAAAGTAAACTTTATTACCAATCGCATGGTACCAGTAACTTTCTTCTACGATAATTTTTTGTAGAGTTAGTAAGGAGTGTTTACTTCCCTCCCCCTCCCCCCCAACGACTATACCAAATGTCAAAATCACGCCAAAACTTTCTTTTATTTGTCCTTTTTGAGCACCTAATGCATGGGCTACAGTACCTAAATAATTTTAAAATATCTAATTGAAATATCAGATTTTTTTTCTGTGCTATACTCAACTTATTTATCGTCAAATTATGACGGGTACTATCTATAACTTCTTTTTTTTTTTTTTTTTTTTTTTTTTGTGTGTGTGTGTGTGTGTGTTTGTGTGTCTATGTGAATTTGGGTATCAAGATAGTAAATTCTCTAATTCATCTGGAAATAATCTGGTATTTATGCTCTGCTTTCTAACTGTTGCTGATAAGGAACATATGTGCAGTCTCTTCATTCATCAGTAAAAATTGGATCGTTAGCGATCGATTTTTTCTTGAGGAGATTAGGTGTAAGTTAGTTCGGAAAATTGTCCACATCTACAAGTTTTCTCACGGGGTTGTTGACTATGGGAATGGATTTCACACCCCGGATTTCGCGGAAATAGACCAAGGGTTCAAATTAAAATATATAATGATATGCTAGTCAACTTTCTTTTTGCAGCATTACTCTAGATTCGGCAGAGTACGATCGTTATTATTTCTTTCTGAAAATTTGAGCGAATATCAGTTTTTTACTAGCTCTTGAATTAAGTAATCTAATTATTTATTAAATTTTTCATTTCAAGTATGGGGAATCAACGACAACAGAAAAAGGGTTGTCGTTATCGTCATCGGAGGCATTCTAAGGCTTCCAATAGTCAACGGATGCGACGAGAACGAGAGAAAAAGTTTTCTGAAGAAAATCGTAAAATTGACAATGAAAGGTAAGATTTATTATATTATATAAAAATATTGATATTACATGTAAAAAAAAATCAATCAATGCATAAAAAAATATATGCATGCTTCATTTATGATCATGTTGACTTTTAAAATAGTCTTTAATACTTAATGTTGAATTATTGATTCATTATTTAAATTTAATGTTGTCAAAATTAACTAAACTTAAAATCTTAAATTCTTGTAAATTAACTAATATAAATTGAAATTTACCATTCATATCTTTAGCTAATTAGTATATTTTCCCTTTTATTCGGATGTATATACAATATATACTAACAAGAACTGTAAAATTTTTCTTCTTTTTATTTTTTGTTCTTTCTTGCGAGGAGTTACGTCTATAATATTAAAGGATTCTTTTAAAAATTTATTTTAATTTTATAAACACAACAATTTTGAAAATATAGTAAAATGTATATTACATATATGCAACACTTCGTGTATGTATTGAGGACTTCAAATGAATATTGAAACGGCAATAGTAGTTTTTGTCGTAAATAAATTATTTTTGAAAAACGTTTTCTAATGAATGTAGTTTCAACAGTTGTGTAAAGAAAAAAAAAATAATAATAATAAGACTATAATTCTTCCGCGGTTGATCTTAGTTTCTTTCTGAGCGCTGGGACTGTATTATTGAGCGATCACCTGACCGCCAGAAGAATGGACGCTTATCAATCTGAAGAAACTGTCGTTTGTTTGTTCACAGGATATTCCTCATTGAGCTACTCGGGAGTGGCAAAAATATGGAAAATAAATTTCTAGTTATAAATATTAGTTTAGAAATGTATTTAATGTAAATTCTAGTGGAATTATTGAAAGAATGAAGTAATTTTTCATGTTTGATGCGCATTTTTTTCAATTTAAGTACTCTTTGTTAATTAAAACTCATATTTTTTATTTTAAATTTGTTTTTACTAGACTATGATGTTAGGCTTCTCCATACATTATGAGTAGGAACCAAGTACTCTCGCATCCACCCTCTCACAGCAAATATGCACCCAACTGTTAATAACAATACGTATTATGTTTGTAAATCAAAATATTATATTATTACTAACGTGGTCAGCTCCAATTTTGGCCACGGCAATTTTTCACGTAAATGTCATAGTCACTTTTTAATTAACAGCAGTTAATTATTATATTCAAAATTTAATATTTTATCAATTTATCAACATTATTTAACAAATTTCATAGGGACATTTCCTATTGGGAATCGAAATTTAATTATAAAAACAGAAATAAATCAAAGCCCTCAAAATTTCAATAATTGACACCAATCATTCCAGTAATTGATACAAAAGTAAATGTTTTAGTGATTGTATTTTGAGTCAAATTTTAATGAAAGCATACTAATGAAACAAAACAGTCATTTTCAAATAAATTTAACAATTAGGCTGCCAATAATAATTACAAAACTCTTGAGAATAATCAATCGTTCAAGTTAATTATTGTCGTTATTAGAAGATTAATATTTTAAGTACTTTAAGATACAAAATTTAAAATACTGAATTTCACAGAACTATAAAGTTACCAAATTACTATGGCAATGGGTGGAAGGCTGTTTAATATAGAAAACTATCCGAAAAAATTGGATTCATCATCGCATAGAAGCATTATTTCCCGATATAAATATTTAAGGTTAAATTTCCTAAAATTGCTTGATACTGGGACCGGATTAAGGGGGGGGGGGGGGGGGTTACAGCCCCAGGCACCAGCCCTCATCAGTGGTTTAAGTTGTATCAAAGATCATTTTAAAGTTTAATTAATATATATATATATAACTAAAATGATAAAAGCACTCTGAAATGAGGGGGAAAAAAGCCCTGTTTCAAGTGTGAACTACCATCAATTTTCTTTTTTGCAATTTTAAAGCTTTGCAGATCGATATTTAGTTTTTATGTCCTCTTTTGCCTGCAACAAAAAAGAAGAAAAACATCTTTTTTTTTATTTCTCAGTTATACCTAGCAATCTAATATATATATATATATATATATATATATATATATATATATATATTACACGTCTCATGTTAGTTCGATTATTTATTTTTTATCGTCAATTGAAGAGCTAAGTGTGTAAACATGTTAAGTAATAAAACTTACATTTGAAGAAATATGAAGTGAAAGTTTTTGCTGTAAATTTTGATGATTTATTTTCTGTTTGATACATGTCTTTAAAATATTAACAGGCATGGTAGTAAATTCTCTCAGAAAAACTTATTCATATTCAATTTTCAAATATTAAAAATTATTAATATTATTGACATTATTAAATATTAAAATATTAAATATTAATGAATAATGTCTTAAATCTTCAAGACTAAATAGAATCTTAGTATTTTAGCTTCACCATGTGATAGGATACCTCATAACGATTTCATCCAAAAGATAAAAAAAAAAAAAAAAAAAAAAAAATTGTAGCATAACATGTTTATTTACTCAGCTCTTCAGTTGTCACCTTGTTATCTTATTGGTTTATGTTAGTTGGTTTATTAGAAATTTCATTACTGAAATAGCTTCACTGTAAATTCGTGAAACACTTTTGCAATACTAACTGAACATAATAATTAACACTTCTAACTAAAATCATTTTCGATTGTGTTGTGAATGTGTTGCGAATATGTTGTGCAAAATAAAAAGATTGTGCCAAAAGTGATGTTAAAAATTACAAGAGCAGAAAGAAAAAAAACATTCAAAACATTTTCAAAACATTCATTTTTAAAATTGTGTTACAGATGTTTAATAAATAGTAAGTTTTAAGTGTGTGTATGTGTGTTATTTTAAAGGCACGATGTAGAAAGTATTTTACATGTATTGTTTTATAGTATTCTAAATTGTGTGGTGTTTACAATGTCTTGTTAATTTGGTGACAAAATGTTGTGCAGCACAACACTATTGTAAGAAAATATTTTCATCAACTATTTACAACACGATTTCAACACAATTAACAACACTATTGTTAGAACATATTTTTAGATAACAACACTTTTGCAACCTATTAAGGGCGTTCTCAAATCCAAAAGGGAAACATTCTGACATAAATTTTAATTTATTTTTGTTCGAAAATGCATGAAACTGGCTGGTGTTGTTGTTCAGAAACTATGTAAATGAGCTGTTTTTGTCATTTTTTTGCAAACGCAATAGATCTTTCAGAAAATAATGTCAAAGTGGGCGGTTTGAACCGAATTTCCGATCGAAGGGAGAAATAGCACTCAAGAGTGGGCGAAAAACGTGTTTGTCACATGATCAAAAACTCTTATAACTCAATAGGTAATTGATTGATCAAAAAATGGAAAAAACAGTTCAATTCCAAACGCTTCCATGGCCAGGCTTTCCAATTTTATACCTCTCCGTTAAAAAATGAATTTGTAAATGTGTCAAAACGTTTCGCGCTTGTTGAGCAGAGCTGTTAAGAACAGCCTTAAGAACACATTTCTAGATAGCAATACTTTTGCAACATGTTAAGAACGCAATCACAACACAAAAAATATTTTGTATATGAAGTTTTCTAATTCACAACACATTAATGTGTTGTTAATTTGGTGACAAAAAGTGCTGTAAAATGTGTTTATTTTTGTGTTTTAGAATTTGCAGTGTTTACAAACATTCTTATTTTATTAAAACTTCCATATTTATGTATATGTTTTTCCTTTCGTGAAATTTATCAAAAATCAAAACCCATGGGTTAAATTATTTAAAATACTCGCATTAATTTATTTAAGGTGTTTCTAAAATTCTCTACTTAACAATATAAAACTTTCTGGTGCATTTTCAGACTCATTTATAAACGCATGGACAGGTTTGACTACTGAGGAATCGAATAGCGGTTTCCATTCCTTTTAATAAGTTTGAATTATAAACGTTTCTCTTAACGTGACGACAGGGACGTAGCTACGGGGTGGGGGGGCGAAAAACGTGCGAAAAAAGTCTACTTAAATGCATCAGAAAATTTAACATTCTTGAGAGGAGTAAAAGTATTTTTTAATAACAAATGTTTCCCCCCCCCCCCCCATATACGTGGCATTTAATACGAAGTTAGAAAACTGTTTAGTTATTTCAAACCTGAATCCGTGTAGGGTGTATTCGATAATTTTGATCATATGTGGCAGAAAAATGCACAATATAAGAATAGGAGGGTTTGGATTTTATTTTTTCTTTTCTTTTATTTCTTTCTCTTTTTTCTATAAATATTTATCCAAGTAAAAACGTCCTGTAAAAAAGTTCCAAGTAAAAAAAAATTTCTGTCAGGCTTCATGCAACATTGTCTACTAAATGTTTCCGTCGTACTCTGTAGTTTTTGGTCCTTTGATCTGCTTTGGGCGACAGACAATTGAAATTTTCTCATTGAAGTAATCTGCAACAATTGTCCTTATTCTAATTACTACACATATATACTATATATACTATTTTTCTTATTTTATCTTACGTTTTTACTTAGATAAATATTTATGGAAAAAGAGAAATAAATAAAAGAAAATAAAAAATAAAAACTAAATCCTCTTACTCTAATATTGTGCATTTTTCTGTCACATCTCACATATGATCAAAATTATCAAATATACCATACACGGATTAAGATTTGAAATAACTAAACAATTTTCTAACTTCGAATTAAATGCCACATTTATGAAAAAAAAAAAAAAAACACTAGTTCTTAAAAAATATTTTTACTCCTCTCAGGAAATTGGAGGTAGCATGCTCAACAAATTTTATGAAGTGACATTATATAATTCTTTTACAGTGTTGAACTGGAAAAGTAAATTTTCTAGAATGTTTGAATTGTTGATTTTTTTTTATTATTTATTTATTATTTTTTTCAAATCAGGAAAAATTGATTTTTCGTTATAGAAGTTTATCTCACCGTTACATTTTCTAACACTGTCCCCTAAGAGCTATGCTTGCCAACGGCCGTGCAGATGACACTAAAAACATGCTAATTTGTTCTGTTTTAAAAGAAATACCTGATTAAGCAAGATCGATTACGGAGAATTTAATAAAATTTCTCATATTTTGTACAAAAATTGACGTATTTCATCTACACTGAAAACTTTCGTCATACATTTTTTTTTTTTTTTTTTTAGTTTAGTTTATATCAACATATGGATTGAAGTAAGAAAGTAAATTTCGTAAAAAGATTAAAGTTATGCTTTTTTTTTTTTTTTCTAAACCGGGAAAAAATGTTTTTTCATAACATAAAAGTTTTTCTCACAGTTACATTTTCTAACAAAAATATGGCGTTCTGTCATATACAAGCTACGCTCCCCAACCCCATATGCAGACTCTGCAGTTTCTAAAAACAGGCTAATTTGCTCTATTTTAAAAAGATTTTTTGATTACGAAAGATGGGATGATATTATTACAACCAGTAGTGATCGTCTATAAACACGTTTGCTGTTCATTTCTCTTTGAATTGGAGATTTTTTGATTTCCAAAGTTGCACCCGCCACTGAAGCGAGAGTTGACGGCTGTTTTCGTGATCTATTAAGTAAAATCGAACACACATTTGAAAATCAGCTTGTATAAAATTGTATAAAGTAAACAATATCGCGGCCCCCCGGCCTTTTGTAATGGTTAGAAGAAAATTATTCTTTTGCACTCTATAAGAAAATCGTAAATATATAAATATGGCGTAATTTTCCTCATTTAATGCTTTCCGCACATAAAAATTCAATTATTTTAAAATTTTCTTTTGGTTTTAATATTCAAGTGTAAATAAGTCCTGCTCTAACTGGCGTATATTTAGTCCGATTGCCAGAAAATTGATATATGTTAACTAATTAAAGACTATTAAAGTTAACAACAACAAAAACTTTTTGATTGACAACATATTCAATTTTTACTATTTTTATTTTACAATGCCTACCCGTTACCCCCCCCCCCCCCCCCCACACACACACACAAAAAAAAAAAAAAAAAAGACTTGCCTCTTTCTGAATTTCGTTGTGCTGTCTCCCAACACCACGCTAGGACTAAACAAATCACCCCAAAGAAAGATATCTATTTTCTGTGTCAGAATTTACATCTCTCCACTGCACCGCAATAAAATTCCATAAATAAAGTGTTCTTATAATTGTATGAATCCAGTTATATCATTAGGGTGCTTTGTTTGGTGTCCTTGGTACTGGACATCACGAAAAAAATTATTATGGCAGAACCTAAGAGCAAAACATGTAACAATAAATGTATTAAGCGAAAGATTTTTCTCAATACAATTATAAAACAGCATTTATATGCAAATAAATGAATTAAAAAAATTGTAGAATTTTTTTTTTTCAAAATTTTGCATTGCCCAGTTTATGTGAATTCGTTGCGCGAAAATGCATGTTAATGAGAAAAAATCAAAGTACACTAATTTTATTCAACTTCCATTCATTAGATTTTAAATTAATTAAATGCATATATCATGTGGAAACTATGGTCCATTGGTAACTATAAATATCAATAAAATTATACATAGAAGCTATAAAATGAATGTATATAAAATTATCAATATTTTAAATCTTTGTGTTTGTTTCTTACAGGCAAATTATGAATATGCAGGATGAAAACGGGATTATCTCCGAAAATCATACTTTAGAGCCTTCATCATCTCAGAAGTATTGTATCGCATCCCAAATAGTGACTAATAACGAAAATACAGAAGATACGCCTCCAATAAATTCAGATAATCAAGGTGAGGCTGAATATTGCATTGAGTATTCTGGAAGTAGAAAAGAAAATAAGTATCCTACGGGTCGATTTTTGTGTGATTTCGAATCAGTTATTAAGCAATCTAGAAATGTAGAAACACACACGTATGAATGTAATTTTGGAGGAAAATTCCTGTACAAAGATATGACAGAAAATGGACTTATTTGCACATTTCATTATGCGTGCAGTAGTCCACTGTGTCCAGCCGAAGCCAAAATTGTAAGTGATAATGATGGCGATAATCTTAATAAATTAGCAGTTTTGGGAGCTATGTCCACGGGTTCCGGATTCTCGCAGGAAGAAGAAAAATTCAGCATTATGGGTATTAAATATATGAATCGATACAAATTTTCACTGTATGAAGTTCAAACTGGCGAGGCAATAAAATTATGTGCTCAAGATACAATGGATAATACTATTCTAGAAGAGAAAAAGGCTGCGGAAAATAGGGGAGATAAAGATTCCGATGGATACTATAACATTACAGCGGTCGTGGATGGGGGATGGTCTAAACGCAGTTATGGTCGAGGATATAATGCATCTAGCGGAGTTGCTATAATAATTGGCCAAGAATCGAAAAAGATTATTTTTATTGGTATCAGAAACAAACTGTGTTTAACATGTAATATGATAAAGAGCGGGAAAATAAAGCAGCGTAAACACTTATGCTTCAAAAATTGGAACAATTCTTCGACAAGCATGGAAAGTGACATCATTGTCGAAGGTATGAACTACCTTTACGAAATGTATAAAATAAGATGTATGAGGATAGTTGGAGATGGAGATTCAAACACGATGTTTAAAATAAGAGAAAGAGTTCCGTACGGCAGCTCTGTCTTAAAAATTGAGTGCGCTAACCACGCTGTTCGAAGGTTCAGGAGAGGTTTGGAAAGACTGCAGCTGACAAAAGGAATATATGGAGACATTCAGTCGCAAAGAAAATGCTTAAAAGCCAAAATTCCTCTACTAGTTAATACTGCTAGATCAGTTATAAAATATTATGCTATTCCGACACACACTGAACCATCTAAAGAGCTTATCAAAACATTTATTGGGGAATTACAAAATATACCCTTTCATGTATTTGGAAACCATGCTTCCTGTGGAAGTTATTGCAATAAGAAAACTTCCGAAAATTTAGCCTTGGATAAATCTGAAATGCTCAATTCAAAATTGTTAGAGGGGATTATTTTTGAGCTTAATAGAACACTTGTGTCATGTGCGAACACTCTAATTTTCAATGTGACAAACAATTATGCTGAAAATTTTATGAGCCAATTATGCAAAACGTCAGGTGGAAAACGAGTTGACTTTTCTAGAGCTGGTGGTATCAATAGACGTGCACATATTGCTTTATTAGCATATCAGACACCAGCTCAAGGTTGGATAGAGCAAGCACACACTGCTATAACTGGAAGTATTCCAAAAACACCAGTTCGTGCTTTTGTATTATCAAGGAACAAAAGACACTTAAAAAGAAAACTTTTCCCAAATAAAAGAATAAAAAAAACAAATGAAACAGTAGTGGGAGGCGATGAAAATTATGGAGAGTTTTCTCAAAAACCTGATGTGCCAGAGGAAATTTATTTGGAATTGAGAGACAATTTCTTAAATAACCTAAAAGTGCAACGATCATCAGATCTAGAAAAAGAGACAAGAGGACAATCTTTATCTGAAAAATGGCGACATGAAAGAAATAAACGGATTTCCTCATCCTTCTTCAAAGATGTCGCGGATAGACGGCCAACTACGTCATGTGTAAACTTAGTGCGAAGACTTATATACAAAAGCCATTTTGAAACACAAGCAACGAAATATGGCATAGCAAACGAAATAGTCGCTATAAAACAATATGAGAAAGAAACTGGAAATATTGTTAGACAATGTGGCTTATTTGTTGATGTAGAACATCCCTTTTTATGCACCAGTCCAGATGGTTTAATAGCCGACGATGGACTAATAGAAGTCAAATGTCCGTATAGTGCTAGAAATGCGTCAAGTTTCCAAGAAGTATGGAAAAATCACAATATTGGGTTAAAATACAAAAATGACGGTGAAGCATTCATAGCAACTAACCATAGATACTACTATCAAATCCAAGGACAGCTTGCTATAACAGGCAGAAATTGGTGTGACTTATATTTTTGGTGCCCAAACGAGACAAAAATTATAAAGATATATAAAGATAATTCGTTTTGGGTGAAAATTCTTCCTAAATTAAAAACTTTTTTCATGGAATGCGTTTTGCCAGAATTGATAGATCCAAGAGCCAGCAGAAATTTACCGCTACGTGAGCCACGTATTAGAAATGTTATTATGAAAACGCAATAAGATCGCTTAAAATACAATGCATGAAGATTTCACCGTCAATTAAATTTCATGTCATACACATTTTTATTGCATTTTTTGTTATTTTAACAACTACTACATGTGAAGTTGATTAATTTTATGTTTTTTTTTTTCCTGTTCAACAACGTGAAACTTTTTGACACATTGTCTGACTTATTTTCTAAGCATAAACGCATAAAATTAGAAGACCTGACTATTGAAGCGATTTTGAATAGAGTAGCGTTTTCCATTTTTTGATAAATAAATTACTTATCGGATTACAAACAATTTTTGTCATAAGTTCATGTGATTTATTATGGGATTTTTAATAATGTTTACTTTATTTATTAAAAAATAGATTAAATAATTTTTTTACATTTAATTGTTGAATTTTATTTATAAATAAATTATTTATAGTTTAATATAAATTAAATGACGACAAGTTTATCCTCTTTCTCGCGTTGCAGAGCAGAAAATTCGGTTCAAAACTTCTGCTTTGATAGTATTTTTTGAAAGATCTTCTGCCTTTAGAAAAGATGGGAAACTCAATTCGATTACAAAGCTTCTGAACGTTTATGTTAATTATTATTATAGCTATTTTTTTTTCATAAACTATTACGCATGCAAATCGTATTGTTCAAGTGGATCCTATAAGCAAATGTTTGATTTTTTTTTTTTTTTTTTTTTTTTTTTTTTGAAACTTTCTTCAGTTTCAAAGTATACAGATGTAATATTTAATCGATAAATGGAAAATACTAGATACTATACTGTAATATAAATAAATAAAATTAAAATGGACAAAGAAAAAAGAAAGTAATTATATACCTTTTAAGAAAATATTTGTTTACAGAAAATGGTATTATTTATCAAGTCCAAAGTTACTAATTTCTGACTTATTACTAAACTCATTTTCAGTGACAAATGCTTTAAAAATTGAGATATTTTTATTTATATATGAAGAAATCAAGCAGTAACAAAGATAAATGTTTTTTTTTTCATTTTTTAGAAAATAGAATGCAAACAATTATTTTGCAAATAGCTTTAACAAATTTCTTTTCACTGTTAAAAATTGTCATTATGCATGGGACAAATGAGTTTCTTGTCGCATTATTTAACCAAAATTACTAGCAAGTTTGTATTTTTATTCATGCTGTGCTTCTCCCGTATAGATATTTTCAACCGAATTTTGTTGCATATTTTAAAGGATTAAAAAAAAAAAAGAATTTCTTTCCAGAATTTTCCACCAGTAACCAGTGGTGTAGTCGTAAAAAAAACAGAGAGTAAACGCTTTAAGCAGAGCGTATACCCTAGAGTTTATATACTATTAGCTTTCTTGGGAAACAGAGAGTATACGGTGTTCCTTAAAAAAATCCAGAAGGTATACGGCGTATACCCCCCCCCCCCCCCGTATACCCTCCACTACATCAATGCATGCAACTTTAAGTAACCTTTTAAATAGAAAATAAAATCGAGACATATTTAATTCTTTAGTTTCTCTACCACATAAAAAAATGTCTATCTGTTCTTCCAAAAATGTCTGTTATTAGTATAGATATTCGCAAAGAAAACACAGGGTCATTCGCAATTCGAGCATCCCTCTTGATTTGAACACAACCAATTGAATGTGAGATATTCCCAAATTAGCCAATAGCGTCTTAAAAGGGTATTGGAACCACCCCCAGCCTGAAATAACGTCTAAACTTCCAAAAAGCTATTGTTGCGACATCTGTTAGCGTACAGATAAACAAATCGGTTTAAGTAGGCTGTCACTCTCGCCAAAAAATTCGAATTTCGCCAGCACAATTTAACTCA
Organism: Maratus speciosus; assembly: GCA_963932465.1. Taxonomy (NCBI): domain Eukaryota; kingdom Metazoa; phylum Arthropoda; class Arachnida; order Araneae; family Salticidae; genus Maratus; species Maratus speciosus. The sequence continues at coordinate 21,764,064 of OZ010799.1, read as the reverse complement.
AAAAATACATTTAATGAATTTCAATTACAAAAAAATCTTACACCGCACTTCTGCAAGATCAATTTGCATATCATACCCCATTTTCAAATATTTTTGTGGGTAATTTCTAGAGAAAATGAATCGGACATAATTTTCATAAAACAGTCAAAAATCAATTTTAACAAATTTAAAATTTAAAAAAATCGTTCACGGCACTTTCAGAAAGTCAATTTACATATCATACTCTAATTTTAAACATTTATGTGGGTAATTTTCGGAGAAAATGTATCAGAAATAATCTACATTTTAAAGACTTTTTCGAAATACACCCTTAACAACAGATTGAATCTAGGGTCTCTTTAAAAAAGATGCTGACGTAGTGGATTTTTTGGAATGACCTTGTAAACCTTTTGAGGTTTGATTAATTGAAGGAGGGGGCCAGCGTGTCGTAGATATATATATGCAAATGGAAAGTCAATTTTTGTTTGGTGGTTTCTTTATTATTTTTATTTTTTTAAATAAAAGATTTTGATTGCTGCTAGGAAATTAAGTTTAAGTATTAAATTCCATTAAATTTTAGCTCTGGAATATAAACATCGTTTATAATAAAAATAAAGCATTCAAAAGATCTATTAACAGTAATTAGTACACTAAAAAGTAAAAGTAGAATAGTAAGAAACCGAATGTATTTTTTTTTTTTTTTTTTTTTAATCATTTGGAAAAATGGTTATTGTCCTCTGTCAGGGTAGGAAATCAAAAACATATTTGAAGCGTTTTATTGGTTGAATCCGCATTTTATTCGTTTTCTGATTGGTCTATACAGTAATCTGTATTTTCCCTTTACTTTCAACAGAGATGGATACTTCTGTTGCCACTATGACAAAAAAGTAATAAAAACTACAAAAAAAAAAAATGTAATAACTCAGAAACAAATTGAGATAGAGCTTTCAAACAAATTGCATTTAAAAGTACATTTTTTTCTCTATACGACGGTGCAAAAAGTAATATTGTGGGATGTTTAGAAGTTTAAAAATGAAATTTTCTTTAAAGTTGGTCCAGGAATATTAATGTTTAATCCATGGTGTACGTAATGTATGACCAGCGATGTAGAAGTTTAAAAATTTACAGTACCGAAAATTGTAATCCATGGCGTACGTAATGTATGAAATTTCATTTAAAATTGGTCCAGGAATATTAATGTTTAATCCATAGCGTACGTAATCTATGACCAGCTCCGTAGAAGTTTAAAAATTTACAGTACCGAAAATTGTAAAACTGAAATTTCTTTTAAAATTTGTTCATGATGGGTCCAGGAATGTTAATGTTTAATTCATGGCGTACGTAATGTATGAGCAACTCCGTGCGATTTTGTATGTCTTAAAATTTAGTCTTCGAAAAAATCATTTTCCAAATGGTCGTTGTAATTTGTTTAATATTCCGGAAGGTCTTTCGCAGTTGCAATTTGTTCCCAGCACTCTTCCGTAGTCGGGGGTCTCGCCTCGAACACGGAAATGGGCGTTTTTTGTTCTATAGAAAATGCTTAGTAATAGTTTTAATCTAGAGTCACTTTAAAAAATATGTTGATGTAGTGGATTTTTTTTGGAGTGACCTTTTCAGGTTTTGATTAATTGAAAGAGAGGGTCACAGCGTGTCGTAGATATGAGAAAGTCAACTTAACTTTTGTTGCTATTTTTTTTTTTCTTCTTTCTTTTTAAATAAAAGATTTTGTTTGATGATGCAGAAATTAAGTAAAGTATAACAGACCATTAGATTTTAGTTTTGGAAAATCAATCATCTATTATAATAAAAATAAAGCAGTCGAAGGATATATTAAAAGAAATCAACACATTAAAAAGTAAAAATAACATAGTAAGAAAATGACTACGTATATACTCGCGTATAAGTCAAGGAATTACCGACAATTTTCGGCAAGCAAATTTGGGGGGGGGGAGGGGGTCGACTTATACGCGAGTCAATTAAAAAAGAAAAAAAAAACTTCGATTGCTGCAAAATTCTGGCTTTTTATGTGTACGAATAATAAAATATTATAAAATATACAAATAATAATAATTCACCATTTAAAATTTTTCCAATGATTTGTTTTTCTTTACTTACTACTTTTTCGCATTAGCAAGCGAAATCTTTGGTTTGATTTTGTGCAAAATTGAAGTAAAAAGTTAGGGGTCGACTTACACGCGGGTTTTTGATTTTTTGCAGAACTTGCATGCGAAAGTTAGGGGTCGACTTATATGCGAGTATATACGGTTTTTCTTTTAAAATATTCCGTTGGGCCTTGCATAGTCCGAATTCGTTTCCAACACTCTTCCGTAGTCGGGGTCTCGCTTCGAATACGAAAGCGCTTTCCCCTTGAATACGAAAGGTGCCTGTTTCAATCTAGAGAAAACGCTTAATAACAATTTTAATCTAGAGAAAAATTAGTTTTCCCTCTCTTAAAAATGATGCTGACGAAATGGATTTTTTTTAGAATTACCTACATAGTCCGAATTCGTTTCCAGCACTCTTCCGTAGTCGGGGTCTCGCTTCGAATACGAAAGCGCTTTCCCCTTGAATACGAAAGGTGCCTGTTTCAATCTAGAGAAAACGCTTAATAACAATTTTAATCTAGAGAAAAATTAGTTTTCCCTCTCTTAAAAATAATGCTGACGAAATGGATTTTTTTTAGAATTATTATTATTATTATTATTATATTTATTTATTTATTTATTTATTTATTTTTGATTAATTGGAGGAAAGACTCAACGCGTCGTAGATATGAAAGTGAAAAGTTAACTTTTGTTGCTGGTTTCTTATTTATTTAAATAAAAGATTTTGCTTGGAAATGAAGTACTAAAGTCCTAGGTTTTAGTTGTGGAAAATTAATCATCGTTTATAACAAAAATAAAGCAGCCAGAAGATTTATTAAAAGAAATCAATACACTAAAAGAGTAATATAGTAAGAAATTTTCTTTGAAACATTCCGGTGGCACCAAAGTGGACGAAGTACGCACCCGAACCGATGAGTCGCATTGACGCAATTTTTTTTTTAATTTTGGGTCGGGTCGAGTTCGGTTCGGGCTAACTTTAGACGTTTCGGGTTAGGTTTTGACTTTTCGAGGCGGGTTCGAGTTGACCCGATTTTTCAAAAGAAAATCCTGAAAACTTTTCAAATGACAAAATATATATATATATATAACCATTAATTAAACATAACCTACCACCGTCAATTATTATGAATTAAAGCTGTAAGTATTAAAAAAAAAAAAAAAAAATATTATAAGAATTATTATGGAAGTAAAAAGAAAAAAGTGGACACCGACAAAAATTGAAAAGCTTATACATTGAATTACGTTATCAAGGGCACAGAATTCAATGATATAAGCAAAATGGTGTTTTCTGTGGGAAAAATAAGCTAAAGCTAAAAATTATTTTCCCCTGTGCCCGAACAACCACTAAAATCAAGTGAATTGATTAAAAATGAAAGCAGAATAGAAACAAATAATATGAAATGGAAGAATCAATAAAACGTATTTAAATATTTATAGGATATAAAATATAAATAATAAACACCATACCGATTAATATTTCAGTATTTTACAAAAATCCATGCGCACATGTCTACCAGTATATCAAAAAGATTAAGGTGAATAAAACAGTTAAGAAATCACAGTAAATGATACCAAATGATGCAGTTAATACATTTTGGAAATATAATTTGAAATACCTTGTAAAACACATTTAATCTAATATAAAATAAATAGATATTAATTACATTATTTAAAATGCACTATTAAATTAATTAATAACAGTTTAACAATATCGTCAAAATTTAGCTAAAAATACCCCCTGGTGTATAAATTATAACTGAAATGGAGCTAGAAAAATTAAAAATGAGAGCTATCTTAAAGAGACAAATTTGGTGCTGCCATCTATTATTACTTATATTAAACATCTATCGCAAGATAAATATTTGTAAGCATTTGAATGTAAATAACTGTTTAAACAGCAAAACCAAACATATCCTTATATATAGAGAATTATAAACCAAATATAAACCACACAATGTATTTAAAAACTATTGTTAATGAAATTTAAAAGCATACAATATATTCTATTAGCTAACTTATTTAAACTAAACTAAGAATTTAAATAATTCTAGAACATTGATAATATATAGCATATAGCTATATGCTATAAAACAAAATAAATTCAGTAATAATTAATATAAATAATTATTAAAAATAATATAAAAATTATTTTTTAATGAATTCTATATAAGATATTTATAAAATGAACAGGAAATAAAAAAAAAACATGTGGAAGTATATAGAAGGTTAAATGATACTTAAATTCCCATTACTTAAAAAGCACAAATATAGAATGTGGATTATTTTCAGACATCCATAAAAATCCATAAAGTATGAATGTGGGACATTCAAAAACATTAAACTGATAATAAATATTAAAAAGAATAGAGGAATAATAATAAAAATAATTACCCAATTTTAATTCATACAGTATAACTATATTTATATTAAATATACTTATATGTATATTATTCACTATAAGAATGGCATACTATTAGTAATTAATATGATATTGTCCTTAGTAAATTAAAATTTAATAACAAATAATTGTAATTTAGATTAATCAATAATTAAGCTAATTATAATATTAATGAAATTCTCCAATTACATATAAAATATCAAATCAACATCCATATAAAATACGTAACAAAAATATAGTAATAATACAAGAGCCCCCATTTTTTTTAAAATAATTAACCATTGCGTATTATCCAGACAACACCACCCTCCTCCGTACTCTAACATCTACCCACCCAACCAACCTATAATATTTTTTTATATTATTTTACAATTTTTAATTTTTTATAGATATTTTTTTTTATGATTTTTTTGTAATTTTGTTTACGCATGTGTTAATTTGTTTTTATAGATCATGTAAGAAAAGTACTAATTGTATATTAATGAATATATGAATTTTTTTGGAAAACCATGATTTAATGCATCATAAATTAGTTTTTTAATATTATTGTTAATTAGAGGAGAAGAACATAAACATTTTATTCTATATAAATGATTAAGTATTATATTACGAAATACAGAATGATGTAGACAAGATTTAAAATTTGTAAATGTATTAACTGTGAATTTAAATTCTTTACGTTTGTCATATAAATCTGTGATTGTTTTATTGTCTTTGATTGTAATTTTAAGATCTAAGAAGTTAATTGTATTGTTAGATAAAAGGTTTTCCGTTAATTCCAAATTAGTGGGATAATCAACTGGAAATCGAGTAATTGCAGATTGATCAGTATCAATTAAAATGATGTCATCAATATAACGATATAAATGTAGATTATTATTAGTAAAATTACGTTCATAATGAGATAAGTATAAGTCTGAGAGTAAACTGGGAGTACAACCGCCTTGTGGTATACCGACATGCTGTAAATATAAAGTATTATCTTGCAATATATAATTATTATAGATAATGAAGTTAGTTAAAGATTTAAAATATGCAAGATCTATATTAGATGGTAATTCCAGTTTTTTATAATACTTTTTAAATAATGCATTTATAATTTTATGTAAATCTAATAGGTCTATATTATTAAAAAGATCTTTGAAGTCATATGTCGTTATATTACAAACAGAATGAAGATTTTTTAAAATATTAACAAGTTGATAGCTATTTTTTATACAATGTGTATTATCATTGTTTGTAGTAAGTACATATAATTGATTAAGAATTTTTAAGAGAAGTGTATTGGCTTTATTATTATATGTATTGCAACCAATAGTAACAGTCCTAAATTTAATAGGAGTTTTATGAAATTTGGGAATAAGAACTAAATATGGATAATTAAAATTAGTAGACAAAATATTTAATAGTTTATAATAACTTCGAATTTTACGATTATTTACAATTACATTTTCATTAGTTTTTTGAAATGACTTATTAGAAGAAATAGAATTTGTAAGAAGTTGGTGATAATATGATTTACATATAATAGCATAATTGTTAGGAGATTTGTCTACATATGTAATAACGAAGTTTTTTTGTAATTTAGTAATTTGTTGGAAATAATGCTTTGTATTAATAGAAACCAAATCAGTAATATTATTTTTTAAAGCCATAGTTAATTTTTCAATTACTAATATCTTCCATTGATTAAAATATTCAATAGGCTTATTATAAGAGATAGAAATTTTATAAATAAAAATATCAATATCATATGTAAACTGTTTGATAATAGATTTAACATTAAATTTAGATGGAAGTCTATATTTAGTAACATAACCCATTAGTTGTTTCAATTTAAAATCATGAACAATATCAAGATTTCCAGTGATTATATGTCCATGATCATTGTTTATGTATTTTTTTAGAGTGGGGGTCTTTGCAGTTACACGGAAAATTACTTGCAGCAGATGTATTTTTTGAAAATGTATTGTAGTTAAAAATCTTTCTCCCAATTGTATTCGGATATTTAAAGGTTTTTGATATATGAAGATTATTGTTAGGAAAAAAACAATTTTTATCATTAATTATAGAATTTATATTAATTTTATTAAATATGTGATTTGAAAAAGTAATTATCATTTGAGTATTCATGTTCTGAATTTTGTGTTTTTTTTTGTAAATTAATATTTAAAAGATTAACCCTACTCATAATAAGGTCAAAGTAAATATCAGAGAAATGTTTAGAGAAAGATTTACTTAGAAAGACATTTAAATGTTGTACAAGCTGTTTCTTTTTAATAGCAAAGATGTTTTTACGAATTAACAACCAGTTATAATTCTCTAAGTAATTTCGTTGAAGATCATTAATTTGTTTTGTGATAGATTTTTTGGAAACTACAACTGATGATGAACCCTTTCCGCGTTTATTACGTGTTGTTTTAGCATTTAAATTATGATTAAGAGTAGGATAAATTGGAGAATAATCAATATTGTTATTTATAGATGTGAAGACTTTGACAGGTCTGTTAAATACTTCACTGTTAAGTCCATAAGGATAAATTGTGTTATAATATTTCATATATGATGATTCCATATAAAGACGTTCTGATTTATTTTTTAGAATTTGAAGGATTTCAATTGTTGTATTTTTAAATAGATGTTTATGAAAATGTTGAATTTCAGCTGTAGATTGTATATTTTTTGCTTTGTTATTATTAGAGTCTGAACGATCATGATTGATTCGTTTATGAATTGGACCTGATGTTTCACCAATATATTTCATATTACATAAGTTGCACTTTATACTATAAATAACATTAAATGCATTACAAAAACTTGAATAATTAGGATCTGAGACAATTTGTGTCTGAGCAGCGTATGGACATGTCTTGCACCGAGAATCATAGCCCTTACGAAAAAATAAAGGACGAGGGGGAGAGTATAAATGGTCACTGGATGACGATCCAGGAACAACCCAATTATTATTCCTGTACCGGGCACTACACTGCATAGATGCTAAGTGTATCTTGCCAGTATCGAGATGTTTACTAAGAACTGCCATATAAAAATTATGTATGGAAAATGCAATAATTGCCATAAAAATAAGAAATTTCAATAATAAAAAATTAATAATTTAATTAAATTAGCCTTGATTAAATAATAAAACTTGAGTATGAAAAAATATATACAATATTTACAATAATAGAAGCAGAACGCAGAAACAATCTTCAAATTATCCAAAACCAAATTATGATAAACCAAATAACGTAGATTAATAATAGCAAGAAGCCACTAGACTATTTTATAACAAATAAGTCAAAAAAGATCCGCATAACATCCAAATCCTAGAACAACTATAACCATGCAAAGACAACCAAAACGCTTACCCAACTAACTACTCAGATCAAAGTAATATGAATTTAAACTAAAGCAAATTAACATTAAATCTATGAATAGAAATAATCATTGCTACCATATTAATGTATATATAAAATGATTATCTCTACAGAATTATGTAAAGCTATAGCAAAAATAGAAAATATATAGGACAATATCATACACTAACTACAAGAAAATTCAGATAAAATCATAACTAGAAAATTAAAAAAACATTAAATAAATCGTAGCAATGATAGGAATGAAAAAATTAATGGAATCCTAAAATAGGTATCAGATAACTACATGGTAGAAATATATATATATATCTATATATATATATATATATATATATATATATATATATATATTATAAATTTCTATATTTGAATATTTGTAAGTGTATATGCGTTCACTACAGAAGAAAAGATACTATTGATATTATAGTTAGATTAGTAGACTATTTTTGCCTAATTGCCTCAAAATATGATTTAGTTTTCTTTGCCTTCTGGTTTGAATATTTCGAAATCCGGTCGAAGTGTACCGGGTTCGGGTCGAGTTTGACAATATATATATATATATATATATTTATCGGGTTGACTTTAAGAAGAAATTTCAAATCCACAACAACCCCCCACAACATGTACTCATTTTTTTTCGGGTGAGGGGGGGAGGGATTTGAGCTTGGTATGCGGAAAATTTTTGAAATAGATATATTTAAATATTTTTTATATTGCTAAATTTAAATTTTACTTTTCTGAGTAGAATCCAAGTTTCGGAATTTTGGGGGGAAATACTGATTTTAGGAAAATTTTCATAACTATTTAAGAAATCCACTTTTACCCGTCTGGCAACGCTGTTGTTTGCCTTGATTATGATCACTCTCACCGCATTAAATGGTAACTGGGCTGAGTTCCTGTAAAACTACTTTTACCACATGCGTACTCAATCGTTCCGGAAAACAACATACTACTCGCTGTGGTAATTGATTTTAAGAGCATGTATTGATTTATATTTGTTGTTTTTTTCTCTTCTTAACACGGTGAAATTTTAAAATTTTGACTATGCTTTAATATCACAGTGCATTCCTTATTTAGATTTACATAAATAAATTAGTTTTCAGTTGGCGGGTGGGATCCCTACCCCAGCCCAAATAAGTTGCGAATATTTTCAAATTAACCTTAAGGGTGTTTTCAAATCCAAACGGGCAACTTTCTGACATAAGTTTTAATTTATTTTTGTTCGAAAATGCATGAAACTAGCTGGTGTTGTTGTTCAGAAACTATGTCATTGAGCTGTTTTTCCCTTTTTTTGCAAGCGCAATAGATCTTTCAGAAAATAGTGTCAAAATGGGCGTTTTGAACCGAATTTCCACGCGAAGGAAGAAAGAGACTCAAGAGCGGGCGAAAAACGGGTTTGTCACGTGATCAAAATTTCTTATAACTCAATAGGTAATGGATGGATCAAAAAATGGGAAAAACAGTCCAATTCTAAATCGCTTCTATGGCCAGGCTTTCCAATTTTATACCTTTCCATTAAAAAATGAATTCGTAAATGTGTGAAAACGTTTTTCGCTTGTTGAACAGAGCAGTAAAGAACAGCCTTAATAAAAAAAGTATTGATTAGAAAGGGGCTAGAAAAAAACATTGGCGTAAAAGAAATACTCTAGTCCGGGTGTCGCTTCGAATATGGAAAAGTACTAGTTTAATCTAGAGAAAACGTTTAATAACTATTTTAACATAAAGAAAAATTAGTTTCTCTTTCGTTAAAAATAATGCTGACGTAGTGAATTTTTATTTATTTATTTATTTGCATATCGCAGATATGAAAACGGCAAGTCATCTTAAGTTGTTAGATTCCTTCCCTTCTAAAATAAAAGATTTTAGCTGCTGTTAAGGAAATTAAGGTAGGGCATAAAATTCTATTAGATTTTAATTTTAGAGAACAAGAAATTTTTTCTAAGATTAAAAGTCGTTTATCATAAAATAAAGTAGTTGAAAGAGATATATAAAAAATAACAATAGAGGAAAAAATAACAAATAAAAGAAACTATATATGTATATTTCTTTCTAGCACCTCTCTAACCACAGCCTGTTTTTTTATTTATTTATTTATTAAGGTTAGATTTGAAAATATTCGCAACTTTTTTGGGCAGAGGTTAGAATCCCCTTCTCCCGACACCAGATTTTTTTTTTTTTTTTTTTTTTTTTTGTTTTACGTAAATCTAAATAAGGAATGTACTGTGGTATTAACCTTTTACCTATTGACGGTACTTATAAGTACCAATAAAATAACTTGTTACAAAAATAATTTATTAACATCGATTAGTTGTAATACAGTTTAGAATGAGTTATAGATACATTACTTTCTCTTGTTCCAAAAGCATTATTGATTTCACGAAACAAAAATATTTTTAAAAGGATGATTTCTTTTGCCTTTGCATCTCTTCAGCTTTCTTGGCGCTGGGGAGGAGGGGGATTTTTCAATTAGGAACTATTTCTATTGTAAGAACATTATATTTGTACACTTCCTAATTCTACAAAATAGTAAGAAAAATATTTAAAATAAAAGATTTGGATAGGGTTATAAGTATTGCACAAAATCCCTATAAATTCAAATTTAATTAATCCTTCTAAATCCTCCAATCCTTCTAAAATTTATTGAATGATTATGTAAATCTTCTAATGTAGTTTAAGGGTGTTCTCAAATCCAAAATGGCAACTTTCTGACATAAGTTTTAATTTATTTTTGTTCGAAAACGCATTAAACTAGCTGGTGTTGTTGTTCGGAAACTATGTCATTGAGCTGTTTTTACCCTTTTTGTTTTGCAAACGCAATAGATCTTTCAGAAAATAGTGTCAAAATTGGGCGTTTTGAACCGAATTTCCGCGCGAAGGAAGAACGAGACTCAAGAGCGGGCGAAAATCGGGTTTGTCACGTGATCAAAATTCCTTATAACTCAATAGACAATGGATGGATCAAAAAATGGAAAAAACAGTTCAATTCTAAATCGCTTCCATGGCCAGGCTTTCCAATTTGATACCTTTCCGTTAAAATATGAATTTGTAAATGTGTCAAAACGTTTTTGTTTGTTGAGCAGAGTAGTTAAGAACAGCCTTAAAGCAGTGACAAAATAGTAAACTTTCACCCTGTTAAGAGGGGGGAAAAAAATTCTATAAATCTGCATATGTTTCTAGAATTAACTGCCACAGCGAGTAACATGTTGCTTTCCGAGACAACCGAATACACGTGTGGTAAAACTAGTTTTACAGGAACTCGGCGCTGTTACCGCTTCATCTAAAAGACGAATCGAGGGAAAATAAACCGTTGCCAAATGGGTAAAAATGTATATCCTAAAACAGTTTTGAAAATTGATCCCTAAATCAGTGTTTTTCCGGAAGTTCCTCAACTTGATTTCTACTCAGAAAAGTAAATTATAAATCTAACAATATAAATTTAACTATATAAACGTCTATATAAATTTAGTAGATAGAACTATATCATTTAATAATTGAACTGTACTTATTTAAAAAATTTCACCGTGTTAAGAGAAAAAAACAACAAAATCCACACATGCTTCCAGAATCAATTACCACAGAGAGGGCAGTACAGTGCGTGCCAAAAGTTTAAGCACAGCATAAAATTTAAAAATAAAATTTTATTATTGAGTGAAAGCTAGTTTGCTTTTCCCATGACCTACAAATTGTAGTTTTAAAAAGATATTTAAGGCTGTTCTTAACTGCCTTGCTCAACATGGCGAAAAACGTTTTGACACTTTTACAAATTCATTTTTTAACGGAAAGGTATAAAAATTGGAAAGCCTGGCCATGGAAGCGATTTAAAATTGAACTGTTTTTTCCATTTTTTGATCCATCCATTAAAGGAATTTGGATCACGTGACAAACCCGTTTTTCGCCCGCTCTTGAGTGCTCTTTCTTCCTTCGCGCGAAAATTCGGTTCAAAACGCCCATTTTGACACTATTTTCTGAAAGATTTATTGCGTTTGGAAAAAAAAAAAAATGGAAAAAACGGCTCAATGACATAGTTTCTGAACAACAACACCAGCTAGTTTCATGCATTTTCGAACAAAAATAAATTAAAACTTATGTCAGAAAGTTGCCCTTTTGGATTTGAGAATACCCTTAAGAGAATAAACAAATGGGTAAGTGTGATCACAGATCGCACAGAGGGTTTCGTTTAATATTCCTTTAAAACACTTTATCCTTTTGTGAAATCTGTTAGTTCCACATTTCGCAACCAGGGGCGCACTCTATTCTACACAAACCTCTATCCAAAGGAAACTCCGTTTTACAACCTATCCGTAGGTATATTAGTCGAGGGGATCGGGTCTATAGCACCCGAGATAGATAGGCGCCCCAGGAAATTGCACGGAACATTCTTTTATAAGCTTTTTATTATGTGTTATGAACTATGTCAAAGTTTCCAGCAGATCGACTTGTTAGATTTCATAATTTTAACAAAATTGCATTATGTTAGTTGCAAATTCCACCACCAGGGAGCGCACACTATTCATAACAAAAGTGTATCAGATCGAAACTCTGTTAAACAACCTATCAGTGGATGTCTTACTGGAGTTGGTGGCGGCCTTAAGCGAGAAATTAAGAAATTTGCTGAAAGTACTATTCGGAAATAGTGGTAACTAAAATTTTGACATTTTTATATTTCATAAGCAGCACGTGTCTGAGTATATCATAGTGCTCAAAAAACGACACCTAAAAAGGTCGTAAACGCTATTTTTTAAAAAAGAAATCCAGCGTCCCTCCCCCGCCCTCCCTTCACAGGAAATTGCATGCACCATAATTTTATAAGCTTTTTATTATGTGTCATGAGGTATCTTAAAGTTGCAAACGGATCGCCTTGTTATATATCCTAATTTTAACAAAATCGCGTTACGTTAGTTCCGCATTCCACCACCAGGGAGCGCACTCTATTCTTAACAAAAGCATATCTGAACGAAACTCCTTTGCGCAATCTCTCCGTAGATACATGGTCGGGAGGGTGGCGGTGCAGTCTTAACCAACAATTTAAAACATTTTCTGCGATAACAAACGGTAAGATTTAATAAATAAATCTAGTCCGCCCCCCCACCCTCCACTCCTCGAAATATCACACTCCATTCTTTTTTACACTTTTTCTTATGTGTTATAAAGTATCTTAAAGTTTCGAAGACATCGAGTGGCGGTCTTAAACAATAATTTAAGATATTTCCTGAAATTACTATTCGGAAATAGTGGGATGAACACTTATAAACCTATGAACTTTTTCATATTGAATAATTAATACTTATCTCATAGCGCTCCGTCGAAACACCCCACGCAAATTGTTAATTTCCTAATTTAAATGAAATCTCCGTTAAAAAAGCACGTGCCTCCATCTTAATCTGGCATTTGATGGAAATAAAAGGAATTAATAAAATAATAATTAATATCTCAGCTCGTAATGAAGCAATCTCTTTGAACCGGGTATGTATGGAATCTGCGAGAAATTTCCAGCCCGGATGTCAAAAAATTTAATCGAAAAATTTAATATTTAAAAAGTTTAAATTTCGTATTAGACTTTCCTCCCCTTAAATTTCTCCCGCGCCGATATGTCGAAAAATGATGACAGCTGCCTTCCGGTGAATGGAAATCTGTTTTCATTGTCTTTAAAAACACAGAAATTAAATTTTTATCGATCGATTTTTAGTGGATTTTTTGCGTTCTATCCTACGCAGAAATTTGAAATTTATACCAAAATAAAATAGAATTTTTTCCACGTATTTCTACACCTGTTACGAATTTGTACGACCGATATTTCGGCAGATCCAATTTTGCTTTTTGAAGGTCCACTTCATTTATTGCTTAAAGTACTGCGTGGTAACCCTGCACCGGCTGATTTGACGGAGCATCCGCCGAGTTTACTGGCAACCATTAGGAGAAACTGGGGAGGATTTCGATAACGTGCATTTTCACCTGCATTCAAAAGGTTGATTGGTTAATTTTAGAATTTAATTAGCCCGTAATTAGGTTAATTACCAACTTTTTCAAAATTTTATGATTTGTTGTTTGATGTGAGGTGTTCAGCTATAAGTACCCAAAATTTCAAGTCTCTAACATGTATAGTTTCTGAGAACGGTCTCTGTGACGGACAGACAGACAGAGGAGCGAGACGAATAGGGTTTCGTCAGATGAACGAAACCCTAAAAACAACTATAAATCCACACATGCTTCCAGAATCAATTACTACAGAGAGAGTAGTATGTTGTTTTCCGCGACGATACGTACACGTGTTTAAAAAGTAGTTTCACAGGAACTCATCCCAGATACCGTTTAATGTGGATATGGAGAGAATGATCAAGGGCAACAACAGTTTTTGCCAGATGGGTAAAATTTCCCCAAATAGTTATAAAAATTTCCCCGACTTGGATTCTACTCAGAAAAGTAAAATTTAAATATAGCAATATAAAAAATATTTAACTGCATCTACTCCAAAAGTTTTTACCATACCAAGCTCACCCCCCCCCCCCCCAAAAAAAAAAGTTTTCTATTTTTAGTGACCTACGACCTCCAACTAGTAAAAAATTAAACCACATTTCAATCTGATTGGGATATCCTGTAGAATAAGAATTCGTCCCAAACTTGGTTGAACAGAAAAGGGGTTCTAAACAAACATCTCAATTATTGAAAGAAACTGCACATATTTTAGTGGATAGAGTTTTTAATGTCATAATAATCCACTTATGTTATTTATAAGAAGCGTATTAATAAAGATGATCATCATCGTAGTCATCTTTAAATTCATTCTAATAATTATTAACAATATTTTTCATAATATAGCAGAACACTTGTTATCCTCGATTAGATTACTCTTCCCCGCTTTTTTTTTTCTTTACCTCTTTAAGACCTGACTTATAAAATCGTGTAGGCGATTCAAAAGAAAAAGAAAAAGACATTTTCCTCTGTTTATGCGATTTAAAGTCGAACCTGCTACCACATAAATGAGTCGATCATCCCTTGGCATAACCTGACACCGGGTATTTTAAAAAATATTTTTACAATGAAATGTGATCCTGTTAGTTAGGGGGAAACCATCAAAACATTTCATTTCTACCAAAAATCTTCCGGTCTTAAAGGATTATAATTCATAGAAATCACTTTTAATAGATGTAAATTATTATTATTATTATTTGAAGATAATCTAAATAAACAATATCTCGCTTATGAAACTGATTTAGACCTTTTTTACATTAATAGCTTCAAAAAGACCTATTAGTTGAAAATGTGAGCAGCAGATAGTGATAATCACCAATGATTCTAAACGAAATGTACGAGAATCCATTAACTCCAAATATTTCTATATAATGTTTTATGAACTTGATCCACTTTGGTTCGAACGCTTCAACTGCTAACTAGCTTCTCTAAAGCGTCATTATGTCAGCTGTGAAACACAGCTACTGGCTTAATACCCACAGGTACTTATCTCGTCAAATATAATTTATAGACCCTTATTAAAAACCAACCTACACACATAAAGCAGCAAATTGAGAGAGTCTATTATATCATTTCAAACTTAAAAGCAGGCATAAACAGGTTGGATAGAGACGGCTACATACCTATCCAAATCAGTGAACGCCTCGGGAAGAGGGGGGAAGGGGGGGGGGAGCGCAAGCGATTTATAACTGCTATATATAATTCCGACAGTATATCAAAGCTGACTTCCCTTCAACTCATCTCGGCTGTTTGAAATCGTCTCTGAGTTAAAAGAAGGTAATAGACTGCCAGAAGAGGTAGAGAGGGGGCTTGGAGAAAAATGTCGGGGGATGTTCTACCATTTCTCAAGTTTTATGAGACCCCCGAGGGGGAAGGGGTGGAGTAAATAGACTTGAAGCACGATTTTAAGAGAAGGAATAGGAATGTCGTTTTTATGCAAATGCCTTGGTTTTAGCATTTGATAGGTCTATTTCGGGAAGGAACAGTTTGAAAGATGGAAGTGCCAAGAAGTATATTTGAGAAAGGGGAAGGGGGAGGGTAGGAATAGCGAGAGCGCAGGATGGAAGTAAGTTCTTATAATATATATTGTGCAGTATTTCTTTGTTGAGGAGAAGATGCTTAGTATATAGCTACAAGAGCTATCGTGGAGATCTCATGTAACTTCTTTTCCCTATTCGACGGGAAATTTCAGTAAAAATTGCTAGTTAAGATTTTTGAATTGAAGTTTTATTTTGTTTCTTCATATCCATTTCATGTTCTCTATTTTTTTTAATGGGGGAAAATCAATATTCTTAGTTAGATACAATAAATATAAAAACTAATGGGGATATTTCACGATGTTTTTTATTTTGTCGCTATTCTTAAATAAGTATTTCTCCAATTAATGCAAGAGGGTTAATGCAAATTGGGATTAAATTTTAGATTTCTTTCTGTAGCCCAAATTTAAGATTGAATTTTTCTCTTTAATTGAAATTTTAGGGGAAACTTTTAATTAAGCCTTTTAGGGGCAAAGTACTTCTGTTATTAAAAGGTTGAAATGATTGAATGACACCATGTTTTATGAACACATTTATTTCAAAATAAATCAAAGCGTCTTTTTAATTCAATTATAAATTCAAAATTTAATTTCAAAATTCGGGAGTCACTGTAACATCTGAGAATTGAAATTATGTGGGTTACATAACATCTCATCGCCCTTCAAGGGCTTGAAGTTTTTTCTTAATTATTTCATTTCTTTCTCAACCCCCCCCCCCTTTTTTTTTGCATTATTACAGTCCCATTAGATCATATTTACTGCAATCATTACAATGCTACCAAATCATGTGCTTTATTAAATCTTATTATATACAGTACAGGCTCAATAATCTGAACAGCTTGGAACAAAAGGCCAATAGATTTATGAATTAAACAGATTTCAGATCATTAGTGAAGAGGACGGCGGAGAATCAGAAATGAAAAATTTCTTATTCCTATAAAACAAAAAATCTGCATATTTCATGACCGATTGAATCCCCCCCCCCCCTCCACGGCGACCATTTGACGAAATTCTCGATTTTTTCCGCCAATCGTGACAAAACTACCGATTTTTTGGCACGATCTTTTAATGAAATTCGTTACTCGTTTCCGCAACATATTGTCGAGATGTGCGATATTTTCACGAATCTTAACAAAATTAGCATTTTTTTTTTTTTTTTTTTTTTACCGGTTGACGAAATTCACGATTTTTTTCGGCAATCGACTGACGAAATTCTCGATTTTATTATTCTTATTATTATTATTATTATTTGCACGATCGTTTAATGAAATTCGTTACTTGTTTCCGCAACATACTGTCGAGATTCGTGATATTTTCATGAATCTTAACAAAATTGGCATTTTTTTCTTTTTTAAACGTGCAACCGGTTGACGAAATTCGCGATTTATTTTCGTGGCCGCTTTAATTGATTTGAAGGAACTTCGCGGAAGTAATATATATATATATATATATATATATATTACCGGAAGAGTCACATGCTTGAAAATGAATTTAGAGGATGTTGGAAGAGAGGGATCCCGCACAGCATATTTCTATTTTTTTATTCGGGATTCGCACAATCCCGCACGTTGTTTCAAATCCCGATATAATATTGTAGAGGCGATTACATATTAACATTTATCAAAATTTCAAAATTATCAGTTATGAACAAAAAATAAATATTAATAACGATAAAAACCTTAAATTTTCACTGTTGCCACAACATATAGTCTCTTCCATATATATATATATATATTTTAAATGCATTATTATTTTTTAAGTGATTGAGCAATAAAATACTTTAGATATATACTGTGGTGTAATTATGATCACCGTGCTAACGAATGTTGTAAAAAAAAAAAAAAAAAAAGAAAAATTTTGAGGAAAGAAATATAAAAAGGGTTTGTTGCTTCAGAGGTTGTTGATGTGAAAAATAAACACTGCATTATTTTTAAAAAGTACTAAGCGTCAAGGTCCTTATCTCCATGAACACTCAAACTTATATTTTAAATCTATACTGAATAAAAAATACTTTTCACTGCACAAATTCCTTGCCGAATAACGAAAAGATACTTCAACAAAGGTGAGGAGGGGGAAAAATCGATATTAGCTGTTATTATAAAATTTGAAGGGCGTGAAAATTTATAATATGACGTTATTACGAAAGAAAACAAACTTTCTGCTTTTCTTTTCAGATTAAAAAAAAAAGAGGATAGAATAATGAAATTCCAACCATGCAGAAACACATTCAACTAGTTTTCTTTTTTTATTACTTTCATATGTTAATAAAGTTTTCAAAACGCTTAATATTTTAGTTTTAAAAATAGAAGAGCTGGCAATGATATTTAAAATAATGGTGGTTGAAAAATTACATGAAAATGTGACATATAGTTTAAAAAACATGTTGGAAATTGGACGTCAAACGTGGCAAATGAGGTGTGTTCGTACTATAACTAGTTTTATAAATATTTTTTGCACCGCATATTGTACTGAAAGTATATTTTAGTGCACTTCATAAGAGCATTATCAATTTCATTCTGTTCGAAAGGCTGTAACATAATTAAAATGCGCTTGAAATAATTTTTTTCCCATTGGCCATAATGTAACGGAAAACTTTTGATTGTTCCTGTTATTAAACTATGCATCCGATTTTCATAAAATTTTAAATGACTCGACAAAATGTTGCAACAATTACATATTTAAAACTTCAGACCATTCGGTTGCGTCGTTTTTGCTATGTTATAACTGGAACTGGAACTGAGGTTGGGATCAATGGGCTACCCAGTTGCGAAGCAACTCCACGCCCTGGGTATGAGTAGTCGTGTATCATATCATAAGGTGCCAGTAAAAAAGATTTATTTAGTAGTACTATAAGCCGCCAAAAAAATTAGGGATAGTTGCCAAAAGGGTGAAGGGGTCCCGTACACAGCCGAGTGCCGGTGGCGACCACTTAAGACCCTGAAAAGGGCCGGCCCACACCGCTGAACAAACGACTGATGCAAGCACCAGGAAAGCAGGGAACGCGAGTTAGTTGATAGGAAAGGAGCTATATTTATACCCGTCGGCTGCCGAGGCAGACAATCAGGTGATAGCGGCAGGTGCGGGCGGACGGACAAACAGACGGACCGAACGACGACTATATGTGCTACGTATTTATATAATTACGAACGCGCCTAAAAAAGCTTAACATTGACAAATTTTAATA
Source organism: Maratus speciosus (assembly GCA_963932465.1). Lineage (NCBI taxonomy): Eukaryota > Metazoa > Arthropoda > Arachnida > Araneae > Salticidae > Maratus > Maratus speciosus. Next base: position 21,745,016 of record OZ010799.1, on the reverse strand, counting down.
CAGACAAACCTAATTATGTAAACCTAATGAAAGAGGTTTCTTTGCAAAAGTCTAATAACAGATTACTTAAGCACCGATGCTAGGAAAAATACATATGTAAAAATATACATATGAAAAATACATAACTTATGTATTTTTCATAATAACGCACATGATGCCATTTATTTAAACGATAAGGTAAACGCACCAGTAGTGGGCCACTTAAGGACATTTATGTAATTATTATTAAAGTGTTAAAGAATTCCGAAGATACATATTTTTTTTAGTCTAATCCTAATCGTGATGCATCAGAATAAAAATTAAAATTTTCGGAAAAAATGAAAAATGTTACCTTCCTCTATGTTCCAGTAGTAGTGGGCCTAGTCAATTTATGATGCACAAACTTTTAGGTTTTCAGCTTATCCAACAAATTATTTACAATTTAATAGAGTATATCAACAGTAGTTTCATTCAAAATGAAACATAATATTAAAGAAACAATGTTTTAAATAAAAACTTATCTCTTAATGAAATCTCTAAGAATTTGCCAAAAAAATCTGTTTTTGAAGGCACTCTAGAAAATAAATGTACCAGCAGGAAAAAAACAATTATTCCAAACAGTTTATGGAAAGTTAACATTTAAGGCTGTTCTTAACTGCTCTGCTCAACAAGCGAAAAACGTTTTGACACATTTACAAATTCATTTTTTAACGAAAAGGTATAAAATTGGAAAGCCTGGCCATGGAAGCGAATTGAGCTGCTTCCCCCCCCCCCCATTTTTTGATCCATCAATTACTTATTGAATTATAAGGATTTTTGATCACGTGACAAACCCGTTTTTCGCCCGCTCTTGAGTCTTTTTTCCTTCGAGCGGAAATTCGGTTCAAAACGCCCATTTTGACACTATTTTCTGAAAGATCTATTGCGTTTGCAAACAAACGGAAAAAACAGCTCAATGACATAGTTTCTGAACAACAACACCAGCTAGAGTCATGCATTTTCGAACTAAAATAAGTTAAAACTTATGTCTGAAAGTTGCCCGTTTGGATTTGAGAACGCCCTTAAGGATGTTAGACAATCAGGTTTCTTTCGTGGTTTCTCTACGTAAAAAATTGCAATTTTAGTTCCGACTACAGATTCCATTAACAGATTTAACCAGCTGTACAGTTGAACATGGTTAAGAAGTGTTTCAAAGAAATGGACAAAAATCGCGTATTGAACGTGACTCGCGCAGTATTAAAGAATAGCTTATTTGCACATACAATCATTTAAATTAGCTTTATAGCTTTGTTTACATGTTTAAATTGTGTTTTTCACTCATATTTACATTAAAAATTAACATTGTATTCAAATTTAACTCATTATTTGTTTTTAGAGTACCGACTGAAACTATACTGAAAAAAAAAAAATAATATATATATATATATATATATATATATATATATATATATATATATATATACAGTAGAACCTCGATCCATCGTTTTTCAAGGGGTACGTGAAAAAAACGATGAATGCGGGAAAACGATGAATGCGGGTTAACGTCAAAATACGGAAAATACAACTTTTATGCATTACTAATACATGCATTGTATACAGTATACTAATAAATACTAATTTGTTACTTGCCAAATTGTAAAAGAAATAAATCGAAGTTGTAGAAAATTGTTTGAAAAATCAGTAATTTTTTGTTGGGTTTTTCGTACATTTGTTAAATTAAACAACAAATTTTCAAGATGTACAACATTTTTCTTGTAATTTTCTGTAATTTCATGTGCATATATAAAAGTTCGTGCAGTTTCAAATGCCGTAATTGCATGAGACAGACTTGGCGCTGGTCTAGACTCAGCTTCATCGGCATGAACATTATCCTCTGCTTTTTCGCCATTATTTTCATTTTTTGCATCATCACACATTTCTTCTATGCTTAGGACACCGCATGTCGCAACATTTTGATCTATGGAAATATAATCGCTAAATTTCACTAATCGCGCTAATCCCTGTTTTTCGCCCCTAAAACAGTACAAATGAGTTACTTTAGGATAAAAGAAGTAATTCCAGTTTGTATGTCATATGGATCCCCTTGACCTTCAATTTCATTTCGGTGAGGAGAAAAAATTTACAACGATGAATGCGAGAAAACACTTTTTGAAGAACGATGTATGCGGATTTTGTTAACATTATTTAAATATAATTTGTGCAGGGACCATAGAGAAAAATCGATCAATGCGGGAAAACGGATGCGAGAACGATAGATCGGGGTTTCACTGTATATGGATTCAATTAACTTTATTTTCGATTAATACGTTACAAAAATAAATAAATAAATAAATAATTTTCCTGCTAGTCTTTTTTTTTTTCCCTTTAACACAGATCAAAAATATTAAGTATCTGCGTAAAAACCAGTTATTAAAATCATATTTAGTATTTGTTATGACAAATATAATTTTTCTGCTAGCCTATTTTCTTCTTCTTCTTTAACACAGATCAAAAATATTAAATCTTTGCGTAAAAACTCAGTTATTAAAATCAGATTTATTATTTGTTATAAGAATAATTTATAATCAGTCCTTAATTTTTTATATTATAAATTTATAATTTTAATTACAGTCGAGTATAACAAGCTTAGATGGCATGGTCATGCCCGCAGAATGAAAGAGGAACGCCTTCCTAAAATTATCTTTGAATGGAGTCCGGACGCCAAACGTAGAGGGGGCAGATCGAGGATGACTTGGCAAAGTTCTATTCGAGAGACAATGAATATATATAGATTAAATGATGAGATTACTCTGGACAGAGAGAGATGGAAAGGGTATCTCAAAGAACTATTTTTATGGGTCGAGAAAAACCACTGTTTAGTGGAAACTCCTGAAGAAGAATTTTTTATGCAATAAGAAAAATCTATCTTTGTTCATCTTTTTTTTAGAAAAATGTTGTTAGCAAGGCAAAAAATAAGCAAAACATAAAAAATATACATATTATAAACTACTTTTTTAAGAAAAATTGGGTTAACCCGATACTCTAGAGTGCAATAGTGACTACAGCTCGAAGTAAATAAAGTAAACCCGAACTGAACCGCCTTTAAACTGAAAGACACTAACTATATTTTAAACCTATATACTGCATTAAAGGGTATACGTAGTATAGTTAAAGATCCTTTAAGGTTGTTCTCAAATCCAAAAGAGCAACTTTGTGACATAAGTTTTAATTTATTTTTGTTTGGAAATGCATGAAACTAGCAGGTGTTATTGTTCAGAAACTATGTAATCAAACTGTTTTTAACTTTTTTTTTTTTTTTTTTTTTTTTTGCAAACGCAATAGGTATTTCAGAAAACAGTGTCAAAGTGGGCGTATTAAACCGAATTTCAGCCCGAAAGAAGAATAACCACCCAAGAAAGAGCAAAAAATGTGTTTGTCACGTGATCAAAACCGCTTATAGCTTAATAGGTAATTTATTGATCAAAAAATGGAAAACACAGTTCGATTCCAAATCGCTTCCATAGCCAGGCCTTCCGATTTTATACCTCTTTCCGTTAAAAAATGAATTTGTAAATGTGTCAAAACGTTTTGCGCTGTTTCAGCACAGCAGTTGAGAACAACCTTAACTATATTTTAAACCTAAATACTGTATTAAAAGTATCTTTCAACGGATACATTTACTTAACAATAGAATAAAGTACAATAAAAATACAAGCACAAAATCAATATTAGCCTGTTATTATAAAATTTGAAGGGCGTGAAAATTTATAATATGACGTTATTACGAAAGAAAACAAAATTTTCCGTTCTCCTTTTCAGTCGAAGAAAAAGAGAATAATGAAATTCCATCCAAGCAGAAAATGTATAGAAAAACACATTCAGCTAAAGTTTTTTTTTTTTTTTTTTTTAACAGGAAGAAGAAAAGAAGTCCTTCAAAATGTTCAATCTTTTTGAGGTAGAAAAGTTTATATTGACGTAAAAAATAATGGCAGAAAAAAGAATAAACAACATATAAAAGCCTGACATGCATTATAAAAAAAAGCTTACCAACGGCAAATTTCAATTCAGAAAAGAGATCATATGTTACTCAGTTAACATACCTGGAAAAAGAAAAGAAAAGCAATTAGGAACTGCATGCTAGGATGCAAGAATGAAATCTGAATAAAAACAGTTTCAATGGGATTTCAGTTTTTATTAAAAATACAATAAAAATCACATCACAGTATTCCAGAAAACATTGCTGCTATAAAATACAGGTCAGTATTTGTCAGGTTCTGATAAACATATACTATTAGAACTATGGTTATATATCATTTTGCTTGCTTGTATATTGCCTATGTACTGGGAATTTTAAAGTAACACTCTTTTCGTATCTGAAACTTAATCCGGGCTAGTGAGTTATACAGAGTAGGTAAAGGAATATAGTTTATCAATAGAGAGGGGTTTTCCCTGCTGTTCAAATGCATACCTCAGATAAGGCGGACAAAAGGATTTTAGAAGATAGGGAAATAGCGGACCTTGGGGTCAGAAGGGAAACCCTGTTTATGTTTTTGGGAGAGGAATGATACAGTGGAGAGATATAGTTAAGGCGTTTTAGCTGAAAGTGGATAGTCGATATCTCGCAGAGCAAGGTTGATGCCTGGAACTCAATGTGTGAGTTCGTTCCAGAGTAGCTCGTGGATAGAGCTTGAGTAGGTAGTGAAGCTGCTTGAGTAGGTACTGAAGCTCTTAGAGTATAGAGGGAGATTAATAGTGATCTCCGTTGGGAGATTAATAGTGATCTCCGATAAATCTAATTTAACTAGCATAGGGTGAGAGGGATATAAAAGTAGTTTAACAGTACGCAGCAAGTATTTACTGTATTTAATTTAATGTTGAACCGGATCACCTGTATCCGAGTTCTTAAGTGTAAATAGTGTTTTGTGATTTGTAAATAGTGTGTAAATAAACTGTTAATTAAGTTTAATTGAAAGAGTTGGTTTTCTTTTCAACAATCCTCTCATAGCGTGACCGATATCACGTAATCATATCGGTGGTGGCAGCATATAAATAGTAAAGGATTTCTTCAAAGTTGTGTGGACTTAGAGGAAACCAGACAGTATTTATAAAAAATAATTTGCATATTGGGCTATACTTTGATTTTTAAGTTTAATTAAATATACTATGGATTTTTAAGTTGTAATTAAATATGTTTAAATATGTACATGAAAATATGGAAAATATCAAACTTCACGATACTTTAAAAATAAATATCGGGTTCATGATATATATCAAGATATATACGTACACTGCAAAAAAAGTTGATTTTACAGAATTATACTGGCAGGTGCCAGTACACCTTCGTTTTTTTACACTTTTACACCTTCGTATAGGGGAAAAAGTACTTTTAACTGCAATTTGTTTGAAAAATGCATCACAATTTATCTTTAAGATATTAGATTTTTTATAGTTTTTAACGCCATTTCTATAATGGTGGCAACTGAAGTACTCCATTTCTGTAGAAATTAAAGGGAAAATAGTTTGAAATTAGTAGATTACTATACATTTTTGTTGCCATTTTCTCATAACAACTGAAAACAAAAATTGTAATTCAAATAGGTGTTATTCTGGAAAAATATAAATGAATGATTTAATGTTACAAGCAAATAAAAGCATATAAATCGTTAAATAGCAGATTTTTTTTTTTTTCTGAGTTTATATTTTTTCTTTTTGCTGAGTTTGTGTATTATTCCGCGATAGTGACATCTTATGCATACTTTTCTATAGATGTTGTTTAAAGCTGGATCGTACATGTGGAATTCTTCATGTAAACGACGTCATTTTATATAAAATAAAAGTGTGTATTTTAAGTCTTAAAACTGACATACGTTTTGTAGAAGAGCATCGTTTTCACTCCAGCGGCTTTGAAATTTTTCACAGGTGGAAATGCTTCACTTTTGAAAACAACGCAATTGAAATCACACAGTGAGAAAACGCAAAGTTATGCAAAAATTTAAGAGTGCCTTTATAGAAGAGCAGCGACCTTTGAGTTAAAATAATATTTCTTTGAGAGTCCGATTAACCAATATAAGATGCATTTTTTATAGAGATTGATTATCACAGGGGCACACGGGGCACGTTCCCCGGGGCCACAGTTTCAGAGGGCCCCAAAATGTATTTTGTGCACTCTCTGAAAATAGAAATTGATGTAAATTATTATTTGTAGTTCATAAAAAAAAATTATTTTTCCCATTCATGTAAAGTAAAATATTTCAGTTTTTTTACTAACGACAATGAACTGTAACGTAAACTTCGAAATTCCGAGAAGAACGGATATTAAATTTAACATGTTTCATTCAAACTTATAGGTACAAACTTATAGCTCTAAAGACCATGTAGTACAGAAGATTTTACTGTCCTATATATTTTAATGCATTTTTATATGTGTCTATAATATATTGTTCTTTCGTAAAGCTATGTTTTAACTTTTAAACTGCACGTAAAAGTGTTTGCCAAAATTATAATGCACTTTTTTTTTTTTTCTTGTTGTTGTTTTAGAAAGGGGGGCACGACATGGCCTGTGTGCCCAACACAGAGTTAATCGGGCTCTGACTTTTTACTGTAACTAATTTTGTAGGTTTATTATAAATTAATGAAAGTTTCTTCTTAAACATTATCTTTCGTCGAAATTTGACGTGTTCCATCTCGTAATAATAATAATATTTTTTTTCTCTCTCGCCGGGGGCGACACTAAATTCTGAAAAAGAAGAATTCCTGCTTCCTGCTTGTTTTCTTTTCTTTTCTTTTTTTTTTTTGGGGGGGGGGGGGGGATTGGCACATTCGACTAGTTACGACTGTACACGAATTTCTAAGAGAATAAACTTCCTATTTTATGGAACACGACTAAATCTATCTTATCAGTTTAACCGTATAAAACTTGCACAATCATTACATACTCTCATTGAGTGAAGATATTTCAAACAGTTTAACTATAACTAATTCAAATTCATTCCCTAAATTACGCACACGCAATCCACCATAGCATTTCGCAAAAATTATTTCAGGTATCAGATGCAATAAATATATTGCATGGGTGAACTTGTCACGCGATTGCATTAATCAATTTTCCAGTGCGATTCAGTTTAAATTCAATTACGCAAAAATATTACTCTGATAAAGAATAAATTTCAAAAGTATTGCTTCAATTTTTATTTACGATGCGAAATAGTTTTAAGCAAGCACAGTCGGATTATTCATGTTAGAATTAGCGCTATTTCTATTTCTCCTTAAATAAATTAATTAAATGTTACCAATCGATATATAAATATATATGCAGATGGGGCAACGTATAATGAATTGAACCGTAAAATACAGGGTGATTAAAAAAGATTGGGTACTTCTTTTACATATATTATTCGGGACAGGTCAGATACAAATTCGCTAAGCATAGCGCCAATTATACTAATTACAGATACCCTTATTTTTAATAGCTTTATAAACGTACCATACGTAATAAGGGCTATAATGTACTAATACGTAATGATTTGTTTGTTATAGTTTATAGATATTTTTTATTATTATTATTTATAGTTTATTTTATTTATTTATTATAGTTTGATATAATTTACCATTTTTAACAATGTTGTGTACAAGGGCGGATCTGGAGAGTCCTCAAGGGGGGGGCGATTTTAGAAATTTGGAAATTCCAATCTGATGCGCGGGTCGGGGCTAATTTTTTCACTGCAGGTCGTGCTACTTCTACTTTTTGCTGTGGGTCGGGTTTGGGTCCGGTTGACTTCTATTTTTTGCTGCTGGTTGGATTAACTTATACTTTTTTGCTGTGGGTCGCGTTTGGGTCTGGTTGATTTCTATTTTTTGCTGTGGGTCGGGTTAATTTCTACTTTTTTTGCTATGGGCCGGGTTAACTTCTACTTTTTCGATGCAGGTCGGGTTTGGGCCCGGTTGACTTCTACATTTCTGCTGCGGGTCGTGTTACTTCTACTTTTTGCTGTGGGTCGGGTTTGGGTCCGGTTGACTTCTATTTTTTGCTGCTGGTTGGATTAACTTATACTTTTTGCTGTGGGTCGCGTTTGGGTCTGGTTGATTTCTATTTTTTGCTGTGGGTCGGGTTAATTTCTACTTTTTTGCTATGGGCCGGGTTAACTTCTGGGTTGACTTTTACTTTTTAGCTGCGCCTAGCGCGTTGGGTTTGGGGCAGATTGATATACATTATATCCGGTTTGGGTCAGTTTCGGATTGGGTTTTCACTACTGTGACTTACGAGAAGGGTTCGGGTTGACCCGCTTTTTTTAAAAGAAAGTCTAAGTATTTTTGAAGATAAAAACTATATGCAGTAAAATCTCCATAACAGACACGTCCAAATAATTATTTAGGAATACTTTTTAATCTCCAGAATTATGTAAAAAATACTAATTTGGTATAAGACTGCTTGTTTCTTTATATCTAAGGAGAGTTGTAATTCAGTAAAGAATGCTTTGAAACTTATTAAAAAACACACCGGGTGTCCTTAAATGGATTTTAAAATTTAGTACTTTTCGAATGGTGGCAGCTATTTAAAAAAATCTTGCAGGAGGGTTATGTAAGATGTCATGAGATTTTTTATTGTGATTCTTGATTTTACTGTATAGTAGCAGCGATAGATGGCGCTGTAAACAATGGTCGTTAAGCCTACCTCCTCCGGGAACCGATTTAGCCCCTCTTGCTTCCAGCACCATCTTCTTTGCTATTTTAAACTAAAATCAAAAATCGCAGTTAAAAAAATTATCAGGGGTAGAATAAAAAAGAAAAAAAAATTCTGAAATTCAAAGAAAATTTCCTGAAAGGTTACAGCAGATGTGGGGATTCCCTTCTGGCACTAATTATTTTTGTTGCAGGTCGGGTTAGCTGTTTTAGATTCGGATCGATTTCAGGCTGAGTGTAGATTCCTGCAAGCTGGGTTTGGTTTAACTTGTTTGTTTTTTTTTTTCAAAAATTAGCTCAGTATATTATTTCAAGTTAAAAATTATACCTATAATAATAAACATATGGAAGTGTGCTGTTTTCTAAAGAGACCACTGCATTTTTCCAACGTCTCTTTGATGAAATTCGCTCGTCTTCGATCCTTTGATGAAATTTGCGTTTCTTCTGCAACCCTTTGACGAAATTAGTGTAATTTTGCAGACCTTTTGTAAAATTCGCGTTTTTTTCCGTGACACTTCTACAAAATTCACGTTTTTTCGGCGATCCTTTGGCTAAATTTGCGTTTTTAAAGCGATTCTTTGACAAAACTCGTTTTTTTTTCACGATTCTATGAAGGAATTCGTGTTTTCTCAACGATCCTTTGATGAATTTCGCGGAGTTTTTTTTCGCGGCTATTTGACAAAATACGCGTTTTCTCCGCGATCCTTTAACGAAATTCGAGTTCTTTTCCGCTGCCTTTTGAAGAAATTCGCGTTTTCTGTGATCATTTGAAGAATTTCGCATGTTTTCCGTGGCTCCCTGATTAAATTCGCGTTTTTTTCTGTGATCATTCGGCGAAATTGAAGTTATTTTCTGCGAACGATTGACGAAATAGATTTTTTATGGAAGCCATTTATCAAAATTTGCGATTATTTGTATGTCCGAATTTTCGGATACGTGAATTTTCTAAATTTTTGGAACCGAATGCCTTAACCCTGGAGCTGCGTATTATTATTATTATTATTATTATTATTTATTTATTTTTAAAAATCAAAATAGGTTAAAAAATTGCGCATATTTTTTATTACACATTTCAAATCTGCACACATTTTAGAGTAAAATATGTCCCAAAATCTTTGTGAAACAGGTTTTTTTTTTTTTTTTTTTTTAATAGAATTAGATCATAAAAAAAAGATTTTCTGCGGAAATTGCGGGTTGCGCAAATTTTGCTACTTTTACGTTGGCCGTGGAAATCGCGGGTTGTGCAGCGAGAGGGTTAAATTTTCGGAAAATTTGGGACATAATCACCCCTGTTCCCGACATCTATAACCCTCTTGCAAGTATTTTTTTAATATCTGTCCCCATTAGCAATTTATTGAATTTTAAAATCAGTCAGTCCATTTTAGGACACCCGGTATATTCAGTAGTTATGGGATGATGGCTGAAATTAAGCATTTTAAAAAAAGTTAAGCTGGCTTCGATATGTCAGTTAGAGGTTTACCTGGGCTGAAGTTATCAGGCCCAAGCCCAGGTCCAAGCCACCTGAAAAAATAAAACTATTGGCCCTGCCCGGTATAAAAGCTAAAAAATCAACTCCAGCCCTGCCTGCATTTTGCAATTAAAATTATTCATAAAGTACACTTGCTTATGCTTATATTTTATTTTCAGATTATGTTCGAAATTCATGAATACAGAAAAACAACAATATTAATGACTATAACGATGACTATTTAGGCAATTATGTACGTAAACACTACGAATTGAAAAAATATGACTTAGGCAATTACATTCAAATAAAAATCCGGTTATCAGTTTAGAATGAAAGAAACGGTTGATAAAAGAAAATCATAATTTAAAAGCTCTACAAAGTAAACTAGTTGGATGTGCCAATCCCAAAACTTTCTTCTAATCTTATACATCTTAATATTTCAAAAACTAGTTACACATGTTAATACTTCAATATTATTAGTTCATTACTATACCAACTTTGATTTTCATCTTAAATATCTGCTTCAGTCAATTAAAAGAACTAAGAATGGGTTATCTATATCATGATATTTGTTAAAATTAATAGTTTTTCCTTATTCTGTTGTTATCAGATGTTTGCGAATAGCCGGCTTAGCAGGAAGTGAGTTCCCGCCTTTGCACGAGCCGCCGATGGACAATAGAACTACGAAAAATGAAGAAAAGTATACAAAAATCGCTATCACAGAGGCCCTTTACCGCGCGATATTTCCAAATTCAAGGAGGACCTGTTGGCCAAAGCCAAAAACATGCACAAAAAATTTGGTTCAATTGTATGCATAACTTTATACACTTTTCAATTGTACAATAAAGAAAATGGTACAGACATCGTCATTATAGCGCACCCTTACAGCGGAATTTTTCCAAATTCAGGGAAGACCTTCATGCCATGACCAAAAACAAACACAAAAAATTTGGCTCAATTCTATGCATAACTTCATACACTTTTCGATGGTACAATATGCAAAATCGCTATTACAGCGCCCCTAGCGGCGAATTTTTTCCAAATTCAGGGAGGAGCTGCTTGTCATAGCCATAAACTTAAAATAAAAATTTGGTTCAATTCTATGCATAACTTCATACACTTTTCGATGGTACAATATTCAAAATGGCACAAAAATCGCTATTATAGCGCCCCCTAACCGGCGAATTTTTTCCAAATTAAGGAAGGACCTGCTTGCCATAGCCAAGAACTTAAAATAAAAAATTGGTTCAATTCTATGCATAACTTCATACACTTTTCGATGGTACAATATGCAAAATCACTATTACAGCGCCCCTAACGGCGAATTTTTTCCAAATTCAGGGAGGGCCTGCTTGTCATAGCCATAAACTTAAAATAAAAATTTGGTTCAATTCTATGCATAACTTCATACACTTTTGGATGGTACAATCTTCAAAATCGCACAAAAATCGCTGTTACAGCGCCTCCTACCGGCGAATTTTTTCCAAATTCAGGGAGGACTAACCTGCCATATCCAAAAACTTAAAATAAAAATTTGGTTCAATTCTATGCATAACTTCATATACTTTTGGATGGTACAATATTCAAAATCGCACAAAATTCGCTATTACAGCGCCCCCTATCGGCGAATTTTTTCCAAATTCATGGAGGATCTGCTTGCCATAGCCAAAAACTTAAAATAAAAATTTGGTTCAATTCTATGCATAACGTCATACACTTTTTGATGGTACAATGGCGACAGACAGACGGACAGACAGACATTTTCTATAAACATGTTTTTGGGGATCTCTGACCCCTAAAACATGAAAACCGGAAGTCGAAAAAAATTTCGATTACAATACTTTCTTCTATTGAAGATAGAAGAAAGTAAAAAGTAAAATTTAAAAAATGCATCTCTGTAACTTATCAAATCAAATTAAATTTCTAAAGATTTCGCTAAACAAATGTACAAAACAAATATAATTTTTACGAATGACAAATAAGTAAGATTGCACACCAACTTGGGCTCGGGAGAAAGAATTTAGAGGAATGCACGGGTCGGTCGGGCCAATAATGCTTATCATACGGGCTGACACGGACCGAATGTTTAGCTTTTATTCCGGGCTGAGCCCCGACCTGGAAATTTTGGCCAGTGCAGACCTCTTGGAAAAATGAAGTCCAGGTCAGGCTCGATCTCGAGGAAAAAGAAGTCTGGCCCGACACGAATCTGCTGAAAAAATTAAGATCAGGGCACGACCCGACTCTAAAAGAGAAAAGACCTGATCCAGCCCGAATCTTGTGAATTTAAACTGGCGCGACCCTGGTCGGGTCGAACCAACTTGGGCTCGGGAGGAAGAATTTAGAGGAGTGCACGGGTCGTGGTCGGGCCAATAATGCTTATCATACGGGCTGACACGGACCGAATGTTTAGCTTTTATTCCGGGCCGAGCCCCGACCTGTAACTTTTGGCCATTGCAGACCTTTAGTCAAAATGAAGTCCAGGCCAGGCTCAATCTGGAGGAAAAAGAAGTCTGGTCCGACCCGAATCTGCAGAAAAAAAATAAGACGAGGGCACGACCCGACTCAAAAAGAGAAAAGACCTGACCCAGTCTGAGTCTCGTGGATTTAAATTGGCGCGACTCGACCCGGGTCGCGCCGCGCTCGAGCTCCGCCCCAAGTCATTTTCCGTGAGGATGCTTAATGTCGTTTTACAAACCCTTTATTAGCCCAAGGGGGGGGCGATCGCCCCTTCGCCCCCCCCTTAGATCCGCCATTGGTTGTGTATTAAATAATGTTAAATTACTGTGTCGAACATGATTACGGTAAACAAGATTAAAAATTGGCAACTATTTTTGGCAATACATCTCCTGACCCAGATTAGAGATCTGCACGGGCCGGAATTTACAGGCCCAGACCCGACCCGTACGAAAGCTATATTGGCGCGAACCGGACCGGTGTAAAAATTAGCAGTTCGGCCTTAGCCCGGTTCGTTTATATTTTCGCAGTTCACGGCCCGGCCCGGCCCGGCTCGGCCCGTACAGGAATCAGTGAAAACAGGCCCGGCCCGATGACCTAACTCAATTTCTAAAAAAAAAAAACCCTCAGATTTTTCTTAACATATGATTAAGATTCCTTTAAAGAATATTGCATACATATTTATGGGATAATTTTGCAGTATATTTTAAAATCATGATGTGTTTGTTCTCAAGACAGAAAATACACAATAGCAACATTAATGACAACTTGCTACTTGGATTCTACTTGTTTCAACATTCAAATAATGATTCATTAAAAAATGAATGTAGTTTAGAATAATAATAATAAAAAAAAAAGAGGGCTTCATCATAACTTTTGAAGCTGTACAATAAAAAGTACATTTGTGAAAATATTTCTCTGTTATTTATTAAGGCTTTTCTCAAATCGAAGGTAGCCACTTTCTGACACATTTTTGAATTCATTTCTTTTCGGAAACGCGTAAGATTGTCACTTAATAAATATCTGGGGGGTGGGGAATTACACCCCTCTCAAAAAAGAGAGAGAAAAAAAGAAAAAAATTCATCGCTCAACAGCGAGAAACTGACGTGTTTATGAACTCTTTTTTAAACGTAAATTACGCAATATGCAGGCATTTTTATTGAAGTGATATGAATTGTATGGCATTTTTAATTTTTCCATAAATGAACTACATTTTGAATTATAAACGATTGCAGTCCGCCCAGGACGGCCTTTATCGCGCTATGGCCTCTGAAATTCCGTCCCAAACACAAAGTTTGACAGCATTTTCTCAAAAAAGCTTTGCTTTTATCGAAAATGGAAAACACTATTCGATCTCACAACTTTTAAATAAGAACACCTGCAAAATTTGTGCGTTTACGAATAAAAATGAATTCATGGGTGTGCCAGAAAATAGCTTGAATTTGAGAAATTCCTTAAACCATTTTGCTGACTCGGAAATATTTACGCCTTAGAATTTAATATATACACACTGTTCACTAAGAACTAAACATGTTTTTCATCCACCCGAGAAAACATCCAGTTTTTCGAAACAATTATGTTCACTCTTGAATTTCTGCCTCAAAAAATCTCTCAACCCAACTCTAAGAGAAAGAAAACTTCCTCAATGTAATAACACGCCCGGAATGAATTTTAGAAAACAGCAGCGCATAAAACCAGAGGGAGAAAAATCCTCTCCCCAACTCTTGCAACACACCTGATGCGTTGAATACCGATTTTTCAGATTTTGTGCAACTCTTGTAATCTCCTTTTCCTCCCCCCTAAAAAATATTCTTAGACTTGTCGCCTTTACAACTTTGAATAAATATCTGGAACAAAAATATTAAAAAAGGGAAAAAATACACCCCCTTTTCTCCCCCCTTTAACTTCCACCATCCATCACAATCAGCCGAAAATTTGTCCGCATAGCGCTTTCTTGGTCACGTGCCACAGTTACGACGCGCGCAGTTGCCACGACGACGACCCTTAGCTCAGAGTTACCATGGAGAAAGCTGGAACAGTTAGTAAATAACAAACCGGCTTACAAATTACCATTTTGTTTCTTTCTCAAGAAGAAAGTTAATATTTAATCAATTTTCCCTTTTCTTTTCACGCGACAAAGTTAATTCTTTTACAGTAATAACACACACATACATACATATTACGTAAGGAATCTAGCAGGAAAAATAAATTGACTCGGTATCTCATTGTAGACAGATATCGTTTATAACCACTCTATTGCTATCCATAACAAAACTTACGTTATTGCTGTCGTTGTATTTGCACCATCACATGACGTAATTTCCATATTTATACACTTTACACAGCAATATTTCGGAGAAAGCTAGTAATTGGCCAGAAGTAATATGTTCTTTTGCTACAAAGACTACAATCACAAGGACAAGAAAAATATATATACCAAACTGACGTCTCCCTTGACGTTTTAGCAGCCAGAGAAAAAAAATCGCTGAAATACACAGGATAGTAACCGAGTGCTAATCCAGTTCCACAGTACATCTAGAATTCTAGAAGTTCGGTAGCTGTTACGGAGACCCCAAGAGCAGTATAATAGTATTTAAATTACTAGATTGTTCCAAGAGAGGCTAACTACTTCAAAATATGCGTTCTAAGAGTATGATCCCGATTTTTGATAGAGAAAAAGTAACTTTTTCTGACAGGGGGAAAGGTGACACCTGGGTGTGAATTTAAACTTACACTCGTATTCACCAACTACTTCGACCCCGAGTTATACCGAAAACCTCGGTCGAACGCTCAAATGGTATGCAACTTTAATTCTGATTGGACGTCTCCCTGATAATGTCCTATCAAATGTTATCGTGAATTTCATTTGAGCTTTCGACCGAGGTTTTCTAGGTTGAGGTAGATGGTGAATACGAGTATTAAGGGTGTTCTCAAATCCAAAAGGGCAACTTTCTGACATAAGTTTTAATTTATTTTTGTTCGAAAATGCATGGAACTAGCTGGTGTTGTTGTTCAGAAACTATCTAATTGGGCTGCTTTTTCCATTTTTTTACAAACGCAATAGATCTTTCGGAAAATAGTGTCAAAGTGGGCGTTTTGAACCGAATTTCCGCGCGAAGGAAGAAAAAGCACTCAAGAGCGGGCGAAAAACGTGTTTGTCACGTGATCAAATTCACTTATATCTCAGTAGGTAATCGATTGATCAAAATATGGGAAAAACAGTTCAATTCCAAATCGCTTCCATGGCCAGGCTTTCCAATTTTATGCCTTTCCGTTAAAAAATGAATTTATAAATGTGTCAAAACGTTTTTCGCTTGTTAAACAGAGCAGTTAAGAACAGCCTTAAGAGTTGGAAAATATTTTAAATGGGGATTTGAATATCTTTCACAGACACACACATAGTTATTTTTCAACTTAAGTTAAAATTGGTATTAGAGGTATAATTGTGACTATCACCTATATTATTTCTGGTGTCAACATCCTTTTTTCTATGCACATATAAACACACAACGATGAATAACGGTATCTCACGAATGGTTTATGAACAGGCTTTGGGCACAGTACACTAACATTCGTTACAATACGTTGTTTGATTGATAATCGCAGATAATTAAAAAAATAATGAAAAAATGTATCAGCAAATAATCTGCACCATCGGGTATTAGCTCGGGTTCGGAATTCAATGCAGGGTTCCCAGAAAAACTTGTCTGGCAATTTTCCTGACTTTCCGTGACCAAATCTTAAAAACATTCCATGACAAAACGTGTATACAACGAAATTCGCTATTTATTTCTGCAATCGTTTGCTAACAACGAAATTCGCTATTTTGAACAACGAAATTCGCTATTTATTTCTGCAATCGTTTGCCCCCCCGCCCCCCGAGATCATTTGATGAATTCGTCATTTTTAAAACTTTTTACCCTAGACTTTTCCATGACTTTTTAAAAAAATGTTTGTAAATTCCCTGACTTTTCCTAAATATTTTTTAATTTCTCTGCCTACTTTGAAATTGCCCGACTTTCCAGATTTTCCAGGACTTTCCACGTCGCTATGAACCGTGCAATGTGCTGCAGTTTAAATGAATGCTGAATGATGACATCTTTTGAGACTTTGCAAACTCTAAAAAACACAGCAGCTTTGACAAGATTTTCGGAAAGATGCATTTACTTTAATTCAAAATGGCAAGGTGTTCAATTTTCGTGAACAGGAATCAGTAACATGACTTTGTAATAACTGGTAATATTATGCATGTGGGAATGAACACAATATCGCACTGTAGCAAATGAGGATTTTTAATTTAAACGAGAAACTACTGTAAATAGAAATAAATATACAGTCGTGAATAAATAATTCAAAATCTCAAGAGTTCTATATACCACGTATCATACATAAAATGTACGACCAAATGCAATCAGGTACATTAAAAATGTATAATTTATTTTAATTTAGAAATCTAACTTTAATTCAAAATCTCAGAAGAATAAGATTTTGTCATTATACATTACATACTTTTCAAACATCACCCGATATCTTTGAAATGAAAATTAAAGTTTCTAAAGAACGTCTTTAGAGATAAAATTTAATTTACTTTAGAGAAATATTTAGGGAACAAAATAACAGCGCCAAAGAAACTATTGCGACATTAAGTACTTTAATTTGAAATATTTAGAACAAAATTCTCCAAAGGCTGAATTTTGACGTACGCTATAATTTATTTCGGAATTTTTAAGATTGCAATTAAAATCTTTGAGAAGGTATTCATGATGTATTCGTAAAGAACACTATTGTTCTATTTTAGATTAAATAATACTATTAGATGCATTATTTAGGTGTATATTTAGCTATTGCTATAAAAATAATATATATTCCATATTAGTTCAGGGATCCTGAACCTCGAGGACTGTTATTTAGACATACGTAATAACATTACTATAATCTCTATAATAATAGCCTAAGTCATGTGACTCTCATCAATAGTTCCGGGTTGACCGCTTCACTTTTTATATGCCAAACAGCCAATTTGGTAATTTAATGTTAGCCGGGCGCAGGTGATAAATCGCCAAATATTGTTCCATCGCCATCATAACATCAGTATTATAATAGTCCATCTCATTCGACTGTCATAAACAATTTTTCGCGAGGTAAATTAAAACAAAGCTTTGATGTTGAAATTAAATGTCATAATTTATAGTATTATTTATTATTATTTTTTTTTTTTATGAAATAAGAAAAAATTGAGAGTCATGAATTTTAAGTATTTCAGTTTTAAATTAAAGTTATGTATTTTAAATAAAATGAGTGAAAGTCTTATATTTTAAATGAAATTAATGAAATAAGAAAAATTACGGCGGGTACAATGTTTGGCGATGTATCACCTGCATTCGGCTAACATAAAAATACCGAGTTCATGATTTCTGTATCAGAGTCTTCTGATTTGGCGGAGGATTGAGCAAGTAAATTAAATTATGAATAAAAGCAACATGATACAATGCTTACCATAGGTTTAAAGGAGACCAAACTGGTCGCCAAGGGAGTCTAGTATCTCTCTATTCTAAAAAAAAGTAACTACCGCTGTCACCGCCGCCGCCGCCGCCGCCGCCGGTTTTGATTTTTTTGTGACCGGAGGCCTTTCTTCGTTAATATTAACAAAAATAATGCATACAAAAATATGAAAATCGGTGGTTTTATACAGAAATGTTTGATAAACACGCTGATGCAGACAGTTTTCAAATCTAAGAATTATTTTAAGAGTTATTTAATGCTAAAGTTGGACAAAATCGTTTCACTAAAAAAGTTTTATAGCAGCAAAAACTATACATGGCAGTGTAATCATTTTTAGATCATTTTATGCGTTAGAATTTGCCGGAGTGCAGATTGCATTAATTTTTTTATTTTGACTCATTTTTTCAGGTTTTATTTCTATTTTAAATTCAAATTTTCAGCATTTCTAGAGATATTTTTTACAGGTTTCAGAAAATTGTACTAATTTAAACGGTTGCCAACTGTATAAAAAGCGCAAGCAATAATGTTTGCTTCAAATTAAAAATTTATTTACACGTGACTATTATAAACAGGAAAAAAACTTTCAAATTAGAATTAAATAATTACGTATAAAAAGCAGGAACTTATTAAAAATTACGTCATAAAAAGTATACACCTGAATTTTAAAAGAGAAAGGATATTGTAAAATAATAAATTCATTCACATGCGTTAGAAGTCTTAGGAGAAATTACGTCATATTTACGTCACATTATAGTTATTACATAAAATGAACGCAAAATAATATTGCAAAAAAGTTTAAATTTAGAAATTGCGCTAGACATTTATTTGATATTTTGAGAATTAATTTAAAATGTCTCATTTAAAAGAACTTTTTTTTCGCTTTGTTAAAAAATACCAGGAGACAAAGACTCTCTTTACTCAATTCCTTTTATATTAGCTTACTTTGAAATGTTGTTACCCGTGTATACGTCATCAAGTTATTTTTATTTCGACGTTTTATTTGTGTTTTTATTAATGTTGTACGAATTTATTTGTTCTTTCGTTATTCAAAATAAAAATTATATCAATTTGTATAATTTGGCGAGTGGTTTGGCGATTTATATAATTTAGCGAAATTGGTCGACAGGATAATCAAGTAGTACCGCAGCGGATTTGGCGTTAAAATTCCCCAATCAAAGAGAAATGAATAGAAATTCGTTTATAGGGAGATCGCTACTGTTTTTTAAATTATAATTCAATCTTTCGAAATCTTTTTAAAGCCGATCAAATTAGCGTGCATTTAGAGTCTGCGGTGTCTGGACGGGGGTTGGCGAGCGTAGCTCGTAGGGGGCCGAGCCCCCTAGTATCTAATAAGAATGTATGTTATATACAATTAGATACCAGGTGTCCTAAAATGGACTGGCAGATTTTAAAATTCAATAACTTGCAAACGGCGACTGATATTAAAAAAATATTGCAGGAGGGTTATGTTAGATGTCAGGAGTTTAACTGCGATTCTCAATTTTAGTTTAAAATAGCAGCGATAGATGGCACTACAAGCAATAGGCGCTCAATCAAGCCCAATTTTTGGACTCTTTCTTAATCTCAGTATTGATGCGAAAGGAGGGGGTTAAATATATGGAGTGGTTCTCAGTCACCAGTGCAATTTTGTTCTTACGGATCCACTCCATATACTTAACCTCCTTCTTTCGCATGAATAGATCAGTTTCAACCACGCGACCACATGCCCACCAATTTTCCATCAACCAATCAAAATAACCGATCTTTTAGCATTCAACCAATGAAAGTGGAGAAACCCGGCAGATTTGGGAGGCAAATAAAAAACATTCAGGAGGTTGTCAAGCTAGTTGCTAGGGTATGACGTTAGTTGAAACTGATCTATACTGAGAGCAGACAAAGGCTGAAAATCAGGCCCCGATTGAGCGTCTATTGCATGCAGCGCCACCTATCGCAGCTCTTTTAGCCCCTTGAAGGGCGGTGATGCATTTTTGCATCACTTAATTTTAATAACTAAATACCACGCTGGCACCAGCATTTTGAAATAAAAAATTTCATTTTATTAAATACAGGAAGATTAAAAGTAAAAAAAGTATGAGTTTTATATACACTTGATTTCAAAATCTGGTGCCATTCAATCCTTTCAGCATTTTACGAATACAAGTACTATGCCCTGAAAGGATTAAACTAAAATCGATAATCGCAGTAAAAACAAGTTGGAAATTGCTCGTCAAACGTGGCAAATGAGGTGCGTTCGTACTATAACTAGTTTTATAATTATTTTTTGCACCCCATATTGTACTGAATGTATAATTTTTTGCACTTCATAAGGTGCATAGTCTGTAAAATCATTAAAATGCACTTCCAATAATATTTTTCCCATTCCCCGTAATGTAACGGAACACTTTTGACTGTCCCTGTAATTAAACTATACATCCGATTTTCATAAAATTTGAAATGGCTCGACAAAATTTTGCAACAGTTATATATTTAAAGTTTCAGACCTTTCGGAAGGCTGTAACATCATTAAAATGCACTTGCAATAATTTTTCCCATTGGCCGTAATGTAAAGAAAAACTTTTGACTGTCCCTGTAATTAAACTATACATCCGATTTTCATAAAATTTGAAATGGCTCGACAAAATTTTGCAACAATCATATGTTTAAAATTTCAGACCATTCGGTTGGGTAGTTTTTGCTCTGTTACATGCGGACGGACAGACAGACAGACAGACAGACAGACAGACAGACGGACGGACGGACGGACGGACTGAACGACGACTATAGGTGCAACGTATTTATATAATTACGAACGCACCTAAAAACTGATACCTTACTTAGCTCTCTCCTGCAAGAATTTTTCAATGGTTGCCACCATTTGGAAGTTATTGAATTTTAAAATCAGTTAATCCATTTTAGGATATCTGATATATTAATTAATCAATACAATTTTAATTAAATGCGCTTCCTTTGATTTGTATAAACCTTGATTTTTTTCTTCCTCCGATAAACATATGAAGAAAGTTTTGGAATCGTGAAAATTTTCGACATCCGTTTTTGGATGGGTTTACACGTTTAGGGATGTCTTCAATGCGATTTGATTATTTTTGGAAAATGTCTATCTGTTTGTGAGTGACACAAATGTAATTTGAAATTATTAATTCGAGAACTAATGTCCAGAATTTTGCCAAAGTCGGTCGGAATTAATTTTGTTGAACGAACAGTAATACACAATATTCAAGATTATGAAGAAAAAACAAAATTTATTAATTATTTTTTAAACTTTGAATATATAGGTAACACAACAATACGTTTCAATTTTATATAAAAATTGTATTTTATGGTTCTTCACCCTGTGGTCATGCTTTTACGTTTGAGAATGAGCCCGTAAATGTGTTCAACTTTCACGAGGAAAAAAAAAATATTTTTTTAGAGCAAAACAACAGCAAACATTTGAAGACAAGACACAAAATGGACAAAGAAATCCACCTTTCATTTTGAAAGCCTGGAACGGAGGCCAATCGTGTGAGCTCCAAGTAACCATGGAAACGCAAAAGATGGCGCGGGTCACGTGAGGGAGGACGATGCTCGCATCGGCCATCTTGACTTGATCTCGGGCATCTCGGAGATGAAAGCGGGGAAGGGGGGTGGCAAGGCAAGCAACAGGATAGAGGATAAAGTGGCATATAAAGATGGAGCAACAGTTGGGCGTTGCTAGGGGTTAGTTTTACAGAGGGAGGGAGCTCGATAACCAAGCTTTCGAAAGTAACAGCATTGGCGTCAATGAATTCCGGACAAATACACGGTGTAAAAATTTGTTAAAAGAATTATAAGACTTGTTTTTGTGTTAAAATGTGTTGTTCCCCAAGAAAACCACGATTTCACTTTCATCCGCATTATGCATAACAATTCATACATTCTAATCCAGATTCCAAATAAAAGACTTTTGAAATTTACCTTTAAAATAAGTACAGTACCCTCAGCTAACGAAGACAATTCTTTCCAGAATCGCATTCGTTAGATGAGATCTTTGTTAAAGAAAATGTGATATCTTGTCCAATTAAAATGCAACATGGCTAAAAGTTTCTGCACACATCCAGTAACACATTTGTTAGTCAAGATCGCAAAAGAGTTAAAAAAAAAAAAAAAAAAAAAAAAAAAATCATCTTCGTTAACTGAAATATTCGTCAGCCGAGGCATCACTGTACCTTGTTCCCACTTTCAATAGAACATTTTTAAAGCTTCATATATATTCTAAATAAGATTCCAAATATGTACCTTTTTTACTTTCTCCTATCATCAGTAGAAGAAAGTTATTGTAATTGAATTTTTTTTTTTTCGATTTCCAGTTTTCGACAGATTTTACATGTTTTAGGGGTCAGAGATTCCAAAAAATACGTTTATACAAAACAACGTCTGTCTGTCCGCCCGTGTGTCGTCATTGTACCATCGAAAAGTGTATGAAGCTATGCATACAATTAAATCAAATTTTTTGTGTATGTATTTGGCTGTGGTAAGCAGGTCCTCCTTCAGTTTAGAAATATTCTGCTCGAAGGGGGCGCTGTACTAGCAATTTTTGCGCCATTTTCATTATTGTACCATCGAAAAGTGTATGAAGTTAAGCACAGAACTGAACCAAATTTTTTGTGTATGTTTCTGGCAGTGTCCAACAGTTTATCCTTGAATTTGAAAATATTCTGACTGTAGGTCTTCCCTGAATTTGAAAAAAATCCGCCGGAAGGGTGCGTTGTAATAGCGATGCCTGTGCCATTTTCTTTATTTTACCATCGAAAAGTGTATGAAGTTATGCATAGAATTGAACCAAATTTTTGTATATGAATCTGGCAGTGTCCAGCAGTTTATCCTTGAATTTGAAAATATTCTGCCGAAAGGCGTTGCTGTAACAGCGATTTTCGTGCCATTTTCTTTATTTTACCATCGTAAAGTGTATGAAGTTATGAATAGAATTGAACAAAAATTTATGTGTATGTTTTTGGCTATGGCCAGCAGGTTTTAATTGAATTTGGAAATATTCCGCCGAAAAGGGGTGCTGTGATAGCGAGTTTTGTATAATTTTCTCGATTTTTCGTAGTTCTATTGTCCATCGGCGGTTCGTGCAGCGACGGGAATTCGCGTCCTGCTGAGCCGGCTATTCGCAAACAGCTGATGTACAACACAATAACAAAAGACTACTGATTTTAATAAATATCAAGATCGAGATTAACTCGTTTTTACTACGATTAATTAATTGACTGAAGCAGAAATTTACGATGAAATTCGAAGTTAGTATAGTATTGAATTTGAACTAATAATATGGCAATTAAAGTATTAACATTTGTAACTACTTTTTGAAATATTAAGATGTATGAGACAGAAGAAAGTTTCGGTATTGGCACATCCAACTAGTCAGACTTATCTTTAAAAAATGTTATATCTTTCAAAGAGTATAGTTAGCATTAAAGTTATAAGGGTAGGGGTACTTTTCAGAGAGAGAAAAGAGTAAGCTCTATAAAAACGCTTAAAAAATAATAGCATTGGCATCAATGAATTCTGGACAAATCAACAGTAAAAATTCCTTAAGGCTGTTCTTAACTGCTCTGCTCAACAAGCTCAAAACGTTTTGACACATTTACAAATTCATTTTTTTTTAACGGAAAGGTATAAAATTGGAAAACATGGCCATGGACGCGATTCAGAATTGAACTGTTTTTTTTTTTCCATTTTTTGATCCATCCATTACCTATTGAGTTATAAGGAATTTTGATCACGTGACAAACCCGTTTTCCGCCCGCTCTTTAGTCTCTTTCTTCCTTCTCGGGGAAATTCGGTTCAAAACGCCCATTTTGACAGTCTTTTCTGAAAGATCTATTGAGTTTGCAAAAAAAAAAAAAAAAAATGGAAAAAACAGCTCAATTACATAGTTTCTGAACAATACCACCAGCTAGTTTTATGCATTTTCGAACAAAAATAAATTAAAACTTATGTCAGAAAGTTGCCCTTTTGGATTTGAGAACACCCTTAAACGGCAAAATTCTTAAATGCGAACACGTATTTTTTTACAGAAATCGCAATTTTATTTTCAACCACGCGTGCATAAGAGCTTCATACACTCATTCTAATCCAGATTCCAAATTGCTGTTCAATTTATTTTTAAAAATAATTTGTCTCACAAAAGATACAGTCAGTTTTAAAGATTTAAATCGATCTAATGCGTTACTGTCTAGAACAGTCCCAATTCCACTCTCATCAAAATATGCATTAAAACCTCATACATTCTACCCGATTCCAAACAAATAAATTTTAAATTTTATCTTGAAAATTATTAAATATAGCCGAAATAAAAGCCTATTTAAAACTAAACCTACCGCGGAAGGCCATTTCACCTATGCAGTAGACCAGGGTTGGCGAACCTATGGCACGCGTGCCAGAGTTGGCACGTAAGACAATTTTTCTGGCACGCGAAAAAATAAATTTGTAATTATTATACAGATAACATTTAATTTCTATTATAATGAATAAAATTTTGTTTCATACGGATAGACTATCACAAATTATGCAGCTATTTTTGCATGAAAAAAATTTTCTTTTCTTGTGATGTTATGCAGCGTTTGCGACATGTATTTTGCCTTTCTATATGATTTTATAAAGCTGTATTTTTCAAATCAATTTTTTTAGACAGTCCCTTTAGTAAGATGGCAAATGGATTCAATTTATATAACTATCAAAATATGAATCAGGTATAAATCATTCTGCATCGAACATACAACAGCAAAAACATCATCAATAATTTATTGATACAATGTTTAATGCAACTTGCATAATTATAACTAGATGTTGCATAAATAGTAAGGCCAAAAATTTCTAAAATAAAATTTCGTATTTTTATTTCCTTATTATAGCAAAAATTATTACATAAATGAATTATGTTTACGAATTAAAATTCCATTTATTTAATGACTTATTCCAATATACAGAGTAACAGCGTCTGATTTTTTAACAAGTGTTTTGTATAAATATCGTACTTTGCAAAATTATTTTATGTCAAAGTGTGGCACGTTATTACACTGTTGATAGATGTTGTTGGTGAATTTTTGCACGCGCACCTAAAAAGGTTCGCCGATATTGCAGTAGACTGTGTACATAGCTACAAACTTCTACGGAATTTTGTCACCCCCATTTCAGAATACCAGGCATAAAAGTGTGAAATGGGAAAAAAATGTGGAATTTTTTTTTCCATCTATACAATAAGGACAGACTTGTATAATTTAGACGCATTTCAACAGTTATTCGTAGAATAAAAGGAATTATAACTGTACATATGATTGTTTGTTTTTTGTAACTTAGAAAGTATTAAAAGAAAAAAATAAATAATAATAAATGTATAAATTCAAATATTCCTTAAATCAAAAAAGAAAATTGGAAACAGTTTGCTTAAAGTATAAATCCATCCAAATGTATCTCATGAACTTATGTGAAGTACAGAGATTAATTTTTCAAAATAAATGTATTATTTTGAGGGTTTAAGACTTTACTTAAAAGAAAAATAATCTCTATGCTAAATATATGCACGCCAAATTGATCTTTAACCCAGAAATACATTTCCAAAAATGCATCACTGAAATTACCCAGAAGTGTTTTATAAATAGAATAAAATATTCTATTCGAAAAGAACCTTATGGTAACTTCTTTTCCCCAATTAAGGGTGTATTCCAATCCAAACTACTTATTTTCTGATTAATTTTTAAAGTATTTTTTGCTCTCAAACGCATCAAACTGGGAAATTCTCCTATTTAGAAACTACATAATGTGCCATGCTTCTCGATTTTTTGATAAATGCAGAAAATATTGTAGAAAATGCTGTCAAAGTTGGCGATTTGAACCGAATTCTCCGAAGTGGGAGATCTGGGAATGAAAAAAAGGGTCATGCTGAAAAAAAAAAAAATGTTTAAAAATCAAATTCTAATAAATTGAACGAAAAATGAAATCACATGGCCTCAACATCTCTTCAAAAACAACCTCAGCAAGTTTAATGTTTTTGCTTTTAAAAATGAGTCTGAAAATGTCTCAGAAAATTTCGAGCTGTTGAGGGAGGAACTTGACTTGGGGGTACATAACTTTCAGATGCTTATGATAGCGCGCCTTTGATATGATAGTACAGCAATTCAGAAACAAACTCCAAGGATTTGAGTAGACAAAATGTCTAATTATTAAGTTTTCCAGGACCTCCCCCTCCCCCCTCCTCCTCATATGCTTCTAATATTTTCTTTGCATTTTTGCATCAATCCAGAGAATGTCCAAATTTGCTTTTTAAAAGGTGGAATTCGTCTCCTTTAGGAGGAACTCTTTGATGCCTGGAATACTAATCTTTCCCTTATTTAAGGGTGTTCTCAAATCCAAAAGGGCAACTTTCGGACATAAGTTTTAATTTATTTTTGTTCGAAAATGCATGAAACTAGCTGGTATTGTTGTTCAAAAAAAAATCATTGAGCTTTTTTTTTTTTTTTTTTTTTTTTTTGCAAACGCAATAGATCTTTCAGAAAATAGTGTCAAAATGGGCGTTTTCAACCGAATTTCCGCGCGAAGGAAAAAAGAGACTCAAGAGCGGGCGAAAAACGGGTTTGTCACGTGATCGAAATTCCTTATAACTCAATAGGTAATTGATTGACAAAAAATAAAAACAGTTCAATTCCAAATCGCTTCCATGAACAGGCTTTCAAATTTTATACCTTTCCGTTATAAAATGAATTTGTAAATGTGTCAAAACGTTTTGCGCTTGTTGAGCAGAGCAGTTAAGAACAGCCTTAATCTTAGATTTTTTTTGCAGCAATGCACACAATCTACTACAGGGTTCAAACGACAAGCCGCGACAGGTTTAACGTTAAGTTGGTCAAATGAAAATGAATTTCTCTAAAATTACGATTTCACTTTCATTCGCTTCTATTTCAAATTTCACCCCCTCCCCTCCAAAATAATAATAATAATAATAATAATAATAAATAAAAATAATAATTTTTACGTCATCATTTATTTTTCATGCATCTAAGCATATTTATTGATATTCTATTATAATGATTCAGCTCCAACTTCACATTTAAACGAATTTTGTAACAAAATTAGAATAATCAAGTGTATCTTTCAGGATACCGTCAACCGTACTTTGGGCCACATTTTCCTGGTTCCACTCACATTTCCATTATTAAAAAAATTATAATATGATTTTTCAACGTCGAAATTGAACTGTAAGCAATTAACAGAAAACAATGAAGCAAACTGTATGGTTTTAAAGTGGCAATTTTTAATTTTTTTATTTTGTAACTATTTTTAAAGTTTTGAAACAAAGTAGCCCCTGCTCGGGGCTTCTTTGATCCATTCACATATTTTCATATAAAATGAATACAATTCATATGTTGGAATATTGAAACCAATTAGAAATTGATTGCAATAGGATCTGCTAATAAATTAACACTGCAAACTTGATAAACAAATGTTTTTAACATTTAAACACAATAAAACAAATGTTAATTTTAAAGACGCGAGAAACAGTTTTCATCAAGTTATCCTCAGCAACTGGAACAAAAATAATTACTGTAACATTTTGTAAAAGTTACATTTGAAAAAAATTTTACTTAATACATTTTTTAAGAGATCTGGTTGTATAAAAGGCATTTCTGAGTAACTGTGGCTACTTTCGGAGAAAAAAAAGGCCTGGCACAAAAGTAGCCCCCCAAAAATAGTTTTCATGTTAGCTTAATGAAAACGTAAACATTTTCTGTCAAAATAAAAAGTTAAAGGAAAAAGTATGATCACACATGGGTTTATAGGTTACTAAAGATAATATTTTGACGCTTACTTTATTTGTATCTCTTATCCAGATTGTCTCACTATAGAAAGTTTGGGGAGTTAAAATCTACACACGAAACCAGTTGTTTAGAAACACATCCAGTGTTGTCACTAAAAAATTTTAATTACACCCAAACTATTCAAATACTCTATATAGTAGGGTCTAAAATATTTTTCAGGGGCAAAAACTCCGAATTATCGTGTATTGTTCGTTCAATACAAAGAATAAAACCTTTTTTTAATGGGATGGACCAAAGTAACCCCACAGGGACCAAAGTAATAATTGACGATAATACAATTTTATATTAGATTTTCAAATAAAAGCGAAATAAGTAAATAAAGATATTTAAAAAATCTTCATAACCCCACCTCCTCACTATCACTCACATATGAAACTGTGTCGAAAAATAAGTCGGAGTTATTCTTCTAATCATGTTTACTGAAATATAATATAAAATATTTTTAAAAATTATAAACAAGAATTTAATAACTAAATGAAATTTTTTTTAAAGTCATTATTCCATTATAAAGAAAATAAAAGACAATATAAATCTAAATTTCCAGCAAACACTTACGGGATATTTTAAAAATCATTATTTGGCACATAAAAAAAAAAAAAAAAAAAAAAAAAAAAAAAAAGATCGAATTTAACACATTAAATACAAGGTAAATATCTTCTTGTATTAAAAATTTATTCATGTTTCACAGATTTTTTTTTCCTGCATTATTTATCTGCATTTAGATAATTTCCAATTACATTTAAAGTAACAAACAAACATTCGAAATCATATCAAAATACTTCATTCCAAAATTTTATATCTCCCGCAATATGGAACAAAATATGCTTAAAATAAAAACTTTAAAAATTAAATTACTTATATTGCACTTAAACTATAAACAAATCATATTTAATGCTTTTATATTTAGACACCTTTCGCAGCGAATAAAAAAAAAAAAAAGAAAAAAATGATAACCATATGTACCATTCGATATATTAAAATTTAGACAGACTGAATCGAAAATAAAAGCCACATTATTAAATAAAACAGAATAAATTATGGGAATTCCCTTGGATCGTTCCCAAATATATTCATTTGAAAAGAAAATATGCTGATAAAAGCCGGCTCACATGGCTATTACTAATAAAATTACGACGGCGCCCTTTAAATAAAGCCGAATAAATTAAATTTAAGAAAATCCGAGACAGTCGCATTTCGTTTAAAACGAAATGTGTAATTTAAAATCAATATCGTTAACGATAATAGTGTAATAAAGCGGCGGAAAAAGGTGTGTAATAAAATTTAATAATAATAATAATCAAAAAATGATACGGAAATGCTGTTTGCAGACTTGTCGAAAAATCAGATTTTCTGTGTGAAAAAAGGATAATAATAATAAAATAAATAAAAAATAAATAAATAAAAATACAGGCAGATGACGCTTAGCGCCAACGTTGTTAAAAGACTTAAACATTAGAAACGTTATTAAAAATGACTGAGATTATACGAAAGATATTTGTTTGCACTTGAAAATATAGTAATAGGGTCAGGAGGGGTAATCATGACCAGGAGGTAATTGTGACTTCCACCATATAGGAAAAAACTGTGTATGATAAAATTTTGTGTCAAGCTTACATATTAATCTCATAATGCATATTTCATTTTAGATATTCTCTATTACTAGTCTGAAGCCTTTTTGAGATCCGAATAGCAATTTGAAACTAAGTCTATCAAAATTTTTGATAAACGGATTGGGCACTTTGGAATTTAAAGTATCACCCCAAATGGGGCGATATCAATTACCCCAAACAAATGTGTATAGCCAAGTATAAAGAGAAAATATAGTGGTCATAATTTCCTTACCAGTGGTCTTAATTACCCCAAACTTTTGTGATTGCGAGTTTTTGATGGAGTACTAATTATAACCATCCTTTTAACTAAAAACACCACTTTTCCAAACAGAAAAAAGTAAAAAAAAAAAGAAAAGAACAATGTTCAAAATATACAAAGTGGTCATAATTAACCCTCCTGACCCTATCAAATACAAATAAATATCTACAATATAACCTCAATATATATGTGTATTTTAACTTTTAAGGGTGTTCTCAAATCCAAAAGGACAACTTTCTGACGTAAGTTTTAATTTATTTTTGTTCGAAAATGCATGAAACTAGCTGGCGTTGTTGTTCAGAAAGTATGTCATTGAGCTGTTTTTTCCATTTCTTTTTTTTCTTTTCTTTTTTTTTTTTTTGCAAACGCAATAGATCTTACAGAAAATAGTGTCAAAATGGGCATTTTGAACCGAATTTCCGCGCGAAGGAAGAAAGAGACTCAAGAGCGGGCGAAAAACGGGTTTGTCACGTGATCAAAAATCCTTATAACTCAATAGGTAATGGATGGATAAAAAAAAATAGAAAAACAGTTCAATTCTAAGTCGCTTCCATGGCCAGGCTTTCCAATTTTATACCTTTCCGTTAAAAAATAAATTTGTAAATGTGTCAAAACGTTTTTCGCTTGTTGAGCAGAGCAGTTAAGAACAGCCTTAATAATGTGAATTTTGATAACGTCACCTATCGGTGAAAATATGAACTTTTTTTGTTTTCTTTGTCAAAAGAAAATGACTTTTTGGTTAAGTCTTACGTGCAAACCACACTTAACATCTTTCAGGATGAGCGCTCTTTACAAAATTTTGAATATTTTATCGCCGGTATTTAAAAAAATAAATTATTGCCGAATTTAATCGCAGAAACGCTTTGATTAAATAAAGCAAAATCTTCGGTTACAAATTACTGGTATAATCAAGGATTCTGGGCACTTTATACACGTCGCATATGAGCAACGCTCTCTGCGAAGGGGTTAATTGTTAGGTTGCGTTCGTACTTATATAAATACGTAAGCACTTATAGTCGTCGTCTGTCTGTTTGTTCGCATATAACGGCGCAAAAACTACCCAAACGAATGGTTTGAAATTTAACATCTATAATCGTTGCAGAATTTTGTCGAGTCATTTCAAATTTTATAAAAATCGAATCAAAATTTTAAAAAATATTAATAAAAGTTTTCTTTATTCTATTAAATCCTATCATACGTAATTAATTCAATGATGGGTAATGATTGCAGGTGTCTATGGTGATTATATTATTAAATCCTAGCATACGTAATTAATTCAATGATATTCCATGATGGGTAATGATTCTAGGTTACCATGGTGATGACGTCCTATTTAAAATAGAGTCCTATTATTTCCGAATGACTGAATTTAATATATTATATAATCGGAATAAATTATCTGTTCATGCATTTTTGCATAGGAGTGCAACAGCTATTGCACCAAGATCTGAATACAGTCGAACCTCGTTATCGCGACACTCTAAGGACCAGAACAAAGTGTCGTCATAAGCGAGGAGTTGCAGAAAAATGTTTATGAAAAGCTGTATTTTTAATTAATTTAAGACAATTTGAAATTCATAACTGTTCTTGCAGTTTTAAGCAATAAAACATTATTGTTAAACAAAATACACACAAAAACAAAATTGAAAAGAATAAAAATCAGATTTATGATGACTTGTTTTTTTTTATTGTTACATGAAATATTGATGAACTAAGGTTTGCTTATCTCTAGATGTGCTTCCTACAAATCTTTTTTCAATCTTGTACAATGAATTGTAATCAATATTCTTTTTTTCAGAAATGGACGTTAGATAATTTCTGATCATTTCAATGCAATTCAATGCTTCGGTTTTAGTCGGATGAAAAACGCTGTGTAACCACAAGAAAGCGCCGCCTGACCAGAACAAAAAGACCGCATGTAGACTGATACGTCTATCTGGAGCGTGGTCGTTCATAGTGTTTGGGTTTATTTATTCAGATAAAGGATTGAAGTAAAATTTCTCATTTGTCTCAATGGGTGTTTTAGACACTTTTGTGAAAAGTTTGGCTAAGACGTTTCTTACCGCTTAATTTACGTGCTTATAATATGGATTATGAAATATGGACAATTTTCTAAATCGTCGGGAAATCCGGAGTTGAAAATTATACAACGACGTAAAATCCGGAATTTATTTACATTAAAATCATATACAGAAAATCGGGACTTTGAAAAACTGACGTGATAAGCGGAGTGACTTGAAAACCGGGTGTCGGGATAACGAGGTCCGACTGTATTTATAAGACTAGTTATAGTACGAACGCACCTCATTTGCCACCTTTGACGTACAATTTCCGATTTTTTTTAAGTTTAAACGAACTTTTGGATCATAGTTTATTAATTAGCCGGTTTCACACCATTTCAGTAAAATCATTTTCTGAGTAATAAAGAATCACTTCGAAAAAACAGCCGGATAAATGTTAAAATACTATCCTATTTATTTTCTATTAGCTTTTATGATTTACTTTTTTTCGTTTGAGTTTTCTGTTAAATGCAAAATAATACGGAATACGAATTATTATTCTGTTATTAAATATAATTTTCTGGTTTTAGATTATACGTAACCAAAGAAATATTTATTTTACAAACTATTTTAATTAAACAAATAAATACTATATGAATACTACACAAAATGTAAAACAACAATCAGTTCACGTAACTATTAGTAATAAAATTATAGTGGCGCAAGTTAAATAAACCTAAATGAATTTGAAAATCCAAGAAAATTACATTTCGTTCAATTATTTTGAAATCCTACATATTTTACGATAACAATGTAATAGAAGGGGGGGGGGGATACTTAATTATTCTGTTAAACCATGCTTCAGCGCAGAAAAATCTTTAAAGTAATAAACGATCAAACGGATGAAATGTTCAAATATTTGTTAAAATAACATCATACTTATCATTCCAATTTACTTTTTATTGAGCTGTGTTATTTTAACTTTTAACATTTGTTTTACTATTTAGGGTGTAATATAATTAGAGATTTGAGTTCTTTTTTTTATATCCACTATCTCCAATATATATCAAAGCGAATGGGAATTTATTTCCGGCTGCTTATAACTTGAGTTCTGATAAAATGATTTTAATAGAACGTCACACTGTTAGATAATTTTTAAGGCAAGGTTTTAATACATAACAAATTGTTATACGTTGCTTAGCTATAGAATTATGGGAGAAAGGTTTACCATCACATGACATTATGAAAGATTAGCCTTTCAAAAATATTGTACTTTACGGATTTTGATGAGACGTGCATTGTTAGTTAGATAATTTTTCAGAGGTGGCTTTAAACAACTCTATATTTTTCTACATTGCTTAGTTATAGAATTATAATGGGAAGTTCCATAATAACGTGAACCCGATTATGAAAGATTAGTTATATTACTAAGCTGTATTCGATGGATTTTAATGGGAATAGCACTGTTACTTAGAAAATATTTCAAGGAAAGTTTTAGCATATTGTATACCGTTGTATGTTGCTTAGTTACAGAATGATGGAAAGTTTTATAATCAGGTGAACCAGATTATGAAAAATTAGCCTTTTAAAAAGGTCTACTAGACGGATTTTGATGAGACTTTCACTGTTAGTTATATAATTTCCTATGGAATTTTTTAGTTCATTGCACATGGATCTATTGTTATTTATCAAATCTTACTGAAAATGATCAACTAAAAGAGTTAATTCATAACAACCCAAATTTTGTCTGACACATTAGAAAATAAGAACTAAAAGAACTTCTTAAAACAGCATAAAAAATATTAAAAAAAATATAAATACGCTAGGCCTTTCGAAAGAACTTACAAGGAAGGTCTCCATACGGGCATACTCCGAAAAATTAAAAAAAATTATAGAATGTTCTACTCACGAAGATGAATATGTTTATAAAAAAAATTTCGGCGGAAACTCGATAGAGCGTTCGTAAAAAATAATGAAAATTTCGATATTTGGCGATTTATCACCGGTTGGCGATGGAATAAAATTAAAAAAAAAAACTTTTTTATATCAAATACGCTTCAGATAAAAATGTTTCATATTCAACTAGTTTAAATAAATTTAATGTAAATAACTGTAGTTTAACTATAATTCTGTCATATATATATATATAATTTTAGTAAATAGAAATAGATGATGAGTTGTAATTATATAATGGTTATATATATATATATATATATTGTAATTGAAAATAGATGATTTGTAATTACATTATGGTTATATATATATATATATATATATATATATATATATATATATATATATATATATATATAGTTATATTTAATTAATGGTTATATATATATATATATATATACAAAAGTTAACTATCAAATTTTATATATATAAGCAACAGCCAATCACACAAGAGCATAACCCAATCAGAAAAACACAGAGTAAAAGTAGATTAATGAAATGAAGCACATTTTATATATTTTTAAGGTGTTTTAAGAAGTTCTTTTGGTTCTTACTGTTTCAAACCAGTGTTTACTTAGATTAATTTACGCGTACATTAGAAAATATAATGGCACAATGGCGTTTATGTTGTTTTCAGCAATATGGAATGACATTCTAGGTAAAGGTTATGTCGCTTTAAGACACAAGGTCAAATTAACTGATATATTTCGCTTGTTTCAAAATTTGCTTGGATAAACAGATTAGCACAGCTGATTAAGTCTGCTATTTATTAAATACTTTTATAGTATGAAACTTTAGATTAATAATAACAAAAAAAAATTAAATAGATACGCTGTTTAAATAAATAAATAAAAAATGAATATTGTTAACAAAATGTAAAACAAAAGCCGACACACATTGATGATAAAATTACAGACATGCCATTTAAATAAATCCAGATATACTTATTTTTTGAAAATCCGAAACAATTACATTGCCTTCAAAACGATAATACTATTTTCAAATGCTGTATTTTAAAAATAGCAATATAGAAAATATTAAATTAGTCTATTTCGCCATGTTCCAGCACAAAACAATTTCCGATGTAATAAATAATCAAGCGAATGAAATATTCAATCATTTATTAAAATAATATTGTGCTTATCGTTCCAATTTACTTCATATTTATTTTTATTGTTATAATATTTCTCTCCCCCTCCCCCTCTTAACTTTTACGCGAATTTGGATATAACAACAAGTTATTTTGTCATTAAATATTTTTCTGGTATCACAATTTAGCTGAGCGAAAGAAATTAGTGTATTTCAAAATGGAGACACTGCTTTTAGAACAAAAGCCGGCTCAAAAATCTATTATCAATAAAACTGGAATGGCGCCATTTAAATAAAATCCAATAAAAATTATTTGTAAAAATCCCAGACAATTGCATTTCATTTAAATGATAATAGTATTTTGAAATCACCATGCCTTTGGAATAAGAATGTAATAAAATAGCGAAAAATATATTTAATTAGTCGGTTTGAATATTTTTTTGCTGAAATATAGTTAAAGTAATAAATAATCAAGGGGATGAAGCATTCTCATATACATTCAAATAATATATTTATAATTAAAATATGTTTTTTATTTGTTAAAATTATTATTATTTCTATCTGGTTATTTATCGTGTATTTTGCTATTTCGGAAGAAACAGAATTAGGGCTACGAGTTATTTTGTTATTAAATAATCTTCTGATACCAGATTTTGGATTAACTATTTTTTAAAAATCAAATAAACTGCTTTAATAAAAATAAGCATATGAATACTAAACAAAACGTACAACAAAAGGTAACTGACTTAGCTATTAGTAATATAAGTACGGCTGCGCCATTTAAATAAAACCTAATAAATAAAATTTAGAAAAACTTGAGACAGTTGCATTTCGTTTAAAACTAAAACAGTATTTTAAAATCCCTATAGTTTTAGATTAACACTTTATCTACTGACAGTACTTGTAAGCACCATTAAAATAACTTGTTATAAAATTCATTTAATACATCGATTAGTTGTAATACAGTTCAGAATGAGTTACAGATACATTACTTTATCTTGTTCCAAAAGCACGATTGGTTACACAAAACAAAAATATTTTTAAAAGGATGATTTCTTTTGCCTTTGCATCTTTTCAGCTTTCTTGGCAAGATCGTTATATTTGTACATTTCCTAATTCTACAAAATGCTAAGAAAAATATTTAAAATAAAAGATTTGAGTGGGGGTTATAAATATGGCACAAAATCCCTATAAATTCAAAATTTAATTAATCCTTCTAAATCCTTCAATTCATCTAAAATCATTCTAAAATTTAATAAATGATTATGCAAATCTTCTAATGTAGTTTAAACAATTCACGAAAAATGGTTTAGAAGATAAAATTTTCATGAATTCATAATTCAGTATATAAAGGGTTAACAATTTTTTTAAACCAAATGCACTGTTTTAATAAAAATAAGCATATGAATACTAAACAAAACGTACAGCAAAATTTTTCATAATCGAGTTTGGTGCCCACGCCAAATGAATTCATTATAACGGAAATATTTGGGAAAAAATATGAAATAAATGCAATTAAAAAAATTAGGAGCGATTTTCACGATAAACATTGAATGCTTGTAAGAGTTTTTTTTTGTTATTTCTTTCTATACCTGTTCA
Organism: Maratus speciosus; assembly: GCA_963932465.1. Classification (NCBI taxonomy): domain Eukaryota; kingdom Metazoa; phylum Arthropoda; class Arachnida; order Araneae; family Salticidae; genus Maratus; species Maratus speciosus. The sequence continues at coordinate 21,708,588 of OZ010799.1, read as the reverse complement.
AGTTTAATCTGATTAGTTTTGGAACTACTTTTTCCTATTTAATAAAAATATTGACAAACTACTAAATTTTTTAAAAGTGGTGTAGGGGAGACCGGGGCTAGTTGGCTACAGGGGTAAGTAGATGCAGTCCTCGTAAATCGCCTGTTTGTGGATAGATTGCGCAACCAGTCACAGAGTACCTTTCTTCCTGCTTTTTACAATCCTCATTGTAGTTTTGCAGCGTAACCTACGTGCAGTGGACATTTATTACGGTTTTTCTGGTTTTTGCACTCATAAGTAATTTTTTGTTCTTCATTCTTTTTCTAATTTCTAATACTTATCTTAATAATTGCGATTTAACTTGTGCAGTTTTTCTTAGTGCATGATTAACTGTACCTACCCCATATGTGATTTACTTAGATTATTTATGCTTAGATGGTTACGTGTCCGTTTTGTGGAGGAATTTATTATGGGGATAGTAGGCGCATTGGACACGGGGCAAGTTGGCTCGGTGTCTGGTGTGTGCTGGTAGCGTGAAAAACAGCAAATACCGAGAAAAGAGATTACAATGCAAGATTTTGGGCACACGAGGGTTGCCCAAACCGAGACACTCGATTTTTTATTTGTAACAACTGTAACTCTGATGATGATATCGAGTAGGATAGAAGTTACTCAATGTTAATGTTTTTTTTTCATTATTTTTATGTCTGAATAATTTATGATTCACATTGTACGGCGATAGCGCCTTTGTTTAAACTTACCGGCAATAATTATTTAAATTTTATAAAGCGTGTACCAACTTACCCCATAGGTATAGGCAACTTTCCCGTGACGGGGTAGGTTGGCGAACAATTTTCCTTTTACTTTAGGCTTCCGCTAAATATAAACTACAAAAGCTACAAACTCAAAACTCCGGGTATTTATAGCCCAATGTCTGTTCTTTAAAAGTACAGTTAAAGTTTCATAAAAAACAAACAAAAAATAATAAAAATCAATAACTAAAAACTGCGCCAACTAACCCCGGTCTCCCCTACCGAGTAATTGTATGTGAATCACTGATGCGCACATGAGCTTTGGGGTAACACCCCTATGTTATATATACACCGAGAAAAGATAGATATATATATATATAGGGGAGAGAGGGGTACCTTTGAACACTGCAAACATTTTCCTTTAAATAAATTATATTTTTTAAATATATGCGGCAGCACAGTACTATTGATTCAACATAACAAGAATACAAAGCTTTACTACTTGCATGCACACTACTGTCTAAGCAAGTTATGTATGTTTTGCTTTCTTGAATTTAAACTTAACAAAATAAAGTTGTAAGCTTTTTGTTGATAATCTTATATCCCTAAAATTATAATTTACTATTTAATACCTAAATAAAGATGTTAGCTTAAACTTATAAGATTTGCTTTATTCAAATTATCAGACCTAATTGAGTAAATAGTTGTAATGCTAAACTCCATGTGGTGGGGCACCATTGAACGGAAAAGTTGGGGCACCATTGAACAATTAAAACTATGAAGTAAAGAGTTATTGATGTATCTAAATATTATTGTTGAAATTTTTTTTTAAATATGAAAATTAATAGATTAATTAAGTGTTATTGTACTTAATATTAAAGTTGTACTGATGCAGGGCTTCAATTACAGACAAATTTAGGGCACACAACAATAATTCATGATTTAGCAGATTTGTCTAACAAACCCATTTACAATGGTAAACATTATTTCAGGATTTCATAAAAGAGGGTTTTATCCATTTTCTATAACAATTGGAATGAAAATGATTTCATTTTAGTCCAATTTCATGCAAAAAGAACTCTTCATTACGTTGGTCAGATTAAATTGCTTAATGCCATGTTTCTTCGTAAAAAATAACATACTATATATTTTCCAGAGGCATCAGATATCAATTTGGGGGGATTTTAAGGATACTAGGGGATCGAACCCGAGCTCCTCGGGTTACAGAATACAGGTGAAAACCAATTTTTTTTTTTTTTTTTTTTATCTAATTATTTTTTTACGTGTAATATATATTTTAGATTGCCCACTAACATCAAAAAGAATTTTTATATGAAAAATATCAATTATGCAATCAAATAAAGTTTTGAAATTTATTAAAAGCGATACTTTCACATGTCACCACATGCCAGGAGTTATTAACCCAAGATTTTGCGACTTACGTCAGTCTTTCCGATCATTTCGGTGCATAAGCGCGTGGTTCAATCACATGTCTGTTAAATTTGTTTCTTATTTACATAAATTTATTTATTTTTCTATAGAGGAAGTTTCAACATTGTTATGGAACATTAGACGGAAACATATGCTGAACTTTTTACATTGTTTCAAGGGCAAGCGGATTAACCTTCCGTAATCGAGCTACACGTGATAGCGATAAATTAAAAAAAAAATTATGCTGGAAAATGTATATATATATATTACACTATCGTACGTGGCACAGAAATCGCGATTAATTGTTGTTTAATTGTTCAATTGGTTCATTGTAAACAATTGGTGGTTAATTGTTTAATGGCAACGCCCGAATGAAACGCACTCATTGGTTATTGTGTAATATTTTAAAAAAGTGAATAACAATAAATAAATGAAAAGTTTAATTAATAATTACAGAACAAAACAATTTATATAATTTTAAAAAATAAAAGTAAATAAACAATTTATTGATAAATAAACAACATCCGGGTTACCATATCAAGCAAAATAACGACACTTTGGCGCCAGTTAGGTTCCCCGGTGCGTATATGACATTGGGGTCAGAAAAAAGTCGTGCCAACGTAAGTGCGTATATGACACCTGTGCCGTCTTTTATTCATCTAATTTAAAATACAATAAATAAAAAAATAAATGAAGGTGCTTTTCCAGTATAGGTACTTGGCGAAATAGAGAAAAGGTCCATGGCGAGAAAAGAAATTTTTTTCTGGCAACCGATTTAATCAAAATATTTTTTTCAAATAAAACTACATAAAAGTGTTCATGATCGCAAAGAGTTCGTACTTTTATGTTAGCTGGGTGCAATACTCGCCAATAGCATTTTAAAACTCGCCAGCAGCATTTTTTATTTTTCGAGGGGTAAATTAAAACAATGCTTTGATGTTGAAATTAAATGGTTTATGGTATTATTTATTCTTTTTCTTTTCTTTTTCTTTTTTTAAAGAATTTTTTTAAAAAGTCAATGTCATGAATTTTAAAGGTTTTATTTTTAAATTAAAGTCATCCATTCTAAATAAAATGAGTAAAAGGATTATATTTTAATCTGAATTAACGAAATATGAAAAAAAAAAATGCGACGGGTACAATGTTTGGCGATTTATCAAATGTGCCCGACTAACATAACTGTAGGGAGTTCTCAATTTCTCTATCAGAATCTTCAAATTTGGAGAAGGATTGAGCAAGTAATTTAAATTATGAATAAAAGTAACATGATACAATGCCTAGCATACATTTAAGGGAGACCAAATTGGTCACCACGGGCGGCTAGTTATTTTAAAAACCATAATAACTCAGTCAATTAAGATACAATTTTCAAACAAATTGCATTTGAAAGTAGATTTTTTTCTCTATTTGAAGGTTTAAAAATTGAAAATGTGCGATATTTAGAAATTTAAAAAATCGCTGACATAGCAAGCATTTTAATTTCAATTTATTTTTTCCGTTTTTATGAGAAAATGGCAACAAAAAGGCACAGCAATATATTATTTCCTTTCTTTCGTGATTAGTTTCCCTTTACTTTCAACCCTCATCGACTTTCAACAGAAATGGAGTACTTCAGTTGCCACAATTACAAAAAATGTATTAAAAACTACAAAAAAATTAATATCTCAAAATTAAATTGAGATACAGCTTTCAAACAAATTACATTTAAAAGAGCATTTTTTTCGTTATACGATGGTGTAAAAATTGAAGATGTGCGATATTTAGAAATTTAAAAAAATTGTAGTAGCGAAAATTGCAAAACCGAATTTTCATTTCAAAGTGTTGCCATTCACAAAATCACGTATGCGTTACGCACAGATATGTTTGTCCTTTATAATTTAGATTATACAAAAAAGTTGCCACAATTAAACGTAATTGGAGGGATCCTCCGTTCTGTCTCAACAATGTGCTTTGATGGATACAAATTTGGTTAAATAATAAAAAATTAGTAAATTCAGTTAAATGTAATTATATTCTTATTATTTTATATTTTGGAAAGATACGCAGTTTTTAATAAACACTGTCAATATTTTCATATTTTGTTTATTTGTTCAAAGGTGCCCCTAGCTTGTTCAAAGGTACCCCTACATGGGGCAGGTTTGAACAGAAAACTTTCAGCTTCTTAAAGCCTCACAGCATATTTAATTTATCTGAAAAACTGTAATTTCTTATTTCATATGATGCAGAATTACATTATTTTTCTCACGAATTATTTAAAATTCAATAAATATAATTCAAGTAAGAAATATGTGGATTTAAAAATGTGGATTAAAAGAAAAAAAAATGTTCAAAGGTGTCCCCCTCTCCCCTACAAATAAACATGCAATTTGAATGAATAATGACATTTTTAAAAATTATCTTCAATTCTAAATTTAATTTATTATTAGTCCAGCAATTTGGTAGAAAATATGGGAAAGTTTTGGTGTAGTTTTGATATTTGGTGCCTTTATGTTTTTTGGGTCGCTGAACACGAATCTGAAGTTTGCCAACAAAATTTATCCCGGGAAACACGTTTTTTTTGGCAAAAAACTGGAAAAAAAAAACGGAATTTTCTTTGTTTTTTCAAAATAACTTCAAAATTATGCATTTTACGCAAAAGTCCTCAGTAAGGAAAGGGGTAAGGTAATTAAAGAGGATAAAATTTCCTACATTTTACGTATTAAAAGTTTTTTCTCTGATCAATGGTTTAGCCGTGACAGCGCAGCAAAAATGGGTGTGAAAATCAAAAAATTCTGAAAAAACGGGAATTACGACAGTGCACGGTGGGTGATTTACCGATTCTAGCTGCCCAAAATTATTTTTGGCGTCAATATAGTCGCATCGCCATGAAATTGAAAAATGTTATTGATATTCACTATTGAATGTTAGGTATTGTAAAATGCTGCGTGTAGCAGTCATAATTTCATTACAGGGACATTCAAAAATATTTCATTATATTACGGCCTATGGGGGAAAATCGTTTATGGTGGTTTTTAATAATGTTTCATAATTTCAAACACTTTGAAATTTATATACATATCTATGAAGTGCACTACAAGATGATTTCTTATAGAATATGGTATGGGTAGTATTAATCGATCATTTACAGGGACACTAAAAAGAATTATGTTACATTACGGTCTATGGAGAAAAATTGTTTGTGGTGTATTTTGTTCATGTTACCCCTTTTCAAAAGTATTTAAATTGATATATATCTCCGAGGTGCTCTATAAGATGCTTACTATTGAATATGATGTGCTATTGATCTTTCATATACAGGGACACACAAAATAAATCAGTTATATTTTTCTCTGTATGAACAATAATTGATGGAAGTGCATTTTCAGTTGTGGAACTCTTTTTAAAATTTTAAAAATTGCATACTATTTAGCGTGTATAAATTCTATAAATCATATATAGGGCTGCACAAGACATCTATATACCAGCTTATTGCCGGAAATTGCTAACGAGGAATTTTCAACTGTGCTATGCGTTCACTAACATTTCTAATTTTTAGCATATTGTGAATTATATGATAAATGTACAGTTCATATACAGGAATGTACAAAATTTTCAGCTATGTTTTCGATTTTGGTTGAAATTGTGTTTTCAAACGTGTTATATGTTTTACAAATTATTGCTTAGACATCGTTTTTCACGTTATTAAACTATGAAGTTTTATTATAGTAGTCCGAATGCGTTCAAAAATGTTCCATAATCTGACTGGCGCATGATTTTACATTCTTCTTGATAATTTTAATGATACTTTCTTAACAGCATTGAAGCTAAAATGATAAAACTATTTTTGTATTATTATAACAAATTCTAAAATTTCTTTTTCTAAAATTTAAGGTACGGGACAAACATTCGATAGCATTAATGAAAATTGCTGTGTTGTATGTTCTGTTGTATATTCATATTTATTTCTGGAGAAACCTCACAGGAAACCTAACAGGAACCTTATGTAAAGATAGGGAATCCTAGGATATCATGATTAATATATCATGAGAAAATGCCTACATTATGTTTTGCATTGTATCAAATCTGAATATGGAGAATTTGTCTGGATCAATTTGTAAACACTTTGAATTTGCAGCCAAGTAATATATTTTAAATGATTTTGTCCCGATATATCTACATACAACTGGCAATTTTTGTCCAAATTTGGTCATAAATTTAAACATTTCGCTCTTGCAAAACTTCATGTGTTCTTCATTGTAATTTTCCTCTGTAAACAAAATATTTTCAACCAAATTCCCATTTTCGTTACATTTTAAATCTTGATGCCGTTGCTTAATGGTGCAAAAGTTTATTTATGTGACTAACTTAAGCACTGTCGTAATTCCCGTTTTTTCAGAATTTTTTGATTTTCACACCCATTTTTGCTGCGCTGTCACGGCTAAACCATTGATCAGAGAAAAAACTTTTAATACGTAAAATGTAGGAAATTTTATCCTCTTTAATTTATGTACTGAGGACTTTTGCGTAAAATGCATAGTTTTGAAGTTATTTTGAAAAAACAAAGAAAATTCCGTTTTTTTTCCAGTTTTTTGCCAAAAAAACGTGTTTCGCGGGATAAATTTTGTTGGCAAACTTCAGATTCGTGTTCAGCGACCCAAAAAACATAAAGGCACCAAATATCAAAACTACACCAAAACTTTCCCCTATTTTCTACCAAATTGCTGGACTAATAATAAATTAAATTTAGAATTGAAGATAATTTTTAAAAATGTCATTATTCATTCAAATTGCATGTTTATGTGTAGGGGAGAGGGGGACACCTTTGAACATTTTTTTTAAAATCCACATTTTTAAATCCACATATTTCTTACTTGAATTATATTTATTGAATTTTAAATATTTCGTGAGAGAAATGATGTAATTCTGCATCATATGAAATAAAAAATTACAGTTTTTCAGATACATTAAATATGCTGTGAGGCTTTAAAAAGCTGAAAGTTTTCTGTTCAAACCTGCCCCGTGTAGGGGTACCTTTGAACAAGCTAGGGGCACCTTTGAACAAATAAACAAAATATGAAAATATTGACAGTGTTTATTAAAAACTGCGTATCTTTCCAAAATATAAAATAATAAGAATATAATTACATTTAACTGAATTTACTAATTTTTTATTATTTAACCAAATTTGTATCCATCAAAGCACATTGTTGAGACAGAACGGAGGATCCCCCCCCCAATTACGTTTAATTGTGGCAACTTTTTTGTATAATCTAAATTATAAAGGACAAACATATCTGTGCGTAACGCATACGTGATTTTGTGAATGGCAACACTTTGAAATGAAAATTCGGTTTTGCAATTTTCGCTACTACAATTTTTTTAAATTTCTAAATATCGCACATCTTCAATTTTTACACCATCGTATAACGAAAAAAATGCTCTTTTAAATGTAATTTGTTTGAAAGCTGTATCTCAATTTAATTTTGAGATATTAATTTTTTTGTAGTTTTTAATACATTTTTTTGTAATTGTGGCAACTGAAGTACTCCATTTCTGTTGAAAGTCGATGAGGGTTGAAAGTAAAGGGAAACTAATCACGAAAAAAAGAAAATAATATATTGCTGTGCCTTTTTGTTGCCATTTTCTCATAAAAACGGAAAAAATAAATTGAAATTAAAATGTTTGCTATGTCAGCGATGTTTTAAATTTCTAAATATCGCACATTTTCAATTTTTAAACCTTCAAATAGAGAAAAAAATCTACTTTCAAATGCAATTTGTTTGAAAATTGTATCTTAATTGACTGAGTTATTATGGTTTTTAAAATAACTAGCCGCCCGTGGTGACCAATTTGGTCTCCCTTAAATGTATGCTAGGCATTGTATCATGTTACTTTTATTCATAATTTAAATTACTTGCTCAATCCTTCTCCAAATTTGAAGATTCTGATAGAGAAATTGAGAACTCCCTACAGTTATGTTAGTCGGGCACATGTGATAAATCGCCAAACATTGTACCCGTCGCATTTTTTTTTTCATATTTCGTTAATTCAGATTAAAATATAATCCTTTTACTCATTTTATTTAGAATGGATGACTTTAATTTAAAAATAAAACCTTTAAAATTCATGACATTGACTTTTAAAAAAAATTCTTTAAAAAAAGAAAAAGAATAAATAATACCATAAACCATTTAATTTCAACATCAAAGCATTGTTTTAATTTACCCCTCGAAAAATAAAAAATGCTGCTGGCGAGTTTAAAAATGCTATTGGCGAGTATTGCACCCAGCTAACATAAAAGTACGAACTCTTTGCGATCATGAACACTTTTATGTAGTTTTATTTGAAAAAAATATTTTGATTAAATTGGTTGCCAGAAAAAAATTTCTTTTCTCGCCATGGACCTTTTCTCTATTTCGCCAAGTACCTATACTGGAAAAGCACCTTCATTTATTTTTTTATGTAGAAAGAGAAGTGTTTTTGCACCTTAATTTGCAAAATAAATTTAATTAACTGCATTTATTGAATTCTTTGTTTCCACAAATTATTTATCCAAAATCATAGTACTTTCCTACAAATTTAAAAAATGACTTATTTTTATTTGAATAAATATAAAACCAAATGAATTGTAATCTGCAATTATTTTACATGGGTTTGTTTCTTACCTTCTTCTACATTTTGTAGATATATTTTGATGTAACGGGTACATAGTTTTTATAATTATTGCATATATTATATATTTTTATTCAAATAACTTTTTACAGATCAGTAATAAATTCCTTTGTCTTCAGATATGCTTAAAAAATTAATTTTTTACAACTACTTTGTATTGACCGAGTACTCGGCCAAAATTTAGCAGACTATATCGCTCGTGGGCTAATCTGAGGCTGCAATAGTGGCACAACTCAAAAAATCAGTTTCTGAGATTAATGGGTTTAAAGTTTCGCCTTGTAATGAAATGCAAAATTTACACGATTCATTGTTGTCATAAGTGTTAAGTGGTACTAAATGACTCCGTAAGGATTCAATTAATAATAATGCAAAAATAAGTACCCTCACACCCCGTGTTATATTGATGATAAATATGATTATATGATGATGCATTCAGATTATATCATATATAAGGCAACAGCGTCACTTCTGCCATCTGTTGGTGAAATACTGAACTACAAGATATGCCGCTGTTGCTGCTGGAAAGAATACCAATCTGCAATGCTGGAGAGCGCATTAACTCAAAATTCGTATTTTTTGAGTAGTGCTACTATTGCAGCCCACGAGCACGAGCGATATACCGAGTACTCAGTTCGGCTCTAATACTTAGCTGTAAATACTTGAAGTTGTCATTTCTTAAAACCATTTTTCGTGCATGAAATTAAGAAAAAGATATGCAGAAACTAAATTACATTCTACCAGTGCTGAGAATACATGTTTAAAAAGAAAAAAGGAAAGCATAATTAACATGTGAAGGCATTGCTCCAGATCTGTTTTCTTGTTACTGGACAGAATAAACCCAGCAGAAAATTTAATTTGACTGAAAACTTGAATAATACATTACAACCTCATCAACTTATGTTACATTTAACATCTGTCATTTTGATTTTATCAGGATGAAAAGATTTCATGTATGTTGGAAGGCCGCCAAAATGTATTAAAAATAACATATAATTCAGTCAAATTTAATATTCTGCCCACTTTTTTGAAAAAGAAAGAAAGAAAGAAAAAAAAAAAAAAACAGTAGTATTATTAGAATTAGGAAAAGTCTGGCGTAACATTCTCCTAACATATAAAAACGAAGAAAAGAAAATGGATATCAAAACTTAACTAGTCCCAGAAGAAGGGGAAAGAAATGATATGTTACTTATAAGACATTAATTGCGCCTAATGGTAAAAAAAAAAAAAATTCTAAAATATTAAAGCTCTTTCACTAGGGTAATTTAAAATTTCTTCAAAGAAAATTCACATTAAGCATTAGAAATAACATCTAATTCAGTCAAGCTTAATATTCTATTTGCTTTTTTTTTTTTTAAAGCCAGAATTATTAGAATTCGAAATATCTAGTAAAGCAATCTTCTAGCATTTAAAAAAAAATAAATAAATAAATAAAATTTCAGAATAAAATGGGCTTCAAAGCGTAGCTAGTCACAGAAAAAGAAAGGTACGTTATTTATTAGGCTTTAATGGTGTCTAATGGTCAGAAAAATCTAAGATATTAAATCTTTTTCAGTAGAGTAATTTAAATTTTCTTAAAGGAGTCTTTACGATCCCCGACTTTCCAAGTGCTATTTAGGAGATTTTGAAAGAGCACATCTCTCTTTTCTTCCCTATGTCTTTTTTTTTTTTTTTTTTTTTTTTTTTTTAATGATGATGGCATAAATTTCAAATCTACTAGTAATAGATATGTACAAAAGATTATCATACTTCCACTATTTCAAAAGAAACTACAAAATTTAGCAGATGATAATGCGCAAATTACAGTTCTTTAATTATTATTTTTCATGACTTTGACTTTCATGTATTTTACAATTTTTTGAAAGAGTCCTTGCGTTTTCTGATTCTGAAGTGCTATTTAAGAGACTTGGAAAAGAATAAATTCTATATCTCTCCCCCCCTTTCTTTTCTAACGACGATTTAAAATTTTAAACTGACCGGAGAAAATATATATGGTATAAAGAAGGATACAAAGACACTGTACTGCCATTCTTTTAAGAAACAACAAAATTTAGCAGACGATAATGCGCAAACTGCAATTCTTAAATTATTTTTCATAATCTTCACCAGAGCATTTTACACTTGAAAGAGTCCTTATGTTTCCTGAATTTGAAGTGCTATTTAAGGTGCTTGGAAAAGAATAAACACTTTCTCTCTTTCATTTTATTTATTCATTCATTTATTTATTTAGTAATTAGGACTTATACTTTAAAAATTATTAGAGAGACAATTTAGAAAAATATGTATAAAAATATACTGTCGTTGTAAAAGATACTACAGAAATTAGCATACAATAATGAGCTAACTGCAGTTCTTCAATTGCTTTTCTAACTTTCACTAGGATAATTTAAATTTTCTTGAAAGACATTAATTGCTGTGATACGTAAAGAAATATATATATTTCAACTATTAATATAAAGATTAAGGAACATTTAATCAATCCCCCACAAAACATCAGTAGAATTTCTCTATTCAGATTTTTTACAGGAGTTTTCTAAATATTTAAAAAAAAAATATTAAAATTCGCAATTCATAAAAACTGCTATTACAGTATTAAATATATAAATATGAATGTATATGCATATTTTAACTATTAATTTGAAGACTGAGGCACTTCAATAAACAAAAAAAAACTTTCGCATTTTTTTTTTTCATTTTTCTCCCTAAATACATTTTAAAATTTAACAACTTTGGAAATTTATTTCCAGGACGCTTCAAAATCTCCATTTATTTATTTATTTTTCATTTTGAATAAAATGATTCAGAGATTTAAAAATCATCAAGAGAATTTATAAAATTATTTGATAAAATACATCGCTTTATTTAAAAATCTACCAATTCACATAAACAAATTATTTTTATAAAATAACTTAAATAGGAGGAATAAAGCATGAAACTAAAGGAAACAAACAAGATGTTTTTCCCCCCTCTAAATTATTGTTTGCCAAAGTAGATGCCATTAAATCGAACTCAAATAATTGATAATATTTTAGTTAGAGGGAAAAAAAAAGGGACAATGAAATATTTGTAACAATTGTAAATTATATAAACTAAAAGAAACGATTTTATTCAAAATAAAGGAAAAATATTTTTGATGATCACGAGAGGGAAAAAATAAATAAAATAAATGAATACGTTAATCACAGTCTTAAGTACTACCTTAAGGGGATTATTACGAACTTATCAAGTAAAACGATATTTAAAGAACGAAAAACGCATGAAATAAACAGTCATAGCTACTTTTAAAATTGATTTTTCATTTTGAAAGAAGATTTTATTCCTTTCAAATATAAATAGATTTTTTTAAACTATTTATGACCAGATAAAGTGTAGTGTTATTTCAAAAATTAGTTGCAGGCAAATGAAGAATTATATTTGTTTTAATACACTTGCAATTTTGGAATCTGTTTACAATTAAATTAACAGAGAAAATGGAAGTTTTAAGACTGTTTTGGTTGTAGCTGCTTTTAAATTAGAGATTTAAAAATATCATGAAATGTTTGGAGCCAGACTAGAAAACTTGAGCGCCAGAAAAAAACGGCAAAGTAACATAATTAAGAAAATTATATACAAAAGATAAGTGGGTAAGAATAAAACAAGATAGAAAAGCACAGATTATGAACATCTTCCAATACATTCAGAATACTATAGGGCGATTCCATGCGGAGAGTCACACACGTAACGCAGGCTTTAATTTGCATTTATTCAATTATTTATTATATTTTAATGTTAATTCTGATTTTAGGTGGTATGGTAAATAAGTTATTAACATATTTTTTAGTTTAAATGTGTAACAATGTGTAACAAATGTGTAACAAAATGTGTAATAAGTAAAACTCACAGAAGTATATCATTTAATTTCATACTCAAAAAGTGCTTTTTTTTCTGAAGTAGAAAAAAAGCACATTTTGAGTAATGAAATTAAATGATATACTTCTGTGACTTTTATTGCCACACATTTAAATAAAAAAATATGCTAATAACTTATTTACCATACCACTTAAAATCAGAATTAACATTAAAATTTAATAAATAATTGAATAAATGCAAATTAAAGCCTGCGTTACGTGTGTGACATTCTCCACGGAATCGCCCTATAACAAAGCTTCAGCAATTACCGGCTACAGCCTAAAAAATATTCGCATTCTTTTGTGCAACCTTATATATATGATCTATATATTCGCATTCTTTTGTGCAACCTTATATATATATATGATCTATATATTTGTATACTACATATTGATTGCTTTTACGCTAACAAAATGTGACCGTAGAGGACAAAAAGAACCCTTTTTCTGAAATTGATACTTTAGGGCAGGGCTGTCCAACCTTTCAGTAGGCGCGGGCGCACCTTACCTAGTCGCAAACATTAAAGGGCGCCATTATTCATATGTTTGGAAACATAGAATAAGATTACCACACTTACAGTACGGGGCAGATTTGTCAGATTGGGTTCCTTTATTACTTAAGAAATTTCGAATTCATACTGGTGATTTCGAAACAGCTTTTCTTTAAGTAATCCTAAAATGTCTGCCATATAATAAAAAATACACTATTCGGAATTTATGGTATGAATACGGATGTTATAAATAAAAAAGGAGTCTATATGACAACTCTGTAAGGAATAACAATATACAGACGTCTTATAAGATGCGCAGATTCCTCATAATGTGAACGATAAGGTTCCTAACTATGCAGAGCGCAATGCAAAAAAATAATTGAAAAAAGAAAAACAGAGTTTATATTGAATTCAAAATTATGTTTTCCTCAGAGACAGCTCTATCAATATATTTTGTAGAGAAAGAAACCGAAAATTGAAACCTGCTACAAAATAAAAATTAAAGAAGCAAATTTTTAAATAGATTTTTATATTTAAAAAAAAAAAAAAAGAAAAAAAAAAAAACCCTCCAAAGTAACAGGAATCATTCGAAAGGGCGCTGCGTTTGACAGCCCTGCTTTAGGGGACTGGTCATTTTGGTTCACAAATATCGATCTGAAATGACTAGCCCCTTAAAATATCAATTTAATTATCAATAACCTAAATTTATGCCATAACAAATTTAAGGGCTTTAAACACGTGAATGATTTACAAATCCTCAAAAAATTTTATTGTACCTAAAGTGTAAGTTAAATAGTTGTAAAAATTTTTATTTCCTTGGCTATACTATCTTGCAGTCATTTTCAAACTTAGGTGAAATTCCGTTTATTTTATGAGAAAATAATCACCAGTGCAGCACTACTTATTGGTTTTGTTCCAAAGCTGAAAACATTCAGTTATGCAGAAATAAAGTAAAATCAAACCGTTTTTATGAGGAAAAGAATAGAAGTCCACAATTTTGTACACCCAGGCCTAAAGAGGTTAAATAAATATTCTGAATCTTAAAATGAAAATCTAAACGTTAATTAACTTTTTCAGTTTTACCATATAGTTAAAAAAAAAAAAATACAAAAATGCAGAGTTAATAGACAAATTAAATAAGTTTATTAAAATAAAGCGTGCAATGTAAGCGCCATAGTTTACCTAATTTCTAATCGAAATTCTAATTTCTTCAAAATGTTTAAGAAAAAAGGTTCCAAACGTAGACAATTCCCTTAAAAAATATTACACACCTCCCCGACACACACACACACCACTACCACAAAAAAGGCGGCTACTGATTTATATTTTACATTATATTAAGGGAAAATAGTGTAAAAGCACAGAATGAAAGGTAAGGGAGAGCTAAACGTGAAAAATATATTTATTATTTATTAATCCTTTAAAATTGAAGAATTCTAAGTCTTTTAACTTTACTGTGTAAAATATCATGTAAAGGACATATATATGTACCATCAAATATTATAAATTCGTTTATTACAGTTAATAAATAAATCTTTTTATTAAAATTTTCATTTTTAACTTAAATTACCATGATATGTCTAAACCTTTTAAATTTAAATGAATAAAGAACTTCAAAAAATCTAATACAACATTTTCCAGAAACACGAAACAAAATTCTCATTTTTAAACTTAAAAATAAACAAACACGAACTTAGGACAGCTAATAAGCAATTCATCATTTTCCGCTAAGTAAAAAACAGAAGTTTAGATGACACTTTAAATCTCATTAACAGTCTATAACCGTCACCTAAGTTCATCATTCACTGTTGCCACCAGTCAAGTTAAAAAAAAAAGAAAGAAAAATTACATTCCAGAAGAAAATTTTAACAATCCCTATAATCTTCGGTCGCTGGCAAAAAAAGAAAATTAATAAGCAGACGATTTTCTATGTCCTGATAATTGTGAATATTTATTTATTTATCTATCTTTTGATGGCAGCGCTTAGAAGTAAACATTATAGGAAATATCCCATTTATCCCAGTAAAAGGGAAAAAAAGAGTAAAAAAAGAAGAATGTTTTGGTTTACTCAATTTATGCCAAAATGGCAAGAAGCCAAAAATAAGAAACCGGTCTCTTAAAAAGACTCCGAGCCATTAGCTGGAATTTCGTAAATTATTCGCCAGCATTCTCGGAATAGAGCAACACGAAAAATATTTGTTAGTGAACTTGGACTAATTGATTAAAACCAGCAGAAACGGTGAACTAAAAGCATTTAGGTTTTTACGCTCGTGGTGAACTGAAGTGAAAATGTTTCAACATATTTTAGAAGCACCAAAAGGCTAATTTCGTATGAAATAACGATGGTAATAATTCATGAAATAAAGGAAAATGAAACTCGGTTAAACTAGCTTTTGATATCAGGCAACAGACAGGAGATTTCTCTCGTGTGTAACAGAAATTTGAATTGTGTTAGGATATGCTACAGATAGGAGGGGATATCGTATTTATGATGTAATTAAATTTAAAAAATCAGAAAACCCGACTGCGTAAAAAGCGAACTAATTAATTATTTCTCATCAATGTGAAACAATTTTTTATATTACTTACATATATTTTTTTTTATTTACTTGTATTGATGGCTTTTAAGTTGTGTTTAATTGTTAGTTCCTATCTATAAACACTGTTTTGATGAGGCCTATAGATGTCTATGATGGTTAGAGTTGCAGTAAAGCTAGAGATCCTACCTACACAACTTCCAGGTTGTGTAATATTAAAACGGAGCTTCTGACTGTAAAATAGTCAACGAAACATCGTCTTCATTTTGAAAGACCTATCCAATGATATGCCGCTCAATAGGGTGCGTAAAGAAAACAATTTCGTGTCTACCGCCATTTTGTATTTTACGGCTACCATTTCGAATTTATAAAAACAAAATCTAACCTATAACCATCGGACTGTTAAAACGAATCGATAGAGACTTCATTCATTGAAACCCATCGAGCCGTTGGGATGTTTCGAGGGCATAAATAAATACACATACCCAGACACGCGTGAAACACATAACCCTTCTTGGCAGTCGGGTAAAAAGCGATATTAAATGCGCTAATGGAAAATATATATATATATATATATATATATATATATATTTAGATACGATGTGTTTTAAATGCCTACCTCAAAATAATATATATTTTAGTCAATTTTAAGCTTTTACGTACAAAAACGAACGAAAACATATCTCTGTGTTAATTAAATTGGAATTTTGTTTTCTCAAGTTTATCAAAAACGTGGCATTTAATTCACTTTGAAGGTTTAAAATATCAGTAACATTATTACATAAATAGCAAAAGCCGCGGCTTTAGATGCGTTGTTGTTGAAATGTATCAAATGTTATTTGTATGTATATGAGAGCAAAATTATACTGCGACACATAATTTAAATAAACTATAATAAATATTACTAATTAAGTTATATTTTGTGGAAATTCATCTTTGTATTGCATAAGATGAAATTGAGAAATAAAAATATTTTACTAAATTACTTGAACTTGAGAAAATTTTCACTGCAACCACAGATTTTCAGAAAACAGTTTATAATGTAGTCTACACGGAAACAGCTATCATACAGGAAACGAAATTTTAAAATCATTTCAAAGCTTTCAGACCTTTTTCCTACAAACAATCTTTTTTCTTTCGTTTACAGTATTAATATACCTTGATATATGATACAAATTCAATACCATACAAATCCAAATCAATATCCAATACAACCGTTTAGTAATAAGTTGGAAAGCATCTGTTTAGTATATAACAGCATTTTCTTTACGGCGATAGTCGAAATATGAAATACGCCGAGCAGGTTTCTGACGTTAATGAGTGTGTGACTAATTAAAATTACTGTTAATTATTTTATTTATTGTATTTTGTATGTATATCCTTTCTACGTACCTCGGTTAAAGAAACGTTTTTCTTATCTTGGAGATTGGAATGAGTTATTATAGTCATATCTCTATTTTATGAAAAGTTCCTTGTATAACCGAAAAACTGGTATTTCTTTTGTATATAAGAACGTGGACAACAATGGGATTAGAATAAGTGAACAAAGGAAGTCCTTGGGAACCCCTAGTCAATGAGCACGCTGAAAAACGAAGTGCAGGTAGATTATCTAGATACCTTGATTTTACAGGGGATGACTACACGTGTTTTCTCTCAAAGTAGAAGGTGAGAGAGAGAGTGAGTTAGTCTTGGAGGGAGTCTCGTGTGTAAAGGCTGGAGTATTGAGTCGCGCGGTGGAAATGAAAGTGTTCTTCAGATTCCCGTGGTAAAAGCGTATATACAAAGGGAGATACCAGTGTGGTTATCCTGTAAGCCTAGCTGAATACGGTTAGGTGAGAAGGGAAGAGCGTAGTTTAATTACCCAGTACGTAGAAATTAACGTATAACTTAGTGTTGGGCAGGATTTGCTATATCCGAGCCTATAAATGTAAATAATGTCTTCAAATGTAAATAATTTTTGGAAATAAATCATTCTTTAATATTATTTGAATAACCTTAGTAGTTAATAATAAACCTTCTCACAATGTGTCCGATATCACGTACTTATATCGGTAGTGGCTGCCTATCAACGATAGAGCGGTTGTTTGGAGTCTTTACGAGTGGTGGGCTGGAATTTGTGCGGTACTGATAATCATCATCCTATCGACAACGAAAAGCGTAACAACGTCCTCCTAGTTAGCAGACATGTTTCTTTATTACTATTATCTTTATTCATTGTAACCGTTACTGGTACTTGCGTTTTACCCCATTACTCAAAACAGTTGTACCTAACTCTGCATGACAACAAAATTGATCTTTCCTGTCTTTTAAAAAATTTAATTTAAAAAAATCTTGTTCGTGCTTATTTACGCCTTAGAAGTCATCTCTATTTCAAATTTTAGGTTCCTCATAGTTTTAGAGATATCATAGTGAAAATAGAACATTAAAACGTTTTTCTTCCACATAAACCCCGAATTTTTTTATCTTCTACTTTGGGAGTGTTTTAGCAAACGATTTTAGGGAGCATTTAAATCTTCAAAATGATCACCATGTCAAATTTCATGTTTCTGGGTTCAAGATAATGGAAGAAATCGTAATTTTAGTAGGTCTGATACTCTTGTACCTCTTTGAGAACAGTAGTTCTACAGAGATAAAACGTAACCAAATGAAGCAGGGACCGCCGCCATAACTATCCTTAAAGGAATTTGAAAATCGGTTCGGTAGTTCCAGTCGAATTTCATGTTGCTGGGTTCAAGATAATGAAAGAAATCCTAATTTTAGAGCATTTATCACTTTTGCACCGCTTTTAGAACAGTTTTGCAGATATAGAACGTAGCCCATTATTCAGCAGCGACTGCCTGCCGCCATTACTATCCTGAAAGAAATTTGAAAATCGGTTCGGTAGTTGCAAATAATGGTGATTTTAGATCCATTTTCACACATTTCATTTTTTTTTTTTATGAATTTTTCAGAAACTCTTCTGAGCAAGCATATGCACCCTTAAAAGTAACTTCCATGTCAAATCGAGAAATTCTTTAACGCTTCAATTAAAACGTTATATATTTTAAATAACTTTCCAAACCAACAACTTTTTAACAATGAAACCACAGAATATTTCACGAGTGATTTCTTTCTACCAAACTAATATTTAATACTAAACACTCGTATAAAATAAATAAAAAATTTCTCGCTTATTTATTTATTTATTTTTTTACTATATAGACGCTTGTCGCATTAGTTTAGAGAGGGGAGGAGAAGAGGTAAAAACCAGAAAGGGAGAGATTAAAAGAAAAAAAAAAATAAGTAGAATGCAGAAAAACCGGAATAAATGCCGGAATTCCGGAATAGGACTCCGGAATCTTTTCGCCGTATTCGATTTTGTCTTATTTATTTGGGAGCTGGAACGCGAATGATTTGAAATTCCTGAGAAGATGTCCGGTTTGGAATAGGCGATGGTGGAAGATTAAGAAACGAACGGGGTTGGAGAGGAGGGAGGAAAGGACTAAACATGTCATGTGATCAGTAGGATTCCATTGAGATTTCATAAGGTTTTAAAACTTTGGGGAGTTCTTCGTCAAAAGCCGAATTTTTTTTTTTACTTTTATTATGTTTTAAAGATTTTTACAAATACTAATGTAGTTTTGTTTATATTAGTAGGAACGGACACATAATAAAAATTTTAAATTTTCGAATCCAAACATGATGAGCGAGCGAAAAAAAAAAAAAAAAAAAAAAAAAAAGATAAAGAAAACTGGCTTATTGGGAGATTAACTTTATCCGCTAAAATTTTACCTCAATAAAATCTACAGATGTGGCAGTTTAATGTTTGAATTGAGTTGATACTGTTTCCCTTTCAGTTTCTTTTCCATAATCTGAGTGCCTGGTAATTTTTCTATGATAATAGTGCAAAAAGGCCATTTCACTATTACTCGGCACGACGCAATTAGCTCAGAGCGCGTACTATGACTGGAGCATAACGTCATTTTAGAGGTGTGGGGGAGGGGGAATCTTAGAAGGAGAGCTTATAACTGTATATTTTGCCCAAAAATATGATGATCATTCATAAGATGTGGCAGATTTTTAATGCTTTCAATACAGTTGATATTGTTTTCATTTCAGTTAATCAGAGTGCCTGCTAATTTTTCTATGATAATAGTGCATAAAGGCCAATTCACGGCACGATGAAATTAGCTCAGAGCGCGTGCTATGACTGGGACATAACGTCATTTAAGAAGGAGGGGGGGGGGGGGAATCTTGGAAGGAGAGCTTACCACCGAATATTTCGTTCACGAATATGATCATTTTCAAAAAGATGAGGCAGATCTTTAACGTTTTCAATCGAGTTGATATTGTTCTTTTTTTTTTTTCTTTTTTTGTAAAATTTCTTTGTTTTTTTTCCATAATCAGAGCGCCTGCTAATTTTTCTATGATAATTTTTCTTGATCGGGCGTATAAAGCCCGATTCACTATTACGCGGCAATTAGCACAAAGTGCGCGCTATGACTGGAGCATAACGTCATCTTATATGAAGGGAATTTTGGAAAGGGAGCTTACCACTGAATATTTTGCCCACTAGCATTACGATCACCAGAAAGAAGAGGCTGATTTTTATTCTTTTAAATTAATTAAAAAGAAGAGAAGTGAAATGGAAAGCCGTACGATCCGAACGTCTGAAGATATAGGGGACGGTCGGATGTAAGTCGAAGGTTTAGTTCTTTAAGAGGGTTGATCACTCAGCTTCGGAATTCTCCTCCGTAATGTTAAATCTATGGACTTTTGATGCATTCGTCTATTTAAAATATCTTCTCGCGAAATTCATATTTTTAACGTATTTTTCTGTACACTCTTCTTAAAGGATGTCTGTTTCTTTTTCCTTAGTTTTCAAAATATTTCTAAAATCTATGCTGAATTTAATATTTTATGTGTTAAAAGCATGAGAACTGTGAATAAGATTTTAACACTTCAGATAAAATTAAGTCTACACTTTAGAAATATTTTGAGAACTAATAAAAAAAAAAAAAAAAAAAAAGAGATCTTTTAGAAAGTGTACGCAAAAAATAAAAGTTAAAAATATTAATTTCCCGAGTAGATATTTTAAATAGACGAATGCATCAAACACCCATAGACTTAACATTAGTGAGAGGAAATCGGAAGCTGAGTGACGAGCTCCCTTCAAGCTTAGGATGAAGGCCGATAAGTCTCCTTTTTTGGTAGGGAATGGAATAGATAAGGGTTGACATACATAAAACGAACATACATGTAAAATGAAAATAATATCCTAAAATACGACTATGAATAAATAGGCATAGTTTTACGTAATTTTTTTTAATGGCTGGCGTATTTTATGACAATGTTTGTTATTATTTTTTAAATTTTAGTTGTTATTTATAATTTTACATCTTACTGAACATATAATTGCTGAATTTTTGCTACATAAGGCGTGAAACCAACAGAGTCAAAAAGTGTACAGGCCTGGATTCGAAACAGGGCTTTTTGGCATTGATCGTCAATGCTCTACCACTGAGCTACCCGAACGATATCCAGTCCGGCAAACATCACTCTTACAACTTAATACTCTTATAAATCTTTCCAACTTATAAGAGTGAGGAGTGCGAGGATGGATACCATCCGGGTATAGCTCAACGGTAGAGCGCTGGCGTGCAATGCCAATAGCCTTCCCTCATAGCATGCATGGTCACAGTGACGTCATTGTGACGTCACTGTAAGTCACTGTGGTCACGTCACATCTGTGACCAAAATGCCACCACTCAGTGATGTCACATTGTGACTGAGATGTGAACTTCTTAGAAAGCTTTAAAAAATTACGAAAATTCTTTAAAACATGTTATTTACTGTAAAATTATATTTTTCTGGCAATTAAGAAAAAATGTGACGTCACTGTTATGTCACTGCCATGTAACGTACGTCACGTCACATATGTGACAAAAAAAACCACTATATTGTAAGTCACAGTGTGACAAAAATATGAACTTCAAAAATCTTTGAAAATGAAGAGAAATATTTTAAGCAGTCACGAGTTATAGCGGCATAAGGAATGAAAATATATTAGTGGATAGCAAATGGTAAATTCTGTCACTAAAGGGGAGAGGGGGGGGGGGGGGGGCATAATAAATAAAGTGCACGATACAAGCATTAATAAACTAAATTTTCAGGCTATATTTTATCCATTTGATATCTAAGACAGTGAATGTATACTTTTTCATGATTTCAATTTTATCTAGCATTTGGATAATATATTTAGAATTAGGATTATTAAATTTATACACTTTACATATTTAGTTTGCTGGGAGGAAATTTCTTTCTTTCTTTCTTTTTTTACCGACCAGGATTATTCGAAACACTTCTGTGGTTTCAAACTAAAAATTTTCTATTACAGTTAAATCTGCACCTTTTAATGAGCACGTAGAAAGAGTCTTCAGAGTTTAGTCATCTATGCATTTCTTGCTTTAGAATATTTTTATAATTTGTATTCAAGTCATAAATTCTACTTCTTTCAGACTTTTTAAATAAAATTAGCATTTTCCGAAAATAAAAGAAATATACAAAATTTGTGCAAAACAAACTTTACTTTAAAAAAAAGAAGAAGAAAAAAAAGGGGGGGGGGTCGTTAATACCATTAAATTTATTTTTACACCTTTTAAAAATTTAAACAATGTTTTATCTAATAAACTCTAATTAAGAATATTATTATTATGATTATTTAGAAAAAAGGAACTTTACAATACATTTAACTTGAATTATTTGGTACGGATAAAAAGAAAAGGTTAAATATATAGGACATGTCTTCAAATACAAAATTTTAATTAACGATACTTTCAGAAAATTACTGCGCATTCAAGTTCAATATTTCTTGTATACAAAAACAAATAATCTGTAACAGAACACCTGCTTGAAAATCGTCTGCCCACAGAAAAATAAATATGAGAAGACGCGGGAAATTGTTCACTGTTTTTAGAACATCACCAAGTCTACAACACTTTAAGATAAGGAAATGACCATTTTAGGATACACGGATATTAATGGAACGTATATGTAAGTGTTATTTAATTTAAATATTTTGTTCCTGATTTGTATATTATGAGTTAAATAGTTTTATGTTATATTTGTAAGAGACTGATCTTTATGTCAGAAGCGATATTTTTCAATTCGATAACTGTAAAGAAAAATATCTTAATCTGCCATGGCTTGAAAAAAAAAAAAATCTGCGCAGAGACTGATTCAGGCTTAAGTTCATACTGGAATTAATATAAACATTAATTTACTCTTACTTGAGATTGAAAATGTATGGAACGACAATGATTTGGAATTATTTTATCGGCTTCTTACTATTTTTTGATTACTAACACTTATAGTTATTATTATTTTGGGGTTAAATATGATGTTCGATTATCATGAGATTACGAAACTGTTTCAGATTAGAAATTAACATTATACTGGGAAAATATATTTTTACATATTACAGTAGTGAAACATTTGAAAGAATTTTCTTTTAGTGCTAATAATATTTTAAATTATCTTTTTAAATCCTAAATCTTCAAACCAATGTTTTCAGATTTAACATTTGCCAAAATTATGAAATAATAGTAATTCCTTATACCATACGGAAATATTTTTGAGATATTGTTAAATCTAATAGTGCATTTAATTTATTTATTGTATTTTGCTGTTGTTTAATAGTACAATTATAAATACTAATTATTATTTTTAGTGTTTTTCAAATTGGTATATTTATTTTTTTAAATTGTATGTAAGAATTTTTGTGCTTGTGATTTTAATCAAACATTTAATTATAGACATTCTGAATCGGTTATTAAATTTTCTTCTATTGTAAATTCATTTTCTACGTTTATGATACACATAATTATTGGCACTAAAAAGTAAAATATGATATTTAAGCATTGAAATAAAGTGTTTTTCATGCCTGATAGGAAGTTATAGATTAAACTGCTTTAGTATATATTTTTTAAAAGTTCATATAATACAGGATACATAAGGACATAAGTTGAAAAGTGCTTATGACTTAGGTTTGTCTCTGCGTCTAGCAGTCTGTCCGCACTCTAACTCCCGAAAATATACTCGGATTGCCCTGAAATTTTTGGATGTTATTGACGTTTACTATAGCACGGTACCTATTTGTAATGAAGTTTGTAGCATGCTTTGTTCATTTACAGGGCCAGCCAAAAGTTTTCCGTTACATTACGGCCTATGGAAAAAAATCGTTTCAAATGATTTTTAATGATTTTACGCACGCTTTCAAACATAATAAAATTTATATGCATTTATGAAGGGCACTAAAATATGCATTCTGTTGACTATGCGATGCACAGAATAGCTATTGTTCATTTACATGGCTAAAAAAGGAATTCAAATACATAATGATATAGGGGTGGAGGGAATTGTTTGCAGCATACTTTAATTATGTTAATCTATTTCATATATAATGAAATTGATGTATGTCGCTTAGGTTTACATACTATAAATTATTTCATTTATAATACGAATAATACGTATATAGCATTTACAGGGACACCCAAAATATTTCAGATACTATATTGTATCCGAAGTACTGTTCATTAGCGATGTTTGCTGGAAATGTATTTTTAATTATGATATGCGCTTTTATGATTCACTATATTTATGCATAGTATCGTGTATATAAATGCTATAATTCCTATACAAGGCTACACAAAAGTATTCGTAAGGATTACTGGGTATGGGCGCAAATTGCTTAAAGGTGGTTTTTAAATGAGTTATGTTTTTTTTTTCGCTGAACTGCATTTAATTTACCAATAAATGTTTGTAGAATATGGATAAAATGATACACAGGGTCACGCAAGGAAATGGATACAAGGCCGTCTATAAATGATAATTTCTGGAAATGTGATTTCAGCAGTTTTAAGAGTGTCTTAGTTTGAATTAAATTTTAACTAAATAGTAGCGTGTAATAAAGATTCTAGGTAAACTACAGGGTTGTACAAAAGTATTCAAGTATCTTTCCTTACATTAGTATAAATTGCTGAAAAAGAATTTCAACCTGTTAGGCGTTTTCTTGCTAAACTAAATTTTCCCATTATATAGTATATATACACTTAAAAAATGGGTACTCAAAATTGAGTAAGAAGTACCCAATTTTAAATGCGTCACATACTCAAAATAGCTCCGATCCAAATGTACTCAAAGTTGAGAAACACATGTATTCATTTTTTATTCCATGGTTGTGATGAAATATGAATCGTTATGCACTCCCCCCCCCCCCAAAAAAAAAAACAACCTAAAATTTAAAGTAAAAATGTACTGACATTTATTTCCCGTTCAAAGTTCTTAACAAGAAATGTTTAATTGATTATTTATTAAGAAAAACAGCAAAATTCTTAGCAAGATACTCAAATCGAATATTTTTATGACAAGAGCATTATTGCCAAGTACTTTTAAATTATTTTTAAAATGTTGTGCATTATTTAATATTTACATTAATAAACATCATTTATGCCGCTATGCCGCTATAAATGAAATGAACCATTACAGGGTACAAAACTATTCGTTTGTTTGGGTTTTATAACATGTGATGTTTCAAAATAGAGAAAGCATAGGTTCATTTTTGATCCAAAAATATTCAATTCGATATGAGTACGTCGGATTACTCATTTTTGAGTACTTCATTTTTTTTTTTTCAGTGTATCAACCTACAGATCAAATACAGGGCTGTTCAAAAGAATTGGAAAACATATTTGGCTATGGACGGTAACTGTTGAAATCAGTTTTTTAAATGTTTTATGCGTTTTCTGAAATGTTTACTTAGTTATCTTATTTACGTCATTTCCCTAAATTACGATGTCTTGTTAAAGCATTCAGAAAGTGTTGGAAAGTATTTTATAATCTATGCTTAACGCATGATTTTTCTTAATCGTTTTTTTTTTCTATTTCCTAGATCAGTCTTTTCCTATAAAACATACCAAATCTATTTAGCTCATATTCACAAAATACAATATACACGGGAATAAAAAATTTAAATAAATATCGCTTATCATGCCGCTCTATAAATAATAGTTGTATTAATATCCGTTAGTCTCCATGTTCATATTTAATAAAGCAATGACAAATAACAACAAATTAAAAAAACTTACACATTCTAAATATCAAGCTTGAACTCAATATCAAGCATAGAACTTAATAAAAAAATATGGCAGTTGATAAGCATTATTTTTTAAGTGGAAAAATTTAAAATGTTTTAGAAGAATAGGACTCCAAAATAGCGATATTTTGCTAAAAAGTACGGTAAAAAGATAAGATTTTATATTTACAGCAAAAGTTTATTTTAAAATTCATCGCTGTATTAATACTTAGAAATTTTTCCAGAGAGAATCATTCGCCTTATATACAATATTTCAAATGAAAATCAAATATCAAATTAATTGCTTAAAAGGCGCAAAGGAGTGAAAAAGATTCCATGCCGGGACTCGAACCCGGGCCATCAGTATAGCACACTGACATTCTACCGACTAAACCACATGGAACGACGCCCAGCCTGTAAAATTTCTCACTATTACATGTTGGCAAGGCTACAAACGCAGCACAAGATGGAATATTTATCGTGAGCCACCGACATGGGGTAAACACGAAACTTAATTAAATCCAGCATCGATTGAAACTATATTAATAATTGGAAATTTTTCCAGGGAGAAACATTCGCCTTGCATACAACATTTCAAATTAAAATTGACTTTTAAGCAATTAATTTGAAATTTGATTTTCATTTGAAATATTGTATGCAAAGCGAATGGTTCTCGCTGGAAAAATTTCCAAGTATTAATATAATTTAAATCGATGCTGGATTTAATTAAGTTTCGTGTTTGCATCATGTTGGTGGCTCATGCTAAATATTCCATCTTGTGCTGGGTTTGTAGCCTTGCCAACATGTAATAGTGAGAAATTTTTCAGCCTGGGTATCGTTCCATGTGATTTAGTCGGTAGAATGTCAGTGCACTGTACTGATGGCCCGGGTTCGAGTCCCAGCATGGAATCATTTTCACTATTTGCGTCTTTTAAGCAATTAATTTGAAATTTGATTTTCATTTGAAATCACAGTGTTTATGACAAGTTCGTCACAAATGACACATATTTCACAAATTGGTCACAGTGTGACTTCAAAGCATTGTCGCTTTCGTCACAGGTTCGTCACAAAGTTAATGCCAAAATAGTCACAAATGACACACTTTTCACAAATTTGTCACACCGTGACTTCACAGAGTGGTCACAATGTGACGTCACAGACGACCTCTAAAACGGCCATAACGACCTCGCATTCTAGTCACTATGACGTCACATCGACGTCACGTGACGTCACATCGACGGTCACAAAGTCACAGTGTGACTTCACAACGACGTCGCCGTGACGTCACCATGCCTTACGGGTTGGTACTAATCCAGGCCCCGACATCTTTTCAATCTGTTGGTTTCACGCCTTATGTAGCAAAAATTCAGCAATTATAAATTCAATTAGTATTTTTAAAGACGTATGGCATTTCTACAAATTATGTATAGATTTTACTTGTTTTAATATTACCCCCCCCCCCTCTTTTAGGCATTGCTCATTAATTTGTCAAATTTGAAGGAATTTCACCTAGTTATATTAATATAAAGCACTGTTATAGCTATAGTAGTAATAATAAAAATAACAATAATAAACCTGAAGATGAATCACGATTCCAGCAACAATTTCAAAACAAACAAGGAAAATTTACC